>JAOXYA010000019.1:22308613-22327308 GCA_028565675.1 Sorex palustris | reverse complement strand
TACTTTCCATGTAGTACCACTTGTATGTAAATTTCATGACTTCATCTTTTCTAACAGCTGCATAGTACTCCATTGTGGAGATGTACCAAAGTTTCTTTAACCAGTCATCTGTTCTGGGGCACAGCCCCGAGTACTTTTCAAGGGACAATTGTCTTTGGAACTTGCCCCCGCCCCACTCCCCCCTGGGGGCCTTTGCTCTGACTTGATCATACCCGAGGGTCCTCTTTCCAAGTTGGGGTGGGCACATTCCACAGGGAACCCCAGGGCGGCCCGGCACACTCGCTCAAGCTGCCCATAGACACTGCCAGGAGGAAGCCGGGTTTGGTTTTGTCCATGAGCCCCCATGCACCCTTCACCCCCTCTCCAGTTCCCCTGGGTGGATCCTGGTGTCTGTCACGAGACCCCCACCCTGCCCCTGGGCTAACTCAGCACAGTTCCTTACAGAATGTGTATGTGTGTGTGTGTGTGTGTGGGGGGGGTGTCTTTTTAAAACAAGTCTGCAATGATAATTACGAGAAAAAATGAGCAGAGTAGAATAGGAGTTAAAAATAGCCGGACACATATTTGCCTATAATCTAGTGTTTTTTTTTTTTAAGAAAATATAATTATTTTTGTAAATCGGCTCTGAGAAGCCAGGAGTATTTTTAGTCTGCATCTTTTCAGGAAGAGCAAGACTGTCGTGGGTCACCGAATGAGGCCGAGGTGGGGGCCCTGTGTAGGGGCCCCAAGCCTTGGGGAGCCCAGTCCCCGGGGGTCTCAGGCTGCTGCGGGTGCCCGGGACCCTGGGCCAGGGAGCTTAGCACGGGGCACTCTGCAGTGGACTGAGCCGGAGCTGCCCGGGACTTGGGGGTCACAGTTCCGCCTTGTGCTGAGGGGGGCTCTGTAGCGTCTGCTTCTCATGTTTCCCACGTTCCCCGCCCCGGGCCCTGGCATGTCTGTACTGGGCACGTGTCTCTGTGTAAGTGCGTGTCTGTGCGCATGTGTCTGTGTGTGTGTCTAGGTGTGTCTCAGTGTAAGTGCGTGTATGTGCATGTGTGTGTCTGTATGTGTGTTTCTGTAAAAATCCATGCCGATGCATGTGTGTCTGTGTGTCTCTCTGTGTGTGTCTGTGTATATAAGTGTGTGTCTCTGTGTAAGTGCAGGTCTGTGTGTGTGTGTGTCTGTGTAAGTGCATGTCTGTGGTGTGCATGTGTGTGTCTCTGGAAGCGCTGTGTTGGTGTGCCTGGGAAGTGTATGTGGTGTGAGAGCATGCACTGCATATTCATGGACGTGTGTGTGAGTGTGTGTGTGTGTGTGTGTGTGTGTGTGTGTGTGTGCTCAGAGAAGGCCGGCATCGTGTCTGTGTGGGTACATCCTGCACCCAAAGGTGCCGGCATGGAACTGAGCCTCTATGCAGATGCTACACGTGTCCTGTGTGGTTAGTGTCTTAAGGGCACAGTGTGCACATGCTCCCATGTCCCATGCTATTAACATGTAAGGACGCAGCATGCACACGCTACCCGTGTCCCGTGTGGTCAGTGTGTGATGGCACTGGTGTGTGTGTCTGTGTGGGGACCGCTGACGTGGCTGTTTGTGTGTGGCTTCCTCCCTGATGTCAGAGCCAGTGTGAATGCTGGAGAAACCCCACCTTGCCTGCGTGAACCCTGACATCCTCACCCGCCAAGTGAGGGCATTCTTCGGCCCGCACCCTCTGCGCCCCGTGCACCTGGGGTGAAAGGCGCCGTCACCCCGTCTCATGGGTGGGGACCCTGTGGCAGGAGCCCCGGGCTTCAGCTCTGGAACCTCTCGGTGCCTCGTGCCGCCTCAGCCTGGCAGGGCCGCAGCTGCCGGCAGCTCTGGCGTTTATTTGCTGTTGTAGCTGTCATCATTTTCCCCGCCGCCCATTTTTTTTTTTTTATCATTTTTATCAGTGGTGGGGACTTGTCCCCGTCCCTCCCTTCCTTTGGCCGGTCCCTGCTTTCCCTCCTTCCTGGGTTCCGTGCACGCTTGTCTCCCCCGGTCTTTCTCCTCTAATTGAGATAATGAACGCAATATTTCCAGCCTGCCGCGCTAAAAGTCAAGTGCAAAGTGATGGTTTTCATTTGTTCCTCTCCGCCCCCCCCGCTTTCTTTCTCTCAATACACATCTCTTAAGAAGGGATTGGCTGAAAGCAAACAGCTAATAACCTATGGATTTATGGAGCCGGCGCGAGCCGGCTTAATCAGCTCCTCTGTACCTGGACCCCGCGTCCTGTCCCTTTAAGTGGAAACTCCGACTGGCCTGGTCTTTCCAGCGCCTGGTCTCATTTATGCCGGAGCCAGGCTTACGATGGGAGAGCCGTCCGCATGCTGGAATTAGTCTTAAGCTTGCTTCTGTGGCGTTGCCAAATTCCATGTTTGTGTTTTATTTAGAATTCTTTTCACGGCCAGCCGAGTCTGTTCCGGCACACACACAGGCACGGTCGCGCCCCGTGGAGAAAATAAGCAAGCTTGCGTTTTCCTTGGCAGAGGCCGCGGCCACAATAGACTGCGGTCTCCGAGACATTCTTTAAAAGCTATTTTAACCCATAACAGATGCATAAAGTCGGCACAGGCATGCCAGTTCTCTTAGTTTTAATTAAAAAATAATTACGGTCTAATAGGATGTTAGTGACACGTTGGGATGAACGGGGCTGGGGGGAGGGTGACATTACCTGCCACTTAGAGATGACGTTCACTGCCGGGGCTGGGGGCTGGGGGCTGGGGGCTGGGTGGGGAAGAGAGGGCTGCTCGGAGCTGGTGTTTCTTGCAGACGGGGGGCTCGGGGTGGCTGGCGCCATCCGGGGCCCTGTGGGGTGTTGTGGAAGGCTTGGGGGGGCTGGTCTTAGGCACCCTGGTGGTGACAGCATCACAGACAGCCCCTGACCTCCGCCCTCCTCCCGCTCCCCTCAGGTGCTCAGTGGGCGGATCTTGGAGCCAGCACTCTCTCTCTGGGGTCCTGGGGTTCTTCCACCATCAGCCAGAGGCCAGGGTCCCTTGGGGGACCTGCTGTGGCCTTGGGGGTAGGGGGTGAAGGAGACGGGGTTTGGAAATGGGGTCTTGCAGGCGGAAGCGTTAGGACAGCAGGGAGGGCATTTGCCTTGCTTGAAGCTGACCTGGGTTCGATTCCCAGCACCCCAGAGGGTCCCCTGAGCCCACCAGGAATGATTCCTGAGCACAGAGCCAGGAGTTAGCACCTGAGCACTGCCGGGTGTGGCCCAAGAGAAATGGGGTTTGCCTGAAAAAAAATCACCTGCAAGAAGGCGCCCGGTGCGGGCCCGTTCCCACGCCACAGTTTCCCAGATGCAGTTTCAGTGGTGAGTGTGACCTTCTGTGGTGGCATGTGGGAGGCGGGGGGTGGGCAGGGCTGGCCCCTGGGCCATGTCTGGGCCTGGCGGGGTGCGGGGTGGCAGTTGGTAGCTGGGGAGCTGAGGCCAGTGTTCAAGGGCACCCACGTCCCCGCGTGTCCTGGGGCTCGAATGGGGAGGACTCAGGGGCTCAAGGCGCTGTGGCTGTTCCCCCTGCCCCTATGGTTGGCACCATGGCAGGAGGGGTCGCCCACCCAGCTGTGCTCTTGTGCCCCTGGTGGGCTTGGCTCCTCGCGCTGCCCAGGAGATGGGCAGAGATGCCCCCTGGGCAGAGGGAGGCCCTGCCCGCTCACTGGCTTTTTCTTAGTCCGAGCTCTGGCGTACTCTGCCGCCCCTCTGAGGTTTGGGGGGTTTCCTGGGCACAGGCCGGGGAGGGCGTCTGTCCTTCTTGGCGGGGACACTGACTGTGGTGGCGGAGTTAATACAAATGTTCCCTGGAGCCCAGCATCCGGCGAAACGGGCTTGGAGGTGCCGCTGTTGAAGCCCATGGTCACCCGGGTCCCAAGGACAGTCCTCCCCGGGCTACCCGCGTCCACCTTACTCCCATCCGCCGCCTGTCACTGCTGGGTGACCCGCCCTGCCTCCCGGCCCACACCTCGGGCTGCCCCTCCCTGGAGCTGACCAGACTGGCCTGCTCAGGGGTTTTTACTGGCTGAGAGCCATAACGTGCAATTGAAAGGTGCCATGTCTGCGTGCCCTGTGAGCGACTTCGCAGAATCCGGAGTCCCCACTGCCGCAGGGGAGGGTTTGCTCCCAGCTGGGCACTGGCCAGTTGTGTTGGTGGGCGACCCTGTCCTTCCTGAAGCCTCTGTTGACCGAGTGGGGACCAAGACAGGGCATCAAGAACCAGGGTGCAGTAAGGCAGAGGGAACGTGAGACTGGGGTGCGCGTCTCACACAGATGCACCCTGACCGGAAGTGGGGGCAGGGCAGGATAACCACAGGGGCTAGAGAGCTGCAGGCCTGAGGGTCCCTGAGACCCGGGGGTTTGGCCTGTTGAGGGGTCCCTCAGCGTTTCCCTCTCTCCCCCACCAGCTCTGCACCCCCAGCTGACAGGAGCGTGCTGGGAGGGGGGCGTGTGGTCTGTGGGGGATCGTCCTGGTGTGGGACCCTAAAGGTGCTTTGTGAGTCGGGAGCCGTCTTGTCTTTCTGGGGCTGTGCAGGGATGCGGGGCTCACTGACTGAGGAGGGGGAGCTTCCTTTGTGCCGTAGAAGTCAGGCTCGGGACTGGCCACGAGAGGACTGGCCCTAAGCTGAGCACCGTCTCTTTCTTGAACCCCCCACCTAGCAAACTGGGGCTTGGCACGCAGCCAGGCGAGGCGGGGGCACCAGGTTGGGGGGGCAGAGGGAGCTGTGGGGAGGGGCCCACAGGGCAGCCACCAGGCCCTGAGAAGCAGCCCTCCCACTCCTGCTCAGAGCTCAGGTGGTCCCGGGGACTGGGGTGAGCATGTGTGTGCGCGTGTGAGAGGGGAGCACGTGTGCATGTGTTCAGACATTGAGTACGTGCATGAGTGAAGACATTGTGTGCAAGCATGTGTGCATACATTGGGTGTATGCATGTGTTCAGACATTGTATGTGTATGAGCACATGTGCACAAATACATGGGTTGTGTGTGTGAGCGTGTGCCTACGCAGCATGTGTTCACAGGGGTGTGTGAGCATGTGTGCATAAGTTCCTGCATTGTGTATGTGTGTGAGCATGTGTGCGTGCGTTTGTGCATTGTGTACGTGTGTGAGCATCTGTGCATGTGCTCATGCACTGTGTGTGTGCAGTCACCTGTGTTTGAGTGCAGATGTTGGCATGTGTGTGTGAGTGTGTTCATGCATTCAGACGTTGTGTGTAGGTGTGCATGGGTCTCCAGATTGTGTGCACATGTGAGTGTGTGTGTGCGTGCATGCGTTCACGCATTGTGAGGATTTGTGTGGGAGCATGCATGAGTCCATACGTGGCGTGTTTGTGTGTCATTTCTACATTGTGTGTAGGTGTGTGCATGAGTTCATGTGTTGCTTGTGTGTGAGCGCGTGTAGGTCTGAGTTCATCGTTGTTTGTATGCTGTGGCCTGAGATACAGCACAGGGGGTGGGGTGCTTGTCTTCAACCCCCAGTACTCCAGAGGGTGCCCTGAGCACTGCGCCAGGAGGCAGCCCTGGGGACCGCTGGGTGTGGCCCCTAAGCAAGCCCCCTATGTATAGGCATATGCCTCACATGTCTGGACATGCGTATATTCCCACACAGACACATGTATCCATACATGCACATTGTGCATGCACATGTGTACACCTGTGCATCTTACACATGCATGGACATAGAACACGCACCCGAGCACCCATGTGCTCTGCATGTATGTGTACATATGTGAGCACGCGTGGCGGGCGACCCCTCGTGCGGCTCTGTGCCAGCTGCCTGTGACTCGCTGTGACCCAGGGGACAAGGCAGAGGTGATGGACATGTGTGTGGCCACCAGCTGGCCTGTGAGTGGGCCCTGCTTTCTGGAGGGAGTGCCAGGCTCTGCCTTACATAGCCAGGGTCTGGGGGAAGCTGATTCCTGCTGGCTGGAGGCAGCGCTGGGGTGACCGGGTATGGGGGTGTGCATGTGCTTCCAGGGCCCTGGGGAAGGGGCTCGGAGAGTGAAGGTCTCCATGGTAGAGACCCGGGGGTCTGGGTTGGAGACCCCTGTGGGCCTGGGTCAGGGCCTGGAATTTCCTGTCACCAGGGAAGGGTGCCTTGACCACCCGCCCTGGGCTGGGTGGTCTCCCAGCCTTCCCACATGTCTTCTCCTCGCAGGGGTCCCACCCCCGGAGATGGGGTTCCCAGGAGCAAAGAGCGCGGGCATTTGCTGTGGTTCCTCCCTGGTGGCAGCACCTCAGTAAACACCAACCCCCACCAGCCTGTGGCCTGGCTGCCACCAGCTCACGACACCCAGAGCCTGATGGGAGGCCGGGGCCAGGGCCCCATCTCTTGTTCTGTGGCCCCGCAGGGGGACACGGCCAGCAGACTCCACTGGTGGGTGTTTGCGCCCTTCATCAGGACCAGCCGGCACCCCTGAAGGGAGCGGTGAGGCTGTCACAGGGGCCCGGGAACCACTCCCAAAGCGGCCGGCCACCATCCAGCCCGGGTCAATTTGGTCTTTGCCACAGTCCGGCTGCTCATGGCGGGGGGCACTCTAGCCCTCCTGGGCTTCTGCCCACCTCCCCTCCAGCCCCCCAGTGGGGCTGTGCCCCGGAGGGGCCTGGGCGGGCCCTGATGGTCTGTGCCCCGAGGGCTGTGAGCGTCTCCCCTCCTGGCGCCCGGGCAGCCCCATGGTGGCGGCAGGAGGCAGGAGCTGGGGCTGGCGCTGGCGCTGACCTTGGCCGGCCCTGCGGGTTCCGTCACATGGTCCCCGGGGCCTCTGTGGGTTTCCACCCCAGGGCCGAGGCTTGCTCGCCCGAGAATTCCCGCTGATGTCAACGCAGCCTGTGTGTTTTCATCAACAAGATGTGGGGACAGGGGGGTCCTGTAGGAATTTACAGGGGGCGGGGATGGAGGGGAGAGAGGAAGAGAGGGAGAGAGGGAGGGAGACAGAGGGAGAGAGAGAGGGAAAGAGAGAGGGAGACAGAGAGGGGTGAGAGTGAGCAAAAACTCCGGGTCTCAGCACGGCTCTTGAATGACCGTGCCCTCTGTCCTGTAGCGGGCCACCTGGCAAGGAGGGCCCGGCCCAGGGAGTGCCATTCCTGGGGCGGCCCCAACTTTGAACTCTCGGGGCCCCTCGGGTAGTTTTAAGGTGTGCCTGACTGGGCATCTGGGCGCCCGGATGCTCCTGCCTGTCCCCAGGGGAGGTCTGGGAAGAGCAGGGAGCAGTGACGGGTCTGTCCCCGGCTCTCAGAAGCTGTGAGGCCCGGCCCAGCCCTTCTCCCGGCAGGCGTCCTGCTTTCGACTGTGTCAGGGGCACACTCCAGGGCACACTGGTCACACCTGTCCCGTGCTGGCCTGCCACCCTCTCCCCGAGTCTGGCTGGGGAAGGGGCCCTGCAGAGGCCTGGGCCCCCCCAGCAGGAAGGACCTCGGGGGTGGCCCATGCGAGCAGCCTGCTTCCTGGGCAGGGGCCTCAGCTGGAGGGGCCCGAGGTGGGAGAGGAGGGGGTGATACTGAGCTACACCAAGGGGAGCCACCGGGCAGCCAGAGGGCATTGGCAGGGCACACGGACCACCCGGGTTTGATCCCCGGCACCCCGGATAGTCCCCTGAGCACCACCAGGGCGGTTCCTGAGTGCAGAGCAGAGCCACGGTGACCCCAGCAACGCCAGGGGTGACCCCAACCCTAAGAGAAAGGCGCCTCGTGCCGAGCCCAGGGCCCCTCCTTTTTCGTTATCGCCATCTTCTGTGATAAAGGAACAGGGAGTCTCTCTCTTGGGGGACACTCTCTAACCGTGCTCGGGGTTGCCAGGGACCCCCCTGCCCCCCGGCGGTTCTTGACTCGGCTGTGTGGACACGACACTCAGATGTGGGCGGGAATGGGCTGCTACGTGGACCCAGTTGTGCTGGGGGCTGGTTGGTGGGATCCAGCCGGGGCCTCCCCGTGCAGGGGCTGTTCCAGCTGCGTCTCCTGTCCCTGGGCCGGCCCTGGCTTAGGTGACCCGGTGACAGGAGCCCGGGGCACTGGGGAAAGGGAGGAGGCCGAGAGGGGGCCCTGGGGAGGACGGACCTTGTAACTGGCCCTTTGGCACAGCCGAGTTTGCCCCAGCTGCCTGGCAGCCAGAGCAAGAGGGGACCAGGAGGGTTTGCTCCGTTCCTGCCCCACGCACCACTGGGCCTCCCTCAGGACACACAGACAAACACTCCAGCATACAGATGCACACAGACACATGCAGACACACATACAGATGCACACACAGACACACAGACACACGAACATACAAACAGACACACACACAAACACAGGCACACAGACACATGCAGACACACATATAGATGCACACACAGACACACACAGGCACACAGACACACATACAAACAGACACAAACACAGACACATGTAGGCACACATACAGACGCGCACACACACACAGGCACACAGACACACAGAGACACACACAGGCACACAGACACACAGACACACACACATACAAACAGACACATATACAAACACAGGTGCAAACACAGGTGCATGCGCACACACACACACACACACACACACACACACGACAGGAAGGTGGTCGTGGTCTGTGCCCCAGACTCTGTCATGTGCTTTGTCTCTGCCTCTGCCTGCTGGGGACCTTGCATGGCAGCAGCCTTGGGGCCCCATCAACTGTGGGGGCTGGGCTGTGGCTCCATGGGCCTAAGTCCGGGCTTCATGGGGCCGGGACTGTGGGTCCATGGGGCCAGGGCTGGGCTCTGTGGCTGAGCTCCGTGGGAGAGAGAATGACACTTTCTGAGGCCGTGTTGGTGGCCGTTGCCTCTCCCTGCTGGCTGCGGCGTGGGAGGAGAAGGTCTCCGAGGCGGCCCTTGCTTCTTGCCGCCCTGTCAGTGTGTCTCTTGCAGGGGCGGGGGGGGTGGTGTCGGTGTGGGGTCCGGGCCAGCAGCTCTGGTAAACACCCAGGGCACTGAGACTCGCTGCCCTTCCCCCTCCATGCTGGTGGGGCCCTGCCCATCCAGTGTGTCAGCAGTAGTTATTGGAGTGGGGCGTGGTTGTGGGGAGCCCCCGGGGTCCCCAGTGGTGTGAAGCACGGTATGGCGTGTTGTGTGGATAGGCTGCCCCGGGCCCTGGCCTTTGTTAGGTTGTTCCTGGACGCTCATTTTTTGGGTCTGCAGCCCTCAGCCCCCAGCCCCAGCATTGAGGGGTCCACCCTGCCCAGAGCAGTGCCAGGACCCCCCACTCCGCTCTTCTTCCAGGGACCCCTCTGGCCAGGATTGGTCTCCTTGTTGGAACAAGTGCTAGCTTTTATTCCGTCACCATGTCTCCAGCCTCCCTCTCTGGGCTGTGCACACAAACGCGTGCATACATACAGGTGTGTACACACACACACGGACATACAAATGCATGCACACACACGCACACGCATATGTGCGTGCACACACACGAGCACATACATGTACACACACGCGCACACACATGTACACACACGTACACGCATGCACACACACATACACACGTACACATGCACACATATGCATACACATGCACACACACTGGCACACACACACACACACGCATGTACCTTGGTGGTGGCCAGAGGGGGTGGCTGCCTGGCGGTGTCCGGTCAGCACCCATGTGCACACATGGATGCCCTCGTAGCTCTTTTTCCCTTTCACCATCTTGAATATTTAGAAAACTCCTTTTGGGGTCCCCGGGAAGGAGCCAAGCTGTGAGGTTCTGTTGGTCTGAGATGCAGCCCCAAGGCCCACGGTGAGCCCAGGGAGAAGGTTCTAGAGCTTGTTCTCTTTGGGGGGTGGCACGCTCAGCAATGCTCAGGGATCATACCTGGCGGTTCTCAGGGGACTCTGGTGCTGGGGACCCCACCCAGGACGCCTACATATGTGCTCAGCCCTCCCGGCTGTTTCCCGGCTCGGCTCTGAGCTCTCGTGCCCAGTCTGTGCCCTCCCTGCTGCCCTGCGCTGGGCATCAGAGTGCCCATACCTCCTCCCTTGCCTGGGCACTGTGGGGGGGAAGGCCCTCCGAGTCAGCCCAGCACTGACTGCCCTGAGGCTCTGCGGTGATGGGGGGGTGCCCTGCAGGGTGGGGCCAGGGCGTCCGGTCAGGGTTGCAGAGCCCCAAAGCAGAAGGGCAGCCCCCCCTGCTGCAGAGGACAGGACAGTCTCGGGTGGAGGGTGAGTGAATAGTGGGTGCTCCCCAAGGAGGGTCTTTACAGAGACCGCCAGCCCCAGATCAAGGAGGGGTTTGACGTGTGCAGGGGCTGAGTTGGGAGGAGGCTCGGGAGCCCGGGATCTCTCTGGACCCACCATTGGGGGTGACCAGGCCTGGCACCCTGCTCTGCCCACCCCGAGCCCAGGGCAGCGTCTCTGAGACCAGACAGCCCCAGGAGTCAGATGTGGCCAGGGGGCTGGGGAATGGCTGGTTCTGGCTGCCATGGGTGGGAGGTGACTGGTGGGTAGTGGACTGGTCACTGCTTCCTGCTCTGTATCACTCTAAGCCTCAGTTTCCCCACAGAGTGGGTGTCTGAGGGACAGGCAGGGCACTGGATCTGGGAAGGGGACAAGGTGACTGCGAGGTTCTCCCTGGACGTAGGTTGGCAGTGGCCGCTTGCCCAAGCCCTGGGGCTGGGGGCCCTAGATGGGGAGGTCAGAGGGCAGCTGTCTGGCCAAGAGGGAAGGGGCTGCAGGTCCCACAGCTGGGCTTGTCCCTTGGTTCCCCCCCCCCCCCAGCAGCGTGGCCCAGCCTGAGTGCCCAGGAGGCCTTGTCTGCCAGTGAGGATCCTTGACCTCATTCTGTTTTGGCTGGAGCTGGAGGGGGCTGGGGGTTGCCTTTCCTCCCTTCCCCGCGGCCTCCCAGACATGTGACCTTGGATAAGTCACTCTACCTCTCTTATCCTCCGGCGAATCATCTGTAAGCTAGTGGCAGGGAGGGATGCTGATGAGATGATGGGGCTGAAGACAGCAAAGGTGATGATGACTCTGTGCTGCTGGTGGTGGTCGTGGTGGCGAGGGCAGTTGTGATCCTGAGGGTGGTGCTGATGTTGGTGCTGTTGACAGGGATGATGGTCATGGACGACTGATCAGGTTTTTGCAAGGCTTAAATCAAGACCCAAAGATGAGTGTATCTAGTGCATGGGAAGGGGGACCCTGTCACATTTGTGTGTTTCCCCCACCCTGTGTTTGAAATGCTGTGTGTGTGTGAGTATGTGAGTGTGTGAATGTGTGTGAATGTGTGAATGTGTGTGTGAGAGAGGTGTGAGTGTGAGTGTGTGTGAGTGTGAATGAGTGTATGAGTGAGTGTGTGTGTATGAGTGTGTGAATGCTTGTGTGTGTTAAGTATGTGTGAGTGTGTGAGTGTGTGTATATGAGTGAATGGGTATGTGTGTGGTGTGTGTGTGTGTGAGTGAGCTTCACAACTACTGATCCTTTTGTTTTGTCTTGGGCCACACTGGTAGTGCTCAGGGCTGATTCCTGGCTCTGTGCTCAGAGATCACTCCTGGCGGGGCAAGGGGTCCACACGTGGTCCTGGGGATGGAGCCTGGGTCAGCCGCGTGCAGGGAAAAGTGCCCTCCTCGCTGTGCAATCACTCTGGTCCTAACTGCTGACTGTTTGATGCCGTTAATGGTCAGCTTGTTTGCCGGCGTCCTTTCTTTTGCATGAACCTGCTTTGGCTTCCAGGACTAGGGTTTCTGACTGGGCTTGCTGTCCGCACTGCATGGCCACTGGGGTGGGCTCCCCATTCTCTGTGGACGGTGAACCGTGACATCACAGGTGCTGGAGGCCTGCCACAGTGGGTGATGTGTGCCTCGACCTGGGCTGCCTCCCCGGCGGCCGGCCACTTCCCTCAGCTAGCAAATCTGTTCTGTGTGGAGAGCAGCGCCAGGGCTTGCCCGCTCCCTCTGGCTGGCCTGGTGTGCAGCTGGGCTCAGCAAATATTGACCGAGGGCTGCTCAGTGCCAGGCCTGGAGGAGGTGAGCGGTTTCACAGGCTCGAGTTCCCCCAGTTTCCACTTGGCCAGGCGCAGGCCTCTCAGGCTGCTGGCCTCCGCGGGCTGTGGCCAGGCCCGGAGCTGGCTTGTGTCTGGTGTCCAGCAGCTGGCCAGAACCCAGGTGTGGTTGCATGTCCAGGATCACGGGAAGGAGACTCTCCCAAGCCGGGTGCTGCATGCCATACGTTGGGAGGAGTCGATGAAACACCCCCGGAAGCTTCCAGATGCCAGCCCCCGAGCAGAGGTGCCACCTTTGCCCTGGCGGCAGTGCTGGGGATCTGTCCAGGACCTCAGTCCCCGCCCGCGTCCCTGGCTCTGTCTCCCAGCACCAGCGTGTCGGCTCTGGGCCGCAACTCAGGGACGCGCTTTTCCAAGTAGGGAGGCCGAGATCTAAGTGGGGTTCCAGCCGGCACCTCCCCTGCTCCCGTGGTGCCGTGGGGTCTCTTCCGGGGACCCCAGAAGGGGTGGGGGCTCTGCTCCTCTCAGTGAGCACTGGAATGATGGGGCACCCTGGAGGGGGGGGTCTCCTGGGTCTCTAGCTCAGCCCTGCTCAGCGTTAATGAGAGTAGGATGGAAAGGCGGAATAGCACGCCCGTGTTCCGTGGCCGACAGGTCCCTTCTGAAACGGAGCTGGAGAAGTCAGGGGGAGCTCTTCCACAAGAAATAGCTCTCCCGCCTGAGGTTTGGGGGAAACGGCACTGGCGAAGGGCCTTTTCTCTCCCTTTCCAGGCACTCTGTTTTATTAAGACACTCTGTCTTATAAGGAAGGTTAGATAATTAATCCTGTGACGAGACCATAGCAACAAGCAATGGGATATATTTAAGTAATGAGGGAGTTCTTTAATGTGGACCCGGAAAATGATTGTGAGCCGGTGGCGTGGAGAGGAGACAGAATCTGGATTTATTAAAATGTGCTTTTCCCCTTCCGAAAAAGAAAAAAAAAGAGGGCCGTTTCTTTTGTGTGCACACGCTTGCACGCACACACACACACACACACACACACTCTCGCACACACACACACACACACTCGCACACAGCATCTAGCCAGAACCCTGCTAAGTCGTTTCCCTTTTCAGCCGAAAAGAATCAATTATGCCTCGTGGTTGCTTTCCAAAACCCACTTTTGAGAGTGTGATTGGGTTGGCCTCAAGCATGCTCCAAACAATTGGGGGGAGGCAGGGACCCTCTCGCCCCGTCTGGGGGCGTCCGTGTGGATTCCCAGCCATTGAGAATATTGACAGCAATCAGAAATTCCGCCGCTGTTGAAATTCCCCCTCTAATTGAACTGGGAAAGGTAAACCCAGTTTCAGGGCTGTGCACGCTGTAATTGCAATAATTTAATTTAGCGATTTAACCTGTAATTCAGTGGTATTTATTAAGGAGCATGGGAGAAAATGAGGCCATTAGGAGCCAGAGATGAATACATTGAAATGAAAATGAACACTTCTAACTGCCAGTTGACCTTCGGTTTGTAGCAGTTTTTATTAGGCTGGTCACGGTAATTACCAGGACGTGGATCGGGGAGGAAAGAGAATAATTCCGTAATGAACATTTTTATTCATTATCTCGCGTTTTCAGGAAGTGGATAAGTATCGCGCAAAAGTGTCCGCGATGTGCTCTTTCTGTTTGTTTTTCTAAAAAAAAAAAAACTAAAATAAAATCATTGTTTGCGGGCGGCCGTGGCCCTGGGCTGGCGTGCGGGGAGTCCTCGAGCTATGCGCTGGGGCGTCCCGGGGGCTGGAGCGTGTTTCCTTCCTACAGCCTCTGCTGGGGGAGTCAGGAGGGACCCTGGTCCAGGCGCGGTGGGTGTGGCTGTCCCCCGAGTGTCCCAGAAACAGCTTCCTGGGCGTGCGCTGGGCCAGGGCAGCTGAGACGGGCAGGGCTGTCAGGGGGCCGAGTCTGGGGTTGGCATCTTGCATGTCTGAGCCTGGCATCCTTTGGAGCGGCATCCCAGACCCCAGCGGGCAGTGGCTCCCAGGTGCATGCAGGGATGAGGCCAGGCAAAGGGATGGAGTCCTGGCCCTCAGGCTGAAGGACCCGGAGCTGTTCACTGCGCTGCCCGCTGGCCTGCGGGTCTGCAGACAGGCGCGCAGGAGAGACCTGCAGCACCAACCAGGAGCCTGTCCTCTCTCCTGCCCTCTCCTGCTCCCTCCCAGACTTGTCCCGGGTGGGGGTACGCGGTGGTGGTGTGGGGTTGGACAGTGTGCGTGAGAAACCATTATTAATAGCATTGCAAACCACAGTCTCCCCATCAAAAAAAAAAAATGGAAAGCCAAACTTTTCTCAAGAAGCAAGTGGATTTTAACCATGGGAGGCCACTGCTGTTGGCGTTTCCAAAGCTGGGGGTGACGTTGGTGGTCTGGAGGGAGGGGTTTCTCCCCCGACGCTGCATTGTGGGCGCTGCCAACCGCTCTGGTACCCTCGACGCTTCTGTTCCCCGGGGAACTCTTTCAGCTGTGTGTGTGTGTGTGTGTGTGTGTGTGTGTGTGTGCATGAGTGTGTGCGTGCAGGTATGTGCACTCGTGTGTGTGTGTGTGTGTGTGTGTGTGTGTGTGTGTTGGGGTTTGGGCCACACCTGGTGGTGCTTTGTACTTACTCTTGGTTCTACACCCAAGGGTCCCTCCTGCTGGGACTCGGAACCATATGGGGGGGTGCTGGGATCAGACCTGGGGTGGCCTTCCAACCCTGTGGGCCCAGGCCTGAGATGGTTGCCCCAGCCGGGGTGCAGGGTGGCTTCAGACCAGGGAGCTCCACCTCCATGCATCTGGGACTTCCCTTAACTGGGGTCATGGGGCCAGACTCCTGGGGCTGGGGCTCATGGTCTGGAAGTGGGACATTTGGCGAGGACACCCACCTCCTGCCCCCGTGCCCTCTCCGGAGTCAATGACTGGGTTTCTGCTCTGCTCCCCGCCAGCCTGTCACGATGAGTGAAGGGCAGCTCTGCCCCCAGGGACTTGGGAAGAATCCGGGGTTATTCACGTAGCTAGGAAGAGCACCCGTAGGATGTGTGAGTGTGTGTGTGTGTGTGTGTGTCTGTCTGTCTGAGTGTGTGTGTCTGTCCGAGTGTGTGTTAATGTATGAGTATGTGAATACATGTGTAGGGTGTGTGTGTGTGAGTGTGTAGGAGAGTGTGACTGTGAGTGTAGTGTGTGTATGCGTGTGGAAGTGAGTGTGTATGTGATTGTGTGAGTGTGTGTCTGCCTTGATGTTGTCAGGAGAACCTGATCATTTGAGCATGAGGTAACCATTCCCCCCCTCCCACTCCCCCCGTGTACCCACCTGGGGCTTCATTTTCTCCCTGTGTCCCCTCATTGGATCTCTGAGACCCCCCACCCCCTGCTCCTGAGGCTGGATCTCTGGAAATCGCCATTCTCTTCTAATCCTGAGCTCCCCAACTTCGCTGTGGTCACCCCCACTGGGCACCCGGACTCAGCTGTTGAGTAGGGGTGTGGCTCCCCCTGGTATTACCTATACCCCAGAGACCACGGAACTTCTGCCCACCGCCACCCCTTCTCACTCACTGCTCACCCACCGTCACCCTCCCCAGCCCCCCACAAGGTGCTGTCAACAAAGGCCCTGTTGGGACGGGGTGGGGGATGCAGCCTCTGCTCTGCAGGATGGGGGCTGGGCTGGCAGCGGGGGGCTGTGTGAGCTCTTGGTGCGGTGACCCTGTCCCCACTCCGGCCTTAGATGCAGTTGACCGCCCTCTGCGCCTGCCAACGGCCCAGGAGCAGAAGCCTCTGTGTGCTCGGGGTGCCATCAGGGACCCCCGTGCCTGCCACACTGCCCCTTCCACCAACCTCGAGGGTTTGCTTTGGCAGGAGGGCATCATGCCCCTGGGGACGTCTGTCTCTGGAACCTAGGAGGACTCGCTTTGCAGCTGGGCCTGGCTAGTGGCCGCCCCAGAAATCCCTTCCCAAAGTGCAGAACTTTCTTTTTTGGAAAAAAAATTGGGGCCACACCTGAGAGTGCTCAGGGGTCTTTCCTGGTGTGGGTCAGGGGGTCACATGGGGTGCTGGGATCAAGCCAGGGTCAGCCATGTGCATGGCAAATGCTCTCCCGCTGGGCTGTCTCTCCAGCCCAGAGCGGGAGACTTTCTAGTCCTGGGATCTGCGTACTGGTCATGGGGTCAGTGGGGACAGTTCAGCTGGACCTCAGGGGAGGGGATGCTGGGGGAGGCCAGGGCACACCCACAGGGCAGAGCTGGACCCCACAGCCCCCTTTGTGGGCGTGGCCACACAAGCTCTACTTGGGGGCTCCCCCAGACTGGGGCAGGGGGTTCTGCAGGGCTGGAACCGGGGTCGGCCGCCTGCCAGGAAGCACCTAATTCCTGCCCTGTACTCCAGCCTCCCACTCCCCTTTTTTTTGTCTATTTGGGGGCGTACCTGTACAGCGGGTAGGGCGTTTTCCTTGCATGCAACTGACCTGGCTGACCCAGGTTCGATTCCTCCGCCCCTCTCGGAGAGCCCGATAAGCTACCGAGAATATCCCACCCGCACGGCAAAGCCTGGCAAGCTCCCCGTGACGTATTCGATATGCCAAACAGAGTCACAACAAGTCTCACAATGGAGACGTTACTGGGCTTGCTCGAGAAAATCGATGAACAACGGGAGGACAGTGACAGTGACAGTGACCTATACCTGGGCTTACTCCTGGGAGGATCCCGGGGATCGCAAAGAGGGCTGGAATCAAATCCGAGTCGGCACAAGCAGGCACGTGCCTTCACCTGTGTCCAGACCCCGATCATCCCGGGCAGGGAGGTGTCCTTGTCCTGGCGCTGTCCACCCCCCCCCCAACCCCTCGGGATGCTGCTCTGCCTGGTTGCCAGGTTACGGGATCATCTGTCTTGGCTCCCCAGAGGGGCTGGCGAGGGGAGCGGGGGAGCGTGGCTGCTGCCGATGCAACAAGAAGCCCCGATGCTATCTGGCTCCCACATCTCCGACGCCGGACAGCACCACTGCCCAGCTGCCCTGGGGCTGCCGCCCAGCCCAGCACCCAGCGCTCGATGCCTGAGTGAAACCCAGGCAGAGCGCCAGGCCCCAGGCTCGGGGCTTCTCCATCATTTATCAGCTCCGCGTTTTAATTGTTTCCCGACTTCTTTGCAGATATTTGTCTGGGAGGGATTTCAGCACTAGCCGTGGCAGCGCCCGGCTGCAGGCGCCCGGCGGGGCTGCTGAAAGGCCGGGCCTGAACTCAGTGTGGGCTTCGTTGCAGGGCCCAGGACCTGCTGTCTGGAATTGTCAGGGCCCAGACACTCAGGAACACTCGCCACGGTGTGCAGTGCCAGGCCTAGGTCCCAGGGTGAGGGCACTGGGCTGGGTGGTGCAGTGGTCAGCTCCTCTTGTCGTCTGCTCTTGGCCATTATCAGGGTCCCAGGGGCCCTGGGGCTGAGAGAAGAGGCCCGGAGAATATCAGGGTGCGATTAATGGGGACTTCCCTTCCAGAGAGTGGTGGTGGGGGGTGTCCCTTCACAGCCTGGGTAGGTGCCCTCCGGGCAGGGCACACAGAGGCCAGACCCAAAGAGGCCTCCTTTTCCCGTGCTGCAGCCTCAGTTTCCCCACCTGGCTCCATGGCCCGCCCTCATGTGTCAGGAGCCCCTTCAGTTCCGCGTGGGTCATCAGAATTGGGCCTGTCGGGGGCCCACGGGCGGGGTTCCCCTGTGTGTGCTCTCCTCAGGTCGGCTGTCGTTCTGTGCTGGCTGTGGAAATAATTTAACTTCTGAGAGGATTCAGCTGCTGAGCGCCCAGGTAGAGACCCCCTGTCCACCGCCCAGAATGCAAAGAAAGCCACAGTGGCCATCCACATCCACTGCCCCAGCACACGGAGGGGCCAGGCGGCGTCCCAGGAAGGCTTGGCCGCTGGCCACGACCCTGCTTCCGCCCAGTCTCCTGCCGCGTTCTGGGCCAGAGCAGCTGGTCCCTGGCCTGTCCCCTGCTCCTGGGAGCTGTTGCGGGCCACCAGCATGACCTGGAGGGGGACGTAGCCGCCCAGTTCCAGCCTAGCCCAGCCCTGGGTGACTCTCTTCCTCCAGTCCGTTTGGGGGTGTGGGGGGTGTGGTGGACAACAGATGCCCATTGCCTTGGGGTTCAGCCCACCGGCTCTGCCATGTGTGGGTGGGCAGGAACTCCCCCCTCCGACACACAGTTGCCCCCATCCACGTGGCTGGATCCCGCTGGAGAGAGAATTGTGGGACAGCTGCCAGAAAGGGGGGGAGTCACCGTCCCTCCTACCTGCCCCTTGCCTCTTGAGCTGGAGACCAACCCTTTGTTTTAGGTTTGGGGATTTTATTTATTTATTTATTGCTTTTTTTTTGAGGGGGGGGAGGTCACAGCCAGCAATGCACAGGGGTTACTCCTGGCTCATGCACTCAGGAATTACTCCTGGTCGTGCTCGGGGGACCACATGGGATGCTGCGAATCGAACCCAGGGAGGGCCGCGTGCAAGGCAAACTCCCTACCCACTGTGCTATCTCTCCAGCCTCAGGTTTGGGGATTTTAAACTTTGATCCCTTTTAGTAGTGGGGCCCGATTGAGGCCAGGCTTGGCTAGAGAGGGTAATGCTGGTGGGAGTGTGTGTGTGTGTGTGTGTGTGTGTGTGTGTGGCGGGGAGGGCTCCACGCTCAACCCCACAGGGCAGGGTAGTGCCTGCTGGAGAGTGTGTGTGTATGTGTGTGTGTGTGTGTGTGTGTGTGTGTGTGTGTGTGTGTGTGTGTCGCTC
>JAOXYA010000019.1:22289779-22302919 GCA_028565675.1 Sorex palustris | reverse complement strand
TATTCACAGCAGGTTTATCCTTTTGTAGCCGAAATGAAGGTGTCCCTTCCTTCCTTTCTTCCTTTCTTTCTTTCTTGGTTTCTTTCCTTCTTCCTTCCTTTTTTCTTGCTTTCCGTCTCCCTTCCTTCCTTCCTTCCTTCCTTCCTTCCTTCCTTCCTTCCTTTCTTCCTCCTTTCATTCCTTGTGTCTTCCCTCCCTCCCTCCCTTCCTTCCTCCCTCTCTTTCCTCCTTCCCTCTGTGCTATTCTAACCCTTCCCACAATTCTGTGCATGGACAGTGCTGCCTCACTCTTGGGGTGCCCTGGAGGGCCTGAGGCCAGTGGTCCCGTCACCACCCTGACCCCTTTCCAGGGTCTGCAGCTGGCACCCAGAGGGCTTTGTGCTGGGCCGAGGCTCTTCCGGGCTCGCCCACCCCTTGCCTCTGGCGGGCCCAGCCAGCCGGGCCTCTGGGCTCTGCTCCCCAGGACCTGGTCTTGGTGCTCTGTGGCCTGGCCTGGACCCTGCAGGGCCGACCTGAGTGCCTCCTGCACCCGCAGCCGCCTCTGCCCCTTTTCTCCCCTCCCGGCCCGTGGATGCTTTCCTGGGGCGAGTGAGTGGGTGAGAATCAGTGTCTCAGCCCCTGGCCCTGCCTGCCTCCGGCCCCGCAGTGACGCTGGTCGGTGCGGCTGCCTCGCGCGCATGCGTGGGCCCACGTGCACCCCGGAATTGTCCCGTGCACCTGTGTGCGGCTGGGGTGCCCGTCCCCCGACGCCGTCCTGCAGGGACTCCGAGCGCTGCCGGGTCCTGGTGAGGATCTGGCCTGCCGGTGTCCCCGCCGCGGGCCGGGTGGAGCGAGCTGGCACCGAGGCGCAGGCAAGGGCTGCAGAAGAGCCGCGGGTTTTTCATATGGAAATGTGAAATAATGGGGTGATTAAATAGAGCTGTATATTAAAGTACATCTGACATTAGAATTACCATAATGTGCTGTAGCCTTAGGCTGAGTACTTTATTTGCCATCTGCGTCGGCCCAAAATCCCCCGGGGAAGCGCTAAAATATTCTGAATAAACTCAGCTCGAGTTCTTATTGAGAGTAAAATACCATTTGTGGCACGTCGTATTGATTCGTCTTAATTGTGGTGCAGAAAAGAACATTCACTCGCTGATGACTTTTGTGCTCGGTGACAAGCTGGCTGGGGTTACTTGCACACTGCAGTTGGTTAACCTGGGTTGTCGGGCGACAGGCCGGGCGGGCATCTCTGCTGCGGGCGGGAGCTCGTGCCACCCCAGGGCGGCGCAGCTGGGGCCCTGCCAGCCGCCCCCTGTCCTCCCGTGGAGAAAGGCTCCTTGGCGGGCCGGGAGGATGCGCCCTCTGGCAGGCGTTTCCTGGTGCCCGGCTCGGGGATGGGGTCCGCCGTGAGCCTGGGGGATGATGGCCGAGCTCCCCCAGGGACAGGCACTGCACACGGAATGTGCCCCAAAGAATAATATGAAGGAAAAAGACCCCACCAGGCAGATCCACCAGACCAGGCTGGTTCCGGGGAGTGTGGAGTGTGGGGGTCCCTGGGCCCTCGTTGGTCGGCCGCTGAGGTCCGGGGACCGGGGGTGGGTGGGGTTGGCGAGGCGAAGTGAGTCATCAGAGGAAGAACGCGTGGTGAGCCAGACAGTGCCCCCCCTTGCCTGAGTCCCCCCTGTAATTGCCTATCATTAGACACAATTTAAATATTCAAACATTCCCCACAAACCTTGGGCTAGCATGTTTTTATTACAGATTCAGAACAAGGGAATAACCTTTAACTTCAGAGACAAATGAGCCAAATTTACAAGTGCTCGTCTGCTGTTTTCCTATGTTTTATCAATCCCCGTGGACCCGAGCACTTTGGCGGCGCCGCGGCTCAGCCCTGCGTCCATATATTACGACTTGTTTGTCGTGGCTGGGAACGCGCCTCCCCTGCGTTGGCTAACCTCTGTCACTCGGCGTGGAGGCGCTCTGCCATGCCAATTATCTCCTCGGAACGGAATGTGCTGCCACCCAGGCGAGACCCGGTGCCCCCGCAACCCTTCCCGGGTGGAGCGGGCAGATGTGGGTGGATCTCAGAGAAGGCAGGAAGGGGCTGTCCAGGTGACCAGAGGCACCGATGACGAGGGGGGGGGTCCTGAGCCTCGGGGACAGAAGACACGGGCCCTGCCAGCATGCTGTGCCATGGCTGCCCAGCCGTGCATGCTGAGCTCCGAGCACACACGTGTGCATATTCACACCTGCACATGCATATACGCACATGCACTCACATATGCACACACATGTACCTACATTCACACATGTACACATGTGCACATGAACGCAGGTGCTCACGTGCAAACACACATGCACACTTCATATAGGCATGCACATGTATGTACACACGTGCACATGTGCACGTGTGTACACACAGATGCACACGTGCATGCCTATTCACACGTGCACGCACATATATGCACATGCACACACATATGCACACACGTATACCCACATTCACACATGTACACATGCGTACACAAACACAGGCGCTCGTGTGCATATACACATGCACACTGCATGCACGCACACACACATGTATACGCACATGCACACACGTGTACATGTGTATACACAAACACACAGGTGCACACGTGCATGCATATTCACACCTGCACACACATATACACACTTGCATGCACATATGCACACACGTATACCTCCATGTGCATGTGGACACATGCGCACACGAACACAGGCACTCACATGCATACCACATGCACACTGCATACATGCACACACACATGTATACACACATGCACATGTATACACACATGTGTACATACAAGCACACAGGTGCACACGTGTATACACACATGCACACGGGTGTACATGTGAGCACCTCTGGCTCACAATCCTTGCCTGTTTCTTTCTGAATGTGCTTCTGAATTTTTCCATTAAACAATAAAGATGGGCCAGAGATAGTTCAGAGGTTCAGGTGCTTGCCTTGCATGCGGCCGGCCCGGGTTTGAATCCCAGCACCACCTTGGCCCCCCCATCCCTCACCAAGAGTGATCCCGGGGCACAGGGCCAGGAGTACGCCCCGAGTACCACTGGCAGGTGTGGCCCCCAAAACCCTAAAAAAAAAAATATATATATATATATATGTATATATGCTCGAGCAGGCCCAGTAACGTCTCCATTGGAGACTTATAATCTGATAAGGGTGGTTTGTCCTGTGTGCTCTCTTGCTGCGGCTGGCTCAATTCCTGTCCCTATTTTTGTAGAATTGTTTCTGGGAACATGAAGCGTGTGAGCCCACGGGGACGGGAAGGCTCCTTTAGGGGCAGGCGTGCGGGTGGTTTCAGGGGCGCCAGACCCGGCGCTCGCCTGACAGGGAAGCTGCTTCCGGGGTGGGCTGTGCCGGAGCCCTCCGGACAGCTGGGCGGGTCGTCGCTGTGTGAAGTCCCGCCGTGTGTGTTGGCCTCAGCTCTGCCACCTCACTCCAGATGGCTCTTCTCACCCTGCCCTGGCCCCGCGGTCAGCCGCGCGAGGCCCTCTCAGGTCTGTGGCCGCTTCCTGGGCCCCAGCTGCACACCTGGCAACCACAGACACGGGCAGTTGAAATCGAGACTGTTGGGGGGGTGGGAAGCGTGTGGTGGTGACTGCAGCTGCCGTTCACCCGAAGGCCTCGCTGTTCTACCGGGAGCCTGGAGCGCCCTGTTCCTGAAGGCGCCTCCTCGCCAAGGGCGTGCGGATGAGATGCGGGGAACTAGAGTCTTGTTGTCCGAGGTTTTCTCGTCCCCACCAGCTCTCTGCTCGAGGGACCTTGCGTGTGGTGGGATGGGCCTGGTTCTGGCTCCAAGCCTTCGTGTGCTTACAGAGGTCACTGCACCCCCCCCTTCAACCTGTCCTCTGAGCCCCTGTCCCGCCTCCACACCCCCCTGCCTTCCCGCCCCGACTTGCCCCCGCTGTGAGGCCCCGAATGACCTCACGCCAACTCCGTGCAAGACTTCCCTTGGGTCACTCAAGTCCCCAGAAGGGGTGGCCTCTGCCCAGCGTGGGGAGCCCAGTGGGCTTCTTGTAGCAGAGGTGGGGTGCGAAGGAAGGCCAGTTACCCCAAACCCTCCATAGCGCTGGCCGCAGGTCACCTATGCGTGTCTTCCTGGATGTCTTAAGGTCTTAGGGGCAGAATAAGCTCCCCAGTGAGTGTCCTCTGGGCTGGGATGGGGCTGTGGGTGTGGGAAAGCCTGGCTGAAGGGACAGGATGGCCACCTGCAGACTCTCCCTGGGGGTGGGGGGAGTGTCCCCCCGTGGGCACGTGCAAACTCACCCTGGGGGGAGATGTCCCCTATGGGCATAAACAGACTTGCCCTGGGGGGAGATGTCCCCCCCCCCCAAGCATATGTGGACTTGCCCTGGGGGGAGATGTCCTCCGTGGGCATATGCGGACTGGCCCTGGAGGTGGGGGGGAGATGCCCCCCCATGGGTGCTCACAGACTCACCCTGGGGGTTGGGGGTTGGAGACCTCACTCCGTGGTCAGCAGCACCCCTTTCTCAGCTTGACTCCCGGGACAGGCCGTGGGGGCTTAGCCAGTGCCCCCAGTGGGGTAGGCCTTGCTCTCTGGTCTGTGTCTAGGGCTGCTCATACCCGGCTGGACTCTGCCTCTCCTCTCACAGTGCCCGCCTGATAGTGTGCTCGTGCCCAGGTGCTCCCTGGGGCATGGGAATCTGCCCCCCAGAGGCATCTTAGCTCAGAGCTGGGCTCCGGGTTTGGGGGTGCGCTGCTGTCCAGGGGACGTGAAGGGAAGTATCTTGTCTCCATGAGGGGGGTCTCCATGTCCCCAGACCCTCAGGGGCTTCCCCCTGCCAGGCCCCTTCCTCCTCACCAAGGGTCCGATGTGGCCCTTCCTGCTCTAGGCCTGCGGCTCCAAGGAGGAGTTGCCAGGCCCTGCTGGGTCAGAATCCTCTTCACTGCTGGCCAGGTGGAGTGGGCAGCCTTGGGGGGTGGACGCAGCCACGTGCCTGTTGGGGCCCAGCACAGGCCCGAGGGCCCTCCCTGACAACGCTGACCCTTGTTGTCCTTTGGCTCTTAGATCCCACCAAGCGGCTGTGGGTTCCCTGGCCCAGCACTGGCCAGTACCGACAGAGAGAGAGATACAGAGAGACAGAGATAGAGAGAGACAGAAACAGAGACTGGGAGAAAGGGATGTAGAGAGAGAGAGAGAGAGAGAGAGAGAGAGAGAGAGAGAGAGGAGTGAAAGAGGAGAGAGAGAGGGAGAGGGAGGGGGCGAGAGAGAGTAGAGGGGTTCATGCTGGAATGGTGCTCTGGGGCTGGTGACTTGGAGGTGGGCGCTGAGCCTGTGCCTGGGGGTCCCCAGCGTCTAGGGTGGTTGGTATAGCTGCCCAGGGCGGTCGTGTGTCCTGCTGACCTGATCAGGGGAGCCTGGGCTGAGCCCGCTCTGGGCCGGCAGCCCCCTCAGGTGGGGCAGACCCCAGTGCTTGGAGGTGGCAGTGTCAGTGCCCACTGGGGCAGCGGCGGACAGAGTCGCAGGAGTTGTGTGTGTGTGTGTGTGTGTGTGT
This sequence comes from Sorex palustris, assembly GCA_028565675.1. Lineage (NCBI taxonomy): Eukaryota > Metazoa > Chordata > Mammalia > Eulipotyphla > Soricidae > Sorex > Sorex palustris. The sequence continues at coordinate 22,297,366 of JAOXYA010000019.1, read as the reverse complement.
GTGTGTGTGTGTGTGTCTGCAGCCCGGGGTCCTCACAGCACAGCACAGAGCTCAGTGGATGTGGCCAGAGCAGCCCCTTGGGGCTTGGAACCCCCTGGCACGTGTATGGATGGTCCCAGTGTGGGGATAGGGGGACAGGGTGGGAGGACTTGAGCCCTGACCCTGGTTACCACTACAGGCTCAGTTCCCCTGGAGAGTCCCCAGACCCCATGAGCCGCACACCCTTGGGATCCCCTGTTCCCCTCTGTCGCACCCAGGGGGGACAGTGGGGGCCGTGGCCCCTGGTTTAGGTGAGCTGTTCCCCCAGAGCTCCAGGTTTCTGGGCTCTGGCTGGGGAGTCGGGGATGGATTGGTGATGTCTGGATGGTGCTGGGGGGTGGAGTAGGGGATAATGCCCCCCCTCCCCACCCCGCCAAGGGCTTCTGGGCCATTCCGTGAGACAGCCAGCATGGTTGTCCTGAGTGGTTCGCGCCTGCCGCACGCCTGAGCATCTCAGCTCACAAAGGGGGGCATGAGGACGGGGAGCCCACACGCCCACCTCAGGCACACAGCCCTTGCCTGGTTCTACCCGCCGCCCAGCAGCCTGGGGGCACGGGCGTTCCGCCCAGGACTCAGCTGCCACGCTGTCCCTGCTTGCGTTCACCTCTCAGGCTGTCGGCCCTTGCGTGTGGGCCTGCGGCCATGCTGTGGTCAGCGCCCAGCTCCCCTCCCCCCACCCCCAGAGCTGCGCTGGACGGAGGCCGTGAGTAGCGGTTGCCATGGCTGGCTGGTCTAGATGAGGGAGCCCAGCCTCGGATGCGGCCGCTGGACACAGCCTCCAGGGTTGGGGACAGGGAGGCAGCCTGGAATGGAGGAAGGGGCGTCCCTCCCCTCCCCAGGTTGGGCAGAGACCCTGGCGGTTCCTCGGGAGCTGTGCACAGCCCCCAAAGCGGCTCGAGAGTCCAGAGGGGCTGTCCTCCCCTGGGCAGCGGGCACTGGCCTCCAGAGAGGAGAGAAGCAACTCCCTCCCACCGTCCCCGCCTCTCCCAGAGCCACTTCCTGTCCCTGTCTCCCCCAGGGTGGCTTCTCAGGCCCCCTTCCCTAGCAACGCCCCACAGCGGCCAGACCCTGGGGGGGTTCCCAGCTGGGTTTCTGTAAAGGTCAAGGTGGTCTGCAGCGGGGCAGGAGGCCCCCCGCCCCTCTCTCGGCAGGTTTCACAGTGACAAAACGCACAGCGAGAAGGTTGCTTCCCGGCGGGTGGGGCTGGGCTGGGGGTCAAGCATCTGAGCTCGGACCCTGGACACGGCGGTGAACAGCTGTGCAGTGTTTTTGCAAACGGGGACTGCAGACCCAGGTCAGAGGGCAGCCTCCAGGGCGGGCCGTCTAGCCTTGGAGGACACTCTGCGGGATGTCGGTTGGGGTCAGCTCATGCAGGGGCCGGGAGGGACGCCCAGGCTCTGCGTCTCACAGGGTGGCGGTCTTGGCATGGAAGAAGAAGTCGGCTTCTGGTCCTTTTCTTGTGCCTTTATTAGTGTCAAACCCGGCACGGGCAGGCTACAGACGAATGCCGAGTTCGCTTGTCGTTAATAGCAGTGGTGACCCTCCCTCTGTCCAGATGGATGCCAAGCGTCCCAGTAACATAAGATGCTTCCTCAAGGTTTTGCACATTTGCACCTCCCTGTGCCTCAAGCCCCAGGAGCTACTGGGGGTTCTTCCCAGTTTTAGTACTGCCAGAGAGACGTCACCCCTTCTCACGCCCCATACGGACCCCCAGGGAGGGTCGATCAGCACCAAACACTTGGAACCCAAGCTCAGGGCTCAAAGAGGGCTCGAGGGCTGGCTGCAGAGACCACAAGCTCAGTCCCCACCACTGTGGTCCCCTGAGCACTGCCAGGTGAGCCCGCTGGGGGTGGCCGTAGGATCCTAAGCCCTGCAGGGCATTGCCAGTCCGGTCACTGGGCTGTCCAGTCAGCAGAAGCAGCTCCCAGGTGCCCCTGGAAAGTGGTTGGGCGTCCCCCAAATAAAGCCAAGTTCCAGCTGTCACATCTGCACAGAGAGAGTCACGGAGAGGGTGTGACCACAGTCAGGACCCCGCTTGGCCCTGCCCAGCACTTTGGGGGTCCAGTGGAGTACCCAGTTCCACTTACGAGGGAGCCAGGGCCCAGAGAGGCTTTGTGACTTAGCTGCTTGATACTGAGAGGGTCTTGGGGTGCTGGGAACCCTGGGGTGATGAATTTGGGTGCTTGAAGGGGCTTCCATTCCAGCACAGACAGTGGGTGTGGGCACCTGAAATGTCTGGGGGAGAAGGATGCCAGCAGGGCAGGGCTGGGCTCCGGAAGCCTGGCTGGAGCCAGGGGACGTGGCGGGCATGGCTATAGGGACTCTGAGACTGATGCAGCCTTGGGGAGGGACCCCCGTGATCCCCGGCCCCCACTCACTCTCAGCCCCATGCAAGCCGTGGCCATGTGAGGCGTGGATAGCCAGGACTATCCCGCCTGGCCTCGGCCAACTGCATGTGCCCGGAGTGTAAACCGCAGTGTAAGCTTCCAGCGGAAACCCATTCTGAGGCCTGTCATGGACTCTCGGACCTTGTTCCGTTCTTGGAAGCCAGCAGGCCGGGGCTCAGGGCTGCTCCTGGGTTAGAGACAGTTGCGGGTGTGATAAGGAACCACACACTTTCTTCTAGAAAAGAGGCAGTGGGAGAGGAGGAGGAGAGTGGGCTGGGGATGGCCTTGGGGGGAAGAACCGCTCGGAAGATGCTAGATCCCCCCGCCCCCCCCCCCCGACGGACGGGCTCAGCCTGGTACTAAGGAGAGTTGAGGTACAGGGGTGTAGGGAGATGAGCCCTGAGACCTACCCTGTCTTCCCTGTCCAGCTGCCAGGGCCTCCTCCTGTGTGGGCACTGGGCTGTGTTAGAAGAGCCTTTTTTTTTTCTTTTTGGGTCATACCCAGCATTGCTCAGGGGCTACTTCTGGCTCTGCACTCAGGAATTACTCCTGGCAGTGCTCGGGGGACCAGATGGGATGCTAGGAATCGAATTCAGGTCGGCTGCATGCAAGGCAAACGCCCTACCCGCTGTGCTATTGCTTCAGCCTCCGAGAAGAGTCTTTTCTTTTTGGCCTTTTTTTGTTTTCAAATAAGAAGTAAAATCACCAGGACGCACAGCCATGCGCATTCCCAGCCACACGTGTTCCTGCAGCTGCCATTTTCGGGGACCCCCTACCCCCTCGAATCTTTTCATCAGTCACTTCAGCCATCAGAACCAACAGCTTTCATTCCTGGCCTGCCTGGAGTTATGCATGGGCTTCTCATGTCTCCCGTAGAACTTTCTAGAAAAATGGAGAAGGAGGCCAGGCCCCGGAGAGCCCCAAGGAAAGGAAGATGCTGGAAAAGGAGGTGGGGAGGGGAGGGGCGGGGGGGTCCGAGCTGCAGGGTGGAGGTGCTTAGGCGGCTCTGTGCTCTGGTCAGGTGGGAACCGGAGGGCAGGCACTGACTCTCGGCCCGGGAGTCAGGACCGTGGCCCGTGGGCCTGTCTTCACGCATTAGCGTGAAAATGGGTTTGTGGGTTCTTGAGAATTGGTTGGAAGTTTTGCAGCAGGTTGGGGCGAGAGCGATAATGCAGCGGGGAGGGCGTTTGCCTCGTAGGAAGCTGACCTGGGTTCTGTTCCAGCACCTGAGCCTGCCTGGGGTACTCCTGAGCACTGCTGGGCATGGCTCCCACACCAAAAAAAAAAAAAAGGAGAAAGTTTTGTAGGAAAAACCCCCAGATGTGGGAGAAGTTGTGGTGTAAGTGGGTGGTTCCGGGTTTTGCTGCTTGCCTGTCTCTCCTCTACCCCCATACCCTGTCACCCCGCCCGCCCCCTGGTCCTGCCTGGTGCCATCTGCTTACGCCAGGGCCCAGAGGCCTGATCTTGTCTTAGCCTGTTTTTGTGTTTTCAGTTTTTGGGTCACACCCGGCAGTGCACAACAGGAGTTCCTCCTGGCTCTGCACTCAGGAGTCACTCCTGGCGGTGCTCAGGGGACCCTATGGGATGCTGGGAATCGAACCTGGGTCAGCCACTTGCAAGGCAAACGCCCTACCCACTGTGCTGTCACTCCAGCCCCGACTTAAAACTTTCCATGAAGAGCCGTGGCAGAGCACAGCGGCAGCTAACTCCCAAATAGATGATCGCAATTTGCTTCGCGTTTCCAGGCTTAATGGCAATAACGAGGGGGAAGAGTGAGTGGATCTTCCACCGCGGAATGAAAAATACCCCATGGAAGAGCAAGTAAAATGGAACGCGGGTCTCGGGGTCTATGTGTGGCACTCGGGGCTGTGGCCAGGGGGCAGAGATTCTGGAAGAGGCTGGCGGCGTCTACTCAGTGGCTGGACATTGTCCTGTTGGCCCTCGCCAGAGTAGCCTGTTGGTCATTGCTCTCTCGCGCCCTTGTCCACACTAGAGGGAGCGTCAGGGCAGTACCTGGCACTGAGTGGCACTGTGGGGGGCACCGGCTTTAATTCAACCCCGGGAGCATGTGTCTTAGTAGGCCGAGGGTGCAGCCCCCAGGTCAGTGAGTGTCCCCAGAGAGTTCCTGATAGAACAAACCTGCAGTTCCCCTGGGAGATGAAGGGCCCAGAGGGGCAGCCGCCAGGGACACACCTTCCAGCAGGGCCTCGGGGGACCGTAGGCCAAGGGACACTTCTGGCCATCTATTTGGGAGGGGGGTGTTGCAGGCCGAGCCCCTGCTGGGTGTGGTCCCTAAGAGGAGCAAGCTGTGAGCTGGGTCTTATCAGATTTGTGACTCCGGTTGCTGTGGACATGAGACCAAGAAGTTCTGGGGTGGGGTCTGGAGTGATAACACAGTCGGTAGGGCATTTGCCTTGCATGCCGCCAACCCTGGTTTGATTCCCAGCATCCCATATGGTCCCCTGAGCACCGCCAGGAGTAATTCCTGAGTGCAAAGCCAGGAGTAACTCCTAGGCACGGCCAGGTGTGACCCAAAAAGAAAAAAAAAAAGAAGTTTTGGGGTGGAGGGAGAAAGACCCCGCAGTCCCGCTGGAAGGAACTCGTCCTTATCTTCTCCCCTGGGGGTCTGGTTGGCCGGTGCCTCTGATGGTGGTCCTGTCTGCCAGGAGGCTTTCTTGGACCCCGGACCTACGTGCCCAGCCAACTGGTACTCTGCTGCCAGGGCCCAAGTGAGCTGGAAGGGGCAGGTGGCATCTTGGGGATAGAAAGTGTCCCTGGCCACCCACTGCCCAGATGGTGGCCACGCGGGCCTTTTGCAGGCCGGGAGAGCCATGATGTCATTCCCACTGGGCCTTTCCCGGGAACCGGGGGTTAATTGGGCAGTTCGAGAGATGGTGGCTGGGGGCCTCCCTTGGCTCACTAGTTCATTAGGCGGGGCTTTGGAGTCGAAATGGTCATTGGAATCTCCTGAGAGGGGACACATTGCGGGGACAGTAAGCTCCAATTAGTGGCTCGGCCCAAAAGGCCCAAGGTGTGAGCACCGACCCGGGCCTCTCCCCATGGGGCTCCATTACCCAGCTGCCGGCCGCCTGCTGCACAGACACGGCCAAAACAACACAGATCTCTGCTCGGAAACCCTACCTCTATCAGCTACACCGTCAACCAGAAGGGAAACGCGCTTCCCGCCCTCAGAGATTGTAAGGGCAAAACTGACGACGCCATGACAGGCGGCAGCAATCAGCAAGATCAGCTCGGCCTCAGGTTCAGTTCCTGGAACTGAAACAGGTTCAGTTTCCCAGCAAGGAAACAATGTGTAACTAGCCAACCTGAACCCACCTGGGAAGTTCCTGGGCCCAATAATTGGGCTCAATCAGTCAATCACTATGCCTCAGTTAAAATGCCCCAGAAAGGGGCTGGAGCGATAGCACAGCGGGGAGGGTGTTTGCCTTGCATGTGGCTGACCCGGGTTCGATTCCCAGCATCCCATAGGGCCCCCTGAGCACCGCCAGGAGTAATTTCTGAGTGCATGAGCCAGGAGTGATCCCTGTGCATTGCCAGGTGTAACCCAAAAAGCAAATAAATAAATAAATAAAATGCCCCAGAAATTATCTTTTGTTAACGGTAAGGAATGAGTGGCCTATGTAACCCTAAAACTGTGACTGTTATTGGAAACGGTTATTTAACTGTTGCCTGATCTCTGTTAACCCTAGGGTTTGCTTAACTTTGAAACTTTGAACCCTGTATAAACCGCTTGTGATTTGGAGTCGGGGTCCTTGTCAAGACTCCACTGTGTTGGATGAGACTTGGACCCTAGCTCGGACTAGCAATAAAGTTCCTTTGATTTTGCATTATCGTGTGTGGAACTGGTCCCTCTGCAATGGGAATCTGAAATTCGGACCCAACAAGATCAGGAGACAGGCCACCTGCCCCCCCCCCCAAGGGCGGTTTCTTCTCCCGCAGGAAAAGGTGGCAGGTGGGCTCAGCCTCCACATCTCTGGCCTGCCTCTGATGCCACAGTTGCTGCTGTTGGCGTGAGGTGTGCCTTTTAGCCCTGGCTGTGCCATGGTACCCACTCTCTGAACACCCCAGGAAGCCCCTGGGGCCAGGGTCAACTCTGTGCCCTCTCCTACCAGCTGGGAGGGTGACGTCTCACATACAACACACACACACGTACATACATGCACACTCATGCATATCCACATGCCCGCACACACAAGTGCATACATACATGTACCCCTACACGGAGACACACATTCACATGAAGGCACACATACTCATACATGTATCCTCGCATGCACCCTCGTGTACACAAGTTCACACACATTTACAACACTCCTACACACAGGCACACACCTACACAAACTCTCCTCCTTTGTTGCACCCGCAGCCACACACGCCCCCACAGCACGCCCTGGCTAAGGCAGTGAATCACCGAGGGGCATATCAAAGCCTTGTCAACCAGCCCTGTCATGGGCCTTCCCTGTCATACTTTGGCATCACACCTCCTGCAGCCCACACTGATTCTGGGCAGCCTCCAGCTGTGAGACACACTCAGAAGTGAATGTTCTAGAAAAGTCAAGAGTCGGGAGAAGCATCCGCCCAGGGCACGTGAGCTTGTTGGCGTGGCGAGGTGCTCAAAACTGAGGCACCGCAGCCGGGCACGTGGGGGCAAGCCCTGAACCCTCGGTGTGCCCAGGGTCTCCTGCAGGGGAGTGGGGGGCTGTCCAGTGGTGCGGGGACAGCTGCCAGGATGCACAGATGCCCGGCTGAGCTCTGGGACAGAGGCTGTGACCCCACGAAGCAGGCAGGTTCTGGACAAGAATGGCCTAAGGAACCCCCCTGGCAGAAGACACTGAACTCAGTCATTTAGAAAGTGATTTCCCGAGCTCCTTTGAGGGCCCCCAGCCACCCGACGCCACTGTCCATCCTCACTGTATCCTTCACAGTGTGGGCCCAGCCCCAATTTTCTTGCTCCTCTGCACACATGGACGTGTGGCTTCCCCCAGTGTGTGACCAGGGCCTGGCATAGGCCTCTTGAGTTCTCTGCCATGGCCCCGGGGCCTGGCCCACACTGGGGCTTCCCTGTGCAGCGTCCCAGGAAGGAAGGAAGGAAGGAAGGAAGGAAGGAAGGAAGGAAGGAAGGAAGGAAGGAAGGAAGGGA
>JAOXYA010000019.1:22249653-22261075 GCA_028565675.1 Sorex palustris | reverse complement strand
CCCGGTCCTGGCCTCCTCACTGGGCTCGAACCCCCTTGCAGAGCCTTTCTAGTGCCATTTCGTGAGGCCCCGAGGGGTGGGCAGTGGTCCCCTTTGCCGTCGAAGGCACGGCAGTATAGCTCAGTGGACACAGAGAGCGTGGGGTGGGGCCAGACCATCAAGGCTGCCCCACGGGTCTCTCGTCCACGTTGCAGAGGACAGTGCTGGGCTCAGTGGACAATCCCAACGGGGTCACCTGCTCAATAATCCCCCAGGGCTGGGGGTCCCACGATGTCTGTGGAGGCGGAGGGTGGGTGCCAGAGGCCAGGTCACAGCTGGATCTCTGCAGGCCTGGGGAGATGGGAGCGTCCACTGGGAACCCGCCAAGGGCCCTGTGGAAGGGAGGGTCTGCACGGGGTCCTGAACATTTGCAGCGAAATTGGCTTTGGAGGTGAGAGCCAGGGCTGGGGGGGAAGCTGGGCCAGCCCAGGGCTGGAGAGGCTGCCAGGAGGGACCACGTAATCAGGGGAGACCCCAAGGATTCAGGGCGCTGCACTCAGCCAACGGGGAGAGAGGGAGCCCCAGGAGGTGCGGGGCCGACCCTGGAGGCCCCAACACCCTCCTCTGGGGGAGCTCACTGCTTCTTAACTTTTGTTTTAGTTGAATCACCGTGAGATCTGCAGTTACAAAGTTGTTCGTGATCGAGACTCAGTCATACGATGTTCCGACACTTCCCGGCACCTGGGTCCCCAGTTTCCTTCCTGCCCACTCCCTAGATGGCCAGACCCTTCTCCTCTCTGTCTCTCTGTTTCTGTCTCTGCCTCTGTCTCTCCCTCTCCCTCTTCTCTCCCTCCCTTTCTCTCTCTCTCCCTTTCTCTCTCTTTCTCTCTCTCTCTCTCTCATTTTCCTTCTAGGCATAATGATTTGCAGTGCTGCTACTGCAAGGTCATCACGTCCATCCCTCTTCCTCCTTTCAGCATCAGTTCTTGTCCAGAGTGATCATTCCCAGCTACTATCATCACGGTGGTCTCCTCTTCATCCTAACTGCCCCACCCCTGTCCCAGTTCATGGGTTCTGGCTCGGCCGAGGCTTCTGGGAACCTTCTGTTCTCTTCTGCAAAGTGGGGAACAGACCCTGCAGCCCTCCTGGGCGCAGGCCGAGGTGCCAAGATACACTGAGTGCCTTAAAGACATACGGCCATACTGCTGATGGCTGGCAGTGCCATCTCTGGGGTCTTCCTCGGGTGTGGGGATGGCTGGTGGGGGGTCTTCCCACTTTTATAAGAGCCCTAACCCACCGCCCTGGCTCCGAGCCCTGGGGAACAACCTGAGAGCCCCGTGCCCGGGACTGTTGTAGGAACAGTCAAAGCTGCTGTGTTTGCTACCCAGCGATGCCAAGCTCACCCACAGGGAAGACGGGTCGGCACCGGGTCCTGGTCAGGTTGAATGTCCTGGCACTGGGGTGCTCCTGAGGGGGCTATATGGGGGAGAGGGGGACACACAATTTGGGGGACCAAGTCGGGGCCTTGAGACTCTGAGGGAAATCTGACTTCCACTCTTTGAGGGCCCGTCTGGGTGGAGGGCACCATCATATGTACCCCAGGGGCTTCTGAGGTCCTGGCTGCTGTTTTCAGATTACCCCCCCCTCCCCATACCCTGTTCGATGGGTGCTAGGTCCAAGGCTCTCACAATTTCTGGCAGGCAGGATCTGAAGCCCACCCAGCTCCCGGCATCCCCAGCACAGACTCTGAGTCCGCCCCCAAGCCTGGCCACCCAGAGCATGGTTGAGCTGCCGGGCGCTTCCGGCCAACCCCACCCACGCTCCCCGAGTCGGGGCTCCTTGGCCTGACCAGGGGCTGTGCCCCGGGGGGAGTCCCTGCATCTCAGAGTCAAGGCCTGCAACAGCATCCGTTCCTCGGGGACCCTCAGGCTGTGGCTCAGCGGACTCTTTGGACAGGCTGGTGTAAGGGCTTGGACACACGGGGTGTAGAGCAGGGCTGGGGTCGGGGCCACAGAGGGGCACAGTTGCGGCTTCCTCTAACATCGGAATTTAGGGCTGTCGAGTTTGCCCAGAGGCAGCCCTGCAGACCCCTGTGTGGAGGTCACTCTGGATTGTGACGTCCGAGAGCCACCCACTGCCCCAAGTCACCCACTGTCCCGCAGTCACCCACTGTCCCCAGGTCACCTACCGTCCCACGGTCACCCTCTCTCCATGGTCACCCACTGTCCATGGTCACCCACTGTCCACGGTCACCACTGTCCTGCAGTCACCCAGTATCCCGTGGTCACCCACTGTCTGTGATCACCCACTGTCCATGGTCACCCACTGTCCGTGGTCACCCACTGTCCATGGTCACCCACTGTCTGCGGTCACCCACTGTCCACGGTCACCCACTGTTTCCAGGTCACCCACTGTCCATGGTCACTCACTGTCCATGGACACCCACTGTCCACGGTCACTCACTGTCCACAGTCACCCACTGTCCATGGTCACCCACTGTCCACGGTCACCCACTGTCCATGGTCACCCACTGTCCTGCAGTCTGGTGCACAGCCTCAGCACTCCCTGCTGATGTGAGGCCCAGGGACGAGGCCGCAGGGCCTCACTCCCAGGATGCAGCTCTCCATGGCCATGTAACCCGCGGCATTGGACTACCACAATATGTCTGCCCCACATCCCATATCGCCACAGCACACGCTTGTTCCCATGGAGCGTGGCACCCGCCCCTGGGGCTCACCCCTCTTGGGAAAGTGTCCCTGTTGCCCCTTCCCCGGCATGCCTCTGTCTGCTTTATTATTGATTGTATTATTGATTGTATTTAGAAGCTGGCCCTGGCCTGGAGTCCCGGGGTAGCTTTCAGAGGTGTTGGGAATGGAGCGGGGGCTGCCGTGCACAGAGCCGACCTTCAGCTTGCCTCTGCTGTCTCCCTGAGCCCTGCCATGATTTATTTATTTGCTTTACTGATTGTTTTCTGCTTTTTAAAATTCATTTTTATTTTTCAGCTGAGTTCTGTGGGACTTCATTCATGCGTGAGGCTCGACCAGAGTGTCTGGAAAACGGCCTGAAGCGTGGCAGTGCTTGGGTAGTGGAGGTTGGCGGAACATTGTGACCTTAGACTCTGGGCTCAACGGGACCCTGGAGCAGAGGTCCTCTGCCTGCTTCCCCCATCTTGGGTGACCCAGGGGTCACACCCATAAGCCACTCCCTGCCGGCACCAGATAATCTCCCCATCAGCCACCCTCCAGAACTCATTGGCTGCTTCTCCCGGAAGGGAGCATAAAATGAGGCTCCCATAACCATGCCACCAGACTCCACGCCAGGCTGTTTTCACTCGGGGTGCCCCAGAGGGGGGATGAGTGAAAGCCCTCCTGCCCCAAGGGACCCAGCCCTGGCAGCCAACCTCCACTACCCAACAGCCTCAGCGCTCCAGGCTGCTTTCTGGACTGACACATCATAAGACCATAATACACTCTCTACCCATTTTCAATAATTACCACACCATATTTGATGGGGTTCAGAAGTAGGCGACAAATTATATATCTATATCTATATCTATATCTATATCTATATCTATATCTATATCTATGAGCCCAGCAAGCTACCAAGAGTATTCCACCTGCATAGGCAGAGCCTGGCAAGCTCCCCATGGTGTATTCACTATGCCAAAAATAGTAATGATAACAGGTCTCATTTCCCTGAAAGAGCCCCCAATCATTGGGAAAGACGAGTAAGGAGAGGCTGCTAAAATCTCGGCCTGGGAGGAACAGAGACATCACTGGCTCCTGCTCGAGTAAATCAACAAACAATGGGATGACAGTGATACAGTGATTTATTTTTTAATTGAATCACAGTGAGATACACAGTTGCAAAGTTGTTCATGATTGGGTTTTAGTCATACAATGTTCCAACACCCGTCTCTTCACCACCAATGTTTCTCACCACCAATGTCCCCAGTTCCCCTCACACCCTCCACTCACCCCCTGCCTTTATGGCAGGCACTTTTCTTCTCTGTCTCTGTCTCTGTCTCTCTTTCTTTTGGGCCCTCATGGTTTGCAATTACAGATACTGAAGGGTTATCAGGTATATTCCTTTACCTACTTCCAACACTCAGTTCCTGTCCAAAATGATCATTCCCAACTATTATTATATCACGCTGGCCCCTTCTCCATCCTAACTGCCCTTCACCCTGCCCACCACTATGTTTGTTTATTTATTTATTTATTAGTCTAATAATCCAATTTTATTCTTTTTCATGTGACTACAATTTTCTCAATTTAAAAAAAAATTGTTTTGTAGTATCACCGTGAGCTACAAAGCTTTGATGTTTGAGTTTCAGTCATACAATGATCGAACACCCATTCCTCCAGTGCACATTCCCCACCACCAATATCCCCAGTATACCTGCCTCCCCATTCCACCCCTCCCCTGCCTCTATGGCAGACAATCTCCCCCATACTCTCTCTCTACTCTGGGGCATTATGGTTTGCAGCACTGAGAGGCTATCACGCTTGGTCCTTTATCTATCTTTAGTCAATGATGGTTGGAGGGGTGGCTCACTGCTATTTTTCAATCATCACCCAGCACACCGTCACCTAGCACACACATGGGCTGCAGCGATAGCACAGTGGGTAAGGCATTTGCCTTGCACGCGGTCGATGTGGCCGACCTGGGTTCGATTCCTCTGTCCCTCTCTCGGAGAACCTGGCAAGCTACCGAGAGTATCTCACCGCACAGCAAAGCCTGGCAAGCTACCCATGACGTATTTGATACTCCAAACACAAACACATTGACAAGTTCCACATTTTGTTGTGAGATGTTACTGGTGCCTGCTTGAGCAAAATGGATAAACAGCGGGAGGACATTGCTACAGTGTTACACCCAGCACGCACAGAGCCAGACTCAGGCTGAGGAAGCTGTGAGAGATGCCTCCTGGCAGGGGAGGCTGGGCTGGGGACCCCCGTGCTGTGCAGTGGGGCTGGGGGTGTGCTGTTCCCTCTCCGTCTCAGCACCTGTGCCAGGGACCCTTCCAGGGACGGGGCTTAGGTTGTGGGAGGTGGCGTGGTGAGCTGGGTGGGTGCTGAGCGTGAACCCATCTCTGGAGGCACCAAAACAAAAGCAGAAAGCAGGAAGCCCTAGTCCCTGCTCACGCTCCCCTCTAAGGGACAGAGAGGACTGGGACTCGGGTCTGGCCAGGGCGGATCACGGCATGTGGCCCGTCCCCAGACAGGGGTGGCCCAGCCCTCAGGGCCATTTCCAACTGCAAGAAGAGACAAAGATGCTCCATGTTTTGCTCCACCATCTTGGTGCTGCCACAGGCCCAGGCCGGCCTGCCGGGTCTTTGGAAAGTCTTTGCCTGTGAACTCCTTCCCCGAGGCAGGTCCCACCTCTCCTTGTCGCCCCTTCGCTAGTTGTTGGGCCCCTTGTACCTTGGCGCTGTTTCAACACCCCGACTGTGTGTCACTCACACCTCTCTGCTGTACTTTGTGATTTCCACTGCCCTGCTGGCCCATTGGGGGGACACTTGACCCACCCAGTCTTCTGTCCGAGACACACAGGAAATCGCATCCACGTTCCAGTGACGCCAGGGCTAAAGGCGCCTCTGCAGGACGCTCCAGACGCCCATGGAAAGTTCACTGCAGAACGGAGAAGGCGAGAGAGAGGCTGAGTCTGCACGCGAGACGGGGATCCTGGGGAGACCCCAGTGTCTTGTTATTTGGGGTCCCTGCTGGGCAGGCCCCAGGCCCGAAGGCCTCTCGGGGAAGCAGGGGCACCGACGGACCCCGCTTGGTTGCGGTTGTGCTACCAGCCTGTGCCAGCTCCTCTGGCTCCCTGCGGAGCACCTGGTCCTGCCCAACCTCTCGGATCTGTTGGTGAAAAATAATTATTTGCTTAAAACCTGTGAAGTGCCCCTGCCATTTTAATCGCTTTAATTTAAATTTTAAACGAGGGATCTTCAACCTCTAATCACTTTGAAGCTGGAGTGCTTTTCACCAAATGTGAAGTACTTTAGGGTTGGAAATGGCCCGTGTGTGAGTGTGTGTGTGTGTGTGTATTGTATGTGTGTGAGAGAGACAGAGAGAGATAGAGAGAGGGAGAGACAGAGAGGGATAGAGACAGAGACAGACAGACAGAGATAGACAGAGACAGATACAGAGACAGAGACACAGAGAGAGAAAGAGAGAGAGGGAGAGGGAGAGAGAGAGGGAGAGATTTAGGGAACATACTCAGGTACTCAGAGCCCCGGCAGAGTGTAATCAGCCCCTTCAAAGCTCCACGCTGCCCTACATGTCTCCAGTTGGAACAAATCTCAGGAGGATGCTGAATTCTGGCCACCTCTTGGCACAGATTCTGGGGAACCTTCTGAATTAAACTTGGTGCCTGGTCTGTCCCTGGGGTCCCCCAGCCTGGTCTCCGGGCGGGTTGGACAGGAAGGTGAAGTTACCAGTTTGCAGACTCTGGGGATGAAGTCCTGAGGACAGAATTAAGACTGAGGGTGACCCTCAGCTCACGGGCTTGGAGGCATCAGTGTGCTGTGACATGCTCACGCCACGTGTGCACATGTGTGTCTGTGCAAGAGTGTTTGAGCACGTGTGTACACATGGATGTTTGTGCATGAGAACATGAGCACGTGCGTGTCTGCATGAGTGTGAGCATGTGTGTGCCCAATGCATGTCTGTGAGTGTGAGCACTCCAGGTGATGGGTGTGTGAGCATGTGTGCACATGCGTGTCCATGCATGAGAATGTGAGTACATCTGTGCACATGTGTATCTGCCTGAGTGTGTGAGCATGTGTGCCCATGCATGTCTGTGTGTAAGTGTGTGCATGCCATGTGATGGGTGTGTGAGTTTGTGTGCACATGTGTGTCTGCATGAGTGTGTGCATATGCGTGTTTGTGTAAGTGTGAGCATGTGTGTGCGCATGTGTGTCTGTGCGTGTGTGTATGGGCAGGACTCACTGGGAACACCAGCTGTAGCTGGCCAGCACTCGGTGTTGGGGTAAGCCTGAGAAGTCTCCTCAGGTACAGGGTCCCGAGAAACTCCCAGGAAAGGCCCCAGGCTGGGAAGGGGCTTGGGTTGGGGGTCTGCAGTGGCTGGTTGTCTGGGCTCCTGCTCACCGCCTCTTCTCTGTTGAAGGGCACAGAGAGAGTCCAGGCAGCCGACGGGAGTCCCCTCAACTGCCTCCAGCTCCACTCTGCTCTGCTCCACCTGCTGGCCTTGCAGCTGCTTTCCAGAACTTTCTGAGTGTTATCTGGCTCCCTGGTAACTGAAACGAGAGCCTGCTGTGTGCCCTGGTCTCGGGTGCAGGTTCCTGTGAGTTTGCGTGCCAGTTCCCAGCTATACAGGCCTTCCCCAGCACACAGGGGCTACCCCTCTCCCCGCCCCCACCCTGCAGGCCTAGACCCTTTCCCTCCCGCCCCCCACGAGTCCCCAGCGCAGGAACCAAGCACTGCTCTGATGGCAGCTTCTGGAAGGTGTGGTGGGAGCAGGAGGAAGGGCGCAGGGTTTGAGCCAGACAGCCTGGCAGGACCCGGCCCGGAGATTTGCACTCTCTCTAGCCATGGCTTCATCACGGGAAGATGGCAGGATCTGGTATGACCCTCCCCATTCCCCCCCCACCCCAAGTTACCTGCTCCCAACACACATTTTCCCAGGTGGATTTCCACAGTGTTGGGAAAAGAGAACTTGAACCTGTTTAGAAATCATCAAAGTGGTATATCTTCATGATGACAGGGGGGATGCAGACGGTTCCAAACAGCCGCCACCCCAAGGAAAGCCACCCAGCTGACCACCTTAGTCAGAAGCCTTTGGCGGAAGGCAGGGTCCCTGCGAGCGGTGGAGAGACACGGAGAGCAGGTGCCGAAGCACGGAGGACCCGGGCCCACATGCCGAGAAGAGGAAAGAGTCTTCGGAGCTGCCCCACTGACGGAACAGAGAGAAACACTGCTGCTGCGGCTGACCAGGAAACTGCCTTCAACTCGTCCCGCTGAAATCTGTGCCTGCGCATCAGGCAAGAGGAAAACTGCACAGCAGCCGGCCTGGGAGCCAGCCGGCCCTCAGACTGTCCACTGTGTGTCCCCCAGTCCCCAAACAGAGTCCATGTGCAGACACCCGGGAGGCCAGTCCCCCGTGCCTGTGCCTGCTCCCGTCACTCACTGGCTCTCACCTGCCCTTTTCCTGTCCCGTACCTGCAATCGCGCTGTCCAGCTTTTCCTTCTTGACTCATTCTGTCCCTCTTTTGCTTTTCCTCCAAGCCCGGCTTTCTGCGTCCATGCCTGTCCCCGGGCTGCTGTGTCCCGGAGCTAAAATAGTGTCGAACTGGTGCCGTGATGGCCTGCTCCACTGGGTTCCCCATCACTGCATGCTCTCATTCTCCTCAGACTCAGTGTTTCTTGGGAAACCCTCCCTCTTTCCCTGCTCTACTTGGATGCAGAACTGGACAGTTAGTGGCAGGGACTGGATGGAGTGCTGGGGCAGTCTCGGCTGTGGCTGGGTGCTGAGCTCTGGGCGTCCTGCCCGAACCATCACTGAGACTCCCAGCGTCTGTGCTTTGGCTGGTGCTTTTGGTCCTCTTATAGCCTTAGCCCTTGAGGATGGTTTAGCAAAGGCTTCCAGGGCCATCCAGGTTGGTCTGCTCATTCGCTCAGGTCTGTCAGTTTTTGCTTGGTATAGTTGGGGCCTGCCACTGGGCAGGTGCAGTTTGGAAGGGTTCTGTCTTTCTGGCAAATGGAACGTCGCATTTTTTTTTGCTTTTTGGGTCACACCCGGCGATGCACAGGGCTTACTCCTCGCTCTGCACTCAGGAATCACCCCTGGGGGTGCTCAGGGGACCATATGGGATACTGGTAATTGAACCCAGGTTGGCCACGTGCAAGGCAAATGCCCTACTCGCAGTGCTATTGCTCCGGCCCCAGGAATGTCGCATTTTATGAGATGCCCTCTCCTGTCTGGAACCGTCCCCCGGAGCCTGTGGGGGTGGGCATCAATGCTGCTCTGCCAGGCCTCTCTTCCTTGCTGTTTGTGATGACCCTTTCCCCTTCATTCCTCCTTGCTTGTCTTCTTTGCAGTTAATTGAACCTTTTTTTAAAAAAAAATTACAAAAATGAAAAGTTGAGGGCAAACATGGCTATGCTCAGGACTTATTCCTGGCTCTGTGCTCAGGGAAACTGGCAGGACTCAGGGGACCATAGGGGATGCCAGGGACCAACCTGGTTGGCAATGGGCATGGCCAGCACATTGGCCTGCTGTCCTGTAGCTCGAGCCCTCGGTGTGGTTCTGAAAGGTTAATGCCAGTTGGATCTGAAGCCTCAGCTACCATCTCTGATGGCCCCTCAACAAAATCCCTGAAGGAGTTTTGGACCCTTTTGAGAAGACCCTTCACTCATGCATAACTGTGGAACTCCTGGCCCAGGTCATTTGGCAATATAGCACAGTGGGTAGGGCGTTTGCCTTGCATGCTGCCAACCTGGGTTCAATTCCTTAGCCCCTCTCAGAGAGCCTGGCAAGCTACTGAGAGTATCTCGCCCGCACAGCAAAGCCTGGCAAACTACCGGTGATGTATCTGATATGCCAAACACATTAACAACAAATCTCACAATGTTACTGGGCCCGCTCAAGCAAATCAATGAACAACGGGAGGACAGTGAAAGTGACAGTGACTCTCCTGAGGAACCAGGGTCTTATGAAGGGTGACATGCTGAGTTTTATGGCGCTCCTGAGGGCCACTTGCTCAGGTCCTCATGGACCCCCCATCAGCTCTTTTTTTTTCGCCCTTGGGGAGTTGTTCCACTTGTGAGGGCCAATGGACGTGTTCCCCGGTTCCGATCCTTGTTTGAACCTCCACTAACTCCCGGGTGATACTCACTGTAGGTGGTTTTGCTTCAGGTTTGCACTGTTGGTTTCTGAACTGAAGCTGGTCAGACATCCAGACTCCCATTCCAGGGAAAACAGAGAAGGATTAAAAAGTCACCAGTTCCCTTGACCTTGAACCCCAGGCACCTTTCCTGGAGACACCCATCTTACATTTTTGGAGAGGGTCCTCCCAAGCACTGCTCAGGGGGCTGTGGGTCCCTCCCAGTGACACTCGGTTGCTTGGCCCTTAAGGCTAGGGCCTGACAACCTGGCACTGCTCAACCCCCATTTTGGGGGTCTACAACACCCCCTCCCCCAGTGGTATCAGAGCCTCATAGTGGGTCAGGTCATGCCAAGCCTGCGCCCTCACCCTGGCTCTCTCTTTTAGCCCCTGCGGACACCTCAGGGTCGTGTCTCAGGGTCAGACACTGCTCAGCTCTCAGGTCACCTCATCAGACGGAAGATGAAGATTGTGTCCTTGGGGGCCAGGATAAAGCACCCCAACGTGGTGGTTGGCTGACAGCCTTTGGCGAGGAGTGTTCTGAAGTTGTCGGGGGCTCCTGCCCTATCCCTGCACGTTCTTGGAGGTAGAGACAGGGCATGGGTTCCTGTGGCCTCTGCCCACCGGCCACAGGCTTGTTACCCCCCAAAGCTCAGTGTCCTTGGGTGCACATGTCAGCAGCACAAATGGAGATTAATAGCGCTTCTCATATGACACTAGCACAGCCCTGGCAGTGTCTCTGTGGTGCAGGAGGGTCTGGTAGCACATTTTGGAGAATTGTTGCTCCCATAGGACAGCAAATCGCTTTGGCGATTTAAAACTAGATTTCTTTTATTATTATTATTTTATTTTTTTAAATTTTTATTTGTGAAACCTCCAGAACCAGCCACAACCATGCTGAGACCACTCTCCACACACATGAAGGTACCAGAAGAGGAACAAAGGCATGCGAGTCCCGGGGCTGAGATCTCCAAGGCTACTCAGATCGGGGCTGAACATCCTTCACCCAGATCCTCCATCTTTCAGTAAGCAGGGGTCACACCCACCAACTGGCCCCCTGGCGCCTTGTAATCCCATCAACAGCCAAGATCCAGAGACTATAAAACCCAGCTCCTGGAAGCGCGTGGCTGCATTTGCAGCCACGTGACATCTTATCTCATTTTTACTTTGGACAAACCCAGCAGGCTACCAAATGTAACCTGCCCACATGGTAGAGTCTGGCAAACTCCTCGTGGAGTACCCAATATGCCAAATACCAGTAACAATGATGGGTTTCATTCTCCTAAGCCTGAAAGAGCCTTGAATATGGCACTTTTTAAAAAAATTCTCAGGGCTTGGACGAAGGAGACGTTACTGGGGCCTGCTCGAGGCAATTGACGAACAACAGGACGGTTGTGATGGTGATTTGTGAAACACCATGAGGTACAGTTGTAGACTTACAAATTTTTGTGCTTGGGTTTCAATTATACAATGATCAAAAAACCCATACCTCCATCAGTGCCCATTTCCCACCACCACGGATCCCAGTATCCCTCCAACCCCCCCTCCCCCCCTTCTCCCCCACCCCATCCCACCCTGCCTCTGTCACAGGGC
>JAOXYA010000019.1:22236998-22249553 GCA_028565675.1 Sorex palustris | reverse complement strand
GGGGAGGGAGGGGGAGTAGAGGTGGGAAGGAGGGACAAGGAGGAGGGAGGGGGAGGAGGGGTGGGGAGGAGTACGTTAGTGGGCGCAGAGAACCGCATGCTGGAGGAAGGAGAGGAGCTGCACACAGGGCAGCGGCTGGGGCCTGGAGGGGCAGGGACAGCGCTGGGAGGAGGCCCCTGTGCTCTTGAGACTGGGCCCCCCTGGGCTTCACGTGTCCCGCAGCAGCCATGCGTGAAGGTCAGGGCCACCTGCGGACTCAGTGTGGGCACCCCTGCCGGTGCAGGCAGAGGGCAGCCCCCGAGCTGTCCCAGGGTTTATAGGGCTCTGTGGAGGCCTTGGCATAGGGCGAGCGCTGACCTCTACGTGTGGGGCCTCCTGGGCCCAGGACTGGCACTTTGCTGCTGCATCTGGGCACTGGCGGCCAGTACCTGTCCTTCCCAGCTCATGATGCACAGGGGCCAGAATCTGGGGTGGGGCAGCCTGGTCTGCAGCGCTGGGCAGATCCCACAGGGCCAACACTTCCCGACCATGCTCAGGCCTCCAGAGGAAGCCGCCCGTGGGCTGGGGTGAGCGGTGCCACCATCCCTGCCTGGGCCTGGGTCTGCCAGGCTGCTGTCCATGCTCGTTGCATGGTCAATTCTGAGGCCGCCGAAGGAGAGAGACCAAGTAGCGTGGCTCAGACCGCGGCTGGCACCAATCTTCGAAGCTGAGACACGCGTGACAGCCCACTCAACCTGCACAGTGCCCCTTAGCTCAACCCTCCCGCCTTCGGGATGAAGACAGAAAGCCCTGGGGAGACTGAGCCTCAGGAGACAGAGGGTGGGCGTGGTCGGAAGCCACCCCCCACTCCTGCCATCTGTCTCTGCCCATCTCAGGACACCCCCCTGGGTCATGGGCTGAGCTGGCACTGGGCACACGGGGAAGATAGAGGCACAGAGAGGCCTTCGGGCATGTGCCCAGCTCCATGCGGGTCCCCTCCCTGCCCGCCCTCCCCTGCCTTCCTCCAGGTGTGCTCTCTGCTGCCGTCACCATCCTTGACTTGGGTCCCCAGACTCTATGCAGTCTGAATCCCGTCACTGCCCTGTCACCGCCTGATGCAGAAGGGCCGGTCCTGGGACCTGTTTCCTGCCCTTCCGGAACCTTCCCTGCTCCCAGGGCCCAGGCCTGGGCAAGTTTCCCCCTCCCCCCATGCCTGGCTCCATTCGGGGCCCTAAGGCACTGGGAGGTGTGTGGAATGAGTGCAGCCATCCACAGGGCAGTCCTGTCCTCAGATGGCCACTGTCCAGCCAGGGAGGGTGCAGGGCAGGGCCAGAGGAGGGCCTGGACTGTGGGTGCCCTCCCGGCAGAGGCCGTGGAGCCCCCTCCACCTTGGAGGGCACCACGGCCCCTTCGTGTGCATGGCTTTCATTGTGGGCCTCTGGCCAGGGCCTGGGGGTCCCTGCATTGCCCCCGAATGCCCTGTGGTTTCCAGGCCCTGGCAGGAGCTGTCGGGAGCAGCGAGGTGACGAGGGCCGTGTGGGCCCAGGACAAAGGCCCATTATGAAGGTGTTCGCACACATGTCTGAGTGTGTGAACCTGCCGCCCCGGCCCTCCCCGGCCCACGGAGGCCTGGCAGGCCCTGCCCAGCCTTGTTCCCACAGCGCCTGGGAGGTCATCCGGGGTGATGCTGCCCAGAGGCGCCTGCCGTGGGTGTGGACACGAACACGATCCTCTCCAGCATCCTGGCCGGCCCGCCGAGGAGGAGGCCAGGAGGGTGCGGGCCGGGCGCCCGCGTGTGGGAAGGCAGCTCCTGGGGCTTGGGCAGGAGGCGGGGCTGGAGGACGCCCTGGGCGGCTCGGGGAAGACTCCCCTTGGCTACTCTGGCCTGTGGTGCCGGGGTCGGCGGCTGCACAAAGCTGGACATGGCCGGAGAGTCACGGACAGGCCGCTCAGGCCCCTCTGACTGCCCAGCACCTTGGCGGGTTCACGTGCTGCTAGGCTCTGCATGGCCAGGATCACCTCTCTCCTCTTCCTCCTCCTCCTCCTCCTCCTCCTCCTCTTCCTCCTCCTCCATTCCCCATCCTCCAACCACCCATCCTCCCATCCAGCCTCACTCAGCCTTCCCCATCCCTCCCTCACCCACCCATCCCTCCACCTACTCGTTTCCCCACGTTCCTTCCCCTCCCACCCTCCCTTCCTCCCTCCCTCCCCTCCCTCTATCCACCCATCCCTCTATCAATCTCCTAATGTCCATTTCCCATCTGTACATCCATCTGTCCCTCCATATGTCTATCCATCCTTTCATCCATCCATCCATTATCCATTTACTTGTCTGTTTGTCTATCCATCAGGTCATTTATCCTCCCTCTACTCATCTGTCCTTCTATCCTTCCTCTCTCCATCCAACATCCTTCCACCCAAGCACTCATGCACCCACGCACCCACGGATCCATGCACTCATTCATCCATCCACCCATCCACCCATGTACCCATCCATCCATCCGTCACCCATCCATCCATCCATCCATCCATCCATCCATCCATCCATTCACACACCCATCCATCAACCCATCCACATACCCATGCACCCATCCATCCACCCATACACCCATGTATCCATCCATCCATCCATCCATCCATCCATCCATCCATCCATTCATCCCTCCCTCCATCCATTCACACACACCCATCCATCCACCCATCCATGCACCCATGCATTTATCTATCCATGCACCCATCCATCATCCATCCATCCATCCATCCATCCATCCATCCATCCATCCATCCACATATCTACCCACCCACCAATTCACCCATGCACCCATGCACCTACCCACCCACTCACCAATGCACTCATGCACCCATGCACCCTTTCCCCCATCTGTGCACCCTTCCTTCCTTCATCTTCTCCCCATATCCCTCCCGCTCCCCCCCATGGAGCAGGTAGGTCGATGTTTTGTGCCCTTTATAAATAATCAGAACGTCTTTGCTTCGTTTTCCCAGACACACATCCAGAGACAAGAGACGGCGAGAATTAAGGATCGAGAAGTTGGTGAGAGGAAGGGCTGGGACAGGGGTGGAGGGAAGAAAGTCAGGGGGAGACACAAAGATGGGGGGGCGGTTAACGCAAATCCCCAGTCTGGCGCTCTGGAGCACCAAGTGCCACTCTGAGCTGGCCGGGCTCCAGCCAGAGAACTGGGCCTAGCGTGGAGGGTGGTAGTGCAGGGCCTCCCGGGGCCGCCTGAAGCCGAGACTCTCGAGCTCTGCCACAGCCTCTGGGAGGTGACCTGGGCAGGCCCAGGGAGAACAGAGCTGTCCTGAGAACTAGGGGACCTCTGGGGAACACCGCGACGGTCTGTCAGGGAAGGACAAGTGAACAGGCAGGATGATAGATGTGAAGATGTCCATTGACCCAGAGGATGCAAGAGTGTGGTTAAGCATGGGGTGGGAACCCTTCTCCTCAGAGCCCAGGGACGAGACATCACAGAGGTTTCTTGGAGGAGGTGACATCTATGGTTTAGGAGGACTCAAACACACAGACACACAGACACAGACACAGACACACACACACACACACACACACACACACACATGCACATGGAGAAATCCTGAAACCTAAATGCTTATTTCTAAATAACCACATTCCCACCCCCGGCAGGATTTCATAGAAGCGGAGTCCTTTCAGGCATGGAAGGGTTCTTAGTGGTCTTCCTGACCAAGCCATAGGATTTTCAGGGGGACTCAGGGAGACTCAGAGAGGGCCCGTGACTCGCCATTGTCACACAGCAGAAGGGGCCAAACTGTCAGGGAAAGACACAGCACCCCCTTGTCAGGCAGGGGCCATTGGGTGCAGGTCAGAGCACACATTCTGTCACTTTACCTGTCAGATGCTTTAACTCTTGTCATTGGGCTGTGAGGGTCCCTGGGAGGGGGGCATGAGCCCCTTCCTGAGCCCTGAGGCCCACAACGCATCTCACGGGGCCGGGGGGTGGGGGAGTGAGGCGGGAAGGTGTGGGGTGTGGGAGGCGGGCATTGTTGGGAAGAAGGTTCCGCTGGAGGGGGCCGGGCGGCTTTGCGGGCACTGCATTTCTTATCTGTGAGTAATCGGGTTTTCACAATCCGCCTTTTATGCTCACTGCAAGAAGGCGTCTGGCTGCGCCAAGGCTCCCTTCGAGGAGAAGGCCCTGCCTGCACGGGCACCCCAGCCCGGAGCTGAGCTCACCTGCGCAGGCCTCCCTTCCACCCACTCTCCCCGCGCGCAAACCCACCCGCTCGCTGCCCCTCGGAAGCCCCAGACCAGCACCCACACCCCTGAGTCCCCCTCACCCCGCCCGCGACGTCAAAGCAGACACTGTCGGGGGCGTCGGGAGGTGGAAGACGAAGGCCCCAGAAGTGACGTGGCTCTGGTCTGTGCTGGCCGTGCATCTCAGCGAGGGCGGCCACCAGGCTGGCCAGCCAGGCCCTGCCCCGGAGCTCTCTCCTGCCACAACAGGCCGAGATGTTGCTGGGCCTCTCTGGTCGTCTGGGCGTGAATGACTCAGGCCCCCGAGCACGGCTGGGGCTGGTCTCGAGCTCTCTGCATGGGCGATGCTGAGTCCCCCGTCTGCAGAAGGAGCAATAAAGGAAATCAGGAGATGCGGTGTGACCCCCGAGGGGGCTATTCCTCTTCGCTTCTTGCCTAGCTGCAGGTTTATAGGAAGCTAGGCTCAGAGAGGGCTGGGGAGGCACTGGAGGTCACACAGCAGGAAAAGCTGAATGGAAACTGTTTCTCCAGCACCTCTGTTCCCCAACACCCTCTGCCTGGCCTTGTGACCCGACTGGGCTCTGAAGGAGACTGGGAAAGAGACCGTGCTCCTGAGTCTTGTCCTCCCACCAGACATGGACCGATTCTCCCTACAAACACCGACTTTTCAGCTTTCACTCTTTAAAAAATGTCATCGTGGGGGCTGGAGCGATAGCACAGCGGGTAGGGCATTTGCCTTGGCACGCAGCCAACATGGCCAGCCCGGATTCGATTCCCAGCATCCCATATGGTCCCCCGAGCACCACCAGGAGTAATTTCTGAGTGCAGAGCCAGGAGTAAACCCCTGAGCATCAGCCAGGTGTGACCCAAAAAGAAAAAAAATGTCATCGTAGGGGCGGGAGCAGCAAGTTGGGGGGGGGCTGGGGAGGAGGGCACTTGCCTTGCACATGGCGGATTTGGGTTCAGTCCCCGGCACTCCGTAGGGTCCCCCGAGCCCTGCCAGGCATGATCCCTGAGCGCAGAGCCAGGAGTGACCCCCAAGCACTGCCAGATGTGGCCCCAAACAACAAAACAAAACAAAAGTCATGGTGGTGGCCCAGGGGGAATCAAGGAGGAGCACCCGACCCCCAGCCCCCAGACTCTCCCCCGACCTCCCAGACTGACCCCCGCCCCCAACCCTCCGCCCCGGAAGCAGGTCCAAGTCCCCGGATGCGCCCGAACATTTCTCAGTGTCTTGCACTTTTGGTAAGTGACAGTTTTGCAAATTGCGGGTAAAGAACTTAATGTCTAATTAAATCCCAAAGATGTACAGGAGTTTGAAACCCATGATTGACGCTCACGGAGGTGCGGCGGGCTGACGGGCCGCCTGACAGCCACGCAGAGACCGCGCGGCGGCTGATGGCTTGTTGTGATCCGCCGTGTCATTTTTTCATTACTGATTAAAATTAAAAATCTGCTTGGCAAATCCATTGTAAAAATTCCCTTCATGAGCATCGACGGGTACAAATTATTTTGTCAATCGTCTGGCAATCAAGAGGGCGCCGGAGACGGATGGAAGCCCACACTTCTCTCCCGTCCCTCTCGCTCACGCCAGTGACTTTTCACAACAAAGTTTTCAAAAGCGTAGGTAGCGGGTCTTGGCAGCGCTGATGAAAGGGAAGGGAAAAAAAAATTCCCAAGATTCAGCTTTTGTAATGAAACGTTCCTTTCTGTCGATTCTTGCCCCTCCTCTGCCCGGCGCAAGGGGGAGGTTTTTATTTTTCATTTTTTTTTTTGGTGGGGGGTGGCTGTCTGCTTTGTCCTTGTCTGATGCTGTGTAAAGACGGTGGGTGCGACGAGCTGAGCCTTTCTTGGGATTCAAGAATCTGGGTTGAGAATGGGAACGTCGATGGTTGAAAAGTGCCAGGGAGCCAAAGACCCTAGCCCGCCCACCCAAGCCATGGGGGAATCTTTGCTATAGTTTCAAGGAGAGGCTTTGTGGCGTGGGCTCCATGGGGCAAGGAAGGACAGGGTGGGAGGGGGGTCAGGGAGAACACACAGGTGGTTCTGAGCTCTGTGCTGTGTGATTCTGGACCAGTGACTCCACCTCTCTGAGCCCTACTCTCTTGCTGGCAGGATGAAGTGATTGGATGGGTCAGCGGGAGCACTCTGAGGATGTGCTCTTGCGTTTCACAACTGGAGAGCTCAGGTATCATCTCTGCCATAGGACATGGCACCTACAGATGTCCCATCTACGTGCGCCCGTGTGCCAGGTGGGCGCCCAGGGTCTGCCGGCTGCAGTTCCAGGCGTCAGGCACCCGATGTTTCTTGCTCGGTACCGGAGCTCAGTGATTCCACAAGTCTACCCTGAAGAAACCCCCAAACCGAACTCAGCTGGCTTAAAGCTTGTGATTAAAAACAAAACAAAACAAAAAAACCAAAACACCAGCAGGTGGGCAAAGGGATTCTGGGAGTGAGCTGAGGAGGGAGAGAGAGCTGGGACCCCCGTCAGTTCCCTCATGTGAGTGTTCACCCCCGGCCAAGCCACTGTCCCTGGGGTGCTATTGTCCTGCAGTGCGGCTCAGCACCACACACCTCCCTGGGGATGTCACAGCCTCTGGTGAGGGGCTCAGGCCACAGGACCCCACCCTGTGTCCCCTTCCAGGTGTCCAGCTTGTCACTACCTGGCTGCTGACCAGAGTCCCCTCGCAGAACTGGACCCACATGCTAGCGAGACCACAGAGCTCAGAGGCATTTTCTTCTCTAGACTGGACGCAATTATCCACCTGGATCAGATGGGGCAGAGGGGCATGGGGGAGATGTGGACGGGGGGGAGGGTCTCGAGCACCCACAGCGTCGTGTGCTCAGCCACCAGGACCCCCCGAATGAAGATATATGGTCCGCAACTACACCACCTCCGCTTTGCTGATGACATGGGTCTAATAACACCAAACATCAGCCAAGTGGCACAAATGCTGGCCCACTTAGACCATGAGTGTGGAAAGATCGCACTGCAGCTGAACCTCACAAAGAAAATGTTTATGAAAAACGGACTAGTTTCTGACGTTCCATTTGCTCTCAACGAAATGAACATCTCCGAACGCCGCAGTTATGTGTACCTAGGTCGAGCACTCAACATGACGAACAACCTGGCACCTGAGCTGCGCAGGAGGAAGAAAGCAGCGTGGAATGCCTTTAAGAGCGTCGAAGAAATAGCTAAGAGGATGAAGAGCCTCCAGCTCTGGGCACATCCCTTCAACTCCACCATTCTCCCTGCACTAACATACACCTCAGAGACCTGGGCCCTATGAAAACAGGATGAGAACGCTATTCGGGTCTCCCAAAGAGGAGTCAAAAGAGCTATGCTTGGTGTATCACGCTTCACTCAAGTGAGAGAAAGAATCCGGAGTTCTGACGTCTGTTGACGATCGAGAATCAGGAATGCTGTCTCTTTTGCCAAGGCGTCGAAAATCAGATGGGCTGGACACGTAATGCGATTTGAAGATGACCGCTGGACTAGAGCTGTTACCGACTGGATTCCACGGGATGTCAAAAGATCACGTGGCCGCCCACCTACGAGATGCTCAGACTCCTTCGTCAAGACCCTGAACAAAAGGTTTGAGGCTCTTCGTGTTCCTGGAGCGAGCAGACCATTGGGTTACACTAGCAACGAGACAGGGACAGATGGAGACGTTACTGGTGCCCGCTCGAGCAACTAGATGAGTAACAGGATATCAAGTGATCAGGTGATCAAGTGATCTCACAGGAAATCCCAAGGTAAGCTCCCCCCACTTTGTGTCACAAACAGGAATAAGTCAGGGATAAGTATATATTTCTTATTATAAATCAATAGTGAGGGGAAGAGAGAGAGAGAGAGAGAGACAGAGACAGATACAGACAGAGACAGATACAGACAGACAGAGACAGACAGACAGAGAAACACACACAGCGACAGAGACAGAAACAGAGAGACAGAGACACAGACACACACACACACACACACAGAGAGAGAGAGAGAGAGAGAGAGAGAGAGAGAGAGAGAGAGAGAGAGAGGCGGTGCCTTGAGTGTTGGGGCCAGGGAGAGGGAACAAGAGTTGACCTTTCTGTGTCCTCAGGGTGTGACCAGGGGCCTGTCCACTAGGTACTGTGGTCACTGTAACATTCCAGAGGGAACGCACAAAAATGCAAGTATCCTCAAATGCCGCCAAGCTGGTCCTGGAAGACCTGCTGCAAGAGCTGTGGCAGCCAATCATCACGACCCTTTCTCTCCGCCCTCCCCCAGGCAGCCAATCAGGGGCGCATTTGCCTGGAGAAGGCACCACCTCCTCCCGCCCACACGGATGACTGACACTTGGAGGAGCCCTTCTAGAACCTTCTAGAACTGTGACCTAGGCTTAATGAAGGCATATTTTATTCCACCCGTGGTGCTTTATAATAATTTACGCCCTTCATTTCCTCCTTCTTTGCTTCTAAAAAAAAAATCTAAAGGTTTTCATTCTTTTGGGAAGAACCAGAGCAGCCTGTGCCGAGCGGGGCTGGAAGGGAAGGTCATCTTTAACCGGAGACAATATGCCTTCTGTCTTTTCAGAGCCTTGTCTGTTTATTAAATACCTTGAGCAACTCACAGCATGGAGAAGGAATTTGTAAACAATTGAAATCAGTAGGATCAGAATTCCAAATCTGACATCCTTTTATAGCCGAACGGGAGGGAATATTTATATCACTTCACACATAGTTGCCTTGTGACACGGACGCACAGACAATAGGGATATTATACCATGCAAATAAACCCGCATTTCCCTCCCTCCAAAGCTCAGCCTGGCTGCCGGTCTCTGAAGGGTTAAGAGCCACAACAGATACGAACCCTCCCGTGATTGGGCAACGTTCTGTTTTGGAAAAAAACGGTTCATTCCATTTTATAGGATGATTTCCCCAAACCTATACTTTGCGAGTCGGGCTGGGGTGCCAACCCACAGCGGGGAAGATGGGCGTGTGTTCCCTCCAGCTCCGGACAGTGAGCTCACGCCTTAGGTGGCTGCCGGGAGGCCTGTTTCCAGCACGCCCGCCCGGACCCACTCCTTCCGCTCTGCTCCTCTGCAACGCTGGTGCCCAGGCAACAGAAGGAGAGGCCTGGGTGGCGGGGTGGGGGTGTTGATGCAGGAGTCTCTTGCCCTGAGCAGCTTTGTGTCCACCCACTGACCGGGAGTCACCCAGAATTGTGGGAGAGCATTCTTGTAATTATTTCCCCCGAGCTCGCCAACGATCTCCTATTCCGCGGGGCTCTGGAACCTGGCCCGAGAGACAGGCACAGCCCGCACAGAGACAGGGACGGGTCCCTGCTGAGCTCCATCCTGGCTGCAGAGTCACTCAGGCGACCATTATTCTAGTGAAGAGGGGCCAGTCGCAGCCGAGGCCAGCGACATCCCCTACCCTCTGCATTGTCCTGTGTCAGCGACTGATGTTAGGAATCAGGAAGCGTAGTCGGGTGACTCCCCTGCCCCTGATTCTCTGGAAACTGCAGACCGGACTCTGCCTCATCCCAGATTGCAGATGCCCCTGTCCACCTCTGACTGGGGGCCCTCCGGCGGGCGTGGGTGTGCATCAGAGGAGGACCTGCTAGGAACGAAACATGGCGTTCAGTTCTGCCGAGATGACGGGTGCAAGACGGAGTCATTGGTGGGGAGATGGCCACAGGCACAGCACGTTTTAATATCAACAGTGAAAAATGTTTGGGGAAGGCTGAGCCAGAGGGGTGGAATAACTGTGGGGAAGGCTAGAAGACTTCCTGGAGGAGGTGGCACGTCCTCTGAGCCTAGGGAAATGGATACCCAGAAGCAGAGTGGGGTTTTTCTGTCGTTGATGGGATTCCTGATTCTCTCCTCTCTCGGCCTCCCTGCCTCCTCTGCCAAACGGCACCAGAATAGCCACTCTGTCAGACAGAGCAGGCCAAGCTGGAGATCAGGCTCTCGACCCTTCGCATGAGGATGACTCCATTCCTTATTTCCTTGACGAGGACCTGCTCTGTCCCCAGCCTAGCCAGCCCTGGGGACAAAGTGGCAGGCAGTGAGGAGGATACAGTAGCTGCCTGGCTTCTTAGATTGTGTCGGGCCATGCCGCTGAGGCGCTTGCCCCGTGTGCAGACACTGGAGGGACTGTACAAGGCTAATTGACAAGCACGGAAGCTTCCTGTCCGTGCACCAGGATCCAGAGACAGCTGAAGAGGATGTACGAAAGTGTGTGCAGGAGACGGCGAGTGCATGGGACAGTGAGCACACGAGAAAGAGAGAGTGTGTGCACAAGACAGTGAGTGTGTGAGAGTGAGTGCATGAGACAGTGAGCACACAAGAGAGTGTGTGTGCATGAGACAGTAAGTGCGTGACACGAGAGACAGTGTGTGTGTGTGTGTGTGTGTGTGCGTGTGTGTGTGCACGAGACAGTGTGTGAGAGTGAGCACATGAGACAGTGAGTACACGAGAATGAGTGCATGGGACACTGAGCACACAAGAGAGACTGTGTGCACAAGACAGTGAGTGTGTGAGAGTGAGCACACGAGACAGTGAACACACGAGATAGCGAGTGCATGGGACAGTGAGCACACGAGAGAGTGTGTGCACGAGACAGTGAGTGCATGAGAATGAGCACACGAGAGAGAGAGAGAGTGTGTGAGAGTGAACAAACGAGACAGTGAGCACATGGGTGAGTGCATGGGACAGTGAGCACACAAGAGAGTGAGCACACGAGACAGTGAGTGCGTGAGAGTGAGCACACGAGGCCGTGAGCTCCCGAGAGTGGGTGACTGCACTGCCCACACGAGACTCTGTGCCCAGTCCACGTTCTGCGGGCCCAGGCTGCCTGGGGGCTGCTGATTCTCCCTGCCTGCTGACCCTGCCCGGAACTGCGGGGCGCTTATCCGCATGGGTCCGGCCACACGGCAGGCACGCAGCAGCAAGGGCTCCCCTCTGCCCGCCTGTCACCTGGTCCTAGCCTGGGCCTGTGGTGCCCTGGGAGGGGACCCAGGCAGGGGCGGCTGCGGGGGCTCATGTGGGTGTCTCCTGGCCTCTTTCTGCTGACCCTGTCCCTCCATCTCGGGGCAGGTAACTTATCTGTTTCCACACAGGCCAGTGCTTGGAGGCTGTCCCTGGCTCTGTGCTCAGAGTGAGCCCTGACAGTGCTCAGAGCCCCTGGGTGGTGCTGGGGATTCGAACCTGGGTCAGAAAGGACAGCTGCAGCCGCATGCAAAGCCTCACGTCCCGTCCCAGGGGGGAAGGCGGGGTGGGGGTCAGGGTGTGTAGGAGCCAGGCGAGCCCCCAAGAGCAGGAGATGCAGCCCAAATCAGCCACCACAGGCCGGAGCACGTGGCGTCCCCAAATGCCCCCGTCTGGAGCTGATACAGACTTGTCGTGGGCGGTGTTCCCACTATCAGACATTTGGTGGAATCAGAAAAATCCAGCCCACCTCTTTCCCTGAATTTGCATGCCCCTTCTGCGACAGGCCGAGTGTGTCGGCTTGGGGGTCCCGGCACCCTCAAAACGCACCAGACTCTTCTGTGTGTTTGGGGAGGTGTTTGGGGGTCTCCGGAAGAGGCTCAATCAGAAAGGCCAGGTCCAGGGCTGACCTGGTCCAATGGGGCAACTCCACCCGGCTACCCAGAACCCCTCTCGGCAGCCCCCAGCCGGGTCTTCACTGCAGCTTTACCTCCCGGGGCTGGGCCGTGTGGGTGCCGTGCTGTGAACCTGGGCTGCATTGGCGCTGAGGACATAGGACCTGACTGTTCCCACCATTTAGGCTCAGAAGGTTGGCTGGTGCCCGCCGACAGACAGACGCCCTCTGCCCCGGAGAGCACGCAGGGGGGCGGCGGAGGGAAGGAGTCACACGGTGGGGAGTGTGCCAGGGAACAGCCCTTCCCAGGTCACGAGGAACAACTGCCCTGAGCTGGGCCTGGGCTGGTGGTGAGAGCTGGTGGGGGTCGGCTCTCACCACCAGCCCTCGGGGCCAGGGAGCAGGCTGCTGAGGAGGGGCATGGCAGGGCAGGCCCGGGGAGGACTCCCCCAGGAAACAGAGGCTGCAGGAAGAGAGCCGCAGCTGGATGGCCAGCCCCCAGGCAGCGGGGGCTGTGGGTGGGCGGCAGCAGCAGAAGGGGAAGGAGGAGGAGGAGGAGGAGGAGGAGGAGGAGGAGCAGCAGCAGCAGCAGCAGCAGTAGCAGGAGGAGGAGGAGGAAGAGGAGGGGGAGGAGGGGAGGAGGAGGAGAAGGAGGAGGAGGAGGGGAAGAGGAGGAGGAAGAGAAAGGAGGGAAAGGAGGAGGAGGAAGAGGAGGAAGAAAAGGAGGAGTAAGAGAAGAAGGAGGAGGAAGAGGA
>JAOXYA010000019.1:22207047-22229991 GCA_028565675.1 Sorex palustris | reverse complement strand
TAATTAACCCCGGAAGTATTTCTACTGAGAGCCAGATAATGAAGAGTCAGATAATTGGTTTCTGTGCTCTGGAGTCGAGGCCATGCTGAAGAGCCGCTCGTGGGGGGCAACTGGTGGCCTCGGTAGGGCGTGAAGGACGGACCAGAACGCACCTCAGGTGCCACTCTTGGCGGAGCTCAAGGGACTATGTGGTTCAGGGGACTTAGCCAGAGTCTCCCACATGCAAAGAATTCCAGTTTTATCCCCAGCCTTGAGAGTGGCTTTTTTTTTTTACTCATGTGGATTGTAATTTTCAATGGTGAGCTCATCTTTTTTTAAAAAAAAATTTTTATTAGTGAGACACCATGAGGTACAGTTGCAGACTTACAAATTTTTGTGTTTGGGTTTCAGTTATACAGTGATCCAGTACCCATCCCTCCACCAGTGCCCGTTTCCTACCACCACGGATCCCAGCATCCCTCTCACCCCCCATCCCCCTCATCCCACCCCACCCTGCCTCTGTGGCAGGGTATTCCCTTTTGTTCTCTCTCTCCTTTTGGGTGTTGTGGTTTGCAAAAAGAGGCATTGAGTAGCAATCGTGTTCGGACTATAGTCTACTTTCAGCATGCTTGGTGAACTCATCTTTAAAGGGAACAACATCTCACAGGAACCTGCCTTTCTCTTTGGTGATAGGACTAATGAAGATGATCACAATTGCTTTGACTCATATTCTGCGGGTTTTGGCATCTCTGCAACAACTTGAAAGTCACATTTGATCTGGAGTTAGTGGGTGGTACTTTAAGGTACCTGGTTCTCTGCAGGGGTTCTCAGAGCCTCACTCAAGCCTCATGTCTCTGTTCCAGCCTTATCCTCGTCTCCCATGATCCCACTCAAATATCGCTATTGGCTTCTACCAAGTCTCTGGTCTCTCTTCACTTTGGGCACTGGAGATTTTCCCTGCCTTGCTTTTAGGGTCTTGGCTTTCTATTGCAATCATTTGTTTGGGTCTTTTTGTTAGTTTGTTTTATGGGCCACAGTTATTGTGTTTAGAGCTTCCTCCCTGCCCTGTGCTCAGGGATCACTCCTGGTGGTGCTCAGGGAACCATCTGTGGTGCTGGGGTTGGGACTCAGGTCTGCTGCATGCAATGCAGACATTATCTACTTTATCTTACCTTCACCCAGCATTTTAATTAGCTTAGGCAGGGATTAGACCAGGTGGCAGTGCTTAAGTACCACCTCACTGACCAGCTCTGATAGACTGGCAATCTGGATCAGGAATTGTTATCATGGATACTTGCACGAAAGGACCCAGGCGCCTCCAGGAGCCGGTCTATGGACACCAGCTTACTACACAAGCTTTAATGTCCTCTCCCAGGGGAGAGCAGGGATGCTCAGTTCCCCTTGCACCGGGAGGGCTTGGAGAAGTACCAACATCACTGACCTTTGAGGGAGCCACCTGCCTCCTTCCCAGGCTCTGACTTCGCAGCTCCCCGGCTGAAGAAGGGTGCTCCCAGATCAGCAAAGTGGCCTTTCTCCGGTCAGCCCCAACGGAAAGATCTCTGTCCTCTTACTCGATCGCGTCAGCCGACCAGTCCTCCTTCCCCAAACTCTTTCTCTAACAAGCTCCCAGGAACTCAGCCCTCCTGAGTTTCTTCCCACACAGACAGCCACTGTTCCCTCCCTTCCCACACCCCTCACCCCTTATCCAGCTCTGAGAGGGGGATGCCTGCCTCAGTTAGACTCTTTTTGGGGTACCCCTACCTCCAAGCTCCTTTGCATATGATATGGTTCTCTCCTGTCTCCACGGCTATCACGTCTTGGGCCAGAGACAGTCTCTTAACCTATCTCTGTGTTTTCCCACTCATCTTACATCATCCAGTCCCAGTAAAACTCGAAAGTTTAAGGCTGTGATTTCTCAGTGAACCTGGCATAAAACCTGATACAAGCCCTTGTCATGGCCTTCAAGGGGACAGACCTCTTGGGTGCAGCCTCAACCCTTGCTTGGCCTTCTCATGCTACCCCAGGGCCTTTGCACTTGCCGACTCTTCTTTCAGAAACAGCCCCGTTCCCGAATGGGCCTTTGTCCTTGCCATTTTCCCAACCCTCTGCCCATTCCCCCCACTCTCTGCCCCTTGATCTAAGTAATGCCGGGGGTGTCTCTCCCTGCCAAGAATACAAACTGCCCTATGGCAGGGGTTGCCTTGCCTTGCTCACAGTTGACATTTCACTGTATCACTGTCATCCTGTTGTTCGTCGATTTACTTGAGCACGCGCCAGTAATGTCTCTATTCTTCCCAGCCCTGAGATTTTAGCAGCCTCTCCTTACTCGTCTTTCCCAGTGATCGGAGGCTCTTTCAGAGTCAGGGGAATGAGACCTGTTATCGTTACTGGGTTTGGCATATTGAATACACCATGGGGAGCTTGCCAGGCTCTGCCTGTGTGGGTGTGATACTCTCAGTAGCTTGCTGGGCTCTCCGATATATATATATAAATATAAATATTATATTCATAATATATAAATTATATATAATTATATATCATGGTGTAGTAATTATGGAAAATGTGTAGAAAGTGTCTTATGATGTATTGTGTGGCCACTTTGCAGCTGGAAAGCAACCTGGAGCCTGTGTGGTAGTGTTGGGTAGTGGAGGTCAGCTGCCGGAGCTGGGTCCCTTGGGGTGGGGAGGGCTCTCACCCGCTCCCCTCTGGGGCACCCCAAGTGAAAACAGCCTGGTGCTGAGTCTGGTGGCATGGCTATGGGAGCCTCATTTTATGCTCCCTTCCGGGAGAAGCAGCCAATGAGTTCTGGAGGGTGGCTGATGAGGAGATTATCTGGTGCCGGCAGGGAGTGGCTTATGGGTGTGACCCCTGGGTCGCTGGAGACTGGGAGAAGCAGGCAGAGGATCTCTGCTTTCGGGTCCCCTTGAGCCCAGAGTCTAAGATCGCAAAGTTCCGCATTACCTGGGTTCCATGGGACTTCATTCATGCATGAGGCTTGGCCCAAGCGTCTGGAAAGTGGCCTGGAGTGTGGCGGCAGTTGGGTAGTGGAGGTCGGCTGTCGGGCCTGGGTCCCTTGGGGGCGGGGAGGGCTCTCACCTGCTCCACTCTGGGGCATCTCAAGTGAAAACAGCCTGGTGCGGAGTCACGGTTGATATTTCCAGGAGAATAAATAACCCTTGGCACTTAGCAGGTTGTTGGGAATCAGTTCTCGAAGGAATGGGAGAAATCTCCCCCGAGTTCTGCAACTCAGGTTTCTTTTGGATCCTGCCACGGCCGGATCTTGGATCTTTCTTTTGGATCTTGCCAAGTGGAACTTCCTGTGCCCGTTTTGGAGATGAGCAAGGCAAATGCCAGGGTGCCCCAGAGGCCTAAGGCAGAGGGCTGGGCTGGGCTGGACTGGGCTGGGTCAGGCTTCCAGCTTGCATGGCTGGAGCTGAGGTCCCGGCTGCTCCCTCGTTATCAAGTCACCTGTCGGGAGCAGACTTGGAGTTTGGGTATGAGGTCAGCACCCAAACAGTCGGTGAGCTGGGATCTCACTCTTGTTTGAGAACAGGTCCTGTTCTGCAAGCCCGCAGTGGGCAAACGCTGGATCCCTGGCGCCCCAGCCCGGATGGCCGTCTCCCCAGAGTGCCCGCACAGGGCTCGCCCGGATGCCGTCTCCCCGTGAGAGCCCGCACAAGGCTCAGCATTATGAGGAGGCATTTTTTTAATCAACTGTTTTGGAGTCTTTCGAACCATAAAAAGACCAGTGTGAAACCACAAAACTTCGATGTTTCTTGCGCTCTTAAAACTAAAGAAGAAAAAGAAGGGGGGTGCCGGGCGGGGAGGGATTATTCGAACCATATTTTGCAAATGCTAGAGCTTCTCTCCCCGTCGGAGGAAGTCGGTGCCAAGTTGCAACTCGCCACATAGTTTTATGGGCCGAGTTATTAACCTTCGCAAACAGCTGCCTGCAGGGGCGTCACCGACAGACGCCATGTCCCCAGGCCAGAGGGAGCCACGGACAGCTGCCCCTGGTGAGGGGGGATTTCATCTGTCCTCGGACCACATCTGTGCGTCCCTGGATTCCCTGTGGAGAATCGCCCCGTTTCTTGATCTTTCTCCAAGACTCATCAATTTGGGGTGTAGAAACAGGGACACTTTGAGGCTGGTCCAAGGGAAAGGACTCAGCGCTCTTTGGCCTGTGCAGTGTGGAGTTGTGCAGGGGGCGTGCGGACATGGAGAGCTCTCAGGCCTGCTGGACCAGGGTCTGAATCTCGGCTTCACAGACACATGTTGATCCCAGGGGACACGTGGGCAGAGATGGACTGCGCCCCCGCCCCCCCTCAATCTCCCGAGCTGGGTGGTACATGCATTGTAGTTGCGGGAATTGGGCTTAAAAGGGCCAGTGGCCCTGGTGTGGCAGAGCATGACAGTTCAACGTATGGGCCTGGGTTCGAGTCCCACCTAAGGCTCCTCCCAACTGCCTGATCTCAGACCAGCTCAGTCTCAAGTTATCAATTTCTGCATCTCATTGGGCCGCGAGAAGAGGTTCAACAAGATGACGCACAGAAAGGTCTTGGCCCAGAACCTGGGTTGTTCTCAGTGGGGTTCATTTGGATCGTGACCCTAAGAATCCTCCCCAGGAGGTGGGTCTCAAGGGATCTGTTCTAAAGGAGAAGCAATTGAATCACAGACAGATGGATGGGTAGTTGGATGGATGGGTGGTTGGATGGATGTTGAGGTTTGCTGCCTCTTAGCAAGTTTTCTAGGGGAAATCATGCTGAAGCCTTCTAAGTGGGTGTGTTTCACTTCAACCTAGAGAAATCGAAGAAGACGATGAAGAATGAGGAGGGGGGGAAACCCTTTGTTCTGTGGAGAACATGTTTCAAAGGAGAGTCATCAGCCAAGAATATTCGGATCCTTTTGTTATATTCTGGAGAGATGATTATTTTGTAGGCTCTGGGGCACTTAAACTCTGTCCAGAAATTCCTTTGGTAAATAATAATAATAGAAAATATCCTTTGGAAATAATAGAGGGGATTTAGCAAATGCCTTTCTTTCAGGGTCTCAAAGGCTTTCGTGTAATTTTAGGGCTTTAACTATTTTCTTAAAAGGGTTTGACTTTCTTTCCTGCCTCAGCCAGAGGTATGTTCTCAGGAACTGGGGAGCTGGAAGGGGGCCCAGAGATGGTTTTGTCCGGCCTGCCTGCTCCGCCAGTGGGGGAAACCGAGGCCCAGGAGGTGGCACAGCGGCCAGGCTGGGCCCGCAGCCCCATGTTCGTGCTGTCTCTGGGGACCCCCACTCCCCAAGAGCCTGACCCTGGCATGAGCTATCGTGCTGTCCAGTACCTTCCTCCAAAGCTACCTGGGACAGTGGGTGACCTCTGGCGCATGGGCTTCTCTACGTGCTGCTCCCAGCCAGTCATGCAGGGTGCCGGCCCAGCTCTGAGGGTCAGGCCCCCACCTGGCTACTGGACGCGCCCCTGTACCAGTCTCCTGGTGTCCCGGCACCTCCCGGCCTGAGCCAGAACAAAGGTTGTGAGTGGCGAGTGGGGCTGGGTGTGTTTTGGGTTCGGAGCATCCTTCCACCCAAGAGGACGGGCTGTCATTATCTGCACACCTGTCAGGTGCTCTCCGGATCCAGGAAACGATGGTGCATTGCCCCTCTCTGGACGCCGGCTCCGTTGACTTCCTTCATTCATTCAACAAACGGTTCCGAGTCCCACTGAGGGTGGGGCCAGGGGGGCCAAAGCCAAACACAAACCCTGACTCCAGTGGGTCTGCTTTAGAGATCGAAGCCTCCGTCACCCACGACGTGGGGGTCCATCAGGCAAGACTAGCTCTGCCCAGGCTCACACAACACCCCCCACGAGGTGCATGGACGCCAGGAAAGCTGAGTCTTCTCCTTGCTCTGCGTCCAGCCCAGTTGGTGGTGAGCTCTGCGGCTCCCCAGGACTCAGGCCCCTGCAGAAGGGCCTGCGCTCACCCTTCCCCACCCCTGCAGCCGCCTACAGGGAAGGGGGCCAATGGGATAGACTTGGAACGACCGTGGGGGTGGCACCAGGCCAGAGGAAGTCCCCTGGGTACTTTGACTGCTCCCCCATGGGAGATGAAAAGCCACAATTCTCGGGGTTCCTGTGGTGGGTTCTGGGGCCTCAGTTTCCCCATCTGTAAGGACAGGCTGCGGGGCTGTTGGGCCTCGGGGCTGGGAGCTTCACGAGCAGCCGTGGGCCTGCCGCGGTGGGCCTGGCCCAGCGCAGGGACCGCGCGCTCCCCTCTGGGGTGTTGGCGGTGGGGAGTGGGTGCCGCCAGGGCTTAGAGCTAATTTCGGTTTCTGGTTTCCAGAGAGAAGCCTTTATTTTGGGCCTCCTTTCCCTCTGCTCTCGGATTCTGGCAGAAATATTCTCAAGGTTATGGTTATTACATCAATTATTCTTCTAATTTCTTCTTTGAGTGAAATCCATTTCTGCAGCGTGCGGGAGGAGGGGTGTGAACAGGGCTGAATGAGCGGAGGGGACGAGAGCTTTTGGCAACGGATTCGTGACCCTTTAGAAACGAGTAATTACGGCCGGGGCGCGCTGGAAGCCAACCTTCGCGGTGCATTTCCCTGCTGTTTCCAATTGCCGTTACTGGTTCCTTTTAAAATCTCGCCCTGACTTTTTCCACTGCTGCCGGCAGCCCTCCCCCACGGCCATGCCCCCCTACCCCGCCCCACGTCCAGGGGGGCAGCTGCGTTTCCAAGGCCGGCGAGTACAGGGGGGCGCGGGGGGCGTTTGAAATATGAAGCTGGAGCCTGTTCTCTGCACACAGCTTGGCCCGGGGCCTGGGGGGTGCCGGGACCCCCCTGGAAGTCGGGATGACAGAACAGACCCCCCCATGGCAGGCACGAGACCAGTCCATGTAGGTGACTCTGGGGAGCAAGTGGACAGGCTCAGGGGCTTCTGGGTGGGCAGCGAGCAGGGTCCAGTGGGAGT
Source organism: Sorex palustris (assembly GCA_028565675.1). Lineage (NCBI taxonomy): Eukaryota > Metazoa > Chordata > Mammalia > Eulipotyphla > Soricidae > Sorex > Sorex palustris. The sequence continues at coordinate 22,223,057 of JAOXYA010000019.1, read as the reverse complement.
CACCGGGCCCCACTGCTTGGCTGAGGCCCCTCCCATGGTCCCTACATGTTCCTGGGCAGCCCGGGCCCCAGAGGGCTATTACCACCGTGGTCATCGGCTGCTGCGGGGGAGATAGGTGGGCAGCTCTGCCCTCGGTAGGGCGGCCACAGCTGAGTGGATGCCCCTCGTCCTCCTGGAAACTGGCAGCCTCTCCTCTGCTCCAAAAGGCTAAGGTCAGTTCTGCTGACCAGCCGGCATGTATGTTCCCGCCATGGTCTTTCTCCAACGTCCAGCACGGGATGAGGTGGGCGGGTATCTGTCTCTAAGGGGTCTCAGGGAAGGGGGTATTGAGGCTGGCCCTGTCCTGGGCTGACCCTGCTGTTGGGGGGTGCTGGGCCAGGTCATGCCGGTGTCTGTTGGGGTGAGGTGTTTGGGGAAGCTCGTCTGCTGTGCCCCCTCCCAGCCGTGGTGCCCCCCTGAGGTACATGGATTGTGTGTCCCCTCCGAGGACCCCCAGGCACTGCCTAGCACCCTCCAGGCCTTACCTTCCCAGATGGGACTAGGGGTGTCTCCGAAACACCAGCCCCTGCCCACCCTATCTCCCATATCAGCAGGGCAGCCTGTGTCCCAGTGATCTGTAACTCAGGGGTCCGGCACACCCCCACAGTGCCAGGGGCGGGTGTGGACAGGGCCCGAGGGGTCAGCAGGCACACAGCTTGGCCCAAGGGGAGGGGAGGGGCCTTTCTAAAGGAGGTAGGCCGAGGACACTTGTGGATGCTCAGCCTGGCATGGGGCCCGGCCCGTGGGGTAGAGAGTGTCCCCAACGGCTGGAGCCCACCGAACCTGCACTCCACCTCCAAGCCCTTTCCCAGCCCTGTGCGTCCTTCTCGGGCTGAAGCCAGGCGTGGCTTCCTTGGTCTCTGTCCTGTGCAGGTGCTGCCATGAGTTGGGGTCTCCTGCCCACTGGACTCTTCCTTATCCAGACGTTGGTTTGCCACACCCCGTGACCATCCTATTCCCTCCTGTGAGGACTGTCCTTTCATTTCGGAGCAAGCTCAGGGCCCAGCGAGGGCTAGGATGGGGCTGCAGCTGGCCTGGGGGGGGGCGGTGGCAGAGAGGGTTTCCAGAAGCCAGCCACCCGATGGGGGTGGGGGGCAGTGAGTGCAGGGGCCAGAGGGCTGCCACAGAGCTGGGTGCCCATACCCGGATGCCCGGCTGTGCTGCAGCCATGTTGCCGTGATGGCAAATTGTCACTTAGGTGGAATTCAGGCGCTCGGCTCATGGCGTTAGGTGGCAGTCTATAATTAACGCACTCAAGGACGTGTGAAGTGTGCGGGAAAGGGCCTTGCAGGGCCGCCCACCTGCCCCCACCTGCACCCTCCCGGGAGGGGCCTCCCAGGCGCCTCACTCCAGCAGCTGACACCTAATTAGTGGCAATTGTACGGTCCTCAAGCCTCACCACCACCACCAAGAGGCTCCGGACAAGCCTTGGAAGCCAGGCTGGCTGGGGACTGGGGACCCGGCATGAGTGTGGGGAGGGTCTGTGGAGCTTGGGGGGGGGCAGACCCTGCCATCCTCCCCCCTGCCCGCCCACCCCACCCCATCCAGGAGGGCTGGAGCAACTTGGACTGTTTCCACGAGGAAGGGAAGCGTCGGTGCCTTCGGACCAGGGGGCCCGCCGCCGCCGCGCTCCCCAGCCCTGGGCGGGATTGGCGTCTGCGCGTCCCCTCCGGAATGTCTGCGTTGCAGCCGCTGCTCTAAATGAGAAACAGGCTGGCAGGCCCTGGCCAGCGCCTCGTGCGGTCTGGGCAGGGCTGCTTGCTTGGCACGGCCGCCCGGGAGGACGCATTAACCGGGTCCCACCAGCACGGGGGCTTGAGGGGCTGGGGGCGGCCAGCACCACACAGCGAGGGGTACCATGCAGGGGTCTGGGGGCTTGGGTTGGGGGGGTGAGTGTGCCACCAGCTGGAGACAGCTGGAGCTGGCTCCGCCCTGGCTGGGCCCACCCGCACTCGGGAACAGCCCTGCTCAGGGGCTCGGAGTTTGCTCGTGTTAGAATTGGGAGCAGTGACTCCCAGCCCGCTGGCAGTGTTTGATGGCATGGGCTTGGGGGACTCCCCAGAGCTACTCTGTGCATATTTTGCCTGCCAGGATCTAGACGTGCATCCAATATTCTTGCTTGGTGGTTGCTGGGAGCAAGGCTCAGAGATGTTCAGGAGCCTACTTGGGGGTCCCCCAGCAAAATGCGGGCAGACGTGTTCCTGCAGACCCAGTGTCTGCTCCACCCAAGGGGGTGGGCTTAGCCGCAAGGGACATGGATGGGGCCAGGCAGGTTCTCCTGCTGCTGGTTCTGTCTCAGCCTCTCCTGCCTGGCCACACAGCGGGGCCCACGGCTGCACTGACTCGAGGCCAGGGCTAGGGAGCCTGAGAAGACTGGCGGGCGCCCCAGGACTTCTGGGTCGAGTGATCCCCGAGGCTGGGGGTGGCCCCCACCAGGCTCCTTGCCTACACCACCCCGTCATCTGCAGCATCATCTTGGGGGGATGTTTCTTAACTCCCCCTTTCTGGCAATGAATTAATATATTAGAAACATTTATTTTGTTTCTAGCCACTCAGGGCTCACTCCTGGCCATTACTCAGGGATCAGTCCTGCATGAGTGTGTGTGTGGGGAGGGGGTGAGGAATTACCAAGATGCTCTGAGACTCAGAGGAAAGCCAGCATGGGGCATTATCGGCAGCTGGCGGGACCAGCCAGATTCTGTTGTTTAGGAGCCAAAAACCAGGGCTACAGGGGTGGGGTACACTCTCGCTGATCCCCCCAGCCCCCTGACCTACAGAACACCCACCCCACCAAATTATCAAGCCAAGGGCGTAACAATCCACCAACCTACTAACTGACTGACCTACAAACCCACTGACCTACTCCAACTTACCAACCCACCAACCCAACAACCCAACAACTCATCAGCTCACCAACTCACCAACCCACCAACTCACCAGCCCACCAACTCACTAACATACCAACCCACCAACCCAACAAACCACCAACCCATCAACTCACTAACACATCTACCTACCAACCTACTAACCCACCAACTCATCAACTCACCAACACACTAATCCACCAATCCACCAACTCACCAACCAACCAACCAACCAACCAACCAACCAACCAACCAACTCACCAACCCACCAACTCATCAATTCACCAACATGCCAACCCACCAACCAACAACTCACCAACTCACCAACCCACCAACCTACTAGTCCATCAAACCACCAAACTAAAAACCCATCAATTCACCAATGTATCAACCTACCTATCCCACCCTCCCCCCCAAATCCACTATTCACACTAACTCACCATTCCACCAATCCCACCATCGCACCAAACCATTATCCCACCAATTCATGGTCCTATTAATCCACCATTCCACCATCATACTAACCCGCCATCCAGCCATTATTTCCACTTACCACTCCACCATCTCACCACCCCACTACCCATCATCCTACCAATCCTACAACACCCTCCTTGTCTCTGGCCACCCTGAGGCCCAACCAGTGCTGTCCTTCCCTGGTGTGAGGGGCCTAGACACACCAGGACCCTGGGGATGGCACCCAGCCCTGCTCTCGCCTTCTGAGTGATCTTGGCCCAGTTGTTTCCTGTCTTCCGCAGGCACCCCCCTGGTCAGTGTGGGTATGGGGTGACCCAGATCAGAAGACAGCCTTTACCTGCTCTGGGCATGTCCTTTGTCACTCTGAACCTAATATTTCAATTTAATCAGTTTTCTCCTTTCCTGCATAAATTCATTTAAAATGAAAGCTGGCTGATATTAAAATGGAAAAGTGGGGTCCTGTGCTATAAATTCCATCTATTGTGACAATATTACACATATGCCTGTGAATTCCTGAGACTCCCTCGGAGAAGAGGCTGAGGAATCTAGGAACCACCTCATAGAACTACTTGTCAAGTGGGCCCAGGAGAACATGCGACAGTCCCTGATATTCCTATACAGGCGGGCAGTGACTGCGAAAATCAAAACGAAATACCGCAATAACCCCCATTCACGCTCAAAAAATATTTAGGGTTAAATCTGATGAAACTTGGACAGAGCTTGGTGCAAAGTGCTGCTAGAGAAGCGGAAGGTGTCAGTCACAGTGAGGGACGCCGGGGGCCCAGGGTGGGGGGGCCAGCACAGGGAGGAGACACTCACCCCAGTCGGTGTCTAGAGCTGCTCCGTGCAGATCCTGCGGGCTCAGGTGAGCGGCCTCAGTGGGGCATGCAGTCAGAGAGTGTGGGGCAGCAGCCCTGCCTCAGAAAGGACATGGCAGGGGGCACCAGGGCCACTCAAGGCTTGGCTTTTGTGTCCCCATCTCTATGGTGGGGGGTCTGCAGTGGGTCCCAGTCTCTATGGTGGAGTTCCCCGTGGGGTCCCAGCCTCCATGGTGGATTCCCCCATGGAGTCTCAGTCTCTATGGCAGGATTCTCTGGGGGTCCCGGTATGTATGGTGGGGTTCCCCGTGGGGTCCCAGCCTCCATGGTGGACTCCCCCATGGGGTTTCAGTCTTTATGGCAGGATTCTCTGGGGGTCCCAGCCTCTATGGTGGGCTCCCCCATGGGGTCCCAGTCTCTATGGTGGGGCTCCTTGGAGGGTCAGTGAGGAAGGTGCTGGTGTTGTATGTGGCTCACCTGGGCTCGATCCCTGTCCCATAGGGTCCCTACCAGGGGTAATTTCTGAGCACAAAGCCAGGAGTCAGCCCTCCTGAGCACCACCGGGTGTGGCCCTTAAACCAAACAAATCTGGGTTTCTGCCACAGGAAGGTCTGAGGAGGAAGATGTGCAGAGTGCAGAGTGGGGTTTGCTCCAGGGCCTATTGGGGGGCAAGGGGTTAGGGGGGTTCTGAGTACCCCAGCCCCGCCCCAGGCCCGCATGGAAGCACCAAAGAGGTGGGTTGTCTTTCCCTGCTTTCACAGAAGGTTTCGATGTGGCAGAAAGAGCACGCACGACTGCGCCAGGAACTAGGAAAGTGTTCCCCGAGTCGCCCAGGAAACTCCCTCCAGTTTGGGTTTGGGGGCTGCATGCCCCAGGACTTGGCAGCCTCTGCCCACCAGCCAGAACTCGAACCCATGACTCTGGAGCCCCCTACCCAGGACAGGCGAGTTTGACATGCAAAGAAAACGTGTCCACCTGGGCCTCCTGACCATGAAGCCCTGGCCATGAAGTGTGCAGGGCCTGGACCCCTGGGTCAAATGGGGGGCAGCAGAGGGTGGGGAAGGAACCCCACCCTCCCCGGCTCCTCAAGTCTCTCAGGCCACTGCGGGGAGAACTGGGTTTGAACATGTTAATCCAGCCCTGTCAGCTGCCTTCCCACTAAAGCTTCAATATGCATGTGATCTCAGCATATTGGATTTTTCTTTGAGGAGAGAAATAAATGACTTATCTGGGGAATACGCCCCGAGTTCTCTTTACGGCTCGCACACTCTCTGTATCGGGCTAAAATAAGGTTTGCTGATTCTCATGTAAATCTCTAAAGCCTGGGTGTCATAATATGGGTGTTTTATGTGCCAGGTGAGTCGGCCCTATCCTCGGGGAAAAAAAAAAGAAAAAAGAAAGAAAAAGAAAGGCGGCCAGGAAGAAAGATTAGTGATTGTATCCACGGAGAACGCGCGCAGATTGCAATGCTGTCTGTGACCCGCGTCTCCACACGGCTGCCCAGAAAACGGATTTGCCCTGCCAAGCAGAATCGTGTTGGTTTACATCTGCCCCTGGTGGGCGCATTCTGCCCATGTGAACGCTGTACGCTCCTGTTTTGCTCCTTCCTACAGCCTGGCATTGTGCTGGTTTGCCCTCACACCCTTGTGGGATGTACTGCTTGCCCGAGAGGCACTTGGGGATCAGGGACAAATCCAGGTCCCAGCTGCAAATATTCACAGGGTCCTCTTGAGTTGGGTCTTCCTACCCATCCTAACTAGCGCTTCCCGCCAGTGTTCACGTGCCCGCCCCAGACTCAGCTCGGGACTTGGACATTCTCCAAAACCCTCTTTCTTTTGCTTTTTTTGGGTCACACCCGGTGATGCTCAGGGGTTACTCCTGGCTCATGCACTCAGGAACTACTTTTGACGGTGCTCGGGGGACCCTAAGGCATGCTGGGAATCGAACCTGGGTTTTCTGTGTGCAAGGCAAAACCCCTACTGGTTCTTAAGGATGAGGCCTCTGATGGACAGTGACGCTGCCCTCATGCTCACAGGGTGCAGGAACCCTTGTTCTCAGCAGAGCCAGGCCCGCCTAGGGGACAAGAAAGCCCTTTCAGTCAGCACTGGTAAAAGCAGGATGGTGGATTTTGGCTCCGGCCCTTGGATTAATGGCGAACCTCATATCCAGAAAGAGACCCCTCTCCCGGCGGTCCTCTCCAGGGTCCAGGAATCCTAACCTGGACTCACTTTTCTTACCATTTCACTACCTTCTATCCAGGAAGACACTATCAGGACCTCTGGCTGCTCTGGTGAGATGCACCACCAGACGGGTTCAACTTTCCTTCACTGCCAACGACTTGAGTCCCCATTTCCTTTGTGAATATCAGGTATGTGGCTTGGGCAAGGCTCATAGCTCTGGGTTGGAGGTGTCCAGCCTGAGCCGGGTCAGGGTGGTTAGGACCTGGGTATGCACCCACGCAGGGTCCACTCTGCTCCAGGCACATACACGCCACGGCACGCGGCCTGGGGGATTCTGGGTAACATACGCCATGTCACGTGGCCTGGGGGATTCTGGGTAACACATGTGCTACAGCGCATGGCCTGGGGAAGAGCATTCCTTGGGGCCTGCGAGGAGGTGGGTGTAGCCCACTCTGAAGGGTGAGTAGGTCCAGCCTTTGTCCTTGGCCAGCTCAGCCTCACAGTCCCAATACGCAGGTGTGGCCGGGGGAGTCCGCCCTGTCTGGGGTGGCTGTGATCCCTAGGTGAGTACTTCCTGTGCTCGAAGTGGCCTCTCGCCCGGCAGGGCATTCTGCAAGGAAAGGGCATGTGGGGCAGTCATGTCATCTCCGCATCTAACACAGGTGATGTGTCTCTGAAACATGTGAAATAATAAAATGTGCTTCCACGGGGTTGGAGCCCTTCAAGTTGGAGAGGGAAGAGGGCGGGGACAGTTCCCAGGAGCCCCCTGGAGGCCCGTGGGGTCCAGGTCTGTTCTGAGTTCTGGGCCAGTCCAGGGAGAGGAGGGTGCACAGTGGTCTCTGGCCCCAGAGACCCAGGATCTTATTGTGTCTGTGTGTGTGTGTGTGTGAGCATGTGTGCATGAGCATGTGTATGTATGTGTGATTGTATGTATATGGGACTATGTTAGTGTGTGTATATGCATGTGGCTGTGTGAACGTGTATGTATGTAAGTTTATGTATGTGTGTGTATGTGAAAACACGTGTATGTGAGTATATATTATATTTTATGAATTTATGTATGTGTGTGCATATGGGTATGTGTGTGCGTATGTATGCGAGTGTGAACACATGTATAAACTTATGTGTATGTCTGTGAATGTGTATGTATATAAATTTATGTCATGTAATTGTGCATGTGCGTGTGTATGTGACTATGTGTATGTGAATGTGTGTGTTTGTATGTATGTGTCTGTGAGTGTGTGCATATGTATATCTGTGTGTGCACGTACATGAGGGCATGTAACTGAGTTTGTGTGTGTATGTGTGTGTGTGCAAGTGTGTGTATTTGAGTATGTGTGTATGTATGTGTGTGTATGTGAGTGTGTGTGTGTGTGTGCGTGTGTGCACGTGTGAGTCAGTGTATGTGCACGCACGCTTCATGCCAGAGACAGACTCAGAGCTCCAGGTCACTATGCTTTTCTTCTGGAGCTGGTGTCCAGTCGCAGCTCGGGGGTGAGGGAATCCGGGCGCTAGGGGAATGGACATCTGGTGTCTTTGAGGAGGGGATCTCAAGGACAGTTTGGGGGAGGAGGGGGCCTGGCAATCAAAGGCCCCCATGGATGGCCCCTGTGGTCAGCCCAGGGTACATGGAGAATGCGGTGATGAGCCCATAGGGATGGCGGAGAAGCTCCTGCCCACCTGCTGGCGCTGCAGAGCCTAGGAGGTGTGGACTGTGTCCTGGTAGGTGCCCCTTGGCCAGAGAGGACCCAGCTGCTGGGTGGGAGGGGAAGCCTCAGGGCTTGTGGTGAGGATTCGGCCCACAAGAACCTTCATATTTGTCAGAGAGCACAGGGAGGTCGGAGCACTGACCCTTCACTCACTCTCAGGGCAGCAAGGATGGACTTGGCTGAAAGCAGGAAGGCTTCCTGGAGGAGATGGTGGCTCCACCCTGACCTGGGCCCTGGGCCCTGGGATTTCGATTCAGAGCATGCCAGGGGCCCCCGGACTCTCTCCCAAAGCTCCCCAAGTGTCTCCAGTGGCTTGGGAAGAGGGCAGGTGGGGCCTGCGCCAGGGTCGCGGCTGAGGCTGCACTGCTCCAAGGTTCTCAGTGCCGGAGGGCTGGCTGACTTTGGGGTTCGTTTCTGGAAGCATCAGGGGGTGGTGCGGACGCTGCCTTGGGGGTGGGGCTCGGGTGGGGTTCAGGTGAGGCCCCCGTCCCGCTGCCCTAGGGCCTGACAGTGTAGCCTGGCTCCTCCCGACTGGCTGGTCTAACCGAACACTGTGGAATGATGCCAGGTCGGCTGCCCACCGCCCCCTCCCCAGGCCTCGCTCCCGTCCAGCAGCTGCAGTGGCTCTGAACACGGGCCCAGCGCTGCGGCCATTTGATGTTCTGCTAAACGCACCTTCTCGCACTTGGCACGGGCGTCCTGATAAAGTTTCACCTTTTACGGAAATAAATGACTCAATTAACAAGATGAAAAACAGCAGCAGTGGCGGCCTCACTTGGTGTCCAGAAAGGAAGGCTGGAGAAGAATTATCCCCGCGGGGAGTTAATGCCGGCACTGCCTGCCGGCCTGGCCACCAGCCCGTGGCCGCCGCGGTAGGGGCGCCATGCTCTAGGCTGGGGCTGGCAGGGCTGGGCTAGGGTACCCCTCGGGCTGAGGGCCTGACTGCGGGATCCTGCAGGCTGACACGCGTGTGTGCATGTGTGCGCATGCATGATGTGTGCAGTTGCCTGTGTGACCTGTGCAGGTGTGTTCATGCATGTGATATGTGCTCGTGTGTGCTTATGTGTGAATACATGTCTACGTGGGTGCATACACGTCCTTGCTTTTTCGTCTGGCATGCGTGAATCAGTCCTCTTTGACGGGTTGAGTGCCCCCCGCCTGCCACTGGCCTCGATATACATTTCTCTCGGAGGAATACAGGGCAGAGTGGGTGGGGGGGGGTTGTGTTAGAACACCAGAGTGTTAGAACACCAGGTGAGGTCAAACTGTTTTCACAGGAGCAGGGACCCTCGCCATTTTCTCCTGCGGCCAGGGAGGCTTGCCCTAGGGCAGGGGTCTCCGCAGCGGGCTGGGCTAGGAGCCAGCAAGGCTAGAGTGTCAGACAACGTCTCCTGGAACTCAGCCCCCTCCCCTCCCCCGCAGGGGCCCTGACGCTACCTGGATGTTCTCTCTCTCCCCGCTGCCATTGTTGCAGAAATTCCAAAACGCCATTTACCCTCCGCGCGACTTTGAAATTATGGTAGTTATTAGACCCTCTGGTCGGGCTTATTATTTAATGCGTTAATAAAGAAACCCCTGCACCTCGAGATCACAAATCTGTTTTTAATATTTGATAACTTCCCAAATAATTGGCTTCCCCTGTCGGCACGCGGGCCCTGCGCTCTGCAGGCAGCGCCGTCTGTGGAGACGGGCCCGCGGGGGAAGGCACCTGCTGGGGGCCGCCCTGGTACGGAGATAGGCCGAGACCCCCGGGCTAGAAACTTTTGGGGGTCCCAGTCTCTGTCTTGTGTGCTGTGAGGGGTGGAGCCAGAGTGCCATTATCAGGTGACACGCGTGTCCCCAGAGGCTCACCGTGCATCGAGCACGGCTGTGAGTGAGCTCCTGTGGGCCCTGCCAGTAGCATCCCCGCGTTGTCCCCTCCTGTCCTCCTGGAACTCTTACACCTCAGCCCGGAGGTGACCCCTCCATCCCCCTCAACCCCAGTTCCTTCTGCTGCTCCTTGCATGGACGGGAGCAGCTGGGTCGACCCCCTTGAGTGCAGGGGGACTCGTCCCTTTTTCTTGCCAAAACCCAGCCCTGGTTGGAGTGATTTCCTGGAGAAGCTGGCCTCTGTTTCTCCTCTCGCTTATTCAAAGGCACATACATGGCCTCTTGCAAACACGCCGCTAGGTCGAGGGGGACGCTCGCGGAGCGGAATTGCTAGAGCCCTGGGTGAGTGTGTCTGGCACAGTGAGGCTGGCTGGACCCTACCCACATTGGCTGTCCCCTTCTGCACCCTCCGCTGTGGGGAACGCCCCATAGGGTCCAGAGCTGGCCAGCCTTGCACCCATGAGTCTTTGCAACTCTGCCTCTGGATGGTGTGTCTCTGGCGGAGGGAGCCTTGGGTGTGTTGGGTGTGGACCTGGGTCCTCCTCTTGCTTGCTGGGACCCTTGGGGCAGCGGTGAGTGCTGTCTTCTTGCGTAAGGCTGTCACCGAGTGCTGAGGCCTTGCCCAGGGGACTGGACGCAGGACATCAAGGTGGGGATAGCACGGCCGGGAGGGTGCTGGCCTTGCACGCAGCTGACCTGGGTTCCATCCCCCGCATCCCGCACGGTCCCCCGAGCACTGCCAGGAGAGATTCCTGAGTGCAGAGCCAGGAGTCAGCCCTGAGCACTGCTGGGAGTGGCAAAATAAAAATTATTAATGTGGGTGAGGCATTCTCTGCCAGCTGTCCCAGGTCTGTCCTGAGTCAGTTCCGAGGACAGCCCTCCCTGCTTTGGCTTGCCTGGGGGGGGGGCACCTCCCAGCCATGCCCAGGGGCTGCTGGCCACTCAGGCTCTGGGGTGCTGGGGCCACCGACCCACACCGTGCTGGACTGGGCTTAGGGTCAGCCCTCCGAGCTGCAGCCCCGAGGTCACGGGTACGACCCCTGGGGTAGACGGTCCCGAGACGGGATGGGAGGCCAAGAATCCTCACATGTCCAGGGTGCAGAGCAGTACATGTGTCTGGATAACCACTGAGTGTGGTTCTCTCCCATAAGGCTCTCATGTTGCGGGAGTGGAGCTCTTCCCACATGGACTGGCCACAGGGCTGGAAGTCCCACACCCTGAGCTCGAGTCAGCCCCAAGCTGGTGCCAAAGGGGCAGCTGGCAGGAGCACCTCCAAGCAGAGCCACCCTCGTGCCCTCAGGAAGGCGGCGCAGCCCAGAGGGCACGGTATGGGACTGGCACGGGTAGAGGGACAGAGGGATGGTCGGCTGACCCCACAGGAGAATGTTCTTAGAATATGAGTCAGGGGTTCCGGGGCTCCGGGGCTGTGACACAGGGTTAGACCTCCCCAGGGCAGAGGGCTGGGGCGCGGGGGGCTGACCTTTCCAGGGGTTCAGGGGCCGGGCCACGGGGGCCTGACCTCTGCTCTCATGATTTCCTCCTTGGATTGTCGGGGAGGAGGTGAGAGTATCATTCAATTCCTCCGGTCGCTCCAGTCTCCTACGTGTTGTGTTGTGTGATCAGACACACGTCCCCTTCCTCTCTGTCTTCAGACATGTGTCCACGTCCTCCAGACATGCATTCACTTCCTCTCTGTCCTCAGGCGTGCGCCCACCCCCTTCCTGTCCTCACAGATGTGTCTAATTCCTCTCTTGATCCTGGACAGGAGTCCGTTTCTTCCAGACACATGTCCACTCCCTGTCTGTCCTCAGCACGCGTCCACTCTCTGCCCTCAGCATGTGTCCACTCCCGATCTGCCCTCAGCATGCATCCACTCCCTCCCTGCCCTCTGCGGCTACCCACAGCTGATTCCCCTGGCTGGCCTCTGGGTGCTTTCAGCATCCCTGAGACAGCCAGCTGCCCGCTGATCCTACCTCGTCCAGCTCCCTCTTCCCAGATGGGGCCTTTGGCTAACTTGACGGCCAGAAAGCCAAGCCCCGGCGGGTATTTGCTCGGTTCTATTCAGGGAGCCCAGCCGGTCTTCATGAAGCCCAGGGCTGCACATGCCCTCGGCCACTGCTCTGACCGGTGAGGGCACCACTGGCCAGCATCTCCCTTGGTTGCTGCTCACTCGTGCTGCGGCTGCTTCCTTGCCCGGATGTTGGCTGGTGCCTGTACTGTCCCTCACCCGGCACTGCCCCCAACGTCCCTCATGTGTCCATGGTGTCCGGCTCTCGGCCATTCAGCCTCCACTGCCCTCCCCCAGCCCCTTGTCCGACCTCCACTGTGGCCTGGAGGCCATCCCCTCTGGACCAGGCTGGCTGGGAGACCCTGTTCCACTTGGCTGGCACCAGTCCACATGGTCCTGGGTAGGACTGACCCCTTAGATGCGGGGTAAGGGGCAGGACCCTAAGGTGCTGGGAGCCAGGAGCCTGTGGTCCTGCCTTGGTGATTGAGGTTGTCCCTGCCACTGGGCTGCATGTACCTTTGCGGTGTTTCTGGGGACCAGGTACTCGCTCCCTGGCTGGTGAGCAGCTTCCGGAACACACAGTTCCCTGGGGGCGCCCTGCAGGAGTGGCTGCAGAGCTGAGGTGGAAGGTGACGTGGGTTAGGCGTGAGGGTGCAGGGCGGAAGCAGAGTCTGAGGGTCTCCTATAGGCTGGGCCCCTCCCACTGCGGGGCCTGGCTGGCACCTTTGTGCATTCCTGCCTTGGAGTGGCCCCCGGGTCTCCCAGGCTGGGGCAGCTCAGTGAGGCTCGTCTACATGACCTTGAGAAGGTGATGGAGTCCGTGATGACCCGGTGTGAGACCTGGGGCCTGTGTCCCTGTGTCCCTCCCCCTGCAGTGACCCAGCAGGCCACCAATGATGAGACATGGTGACCAGGCCTGCCAGAATCCAGTTGAGCCCCAGGCCCTAGTCTTCTGGCTTCCAGTTTCTTGGAGTGGACCCCCCAGGGCTGGGAGAGGGTCTGGGGTATGTCTGGGGAACCCCTGCTTGCCTCTCTCGGAGCGTTTCCTGGTTAAGACCGGGGTTCCCATCTCCGGAGCCTCACGCTCTGCCCCCATTCTGCAGCTGGACATGCCCAGGCTGAGGCCACGGTGGCCCAGGGGACATGGCCTGGCTTCCCCCTGGTTGGGGGAGCCGCTGTGACAAACACCACAGAGCTCCTGGTCACAAGCGGCCACCAGGCCACAGCACCAGCCAGGAGGGGCTGGCCTGGGGCTGGGCTTCCTGCTGGTCCCGAATCTCAGCGGCCTCCCTCTGGTCACTCATTGCCGCATGTTGGGGCACTAGCGAGTGGACAGTGGGTGTCTGGGCAGTGTGTTGACCTTCCCTATCCATGAGCTCAAGTTCACGGGACTCCTCAGAGGAAAGATGCGGGCAGTGGCCATGGGGCCTTGGAGGTGCCCCACACCCCCAGCCCTGGGGGCCTCCGGAGGATTCGGGGGCTGGGGCGAGCTGGGGTCCTTCTTTAGGACCCCTGGGACTGCAGCCCCCACCACCTTTCTCCCCTGAATTAGCTCTGTGAGTGGGGACCTACTTCCTGTTCCCCCAAACAGCATATTCCAAGGTGTTCCGAGCTTGGGTGCACGTTGAAGGGGTCTTCAGGGGAGAGGAGGGTCTACACTGGACCTGGGGGACTCTGGGGGGCCCCTTCTGGCTTTGAGCTGTGTTCCCATTGGGAGGTGATGACGGGGTTTGGTTTCACAGGTGTTCCGGGGCGGGTGTCCTCCTGGAATCTGAGGTGCCCGGGTCTCAGGGCAGTTGGCGTGGCCATCAGATGAACAGAGACCAGCTCTGTGTCCAGGGCTTTGGAGGTGCGAGCCTTTCCCCCAAAGGGTGGGCGATGCCCCGTGTTGGCCTCAGGCTGCCGAGAGCCGCCTTAGCTGTGTGTGGGCTGTGATGGATGGACACAGGGCTGTCTCCTGGCCACACAGACATACTCATGCCCGCACAGGGATGGGGCGGGAGACAGCGGGCTGCGTCTATGGCCACTTGCACATCTTCTTCATTTTCTTCCTGAGATAAAGTGTGGGAGCATAAAAGGTAGGAAACTGAGGTGGTCGCTTCCGTTCCTTCTGCCAGGGCTCTGGACACATCCCCCGGCCCTGCTGGACGTCTCTCTGAACTGGTCAGTGACAGGCCAAGGGGGCCCAGAGTTGCTGCTGTCCCCTGCTCAGTGGGAGTGCTCCAGGCAACATTGCCCCCTGAACCCTGGCACTAGGGGAAACAGCCTTTGCCAAGTCGGACCAGCTGTGGCATGGTCGCATGTGGCCAAAGCAGGCGAGTGTTTGGGATTGGAGCGTTTGGGACCCAGCCCACACACGATAATGCAAAAGCAAAGGTCTTGATGACTAGCCCAAGCCAGCACTAGCCCAAGCTAGGGTCTGAGTCTCATCCAACGCAGTGGAGTCTTGACAAGGACCCCGACTCCAGATCACAAGCAGTTAATATAGGGTTCAGAGTTAAGAGGCAATTTATACAGAGGTCTATTTTTAGCATTGGCCCTAGGACAACAGTGGTCAGCAACTAGACAATGGTGAGTAACCGTTTCTCAGGAGGGTGCAGTGACCCCTCATGACTGGCCAGACCCAACTGCCCAGTTCCTTATCTGGGAGTTTACCAGAAGCTGCAGGTCCTGCTCTGGGGAAACAGAAACTGAGGCCTGGCTGAGACTTAATGTTGGCTGCAGCTTGTCATGGTGTCAATTTTGTCCTCACAAGGTCCTTGTTGGACTGGGGCCAGGATGGGGTCAGTGGGAATCCTTCCTTCCCACGTAAGCAAAAGTAAAAGCCAACTTGACAATTTTAATTCTCGTTGTTTTGTTTTTTAAATTCCAGAAAATTTTCAATATTCTTCAGTCTCTATTTTCAGGAACTATTTTTGAAAAACTGCCTAGAATGATTTTGAAAGAGAATATTTCATCATCATGGATTGAAACAGAAAATTAGCATCTTTTTCTCTCTCTGTCTCTGTATCTCTGTTTCTGTCTGTCATCTGTCTCTCTATTTCTTCTCTATCCCTTCTTACACACACACACACACACACACACACACACACACACACACACACACACACACAGTCACGTGTCTGACCTCTTTGGAATATCTTCTCCCACATTCTTCTTAGAATTAGTGCATTCCCTTTCTTTTCCAGAATTTAGTTTCTATGCTGAAAGACAAATTGCCTAACCTTTCCCTCCCCACTCCTCCTAGAGATAAGAATTTCCTTTTCCAGAGAGCCATGGCTTCTGGGACAGAGAGATCCAGTTCCCATACTGCATGGATCAAAGTAGTCTCTTGTGCCACCTGACAGCTGCCTTTATGAAGCTGGCAGGATTAGAGAATCCACACAAAGCAGGGGCTCATGAACTCTTTGCCATTCCTAATCTCCCTGGGTAGTACCCATCCTACCAACAACATTTCCAGCTCAAAAGGCTACTGCAAAGACAATACATATCACCAACTTTATAGATTTCTGAAAATACTGCGTAGTTATGTGATCAAAATAATATATAGTTTGGGGATAGAGTGACAAATTATCAAGGGTTCAGTGTGAATCTGGGGGCAAAGTAGGACCTTCAGCATGAGGTCCAGTGGGAGATAAAGAAACAGTAATTGCAAGGTCAGTGAGTTGTTTGTGTGTCCTTGTTTAGACATGCACCCTATCTAACGAGCTCTTCTGCAAATCAAGCCATTGACCAATTGGGGGAAAGCACAATGTTGAAAGGTACTAAACTTTGATTTTTCTTTATCTCCTTTCGCTCACACATAGTCTCCATTGGCCCATCAGACTTATTTGTGAAATACAAGATCAAAGACAAGATTATTGAGGATAATAACACAGGTATTAAGCAAGTGGGCACTTTTTGGAATGTTGGATTCTAGGTGACTGCCAACTAAGCCTGACTGTAACTCTTGCCTCTCATTGGTTTTAAGGATGTTCGGGAAGTATTTACATAATGACATTCTTCAAAAAGATTTAGGAGTCTTTTACAGAAAAACTAAACTTACTGTT
>JAOXYA010000019.1:22169861-22204739 GCA_028565675.1 Sorex palustris | reverse complement strand
GGTCACACCCGGCAATGCACAAGGGTTACTCCTGGCTCATGCACTCAGGAATTACTCCTGGTGGTGCTCAGGGGACCATATAGGATGCTGGGAATCGAACCCGGGTTGGCTGTGTGCAAGGCAAACACCTTACCCGCTATGCTATTCCTCCAGCCCCAACTTCCTCATGATGTTGTTAATTAATTTCTTCTTTTTTTCCTCCTAATTGATCTGGCTAAAATTTTGTTAACTTTATTGATTTTTGTCCAATCATTCATGTTATTGATTTTTTCAACTGAGTTCTGACTTTTCTATTTCTTTAATTTTTATCCCGATCATATTTATATCCATTATGCCAGCTTAAATTTGTTATTCTTGAGCCAGTTTTATATGGTGGAAGCTGAGATCATTGATCTTCAGACCTTTATTCTTTTCCAAAGTAAGCATTTCTGCAAAAAAGCTGCTTTAGCACCCTCCAGTACATTTAGATATGTTTTCATTTTTCATTCAGTTCAAGTTTTATTATGATATTCCATCTCATTTATCCCTCATTAACCACTGTTATCAAAGCTGTTAATTTAGTTTCCAAATACTTGGAGATTATCTAGATATCGCTATGTTACTGATACTCAATTTAATTCCATCGCAGACAATGAGGCCTGCTTTGAATACAGGTTGTTGAGACTTGTTTTATGGCTCGCAGTATCTTAAATTTTAGTGAACGTTTCATGTGGGCACAAGAAGAATGTGCATTTCACTGCTGTTGTTAAATTGCTCTCCAAGTGTCAATTAGGTCAAGCTGGTTGACAGCATTCCAGTATTTTTAATGAGTTTTCTGTCTTCCGGGTCATATTCATTCCCTCCCCTAAATGGTGTCATGTGGAGTATTTGCCTGTGGACAGATGTTGCAAGTTCAATTCCTTGATATGGCCATTTAAATTGTCTATAAAAGAAAAAGAGAAAGGGGAGGAATTCTGGGCCAGTTCTCCTTCTTCTTAGAGACATGAATATAGCTTTATAGATGGGGTAGCAGAGGGACAGGGCTATTTTGAGGGCTCTTGACCTCTCTTCATGGCCATGTGCTCAGGCACCCGATAACTCTTGGTGTTGACCTTGGGATGAGTGGGAGGCCATAAAGCTAGGGGCTGTCCAAGAATTGTCCTGCAGAGGGGACTGATCACCAGCCGTTGCTTCCTTTCTTCCTCTTCTCTCTTTAGCTGGATACACAACGGTCAGATCCTGGGTGTTCAGGAGGCAGAGAACATTCCTACAAGAATATGTGCATGTGCTCTGGACCCCACAAAGCCACAAGGCTGAGGGCCTGGGATCTGCGGTGGTCCCTGAGAAATGGACTGAATCTCTCCTCGTGCCTCAGTCTCCCCACTATGATCTATTCAGGCTCCACTACGCCCCTTCCCATCTACGAGATGCCACAGCTCTGTTGCAAGAGAGCTTGTCACTGAGTGTCAGGTCTAGCGTTCTGTCAAAACTGTTACTGAGTTTGGGTGACATGGTTACAATGGTGTTGCCATACATGGCCTCCACGTCCAGTTGCTGCCACTCACCATCCCTGACCTACCCATGATCCTCCACTTCATGCAGCTCCTGCTGCACCTCGTCCTTCCCTGCTCATGCTTGGTGCTCTGGGCTTCACGTTCTAAGGCAAGTGTCATTTGATACCCTCTATCCCTTGCTTTATTCTCTAATAGCACAGCGGTAGGGCATTTGCCTTGCATGCAGCCAGCCCAGCTGAGCCGGGTTCGATTCCTCCACCCCTCTTGGAGAGCCTGGCAAGCTGCCGAGAGCATTCAATATGCCAAACACAGTAACAACGAGTCTCAAAAATGGAGATGTTACTGGGCCTGCTCGAGCAAATCGATGAACAACGGGAGGACAGACAGACGGACTCCACAGAAAGTGCCATCAGCTGCTATTTGTCCTTCTCCCTCTAACTTATTTTGCCTAGCACAATACCCTCCAGTTCCAGCCGAGATGCCCGAACTGCAAGATTCTACCCCTTCTTACAGCTGTGTAATATTCCACTGTATAGATATGCCACAGTGCCTTGATCCAACTATTGTGGTTGGGCATTTGGGTTGCTTCCATACCCTAGTGACTATACCAAGCAAAGCAACGGTCCTGAGTGGAGATCGGGGGGGGAAGCCACACTTGGAGGTGAGTGGTCCTTAGGCCAGTGATTCTTAGGGATCCTAGTGGCCACCTGTCTTCTTTGTGAGTGAGGAGCTTATGGCCCCCATCTCCGGCAGTGTCCCCCATTCCCATTACTGCGGGGGGTCTGGGAGAGCCAGCTGTGGGGGCTGATGTGTTTGCTTGGGGGGCTGGGCTGTATAGCTGTTACCGAAAGGCCCCAGGATGCTCCAGAATCACCCCAAATACTCCAGATACAGGCAGATATGCCCGGGGGGCACTAAGCCCCCCACACCCCTTCTAACCTTTCCCCACCACTTCCAGGGTGGGTTTGAGGTCCCGGTGTAGTTTGGGGTTTGGTGAGCACCCCTTCTTCTTGCCTGTGTGGACAGTGCATTGTCCCTGGAGGCTCCTGCTGTGACCTGTCAGGGCAGAAATCAGGTCCTGGTGAATTGACCATCTGGACGGTATCCCCTCCCCAGGAGAAGGCCCACGAATATCCTTGGACTGGGTGGTGAATGTCCCTACGGTCCCAGCCGGGATCAGCTCAGGCTCTGACCTCACCGCTCTGCACCCCCAGATATTTGCTGGGAAGAGCTGTGACCAGGACAGGGTCTGGGGGTGCAGCACCGTCGCAGGTGGGGGTAGCCCAGGCTTTCTGCAGGGACAGGGGAGGGAACCGGTGTCCATACCGCTCACCAAACCCAGCCCTGCCAAGTCATTCCACATCTCCAAGGTTTGGCATCACCCTGAGCGTGTGGACATTCTAGAAGCTTCTAAAAGGCTGTTTGTTCCCCATGCGGTGACCTGTAGTCAGGGGCTGAACTCTCCGGTTCCCACTGGGTGGGGAGACAGAGAAGGGACTTTCCTGGGTCACACGAGCACCCCGACTCTGAAAGATGCAACCTGCAGCCCCAGGCGGCAGCGGAGGCCAGCTGGGCAGGGCCTGGGTGGGGGCCCCACGGACCACACTCGTTCCCCACAGGCCACCCAGCGGGCGCCCCGCTGCCTCTGAAGCCAGCACTCTCTGAGTTCTGACAAGAAATATTATGATCTAACTTCTTGAGGCTTCGGGAGATACGTATCTGCGGTAACACTTCAAATTAAGTGTCGTGAATGAGTAATTACTTTCTGAATCTGAGGAGTCCGATTGAATGGGAATCATTATTGTGCGTTAATTAAAATCCCACTGATTATTAAAATTATATTTTGGTGTTTTAATAACTCTATAAGGGCCATGGAGATAAAGCGCAGAGATAGACTCGCCGGGGCGGATTCCGAGCCAAACCCCACAAACCCTGGATCCGCCGTATCCGGCTGCTGGGCCTCAGGCCAGTGCTGCCCAGGCGGCTGCTGGCCGGGCTGGTCCAGGCCCGGGGCTGGCAGAGGCAGACGTGGGGTGTCTGGAGCATGGGGCGTGGGACACGCAGCTCTGGAGCACAGATGGTCTGGGAGTCTGGGGGCCAGCCCGACGGGGGGCCCTCTCTGTTAGGTCCAGTGTAACTCAGGGGGCTGGAGTCGTGACTTGGAAGTGTCAGGACCCCTACACCACATTTGTGCCCGGTTGGATGGTGCTGATTTGGGTCAGCGGCGAAGCCCATGCAAACCCCATGCTTGCGGGGGTCTGGGGGTACGTCAAGAACATTTTTGTCTCCTTCCTTTCCCCTCAGCACTGGCCCCCAGTCCCTTCCTTTCAGGGAGCCTGGGAGAGGGAGTTCAGTACTGGGGAGAGGGCGCCCTGTCTTGGTCTCTCTAAGCCATGACGCCCACCTGCCCGGGACACCTGCCCAGCCCGGCCTTCCCATACCCCACCTCTACCTGGGCAGTTCATCTGGGGGAGCAGTGAGCCCGGCTGGGGGTATCCAGGGGGCTCAATGGGGCAGCTGGAAGGAGGTCCTGACATCCAGGAAGCTTAGGCGGGTGAAGGAAAGGTCACCCTCAAACTGGGTCATGTGAGGGCACTGCCTGGGGTGTGTGGGGGCATGGGCGTGGCAGGGGAGGGAGGTCCCAGGGGCGGGGCCTGAGGTGGGCCAGGAGGAGGGCAGTTTGGGAGCAGAGGCCACAGCAGGACAAGCCCGAGGGCCCCAGCAGGGAGGTCAGGGGCACCAGAAAACTCAGCTTGGTGGCATCCACGGAGTAGAGGGGGCCCTTGGGTGTGTCTGGGAAGCATTTTGCTGGCGGAGCAAAGGTTGAAACTGGACAGAGGTCATGGCAGTGGGCCAGGTCAGGAGGAACAGGCTGGTTGGAGGACGAAGGCCGGGCATCAGCAATGGGGGACACTGGGCAGTGGCCTCCGGGAATCTGTTTGCTCTGCCCATGGGGAGCTGGAGTGCCAAGGAGGCTGGCACCCCTTGAGAGCACCCCCCGGGGGGTGTGTCGGGAGGAGGGAGGGATGGCTGTCCCAGTTGGGTTCCAGAGAGGGGAGGTGCTGATCCAGCTGACACGTGACGGTGGGCTCCGTGGCCACTGTGGGGATGGGTGAGAGGTCACGGCAGGGACAGGCCCCAAGGAAGGACAGGGCGGGCTGACAGAGGGCGAGGGGCAGAGGGTGCCTCATCCCTGTCCCCAGCCCTGTGACCTACCAAGGCAGAGATGGCCCTGGGGAGGCCTGACCTCTCCTGCATGGTCCAGGGTCTGGGGGTCTGGGTCTGCCCCAGGACCTCGGAGCATACTCTGGCTGGTTGCAGTGCCCTGGGGCTCCTGCTGTGGACTCAGTGTCCAGTGTCCCCTCAGTACTGCAAACCTGCCCTCTCAGGGGACTCAGCTGGACTGGGGGGCTGGGGCCGTTCTTGGCCATGCTGGCCCTGACCCCGATGCTCAAGGACACCAGGGTCTCTCAGGGTGGGGGGGTGGGAGGGCGGGGTCCAAGCTCACACAGGCTCGGCACTTGCTCCGAGTCAGCTCCCGGCCCAAGCACCTGCATTTTTAAGGCGCCTGACTTGATGGGGCTGGTCAGCGGGTAGGGAGTGACTTTCTCTCTAGCCTCCAGCGAGGAGGATGGTGCAGTCACAGACGCAGCCCCAGGGGGAGGCAGGCAGGGAGGGCGGCAGGGAGGGCGGCAGGGAGGGAGAGAGGGAGGGAGGGAGGGGGGCTCTGCCCGGTCCACTTGCTTCCAGCCTGGGCCTGTGTCGGCCTGGACTTGGCCCTCTGAAGCTGGCCTGGCGGGGTTGTGGGGAGTGGCGACTCCAGAGCCTTTGTTCTCACCTCTGGCTGCGGGCGGCTCGCTGGGAGGTCGTCTGCTGCAGGGCGAGGCCGCACAGGGAGTGGGCGCGCGGGTGCCAGGCCCTTCCTGGTGGCCGGGCCCTTTGGCAGACGGAGGCCCAGACGCTGTCCGCTTACCCTCAGCGAGCTTGGAAGGAGGGAGTGGGGTTTGGGAGGGTCCCCAGGGAGTCACAGAGCGAAGGCTGGGGACTGAGGAAAGGGGCTTCCCCCGTCCCTCTCCAGCTGGCAGAAGGCCAAGGGGATTCAGGTCTGGCTGCAGAGACTTTTCCGGACCCACTGTCCTACAGGGCTCAAGGCACAGGGGCCCAGCCGGCCCAGTCCCCAACGCTGGGAGTGTGGGTGGACTTGCAAGGGCTGTGGGTGGGGCTGCCCAGTGGCTGTGCTCAGGAACTCGGATCCCAATGATGCCGCGCTCTCCTACGCATCCCTGAAAACCCTACTCAGAAGGTGCCCCTGCCTTCTTCACCTGTGACGGCACCACGGGATGTGGGACGGTCAGAGCTGCTCTAGATGCAAGTGGGTGGACAGGGACAAGGGCCGCGTGATTATGGGTGAAGGTAGTCCGGAACTGAGTACCCAGGAGGGTCCTCCAGGGAGGGGGCAGACACTGACCATCACCTCCTCCCCAGGGGAGCGGAAGTTCAGAATCACCAGGTGCCCGCAGGACGGGGCTCACACCTCCCCTCTCCACACTCCCTGCCTCTCCCACTCCTGGTCTGCACCGGCAGGAAGGACCCTCGGAAGCCGAGCACAGACCCAACGCTCCTAGGCTCTGGGCGCCAGTCTCCATGCTCACTTCTTGGGGGGTACCTCTGGCCTCCTGCACCAACCCACAGCGGTTGGCGGGGGCTGAGGCATGGAAAAGGTCCCTTTACAGATGCCACATCAGGAGAGGAGCTTGGCTGAGGGAACAGGCAGCGCGGAGCAGATACGTGTCCAGGTCTGCCTTGACTGTCGCTGTTCCGCCCTGCAGTGGAGCCCTAGGGGAGTCCCACAGCCACTCAAACCCGGTCTCCTCCTCTGAGAGGCAACAGCCCTGTGGCCGTGCAGGTCTGGGGCTGTGTGGGTCCATTCTAGGGACTCAGGGACTTGTGGGCCTCCTTGGCAAAGGAAAACCAACGTGGGAAAGAAACTTTAATTAAAAATGTTCTGCTGTTCTAAGAGAGGGCCAAGGGTCACAGAATGAGAGAGCCTTCTTATCAAAGGAACAAATAAGAAGAAAAACGTTCAAGGAAAGAAACAGTATGTGAGCTAAAAAAAAAAAAAGGCGGGCAATGATGGAATCCAGGGTCTGTCTTCGTTCTGTCTGCAGAGCCTCACTGAGAAAGGAAATGAGGTCGCTCATTAACGCTTTGCAGTCTGTGTTCTTCGTGGACCCAGTGACTTGTTGATCCTCAAGTGAGAGGCCACCTCACCCCTGCCAGGGTGGCCTTGACTGCAAGCAGGGGCGCACAGGGCTGGGCCCACAGACCCCCACACAAGGGGGCTACACTGCAACCTCCTAGCTGTGCCAGGACGTGCCGCGCTATTGTAAGACAGTTGCCTCAGTCCCCTCACTTGGAACAGCATCACGAGTGAAGATAATGTAGTAATGTGGCTGGATCAACGGCACAGCGAGGAGGGCATTTGCCTTGCTCACGGCTGACCTGGGTTCAATCCCCAGCATCCCATGTGGTCCCCTGAGCACTGCCAGGAGTGATTCCTGACTGTAGAGCCAGGAGTAACCCTGAGCATCACCGGTGTGGATCTGGTGTAGGGTGAGGGGGTGCAGGCGTGAGTTCTGCCTGTCATTTCTCCTGGTGATGGGGGGAGGCAGATCCCAGAGGACTGGTCCCTTGGAAGGACTTGGGGGACACTGACCAAACTGGTTTCCTGCCCACCGACACGAGGCCCCTGATCTCTAAAGTCTCTTGGAAATGCAGCTTGAGAGGTGACTGAGCCCACAGGAAGTGGTGGGTTCTCGGGAGGGGGGTATCTGGGAGAGCGGCAGCACGTGGGAAAGAACAACCACTTCCGCCTGTGTCCTGTCACCCTGAGCCTCGCGTCCCACGGTCCCCGTAGCGCTCCAGTGCTGGGGATGGCCAGGGCCACCCCAGTACTGCTCTGCGGACCAAACAGTGCCGGGGGATCAAACTTGGGGTCTGTCATGGGCCAGGGACCCGTGCTGTCATGCTGATGGGTCCTGTGTCTTGAGCGGATCCCTTGGACAGGGCACCAAAGGACACAGTTCCTCCCGTGTGTGGGTGCTGGAGCCCTGTCCAAAAGCCAGGGGGCCACGCCGTGGGGTTCCTAGCCCAGAGGCATTTTAGCTGGATGCCCTCACCAGCCGGTGTGGCCCTGCTGGGGTCCAGCTCCCCAGGGCAGAGATGGGCACAGCCCTACTGTCCGTTCCCAGGCAGGCCAGGGCCGGGCTGATCTGCAGGGCCCCGCAGGGCCTGACCTCTGGCCGCTTCCCGGGCACCGCCCGGTTTCGCAACGTGCCCGCTCTTCCTGCCAGCGGTCTCCCTCCCACCTGAGTAGGGCCTGGTGGCGACAGGTCTCGGCCCAGCCTTTCTCAGGAAGGGCTCGGTGACCCTGGCCAGCGGCCTTCGGAGGCCAGTGGGGGCCCAGTTGAGCCTCTCGGGAGGTCCGGCAGCCCCCAGCCCCGGTCCTTCCTGCTGGCAGCCTCCAGGCAGGCAGAGAGCAGGACACAGCAAACACAGAGCGCCCCCACCCCAGCGTGCCTCCACACAGGAGACGCGGGAATTTCTAGAAAGTGAGAGGGCCGTGTCTCCCGTCTCCCGAGGGCTGCCATGGCTCTGCCCTCTCGCTCCCGTTCCAGCTCTTGCTTCACTGGCCCCACCCTCTTGAGCAAGCAGGGGCAGCCCCGCCGGTGAGTCACGGGGGACCCCGCCAGAAAGCGGGAGCTGGGCTGGGCGGGCCTGGTCTCCCAGTGGGGTGAGGCCCTTGACCCCGGGGCGAGCAGACCTCCCTCTGCCCCTTCTCCAGATGGACGCCCAAGGTGTGGCCACAGGCCTGGGCTGCTGCTCCCTGAAGCCACTGTCGCTGGTCCTTAAGGCCTGGGTGTGAGCGGACACCAAGGGCTTGGCCGGAAGGTGACCCTGAGGGAGGAGGGGGTCCCGGCGCGGGGGGGGGTCCTGATTCCTGCCCCACACCACGCTCGCTAATGTTCAGAGATGATCCTGACTGTCCCCGCATGTGAGAGGGGTTGTTCCCGGCACCCACGTGCAGGCAGGGACAGCTCCACGGCCCAGGACAGACATGAGTCCAGGGGGAGCCCCAAAAGTGACATGAACCCCGGCTTCTGCACAGCCAGACCCAAACTCTCCAGAGCGCCTTGGCGTATAAACACACACACAGACATAGACATACATACACACAGATACAGACACACAAACGCACATACACACAGATAGACACACAGACACACACAGACACAGACACACATACACACAGACACAGACGCACATACACACAGACATAGATGCACATACACACAGATACAGACACACGTACACACAGATAGACACACACAGACACAGACACCATACACACACAGACACAGATACAGACACACTTACACACAGACACACAGATAGACACATACACATAGATACAGACACACACACAGAAAGACACATACAGACAAACACAGATACAGACACACATACACACAGACACACACAGACACAGATACAGACAAACACACATACACAGATAGACACACAATACACATAGACACAGATACAGGTACACACACAGATACAGGGGCTGGAGCAATAGCGCAGCAAGTAGGGCGTTTACCCCATTGCCAGGAGTAATTCCTGAATGCAGAGCCAGGAGTAACCCCTGTGCATTGCTGGTATAACCCCAAAAGCAAAAAACAAAACAAAACAAACAAACAAAAATCACACACAGATACACATAAATACAGAAACACAAAGATACAGATACAAACATATACACACAGATACATACTCACAGACACACACAGATATAGACACACACACAAGGGTACGTACATAAAACATAGACACACACACCAGCAAGCACACAAAACCACACATACACAAGTGTGCACATAGACACACAGAGACACACACGGGCATGAACATGAAATCACATAGACACAAGGACATACACACATTCACACATCACTCATAGACACACAGACAGGTATGTGCGTGCCCTTGCCACCCCCAACACACACTGGTCAAAGTGCAGTGCGTCCGAGGGTGCAGAGACATGGGGTGCCCCTCCCTGCATCTGGCAGCTCCTCTCCCAATACTCCCTCTGTCTCTCTGCTCACTGCCCCAGTGCCCACTCTGTCTTCTCTGATGTGTGTCTGAACTCACGTGTCCCCCCGACCTTCTGCTCCTCTCTCCAGGCCCTTGGCTTTGTGTGCATTTGTCTCTGACCTGCAGCACTGCCCCTGGTGCCGGTCTCTCTGAGTGATGATGGGTGATGATGGGTGATGGGTGAGTGATGAGTCTTCATTTTCCTCTTTTAAAAATGGTACCAGGCGGGTGTGAGACTCGTGAGTGGCCTGGCCTGTGAAGGGGGCCCCTGTGCGGTTCCTACCACTGCCCCCTTCATTTCACTGCGAATCATAGATGGGTAGTGAATGGTTGATGGATGGGTGATGGACGGGTGGTCAATGGGGCATTGATGGGGGACATATGGGTGATAGACGGATCGATAATGGATGAATGATCGGTGCAAGCCATCTGCTGAGGCAAGGTTTGCTGGTTCTCTTGGCTGGTGGCAACCCCTTCCTGGCTCCTGCTGTGTGAGTCACAGGGCCGACTCTGGGGTCTGGAAACTCAGCTCTCCAGGACTGACGGGAAGTTTGCTCTGTGACCTGCCCGTTTGGAGGTGTGGCTTGTACAGGACTTGAACAGTCCAGCTCCCCTCATTGCTGTCCTAGGTGGAGAAACAGAGGGACATGGTCCCTCCGGACTCCTCCCTGCGCTGCTGCAGGGCCTGGCAGCGGGGAGGGTTGAAGGTGCCTCCATCCCCCACGCAGCCTTAGCTGACAGAGATTTGGAGTGAAATGGAGGGTGGTGGTAGGAACCGCACAGGGGCCTCCTTCACTGGCCAGGCCACCCACGAGTCTCACACCTGCCTGGTTCCAACAGTCTCATTTTATAAAGAGGAAAATGAAGGTGCAGGGGCCCCTCACAGATTTTCTCAAGATTCACAGCTCACGGAATGTGAGACACCACGTGAAAGATTGACACGGTGCCCGAGTTCCTTAGAGCACCAAACTCTGGGCTCAAGATGTGCACCCACCCGTCCACCCATCCATCCCTCATCCATCCATCCATTTACTTATCTATCATCCGTCCATCCATTCAGCACCCATACGTTTACTTATCCATCACCCACCTGTCCATCATCCATCTGTTCATCCATCACCTATCTATCTATCATCCATCAATTATCCATCTATCACTCATAATCAATCATCATCCATCATCCATCCACCCCGCACACCTACTTATTCAATCACTTATTCATAAATCCATTAACCAACCCACCCACATGCTCACTCATACACCATCATCTGCCTGCCATCCATCCATCCATCCAACCATCCATCCATCCATCCATCCATCCACCCATCCATCCACCCACCCATCCACGGAGCCAGCCAACCAGCCAGAAATCCACTCATCTATAAGGGAACGTGCAAATCAGTGAGGTCAATGAATTTATTCACTTAAGAAATGGCATTTTCCAGTCCTATTACAAATGCTCAGTGAGATCTCTTCTTTCTTCCCTGAGCTGGGGCAATGAAGACATCCACACTACTGGCTCATTAAATTAGGAGCTACTTACAACTCACTTGGATTTGAGAACCCTCACTGGAAGGACCACTGGCGATTCTTCACCTCCAGTGGCTCATAGGGTAGGTAGATGAGCAGCTGGTCGGGGGGCAGGGCAGGGGCTCACGGAGCGTGCCCAGCAAGGGGACCAGCTGACCAGGCTGCTTGCAGCTGCTTCCTGTGTATCTCAAGGGTTGACTGACGCCACCAAGGCTCCGAACCCTTGAGCCAGGAGAACCAGAGCTGTACTTGGAGGGGAAGACAGGAACCCCTAGGTCATCTGGAGCTGGGCCTCTTCCCAGGGGAGCTCCCGGGAGCATAAAGGCAAGCAGGACCCTCGCCCACCAGGACTCCCCTCTCGGCCCTACTGCTCAGCATAGCCGCCCCCCGACTATGGGGAGGGGGAGGCTGTGCTGGACCCCTGCCCCTCACTGCTGCTTGTCTGGGGGGCCGGACATCCCAGCCCTCTTGCCCCAGTCTGTTGGCCTCTGTGACAGGACGGGGTGTGGGCGGGGTGAGGTTGACCAAGGACGCTTCGTGCTGGGAATACAGCTGCTCCCAGGGCTGGTCGGTGCCCTTTTCCGGGTGCTCGTGGGTGACCCTGGGACATCCCTTCAAGCCACGGGGTCCCGGTTTCCCTGTGCGTGGCAGCCGGCCCCCAGGCCTGGGTGCTGGTGAGCAGAAAGTGTCTGGGGTTAATGGGAGCTGTTCTCTCTCCGCTGGTCCTCTGCAGGGCGAGAGTCGAATGGACAGGAGAGGGGCCTTGGGGTGGGACCGGGTGGGCTCAGGGAGCTGGAGTCAGCCTCTAGGAATCCGGCTTGGGGCGCCCGGCCCACTCCCCCTTCTCTGGGAAGGTTGGGCGGCCACCCAGTGGCCTCTTGCCTCATCGGCCGGGCATTGCACCATCAACCCGTGCGGAGCTCTGTCCTGGGACGGCGGCCTGAGTCATGGGAACCAGGGGCGGGGGAGCCCCCTGGGGGTCCTGCGTGGGGCAGGGCAGATGCTGGGACGGGCGGTTACTCAGGGGCCTGGCGGGGCCTCATTTTGCAAGGAGCCACCTGGCAGGGTGCCCGGGCCTGCAGACACACCTGGAGTTCTCAGGTTCCCGGGGAAAGCTGGGGGCCACCCGGGCTGCCCACAAGAGGGGAGGCATGGTGGGGTGCCGGCCCCCCACCCCCACCCCGGCCCAGGGAAGGTGGGTGGGTGGTCTGGACCTTGGGCCTCCCGGAGGGGCGGGTGTGGGATCTGGGCTCTGGTCTCTTATTCCTACCGTCATGTTTCCAACTCCGCTGCTGGGATCACAGCTCTGGAGTCAGTCCTGAACCCAGGGCATGCAGGGCCCCCGATGCAGGAAGGGGGAGGAAGGAAGGGGGGAAAGGAGGGAGGAGGAAGAAACGGTGAAAAGGACGGAGGAAGGGAGGGAATGAAGGAAGAAATGGGATGTGGAAGATGGTAAGAGATGGCAAGGCCCAGAGTAGCAGGACAGGGGCGAGGACGCTTGATTTGCATGTGACCAGCCCAGATTTGGTCCTGGGAGTCCCGCAAGGTCTCCCGAGCCTGTCAGGGAGTGATTCCTGAGTGCAGAGCCAGGAGTAAACCCTGAACACGGCTGGGTGCGGTTCTAACGCAAAGAAATAAAAAAAGGAGAGAGGGGAGGATGGGGAAGAAAGAAGGGATGGAGAAAGAAGGGAGGGAGAAAGCAGGAAGGAAGGGAAGAAGGGAGGGATAGAAGAAGAAAGTAAGGAAAGAAGGGAGGGAAGGGGAGAAAAAGGAATGGATGGAAGGGGGAAAGAAGGAAGGAAGAAGGAAGAAGCAAGGAAGGAAGAAAAGAAAGAAAAGAAAGAGGAAGGGAGGAGGGAAAGAGGAAGGAAGGAGATAGAGGCAGAAAGGAAGGAAGGAAGGAAGGAGGGAAGGAGGGAGGAAAGAAGGAGGAAGGAAGGAAGAAGGAAGAAAAGAAGGAAGGAAGGAAGAAGGAAGGATGGAAGGAAGGAGGGAAGAAAGAAGGAAGAAAGGAAGGAAGGAAGGGAAGAAGGAAGGAAGGGGAGTGAGGGATGGGAGCTCCTCTCCTCTCCAGATGCTCCCTGGTGCTGGCTTGGAACAGATCCCAGGCTCAGGCCCTCCCGGTGCCAGGCTCCTGCCAGAGCATCAGAGCAGCCAATGAAGGACGTTTGTGTGTTGAGTCTTTTGCACTCCGAGTACTTTTGGAGCGAGCAGCCGGGTTACTCTGCTGGAACCAGACGCATCTTGCTGGTTAATGGTGGTGTCAGTTTTTCTTGGAGGCTGGGCCTGGACATGGCGCATGGCCCCCGCCCCCCCTTCCCCCGCGTGAGGTCAGGCCCCCTCACCTGAAATACCCTCAGCCGCTGAGGGAAAGCGCGTCTGCACAGCCCCGCATCGGCCGCGGCTGCTGAGTGCTGTGACTGAGCGCGCTTTTAGCTCATGACTCAAGGCTGACTCAAGCCCGGGACGGGCTTTCCGTGGCCTCCAGCTGGGCTCTGCTCTTCCTGGAAACGCCTCGCGGCTTGCCAGACCCTTCCACGGGGCCCATGGCGCTTCCTGGAGAGGCCCAGTCCCCCGGGTGATGCCCCGCGACTGGCTTCAGGCCTCAGTGCTCCCCCCTGCATGAGGTGCCAGAGCTTCCCAGGGGTCAGTGCCACCCTTACGGGACCTGGCCTGAGCCGCTCTGGCCACAGGACAAACAGGTTCAGGCCAAGGCATGCAGACGGGCTTCAACACAGCTGAATCTGAGCTCTCATCTCACGTCCTAGAGCTGGAACAACCCCCCGCCACCCCTTGCCACTGGGAACCCCCGTGTGGTGGCGAAAGCTCTTCCCTCGGTTCTAGCTGGGTCCCGAGATCGTGACCGCAGAGGGAACTGTCTGATTAGTCTTCCTCCTCCCAACTGCTTTCCGTTGCTTTCTGAGTTGTATTTGATTTATTTGAGACACCACCCTCTCTCCATCCCCCCATTATCTTCCTCTCCACTCCTCTTCCCTGCAGCTGGTGTTGTCCAGTTCATCTGCTGGGATGTAGTGACCCAACCTACCCCCTTCTCTGCTGACCTGGCTTTGCACTTTCCCCTCCAGCTTCTGCCTTTCAGTTCCCAGAGGCAAACTCATTTTTTACAGCTGCGTAATATTCCCCGGGGAGAAAGGGAAGCCCCCACCTTTGCCCAGCCTCCTCTCAGCTGCTGCCCCTGGGTCTGCTGGCATGCCTGCCATAGGTCCAATTTTCTGTGCGAAGCTCTTTTGGGGGAGGGGTTCACTTGGGACACCTGCAGGGTTCTGGGGAGTTGTACATGGAAAGCTGCTGTGAGTGGCTCCATGACCACAAGAGCCTGTTCGTGGCGGCCAGCTGGGGGGCATGTGGACTCTGCAGTTTACTGCTCTGTCCTGGGCTGTGGGGAGCCCCCTCCCCATCTCTGCCCTCTGGTTCTCTCCTGGATCCTCAGTGTGATTCCAGAGCAGAGCCCGGGGACCCAGGAGGCCACTGCTGATGCTGTCCACCAACCAGCCTGATGGCCCCTTCCTGGGCCTGGCCGTGCCCCAAGGTGCCCTGCAGCCCTGGGGCTCACACCCTGAGCCAGAGTTGCCCTTCAGCGTCCCCGGGGAGCTGCCCTGCGGGGATGGGGTTTGGCAGCCTGAGTCAGCCTTGGAAACACTCACCCCTCCGGACCCTGCTTACCGAGGTGGATGTGCAGTGGCCCCCCTTCACCATCCTGCCCATGACCCACTGGACAGACAGGAAACTGCGGTTCCCAAAGGGCTTGATCAAGTCATGATGTGGGATGGGGGCTAGTTTCCCACTGGGAACTGGACCCCTGAGAACCGACCTCAATGTGCTGGGGTCCCCCAGAGAGCAGGGAGCATGAGGGGACTCCCCTCCAACGGTGGCTCCCCCACTCACCTGTAAGCACCTCAAAGGGCTGTCCTTGCCTTGTGCTCAGATGGGTAAACTGAGGCGAGGGAAAGGGAAGGCACAGTGTCATGGACTAGCCTGCAAACGGCAACCGGGCAGCTGCTGCCCAGGGCCCGGGCTGGGCTGGGCTGTGACTGGGCACGGGGGTTCGCCGTATCACTGCTCCTTCAGGCCGTGGACACCACAGGGCAAGGCGGGGCTGTGGCTAGATGGGTCAGCAGGGCAGGAAGGGAGCCCTGGGTGCAGCCTGCCCCGCCCCTCCTCGCCCCTCCTCCCCTGCTTCCTTCATTCTCCATTTCTCCTCTCCCCCTCCCTCCCCCTTCACACCCCTCCCCTCCCTTCCTCTCCTCTTCCTGGCCTTTCTCCTCTCCTGTCCCCTCCTCTCCCCTTCTCCCTCCTTTTCTCCTCCCCTCCCTTCCCCTCCCCTCCTCTTCCTTGTCTCACCTCTCCCCCTTCCCTCCTTCCCTCCCCCTCCCATCTCCTCTCTCTCCCTCCCCTCTCCCCCTTCACCTCAGTCTCCTCCTCTCCTGAGACAGCCCCAGGGCCCTTGGGTGGGCTTTAGGACATGGACAGAAAGCCTCAGGGCCTGTGCCCTCACCATCAGGCATCAGGTCTCTGTCCCTCAGGACAAGTAGCCCCCAAGTCTGGAAACACTCTGGGAGTGTTCTGAGGCTCTGTGTCACCCTGTCTCGGTGCCCAGGACACTGGATGAATGTCGTGAATGGCACTCGCTTTGGACTGACCACCGACAGTGGGCCCCACCTGCCAGGGGGATCCCCGCTGAGATGGCTGAAAGCTGTGTGTGTGCCTGTGTGCGTGTGTGTGAGTGCACAGATGTGTGTAGCAGGAGGCCTGTGTGTGCATGAGGGAGAAAAGGAGGTGAAGAGGAGAGGGAGGAGGAGGAGGAGGAGGAGGAGGAGGAGGAGGAGAGGAGGATGAGGGGAAGGCAGGGGGGGAGGAGAGGGAAGGGGGAGGAAGAAGGGGGAGGAGGAAGAGGGAGATAGAGGAGGAAGAAAGGGAGGAGGAGGAGGGGGGAGGAAGGGGAGGAGGGGGAAGAGTGGGAGGAGGCATTGGCGGCTCCTGCAGCTGCGGCCAGGGCCGGCCTGCACTTGCTCTGTGGCAGCAACAGGAAAGACCAGCCGGGCTGGAGGCTCTGTGCCCCAACAGTCCAGGCTGTCCCAGCAGTGACAAGTGGCCCCAGGCCAGGCGGGCTGAGGCACTTTCTGAAAGACGCCATTGTCAGCACCTTTGCTCTCGGCGGCCCTGCTGACACTGCCGCTGGGGCCACTGCCCGGCCTCCCTCACGGCTGGCCCTCACTCCCTGCAGCCCAGGCAGACCAGGGGCCTCTGGGCCTGGCCCCTCCAGACCCACCGCTGGGTCGTGGGCAGTGGGGGAGGGGGCTGTGTGGCCCAGCGTGGGCAGCTCCTCTGAAGCTGGGGTGCAGGCCTGGACAGCATGCCTTCCTGCAGGGCAGGGCCAACTTCCAGCCTCCCGAGAGCTGGAGCGTTTGCTCTGTCTCTCAGACTTCACTTGGGGGGCTCAGTCTTCCGCACTGAGCCCCGAGTGCTCATGGCCATCCTATCAGGTCTGATCTAGGCCAGGGCCTTTAGAGAGGCGGGCTGACCTGAAGAAGGTGACCCGGCATGAGGGCAAGGCCGGCGGGACTCTGCCTCACAGCACCACACTCCGGGGTTTGTGCCGGACCCCGACACAGATGCTGGGGGTAACTGAGTGAGGAGGGCAGGGACGCTGCTGCCTAGACCCAGCTCTGGCTCTCCCGTGACTATGTCGGGTGCCTTGGTGACGCTGAAGGGACCCAGCACAAACACCAGTGACTGTGTGTGGGCAGTACTGGGGGCGGGCCCGAGATGAGGGCTGGGCCCTGCTGCCACTAAAAGCAATGAGCCCCTTCTCAGTGCCCCCCTCCCTGAACCCCTGCTGCTGGAACTCCCCGCAGGACGGTGGGGGTCTGCAGAGTAAGGGACCTGGGGCTGTTGAGGCAGCTTGAGTCTGTTGTTAGTTTTACAGGGGCATGGCCAGGGGCACCCTGCGGCATGTTGGGTCAACGGGGTGGGCCTGAGCATGCATCGCTCCAGCCCTGCTGTGTCCAGAGGCTGCACGTGGAGGTGTGTGGATGGAGCTCAGGGTCTCACCCCTGCCGGGAATGTGCCTGGCTAACTGGCCCAGCCCTGCTGGGGGGTGCAGAAGGGGTAGTGGGCAGAAGTGAACGGAAGCGCCACCAGCCGTGCTCCTGGCAGATTCGTCCTGATGCCAACACGTCCTGGGCTCCGCCTGGCTTCCTCTCGCTTCCCTCCATGAGGGGGTCTCCCCCCCCACGCTTCACCAGCCAGGCATTGGCATCTGCGCCCCAGGACGAGACTGACGGTGAGCACGTCTCCCTCCCCCTCTCCTCGCCCCAACGATCTGACAACAAGGCCCGCCTCTTCCTCTGACCAGCTTCCTTCTACCCAAGTGACTGCTGGCTTCTCCTTTTCCCACCTGCAACCTTCAAGACCCCAGTGCACGAGGTGGGCGGGCAGAAGCGGAAGTGGGTGGGCGGGGCTGTGGGCAGAACCGGAAGCGGGTGGGCGTGGCCGTGGGCGGAAGCGGAAGTGGGCGGGCTGGGCTGCAGGGCAGAAGCCCATGTGGGTGTGCGGGGATTGCACAGCCCTTGCTCTGGCTATTCACAGACTCTTCACCTTTTGCTCACTTCTGCTCCGCTTGGCCTCGGAGGGGTGCTGAGTTCAGAAGTGACCTCCATGTCCCCTTTGGCATCAAAATTGGGTCACCAGCCCCTCCCTGCTTGCGAGAGAGAGAGAGAGAGAGAGAGAGAGAGAGAGAGAGAAGAAAGTTCTGGAAAGCTCTGCAATCCCCTCACGCGCCTGCACTCGGCGATTTAGGTCTGCTGGGGAATTTTCATTTCCCGAGAGCAAATGCAGGCTGGGAAGCTGAGGCGAGACGAAGCAGCGTCAGGACCCTGTCTGTGGGTGTGGGTTGGGGACTGGACTTGGAGAGCTTGGTGGAATGTATGTTCCGGGTGCAGGGGTCGCTAGAAACACTTCTTGTGGGCCTGGAGACATAAGGAAACAGGTGAGTTCTGGACCCCTGGCCCAGGCGCTTCCACCGCACATGGACAGAGGCCTATGTTTGAGGGTGAGAAAGACAACTCCCGCTTCCTCTCCTCCAAAGGCCCCGTTTGCATCTGAAGAGGGACCAGTCCATCTCCCTGGAGTAACTTGGGTGGCGCTTCCTGCTGGGCTTTCCTTCGAGACATCTCCAACTCCATCCAGTGCCTCCCTGTGCCAGCCTCTCCTCTGCCCTGGCAGGCGCTTCTCCCTGGGGTCCCCTTCCCAGTCCTTGGCCATTCCAGGCTTGTCCACTCACACCTCCAGCGGTCCCCCTGCAGTGCCCCGGGACTGGGGGTCCACTCACTTGGGCCAGAGCGGTAAGGAACGCTGGAAGATCAGCTCATCCTGCACAGGGCCCCCTCTGGGACCGCAGCCATGGCTTTGGGGAGCAGCCCTGACCATTCCCTCTCTGACTGTTGCTGCCGGCAATGATCAGAGCTTAATGGAACTGGGAAGGAATGTGCTTTCATGTGGTGGGAAAGCGGAGGCCCACACAGATATCCACCGAGGTTTATGGTCAGGCTGGGGAGTTGGTGAATCTGCTGGGGGAGAACCCAGTTCCTTACCACTCCCTGGGAATCGGGCCTAAAAATAGCTCCTGGCAGAGGAGAGCGGAGTGATCCCAATCTCCCGCTGTGTAAATAAACAGCC
This sequence comes from Sorex palustris, assembly GCA_028565675.1. Lineage (NCBI taxonomy): Eukaryota > Metazoa > Chordata > Mammalia > Eulipotyphla > Soricidae > Sorex > Sorex palustris. The sequence goes on along the minus strand of JAOXYA010000019.1, from coordinate 22,185,864 downwards.
GCGCTCGGGAGCACTCCTGGCTGCAGTGCCTGGTGTCTCCAAGGCCTTCCACTGATCCCACTGGAATTTTCGACTGAGGCCAAGGAGCTGACCGTGACCAAGGAGGCGCATGGGGTGCTGTGGTAGATGAGGTGCCATTGGGTGATTTCATCCCATCCTCTGCTGCTCAGAGATGCAAGCTCGTGCCCTAGGGAGGTTCCAGGAAGGTCTCAGAAGCGAGAAAGAGTCCTGATTCCACCTGGTGTAGGAAGGGAACCCCCGAACCTCTGCACCCCACAGCAGGCCTGCAAGATCAATGCTTTTATCAGCCTGATGTTTTCTCGAAGGGGCTATAGAAAATGCACCTTTGTTCTCTCCAGCGATGTTTGGAAAGGTGGAGCGATCTCAAGAAAATGAAAATCACCCATCCCTGGGCACCTACAGAAGGACCCATGTGTGTGTGTTTGGGGCCCCTGATTCAGACAGAGTGGGGAGAAGTCTGATGGAAGAGGGGAAAGAGACAACATGTCATCAAATGCTCCAAAGTCAGAATCAGCACCAGGGATGTGAATCTACAGAGCACCCAGGCCATGAGCACCTTCCTTCTCTCCATCTCGCTACGAGGAGGTTCCTATAGCCCCACAGAGATAGGAGGACTAGGCGCTCTTTCTCCACTCTGCTCTCTCCCCACACTTAGGGCCAGCTTCCAGGGGATGGGGGGTGGGGGGATATTCCAGCCTGACCAGCACCCCTGCATGGCCACATTTGTGCATTGTGGGGAATTGGGGAGGTGGTGGGAGACTCACTCTGCAGCTCATCTTCCCAGGGAAGGTACAGATGTGGCTCCGAGAGGGAACTAACTCAGCTCTGCTCTTTATTCCTCTCCCACACTCACCACCATCCTGTGTGAGACTCGCTTAGATGGCAAGTGCAATATTCCAGGGTCTGGGGAGGGAGCACACAGGTTTAGGCACTTGCCTTCATGCTGTTGGCTTGGGTTCAATCTTTGATAGCCCCAAGCTCACACCAGGAATGATCTCTGAGCACAGAGCCAGGAGTAAGCCCTGAGCAACCCCTCACCCCTTCGCCAATAAGTTCAGTATTGTAACATAAAATCACAGTGGAAGAGGAGAGTTTCTGTGTCCACATGGGGATGGAGGATGCTGACCCCTCACCTACTGGGAAGGGCCCAGCAGCCAGCCTGATTACAGCATGGCAGCGTCATGAGTCCTTGCTAGGCCTGTGTCAGAGATTCTGTTGATTCTGTCTTTGGTGCCCAGGAGGTTGATAGGCCTTGCAAAGGAGGAAAACGAGTCAAAAGTGAAAAGTCAGAGGATGAACATTTCACCTGGGAAACAGCTGAGGTTATTAGGGGGGTGCCTTTGCTCCAGGAAACACCATTTTGCCCTACAAGACTCCAGCCAGGCTTCTGTTCCGAGAATGCGACATGGGGCTGTTTTCTCTCTGTTCTCTCTGCCCCTACATTGGGGTTCCAGCCCACACCTACCAAAGACAAACCAGCTGTTTGCTCCTCTGGGAAGAAGGAGAAGTCACAGCACCAATCCACAGCCAGAAAGCAGAACTCCTAAAACCCGGAAGATGGAAGATGACTGGGATCATGCTGGAGCTGGGCGCCCCTCTGCCCTTCTCCTGGGACCCTGAGCAGGAAACACATGTCCCTAAAGTAGGCGACTCTGGGTCAACGTCGAGTCCTGTAGAGATGTGGACCACACATGGGATTCCGGCAGGATCAGGAAGCCCCGAGGCTTTGGACATCAGGTCACGTGGAAAACCAAGCAGGAAGATCCAGGATGGGCACAGCCCAGCAGGATGGAGACCTCCTCTGGAACATGGCACTGTCTCCTCAGGAGGGGGTCCTGGGCTTGCTGGCTGCCCATGTGTGAATTCTTAGCACCCCTCACATCAACACTTGGTGGGTTCCACCCCGCACAGAAAGGTCCACAGGATCCTGTGTGCTAACGAGGCCCAACCAGTCTGAACAGGAAAGGGGAAACTCCCACATCTGGGGCAGAGAAAGGAGAAGCGCCAATGCCTACTAATATTCCTAGAGGAACCTGAGAGGATGGAGAAGCTGTTTTCTACATTCAGATACACAATTCTCTGAAGTCTAATGTTTCCAGGAAGTAGCACAGAGAAGAAATGATCAAGGGATGGAAAGTGAGTTGGCAGAGCTCAGGAAGAAAAAACAAATGAAGAAACAAAGGTGAAAAATAAAAATGTCACCCAATGCAAATGCCATTAGAGTCTTCAAAAATTAGCCAGAAGTCGTCTAGGATGAGCTGCCTCTCAGAGGGGTTGTTGAGCAGGAAGTTGGTCACAGGTCAAGATCCCTGGATGCTGAAGGTTATTCAGGATGCTTGACACCTGCCAAATGGCCACTATGCTCCACCCACTTCTGGTCAGCTCATACTTCCCACGTTTCCTAAGTTTGAGTTCGGGGAGATGGATACACTGCCAATACCCACTAGAGGTAGATAGACCAGACAAAGAAGACAAATCAAAACTGATTCTCTTTAGGAAGAGACCAGACTAAATGCTGCCAAAAATATTGGATAATATAAGTGAGGAAAACTGGATCCACAAAAGTTGAACAAAAGTTTTGGCTCAGGAGCCCATGTCCCAGGAAAATACGATTCAGAAGGAGCAGCATTAGTGGACACCTCTTGTGAAAATACAAAGACTCAAGAGAAAGCAGAGTTTTGTTGGCTTCAAGGATGAAAATGCAAAGTTTAAAGTATAAAGAAGGAAAGTCGGGTCATTTTAGAATTGTCCATAGTAGATGTTAGAAGGCTAATAGCTGCAGAAATGTTGATGGTAAAATCAAAGATGTGCTCCAGGAATTTTAACCAAGTTATATTGGCTTTCTGGGGACCAGGAAGATAGATGAGCTGGAGCAGATGTTTTGCAGTGCAGGAGTCCTGCTTCTGTCCCTGGGACCGCATGTTCTCTAGAGAACCACCAAGTGTGACTCACGAAGCCAGTTTGTAATCCTTCAGATATAAAAACTCAGGTTTTAGGAAGGGTTGACCTCGGGCAAGCACAGACTGCAAGATGAGCCTTGCAGGAAACATAAACACAGTTCACAGCTCCCCAATTTTCCTCATCTGTTAATTTGGGGCCGCACCGGGACGAGTGACAATAAATCCTGCAGGCATGTGTCTCTGGCCATACAGTGGAGGATACAGAATGACCACGGGCAACCTTCCTGGCACAAATTGCAAGCTGGAGGGGGTCAGGCCACAGAAGCAACAAAGAACTGGGAACGGAGTGGAGGAGGAGAATCATGATCTAAGTTCTCCTACATAGCAGGGAGGTAATAGTCTAAAATTAAAATGTAATTTACAGATGATTCCAACTCCATGTGCGTTATTCTCTCCTTTCTTAATTCAGGGTCATCTCTTAGGAAGGAAATAACCTCCCATAAACAGAAGAAAATAGATCTGAAATAAGTCTCCTAATTTGACCCGAATTCCTTGTGTTTTTTTTTTTACCATTAAACTCAAATGTAAGAGAGTTTGGCTCTTTTAAATATTAAAAATAAAGATCATTAAATGCTCCAATATGCTGCCTTTTGTCATTTCACTTTCACTCTGTCCTCTTGTCTATCTTTGTCTAATGCCTTGAATGATGTTCACCAAATATTGATGGTCTTTGTTTTGCGTGATGGGGTTTGGGGTAAGTGACTCTTTTCTGCACTCGTGAATATGGGTCAAGTATTCCCACTATGCTTCTGTCTAAGATTTGCAAAACAATAAAGTCAATATTTTTTGTTTCAGTTTTGGGGACACACCCAGGGTTGCTCAGGGCTTACTCCCGGCTCTATACTTAGGGAGCACTCCTGGAGGACTCAGGGAATCATGAGCAATGCTGGGGATGAAATCTGGGTTGACCACATGCACGGCAAGTGCCCTGCCCTCTGTACTATCTCTGCAACCTCAATAAGGTCAATATTCTTAAAAACAAAACAAAACAAAAACATTGCTATGGCTCTGGAAGAAGAAGGTCAAGTGTTAGCCCCCTTTCCTCTGCTGCCCATCCCAGGGTCTTGCATGCTAAGGAGGGCTGCAAGCCAATCTCGCCTACCCCCAATATCTTTCCCCAAGAACGTATGAAGTTTTTTGCAAGTGCAGGTTCTATCTGAAAGGCTCTGAGGTGAACCATCCAGAAAGGAGCAGAGCACACACACACACACACACACACACACACACACGCTTGGGAAGAACCCAGTTATTGAAGAGCAGTGACCTGCCACCAGGACCCAATGCCTCTTTGCCTGGGACCCATTGGGCATGGAAGCAGGGTTGGCCACAGTAGGTCCCCACCCGCTTTGACTCATCATAGCAATGAGCCCCAGAGTGCCCTGGTATTCATCCACAACACCATTTCACTGCCCCAGGTCCAGCGATTATTCAGGGAAGGGTCATACCTCCAGGTGAGCAATGCTGGGTAAGGGGGAGCTAGGTTAAACCAACTAGTAGTTTCAAAGGACTCCCTACCTGGGATCCCAAGACTGAAACCCACCCAAGGATGGTAGAGCCATGAAGAGGGGTTTCACTAGGTTTTCTCTACAAGGTCACATCATTGGCATTGTGGATGCTTCTGGATCCTGCTGCTCCTGAAGCTGCTTATGGGGAACTTTAGACAGGCATAAGGTCAGAAGCTCCTTGTGGCTTGATCCAGTTGGCTTTGGTCTACTTGCACTCTGAATGGCCCTAGTGCCTTCGGAAACACTGGGAGGGTGGGAGGGGAGAGGAGGAGGGAAGCTAGGCTTGCTGGTTCTCAGGGTGGTCGCCTTCTTCCAGTCTCAGCAACCAGTGCTGGGGTCCTCAGCACTGGATGCCACCCTGAATACCAGATGGTCCCAGAGGAGCAAATTGGAACGGAGAGGCTGGCACATGGAAAGTTCCATTTTAAATAATTTAAGTGGAAGTAACGGTCATCTATTTTCAGTATGCATGTCAAAATCACCACACTCCACCTGTTCCTAGCCTGGCACCAGTCTCACCATCAGAACCATGAAGGGGAGTGAGCTGGTAGCTTCTTGGTGAAAAGCAGAGTGTTGCACGCCTAAAGTTAGACAGGAACAAACTCGCCCTCTTGAGGGGTCCAACAGTGACTTTCTTCCTTCCTTCTGCAGCTTGCACAACTCTGCCCTGCTGATGTCGTCTTACAGGTGTGCATGGTACTGCATGCTCACAGACGCCGCACGCAGACAGGAGCCATTCACAAGGCAAGTTATAAATGTAATGATCGCAGGCGCATGCGACGCACATTAATTCAAAAGGACCCCTTTATTGCATTGTGATCTGATTGTGTTTACAAATACATAGCCAGAAGGCTTTTAATTTTGGGGCAATTTCATTGTTCACAGCTCTGTCTCCAGCTGCAGAAATACATCGATGAGATTATGCGCTTATGTGTTTTAAATAAGATAGTGGCCTCTCTCCCTTAATGCAATCACGGCCTTATTTTATGATCTACGGTTGCCCAAAGTTGGGGCAATTTTATAACAATCTTATTTGAAATATCATAATAGACGAGAGATGTAAATAATGGGCTGTTTGGAGACCGGCTGAAATTTGAATTCATTGGAATTTAGCAACTGCCGGCGCTCGCAAGGACAGGGTCGTTATTAAATCGCAAAAAAGCGGCTCCTTCTTGCCTCGCCAGCCACGTTCTTGCCTTCGTGCTGTTTATTTTTCTTTCAAGCCCGAGTTCAATAAATAAACCCAACTAACAATTAAAAAGTCCCCGAATGATGCTAGATTGAAAAAATTCAAAAATAGCCCGCCTGGCACAGCGCTCGCTGGGAGTCTGATCAGCTCCTTAATTGCATTCGAACGGGCGGAGAGCGCGATGTGTAGGCACTTTTAGCCTGAGCCGCCGATGAAAAACTTCAATTACCACTAAAAATGGAAAACCTTCATAATAGATAAATGCTCTTCCCATTTGAGAGCTGCCTTTTAAAAATTATGTAACCGTTTTGGGGCGAGCTGCGGGTCTATTTCCTCTGGCGTGGCGTGATTTCTGGGCAAAGGCTTGAGCCTTCTCCCCTCCGTGGGGCTGTCGGGGTGCCGGCTGGAACGACTCCTTCCCTGGTGGAGGCCGCACACAAGGATGGAGTCTTGACATTGTGTGGGGAGAAGGGAGGCTGCGGAGGAAGACGTTAGCGGAGGCTTTGGGTAACTTGTGTCTCCCTGTTTGCTGTGGTTTGGGCTCTGCTTGGGAGGAATTAGGGACCCAGGAAAGGTTGTCCGAGGTGTCAGCATTCCATCCTGCCTGGACTCACCTAGCCCCGGCCCAGTTCCATCCTCTGGACCTGTAGACACTCAACACACATTCAGTTCCAGTGTCGCTTCCTCCAGGAAGCCCGCCCGCATCCACTCTGTGCTTCCAGGGCGTGGAGTTTTCTCCACCATTGGGTGTGGACTGCATTTAATGGGACTAGCACTCTCGCCCCCCTCACCTGGCCCCCCAACCCTCTGCTTTGTTCTGGTTTTCCCTCTTCCCCGCTGGTCCAGTGCTGGCAATGAAGCCCCTTCCTCTGCATCTCAGCCCTGTGCAGGAGGACATGGGATTGTGGCCCTGACGCTGACTGCCTCTGCATGCGTGTGTGCACATGAGTGTATGTGAGTGTGCACACAAGTGTGTATGTTCATGCATGCTTGTGTGCATGAGTATGCATGAGTCCGTGTGTGAGTGCGTGTGTGTACATGAGGGCATGTGTGTGAATGCATGAGTGCAAGTGTGTGTGTGTATGTGTGTTTATAAGTGTGAGTGTGCATGTGTGTGCATGAGTGCATGAGTGTGTGCATGTGTGTGAGTGCGTGAGTGTGTATATGAGTGTGCGTGCACATGTGTGCATGTGAGTGTGTGTATGAGTGTGTGCATGTGTGTGTTGGTGCACGTACCCATGAGTGCATGTGCGTGAGTTTGTGAGTGTGTGTGAATGAGTGTTCCTGAGTATGTGGTTGTGTGTGTGCATGTGTATTACTGAGATGTGAGTGTGTGTATGCGCCTGAGTACGTGAGTGCATGTGTGTGTCTGGGTATGTGAGTGTGTGTGTGCGTAGAAACTAAACCATTGGCCTCCCATCACTTGGCCTCTAAGGAGGGAATCTCAGGGCTGGGATGGACACTGGCCTGCACTTGGCAGGAGGCCCTGACAGATGTGCCTGGGGGGTCCCCTGCAGCAGACGGCAATAGGACAATGCATGCTGATGAAGGGCGGGTGGCGGTAGGTGCAGTTCTGCACTTTCTCTGCATTTGTGTTTCTGCATCAGAGGGTGAGCAGGAAACCAGGAAGGTGGGGGCAGTTGGAGCAGCACGGTCAGTGACCTGGGAACCCCGTCAGCCCCTGTGCAGGGCGATTGCACTGTTGAGGTGTCCTGGGGCCTCTGCAGAAAGAGGGCACGTTCCCACTTTCCTGGAGCTGCCTCATGGACTCAGACCCTGAACCAGTGAAAGCCCTATTGGGTCCCTCCTAGAGTAGGGCTGGTGAGCACCCACATTTCCAAATGCCGGAGTCTGCGGAGGCTGGTGCTCTAGTGCTGGGAGCCAGCCCCCCTTCTCCTCCTCTGGCCATGTCCTCACTCTTCCTCTTCCTCACTGGCAGGTAGCCCTCCAGATTTGTGTTCCAGAACCTTCTGCCAGTGAATTCACCCCTGACTCTGATCTGAGCAAGTGACCAGCATCCCGGGTACAGACCAGGACTCAGCTGCGCGTCTGACTCCCGAGTCCGACCTCTCCCCGAAGTGCCCATTTGGTCTGTCCTGGGCATCTCTGGAGTCCTCTGGCCATGGAAGGTCTCTGCAGGGAGGTGTTTGCTGAGCCCCCGAGCAAGGTGACTGCTAGAGCCTTTGGGGGTGGGTGGGTGGGGTGTGGATTGCAGGTGACAGTTCTCAGGGGAGGAGAGAAGGATCCTAATGACAAGTCTGATGGAATTGGATGCTTGTCGCTGGAGGCGGCCAGTGGATTACAGAGACAATGCCAGGTGAAGGATGCTTAAGCACCAATTAAAGGCTAAACATGAAAACCGGGGGTCCCTGATAGAGATTCAGCCCCCTGGAGGGCAGGAAAGTTGGGGCTCAGCCCCAGGTGCTCTTACAGAGCAGGAGTGTTCCAGAAGTAGGGGGCTTCTCTGGCACAGCCCTCATACCCCACAGTCTCTCCTGTGGGGGGTGGGGGCGTCCATCTCAACCCCTCTCCCAGAGATGAAATTCCACAGGGGGTACTATGGGGGTGCTTTACTACCCAAGGGCAGAACTGAAGATAGCCCACAACATGGGGACATGGAGCAGGGGTTGGAGGGGATATGGGATAACACAGGCGGATGGGGGTGGGGTGCCCCAGGCGGGCGGCGTGTATACGGCTCACCCTCCACCCATCAGGGTTTCCAAGAAGGAGACCAACCGGGACCGGGGACCCGCTGCTCTCAGAGTGAATGAGCTTAGTCTATGATGTGAATGGGTCCCAAAGGAGTCAAGAGATGGGTAGAGATGGATAGGAATGGGTAGGAACAAGTAGGAATGGGTAGGGATGGGTAGAGACAAGTAGGGAAGGACAGAGATAGGTAGAGATGGATAGGGACGGGTAGGGAAGGACACTCTGGGAAGCTCTGTTTTCCGAGTTGGGACTCGATTTCCTGGGGAGCTGAGTCTTGGGCTCCGGCTCTCTCTGGACACAGTTCTCTCTCTCTCTTTCTTGGGGCGTCTTCAGCCCGGTCCCATCTAGACGGGACTCTGGTCAATGCCCACCTCTCTGCCTGCATTGAGGGCATGTCTGCAGGGCCTATCTAGGTCCAGAGCCTTGTGGCATAGCCCTTGCATGTCCCTTTGCCCAGTATTGTCCCCAGAGTCCCAAGCCCTCTCGTTCCCTCCCCACAGTTCCGTGTGCTCTGCACACACAGCAGAGTCTCAGCCTTGTCCCGGGGAACAGGCGGGGTGTGAGAGGTCTGATCCCCTCACGTCTCCCAGCCTCAGCTCTGGCCCTGACACCCTCACCCCGAGCTTACTGCTGGGGTTCTGCACGGGCTCTGGGGCTCCCTGAGTTGCATCCTTGGCAGCCCACACGGCGACAAAGTGAGTCCTGCACCCAGAGGAGAAAGGGGAGCTGGGAGAAGGTGCAGGGGAGGGGTCGGGAGGGCTGGTGCAGTGCAGAGTATCCTTTGCATCAGCACCACTCATTGTGGGGAGGCAGGAGGCCCGGGGATGCTCTAGGGCCTGTCCCTGTCCAAGCTGTCCGTCCCAGGAGGGCCCTGTGGCTGCGGTGGGTCCTTCGTCCTTCCTGCACAGGGTCCAGCCTGAGTGACGAAGCTGACCGCCGGGGCTGCCCGTCACAACGGAAAATTTTTTTCAGACGTGTGGCCTGCAGGGAGTCCGGAGTGTGGTTTTGTCCACAACCTTCGTCTGTGCATTTCCAAGCCCCCCTCGCTCTCTCTTGCTTGGCGGGGGCGGCTGGCTGGGCTGCAGGCGTGAGAAGCTGCCGGGTTTGCTGGGGGGTGGGTGACTCAGCCTGAAGAGTGGCCCTGGCTGCTCAGATGAGCTGTCCAGCGCTTTGGGCGCGCGCATGGCCCCGTGCAATGGGAGACGCCAACGCTGGCCAGGCAGACGGTGTCTGGGCGGGAGCCACGTCCAGGCTCAGGTCCGAGATGGCAGCGTGTGTGCTGGGGACCCACCCCCGTCACCGACTCTCCGGGCCTTGAGGAGCACAGAGGCAGCTGCCCGCCACCTGCCCGCCTGCGGCTTTGCTGCAAAGGCCTCTGGGAGGCCCCTTCCACCTCACCTCAACCACATCCTGCCGCTCGGCAGGCAAGCCGGACCCGACACCCGCGAGGCGTGGCAGGCTGCTGCTGTGGGCACCCTGGACTGTGGGTCCGGGCTGCTGTTGGATATACAAGGGGGTGTCACCTGGCACCTTGGATTAACCGACAGTGGGGGATCGAGATAGGGGAGGGCTCAGACGCGGGCCATCTCGGGGGGGGGGCTCACCTGTGACTCAACGCCTCCCCCCCCCCCGCCACCCACTGCACTCGCTGTCCCACCTGCAGGGGCTCGAGAAGCTCTGGACAGAAACGGCTGGATGGACAGAGGGCGCGGGCCCAGGACACCTTCCTCCAGTGGCTTCTGGTTGCAAAGGAGGCAAAGTTCCTGAGCTGGTGGGGTGTGGACTGGGCGGCCGCCCCTGCTGGGGTTAGCGGCCGTGACACAGCTGTCCTGTGGACAGTGTGAAAATGCACGGGGTGCGCCCTGCCCCCTCCGGCCAGGGCAGCTGGCCAGGCTTCGAGACCAGCGGCTTTCCGGCCTCTGCCGGCCGTGACCACAGGGCTCAGAACCGACGGTGTTTCTCTGGAGGGTTCTCCAGTGAACGCTGCCGCCCCAGCCACGTGCAGAGGACAGGAAGCCAGGCAGCGTGTGGGGCCCCTGACAGTACCCAGGGCCGCCTGCCTGTCCTGGGAAGAGGGGCTGCAGCTGCTGGATGGTGGGGGGAGGTTCCCCGGAGGCTGCTCCAGGCACCCAAGGGGGGTGGGCCCTTGGCCATGGTCAAAGTCTCTGGGGACCTGGGGACAAGTGCACATTAGTGTACGGCAATCCTTCCCACCTTCCCTCCTCCCTCCCTCCCTCCTTCCATCCCTTCCTCCCTTCCTTTCTTTTTTCTTTTCATTTTGTGAGCCTTACACAGCCGTGCTCAGGTGCCATTCCTAGATCTCTGTTCAGGAGTGACCCCTGGGAGTGCTTGGGGGAATCAAATGTGATGCCTTGGATTCAAATTAGACCAGTAGCCATCACAGCCAGATTAAAGACAAGTATCCTACCTCCTATACTATTGCCCGGGTGAGCATCTGCTTACGGGATTTTGAGGTTAATGTGGTCATGTATATGGCTTCCCTGACATGCGCTGGTACCCACCAAACCCATTAGTGGGCATTGTTGTGGGGGTTGGACTGGTGAAGTATATTGTATGAGATTGCCTCTGTGTCTTCATTTGGAACAAGTTCCATCAAAATGATACCTCCTGGCACTTGCTGTGCTGATTTTTCCCCCACCTATGCCCTCCGCGGGACATGAATCAGTCTCTCTCTCATAACTCACAGAGTACCTCATACTATTCAGGGACCGAGGAGGCAGTTCCACTGGTATCTTCCAATGGCTCCAGAAATCCATTCAAACTCTTTCTATACAGTGAGTGAGTCTGAGGTTGGATTTGACTTCTCCTAAACTTTGAGTGGGCAGAGATCCATCTCTCTTGCACATGCTAGGCTTGGCTGGCTGTCTGCAGGGACCGTCGGGTGGCTACCAGGTATGCGGAGAGAAGCACTGGGCACCCGGCTCTGCTGGTGCCAGGGATGCCAGGCAGTAGCACTGGCAGCTCGTTGGCTACCGATGGCTGCTGTGGGCACAGGAAATTCGGTTCTCACCCTGAGCTTCTGCATCTTCAGTCCCTGGGTGTCACCATGGAAGGTCACTCGATGTAGAACCAGAGGATCGCTGGGCAGAGGAAGGCTAAAGGAAGGAGCTGCTAAGTAGGATAGCCCTTAGGGGTTGGGTGATGGTTGCTGTGAATTGAGTTTTGTTTCAAGGTTTCGTGTGTGTGTGTGTGTGTGTGTGTTTGGTCCACATTTGGGGGTGATTAGGATTTCCTCCTGGCTGTGCTCAGGAAACCATATGGGATACCAGGGATCAAGCCATGATGGGCTGCTTGGTCAAGGCCACTGTGTCCACCCCCCCCACACACACACACATATACACACACACCGTGTTCCCTATTGAATCTCTTTCCCTCTTACTGTCTGTCGGGGTGGGTATGAGACATGACTTCTCAGGTCCCAAGTCTAAAGCACACAGAATCCTGCCCCGTAGCAGTGCCTTTATCCTCTGGGGATGTTGCCAGGTACACAGAGAGCTGGGGGTGAAGGAACTTGGGGTGCAGGTGTGGTGGGTGGTAGGTTACCAGTGCCCAAGCCACCCCCCAATCATCTGACACCCCAATGCTTCCTGCTTTGTCGTCTTCTCATTGTCGAACTGAATGGGAATAGGGGTTGCCTAAATTCTCCAAAGTGCCTTGGGCCTTGGAGGGGCTCAGAGAGTGGGGGCAGCCTCAGCTGGCACTGCAGACATGGATGAAGCATTTCTACACGCCACACACCATGCCCAGCTCGGTTAGCACCCCACCCCCACCAGCCTGGGGCCATCCCCCAGTTTATAGAAGAGATGGTGGCAAGAGAGGTGGACAAGGGCTGGAAAATGGGCAAGTCTGTGAGCCTTGGGCAGATCAATACCCACCTCACTTTCGCCCAAACTTTCTGTGTAAGAAGTGGCTGTTGGTGTCCACAATTGTCCAGTCCTGGGTAGCACCCAAGAGAAATTCTGGTGACACCCTTAGTAACTGCTGGATGCTGGGGACAGGCAGTCTGTGGTCTGTGTCCCCTAATTCCTGCTGTGGGACTGTCGCCTGCATTTCCTGTCCTGGCCGGAAACATGGCAGCAGTGCAGCCGTGGTTTCTGTGTGTGCACGAAAGGGGTGAAGCTATGTGCCTTCAGGCTGCACCCCTGCAGAAGGCGGTCAGAGATCAGGAGCCTCGGACTTCAGCTGACCCGTCCTCCTGCTGCATGAGGTAAGGGCCAAACACTCAGGTGACTGTCTTCAGCTGGGTTGGGAAAGGTTTGCTGCTAAGAAAGCAGGTAGGGGGGCCAGAGGGATAGTCCGGGGTTTAGGGCATTTGCCTTGCACGTGGCTCACCTGGCACCGTATGGGCCTCCCAAGTGCCACTAGGAGTGATCCCTGAGCACAGAGACAGGAGTAAGCGCTGAGCACTGTGAGTGTGGCCCAATCCCCCCCCCCCACACACACACGAGGGGTATGGTGGGGAGAAACGAGAGACCTTGCAAGAGGGGCTAAAGAAAGGACTTGCCAGGCAGTGCTGGGGAGCCAACAGGAGAGAGAACTTGCCTTCTCTCCTGGGTTCACAGATGGGCCCCGCGCCCTGCTCCCCCTTAGTCTTCCTGGAACTTGGTTTCTCTGAGGGAGCCCTGTCCTCTCCCGAGTGCTGTGGTCAGGTGGTGTCTCCAGCCTGGGGCAAGTGCCTGGTGGTTCTCAGATGCCATGGGTATTACTTAAAGGGTATGACTGCCTGACAGACACCTCAGGCAAGCACGGCTCCTGTTCATCAGGTGACTAGTGCGTGCTCCATCAACAGTCGTGGCATGGATGTAGGGCCCTGGACAGGCAATGCTCTCTTTTCCTCACCGCTCATGCTGGAGTGCAGTCTTCGTTTGTCTTGGTTTCATTTGGGGGCCACACCCTGCGATACTCAGAGATTACTTCTGGCCCTGCGCTCCAGAATCATGCCTGGTGGTACTCAGGGGACCCTGTGGGATGCCGGGGATTGAACCAGGCTTGGCTGCATGCAAGGCAAGCGCTCTACTTGCTGTACTATCACTCTGGCCTGCAGGAGGGGAGTCTGACCCCAGGATTCACCTGAGTCCGGTACCCCTGAGGGTGCCCATACCTGCTGGGGTGAGAAGGTTAGAACAGATGTCAGGTGTGTTGATTGTTCAGAGCTGAGGTCAGTGGAGGTCCTTGAGTCTCAGGAGACACAGACTGTTCCCTCAGCTACTCAGGATTACCCAGACTTGGTGTTTTTTTATATATATATTTTTTATTTTATTAAGTAGTTCACAATATTTGATTACATTTAATATTCAAACACCAACCCTACCACCATTACACCTTCCCACCACCATACTTTGGGTGTTTCCATCCTGAACCCCAACCCCTGCCCCAGAGCAAAACCAAAATAAATATATTTTGTATTGTTTGTTATGAAAAAACACTGAAAATGCACCAAAAATGTTTTCTTAGAGGAAAGTGTGTGGAGATTGTTGTAATTCACAAAGGGGCCATTAAGCCCTTCTATAAGGGATCACTAACTTGTTATAGGCTGAGCCTTGTGTGTGTGTGTGTGTGTATGTAAAATATATAAATTAAAAATATATTTTTAAAAATATATATATATATATTTCCCTTTAAATTACCTCCTACTTTGAACCGCATCAGATGTGGTGTGGTACTCTTGGAGTATGGGTACTGAGTATGGTATAAAGTGTCCAGGAATAGGTTCACTTGTGGGTAGGCTTGGCCCAAGCGGGTGGAGAGCAGTCGTGAGCAGAGTGACGGTTAAGTTCTGGAGGTTTTCGGCTGCCAGAGCTGGACCTGCCCCCTTCCGGGGCACCCCCAGTAAAACAGCTTGGTGCGGCATGGTGGCATGGTTATGGTGAGCGTCACGTTATGCTCTCTTCTGGGAGAGAAGGACATGTGTCTCTGGATGGTGGCCATCGTCTCTCATCGCTGGCTGACGAGGTTATCTGGTGCCAGCCAGAGGTGGCTTGTGGGTGTGACTGCTGAGTTTCTGGAGACGGGGATATGGGTGGAGGATCTCCGTTCCCAGTCCTGTTGAACCCAGAATTTTCCAGACTTGGGTTTTTACTAGAAAGAACTTTCTTTTTGTGTGTGTGTGGCGGGGGGGGGGGGGATAGCCTGCAGTGCTCAGGGAGTACTCCTAGCTCTATTCTCAGGGATTACTCCAAGCTCTGTGCTTAGGGGTACTTCGGGCGGGATTTAGGGGATCATTTGGAGTGCTGGGGATGGAACCTGGGTCAGCCATATTTAGGACAAGCACCTGGAACCCTATACTGTCCCCGGCCACTCCCCTTCTCTCTCTTGAATACCCATCCGCCTCCAGACATACATGCCTCTTTAACAACATGCTCAAATGTATTTTTTTTTTAATTTGAATCACCAAAGCCCCAGTCATAATTTACTTCCAAACTGGGTCATTCCGTGTGAAGAGCCGGGTGACTGTACATGAAGTTCTCGAGGGTCTTTTTAATTTAATTTTTTAATAGCAATTGTCTCCCCCATTTCAGAGGGTTAAACCTCCTCTGACTCGGGTGAAGATTTAAATATAAATGATTCCCGCGTCGCCCCAGGAAACCAATTGGGCAGAGAGAGGATTGCAAGGAAAGCCTGCAGCTCCGAGTTTTGTTTTCACTGACATGGCAGGGTACTAATAAGTAAGGTGGGACTCTGGTCAGCGACTGCCGTGAGAGGTGTTGACGGGAAGAGTTGTGTGGGAGAGACTAGGGCTGGGACGGCTCTGGGAATTCTGCCCTTCCTTTCCTGTCCGACATCTCTAGTCTGAGAGCTGAATCACCCGTGAGCACTGACCCCAGCTCCTCAGGAAAGCGGAAGTAGTGAGATGAGCAGAAACGCCCTGACTTCCGCTGACCTGTCCTGGAGAACAGAGCGAGAGGCAGCCGCCTTGGCCAAGATCTGAGCGAGAAAATAAAAAGGAGGCTCTATCTAATAATGGAACCTGGAGACAGACTCATCCGACAGTGCGACCTGGGCAGCAGAAATGATCTTTAGGAATGCAGTTTCTCTCCTCACCCCGACTGTGTCTGTAGGAGACTCGTCTTTTGGTCAACATCCAAGTGGTCTTTTCTTGTCTGAAGAATCCACTGGGAGTGAGATTGGGAACATTAGGAAGCGCACAGGCTCCTCCTGATTCTTTCCTCCCTGTGTGCTTTAGTCTTGAGATGTGGGTGCTGACGCTGGGGACAGCAGCTGATGTGGGTGCTGACTCCAGTGCTGCCTCAGGGTCACATGGCCTCAGGCAGACCTCAGGGCTGTATATATATTTTTTAATTTAAAGATTTTATTACTGAATCACTGTGAGATAGACCCTTACGAAGCTGTTCATGATTGGATTTCAGTTAAACAGTGTTCCAACACATTTCCCAGCACCAGTGTCCCCAGGTTCCCTCCCATCACCTCACCCCAGCCTGCCTCTATGGCAGACACTTCCCCCCCCCTCTCTCTCCTCTCTGTCTCTCTCTGTCTCTCTCTGTCTCTCTCTCTCTGTCTCTCTCTCTCTCTCTCTCTCTCTCCTTTTGGGCACTGTGGTTTGCAATACAGATACTGAAAGGTTATCGTGCAAATCCCGT
>JAOXYA010000019.1:22157434-22169761 GCA_028565675.1 Sorex palustris | reverse complement strand
CTTCCGATCCTCCCTCCCTCCCCCCCCCTCCCTCCCCCCCCCCCTCCCTCCCTCCCTCCCCTCCTTCCCTCCCTCCCTCCCTCCCTCCCTCCCCCTTCCTTCCTTCCTTCCTTCCTTCCTTCCTTCCTTCCTTCCTTCCTTCCTTCCTCCCCTTTGTCACTTGTCTTGCCACCCCAGAGATGCCTCAGGCAGGGCCGACATCTGGTTCCTTTCCAATCTGGCTGGGGAGCACTGGCCCCTGTTGGGGAGGGATGTGGGCGGGAGTGTTCAGGCCTGCAGCAGGGGTTCAACCAGAGCGGGTCCTGTGATCATCAGGGAGGAAACTGAGGCCCTGGGAGGGGCTCTGCTGAGAGCTGTCGTGGTTTCCTTGGGAGCAGAGATGGGATCTAAAGCCAGAATTATTCCCATGCTTTGTTTCCTGAGGTTCAAACCATGAAGAAATGACTCTCCCCTCGACCCCCGCCTAGAAGGTACCCACTCTCCACATCTGGCTTGTGTTAGCTTCCTGGGTGGGGCAGGAGCTTCGCTGCACGCACAGGCCAGGCTCCAGGCACCAAAATGGACAAGATTGACTGCCCGCCAGTGCCACAGGGCATGTCTCCGCTGCCCCTCCCCATCCATGGTGGCTTTTCCACAGAAGCTGCCACTGTCATGTGTTTCATGGCTTTTTATTCCAGGCCACTCACCAATGACACACTCAAGCACACATAGTCACACATGTGCATGTGTATACACATGCATCTTCACACACATGCACACATTCACATTAAGGTGCACACATAAATGCACAAAGAGAATCACAATGCACGTACACACATGCATATACACATAAACATGATCACATTCGAGCACAGGCATATTCAAGCATGTGTACATATTTATGGACATGCACACATATACACATGCATTTGTATGTGCACAATTCACACATCTGCACACAAATTCAAGCACACTGGCATGCACACGTGTGTGGATATTTCTACATGGGGACACACATACATGCACGCACAGAAACCCTCATTGCACACAAGAACTTGCATGCTCATGTACATATGCACACAATCACATGCAGACTCACAGTCACACTCAAGCACATACATGCTTACACACACCAGCACATACAGAACACATGCTCATGGGCACACATACATGCGTGGACATACATGCACATGGAAGGACATGCACACACAGAGACCCCACATGCATGCACACAAGCACACGGGTGAACATCCATCCACATGGAAGCACATGCACACGAAAGCCTACATAGAACCCCACATGCATTCACGTGCAATCACTTACTTGCTCACATGTATGAGGACATGCACACCCATGTTCTGAGCATCCCTCTTCCTTTCAGCCACACATGTCTGTCATTGCTGCTGGAGATGGCGGCCGGGTCTGGCAGGGCCGAGTGTGTGCAGGGCCCAGCGTGCAGGGCTGAGTGTGAAGGGTCCAGTGTACAGGGCCGAGTGTGAAGGGCCAAGCGTGCAGGGCTGATCGTGCAGGGCCAAGTATACAGGGCCGAGTGTGCAGAGTCAAGCATGAGGGCTGAGCATGCAGGGCCGAGTGTACTGAGCCAAGTGTGCAGGGTCGAGTGTGCAGGGCCGAGTGTGCAGGGCTGAATGTGCAGGGTCCAGTGTACAGGGCCAAGTGTGAAGGGCCAAGCGTGCATGGCTGAGCATGCAGGGCTGATTGCGCAGGGCCAAGTATACAGGACCAAGTGAGCAGAACCAAGCATGATGGCTGAGCATGCAGGGCCGAGTGTGCTGAGCCAAGTGTGCAGGGCTGAGTGTGCAGGGCTGAGAGTGCGAGGCCGCGTGTGCTAAGCCAAGTGTGCAGGGCCAAGTGTGCAGGGCCGAGTGTGCAGGGCCGAGTGTGAAGGACTGAGTGTGCAGGACTGAGTGTGCAGGGCCAAGTATGCAGGACTGAGTGTGCAGGACTGAGTGTGCAGGGCCAAGTGTGCAGGGCTGAGTGTGAAGAACTGAGTGTGCAGGGCTGAGTGCTCCTCTGCTTCCTGTGAGCTCCTGCACCCCGAGTGCCCTGGGGCCTCTGGCCCTGCAGCCCGGAGCGTCTGTCCCACAGCCTGTGGCTCTGCAGGGGGCGTGGGTCCGAGAGAGGAGCACAGACTCAGGGTGGAGATGGTCTGCTCTCCCAGGCCATCCTCGCTCTGCCCCCGGGGCCTGCACTGCCCCTGGAGCTGGGCCCGGGCCAGATGCAGCAGGGGCTGCCGCTGCTGAGAAGCCTTCCGAGGGGAGGTGCCGGGGAGCCGGGTTCTGAAGCAGGAAGAGGAGTTTTCTGGATGTAGAGAAAAGGCCGTTCCCAGTGGAAGGCACGTGGGGTGGAGCCTCGGGGAGGAGGCGGGGGTGCGGCCAGGAGTGAGGAGGGGGTATACGGCAGGGCTGGGGGGGCAGGTCAGGTGTGTGTTGGCCATGCTGCCGCCAGCTGTGTGTGTCAGGGCAGAGGGGTGAGTGGGGGTCTCGGGAAGGTGGCCCAGCAGCCACCACCAGCCACGGGGTGGACCGCAGATGCTGTAACTGAGTGGCCGGAGAGCAGAGGGAAGAATGGCAGGTGGGGTGGGGACTCGAGGACATTAGTGGCTTGTGGATTTTCACCAGCCCCTGGGGCAGGGTCCCCTCCACATAGATAAGAGAGCAGATTCCCAGGCCCGAGGGCCAGTCCCCAAGCCCTGCCTGACCGTGGGGCTCCAGCATCCAGTGGGGTCCCTCCATCCTGGCCAAGAGGGGAAGAGACCAGGTGACCAGCTTCTGCTTGGGGGCCAGTGGACGCACGTGCCAGGCAGATGTCCCGTTGGGTCCTCTATCGTGTGACCCTGGAATGTGTCCTGTCCCTGTCTGGGGCCGAAGTTGAGTGGAAGGGCTGGTGGGGCTCTCCAGGGCCTGCTCTGGGGAGCTGGTCGGTGCCTGCGGGGCCAAGTCTAGGCTCTTTGGGGCTACCTGGTTGACAGCACCCCCTTGTTCCAGCCTGCAGGGCTTCTTGCCCTGAGTAGTCAGCCAGGAGGAGGGATGAGACTGGCCACCCGCGGCCGGGGAAGCTGCTTCTGAATCAGAATGCAGGATCTGTCCCTTTGGGTGATGACCAAGCCCCCCAGCCTCTCTGGGCCACGTTTCTGCCTTTGTGACGGGCTCAGCAAAGCCACACCCTGCAGGGACCCTCAGCCTGCTTCCAGCCAACACAGCAGCGTGTTGACACCGTGCCCGGGTCGGGCAGTGCCAGCCCGAAGCTGCCTGCATCGTACAGGGAAGTCACTGGCGGTCCACCGCCTCCAGGCTGGCGTCCTTGGGTGCCTGAGACGGAACAGGGTGTCACTGGCGGGTGTTCACAGGGACGTTCACAGGGACGCAGCCAATGGAGCTCCCCCACTCCCTCCCTCCCTCCGGGCCATTCTGGGAACTCTCGAGGGGAGGCCTCATGGTCTCTCTCTTTCAAGCCTGAGGGTCCCAGCTTCCTGGCAGGGATGCGTGATGGTGGGCTCCCGTTCTCAGAGGTGCCCGGCGCAGCCTTGTGTGGAGGGCAGCTCGCAGATCCCGTTCTGGCTCAGGGGCTCCTCCGAGAGTCCAGCCCAGTGCTGACGTTGTTATGTTCCCCTGATGGCCCCCCTCACCCCCTCCCACCCCCCTACCTCGGACCCTCCCTGCCACAGCAGAGGGGGTGCCCTGGGCGGGCACGGCTGGCTGGCTGCAGCGCTGTGCTTCCCAGGCAGACGTGTGGGGCAAGTCTGTTTCTCGGGCACCGCCCTGCTGTAGCCAGAGGTGGTGGCGGGCCGAGCAGCTACGCCCACGTTGCCTCACCCCTGCATGTGTCTCTGGAGGAGCCCGTGGCCTCAGCGGGCAGATAAGCACCTGCCCCGGGGAGGGAGCCCTTGATGGAGGCCCGATAAGCTCGGGAGAGGGTAGAAAACAACCCAGAGGCCTCAGGTCGGACGCCGTTTCATGTCCCGCTGGGTGTGTCCGCCCCCCAGTCTCTCCGCCAGCTCTCGGGGTGATGTGATGCAAAGCTCTCCGGCTGGCTGTCACTGGCTGGTGGTCACGCACTCCGCCGGGAGCGAGAGGCGAGCGTGTCGGAGCTGGAAGGGACTTTGGGGATTGTCAGCCCTTTCATCTCCCGGGCGGGGACAGCGGCCCGCGGACCGCTTGCTGCAGGGACTTGTCCAGGACCCGCCGAGGAGGAGCTGGAACGCACGCAGCCCTGCGGCCGGACCCCTGGGGCCTGCCTTCTTTCCACTGCGTGTTTGTTCCCATCTGCCACCTGTGGCCTTGGAGGGGCACCCCAGGTGTCTCTTGTCCTGCCTCCCCACCCCCTCCACCCCCGCCCACGTGTCAGAGTCAAGGAGGGCTGCCTCAGACCCCCGAGCTTCCAAACCTGCTTTTCACTTTATTATTTTTTTTTAGTTTTTAAATTGTAACTTATTATTTTTTTTCTGGATGACGTGGGCAAGATACCCACACAGCAGAACCTGGCAAACTCCCCGTGACGTATTCGATATGCCAAACACAGTAACAACAAAGTCTCCAATGGAGACATTACTGGGCCCGCTCGAGCAAATCGACAAACAACGGGAGGGCCTTTACCTTTTACCTTTACCTGGGCGATGACTCCCAGCTTTGCGTTGGGGGAACCAGGAGGCGTTGGGGCTCCAATGTGGGGTCCCTGCCTCAAACCTCTGATCCTTGCCCCCGGTCTGTGCCGTTTTATTTCTTGCCCCAAATCTAAGGTAAAAAAAAAAAAAACCATGTTCTGAATGTGGGACTTTTTTAAAAAATTATTTTAATTTTTATTAGTGAGACATCATGAAGACTTACAAATTTTTGTGCTTGGGTTTCAATTATACAATGATCAAGGGACATTTTTTAAGGACCAACAGTTGTGCTGGAGTGAAAACAGGGGGTGTGATGATTACACAGTGAAACACAGTATCTCTCTGGCGGGGCTGACTTAACTCTCTTCAAAACGCTTCTTAGGAGTTCCCGAGAGAGAGTGATTGAGGCACAGATAAGGGACCAGCTTGCCAGGGGCTTTTCTGGGACTAAGTTTAGAAATTAAACTCCTCCCCCTTCCTTCATTCCCTTTGACATCAGGAACAATAGAACTTTCTCTTACCCCGGATTGCTTTCTTAGGGGTTAAAGCACTTGCCTTGCGTGCAGTTAAGCTGGGTTCAATCCTTGCCACCACATAGGGTCCCTCGAGCTCTGCCTAGAATGATCCCTGAGCACAGAGCCAGGAGTCAGCCCTGAGCACCCCTGAATATGGATCCCCTCCCCGGAGAGCACCCTCCTGTCCTCTCTCCTTCCACCCAGTTCATTCATTTCTTCCTCTGTTTCTTATTCTAGGTCAGCTGTGGTTTGGCGTTCGGGTTTAGTAAATGGACCCCAATGCCATCAGCGAGGATTGGGAATCGTAAGGGGCCCTGCAAATCTGTCTTTCCTTGGCCAACTAACATCCCAGTCTTGAAAGGACTGGCTAGATTTTTGTTGTTTTCTCTGGGCTGAAGTGATAGCACAGTGGTAAGGCGTTTGCCTTGCACGCAGCCAGCCTGGCTGAGCCGGGTTTTATTCCTCCGCCCCTCTCAGAGAGCCCAGCAAGCTACCAAGAGTATCTCGGCCGCATGGCAAAGCCTGGCAAGCTCCCCGTGATGTATTTAATATGCCCAAACACAGTAACAACAAATTCTCACAATGGAGATGTTACTGGGCCCGCTCGAGCAAATTGATGAACAACGGGAGGACAGTGTTCTTCTGGCTCTGCGTTTCTCTGGTTTGGAGACAGCCTCATGTCACTCAGGAGGGCAGTTCTTGGGTGAAGACCCAAGAGGCTGTCTCGCAGAGCACTGGACGTAGTTTTCCCTGATTGTCGTCCTGACCCACGGCTGAGACCAGAGAACCGGAAAATCACTTACCTTTCATTAAGTGTGAAATATTTTCCAGTCGTGGAAGAACATTAATAGAGATTATGAAATCATTTGAGCAGCTCTGTTCTGTTGGTTTGAAGAGGGAGCACGTCTTTACAGAAGTATAATGTCCTCTCCAATTGTCAGGAATGATTTTTAGAAAGGGAACTTCTAAGGCTGTAAATGTGTCAGTCTTTGAAAAATGCCTCCTCGACAGCATTTTTATATGAGAATGCAAATTCAGTCAATATGACGAGTCCTCAGACCAAACAGATGGTTTGAAGATTTCATTTCAAAACAAACCAGTTGAATATGCTGTCTCTGATTTTATCAGCCTGGAATATAAGTATTTACATTTATTTTTTCATAAGCATACTAGGTATTCTGAACTTTGTAAACTTCTTAGCCTGGTTATGATCTGATGAGCGAACATAACTTTTACTTCTTCTCCAAGACGGAAAGAAAATGCATAATTGTGGCTGCCCCTAACTTACACTATACTTCTGAAAATGGTTTAATAATCATGTTGTCAGCTTAAGCACAATTTCCAGGGTCCTCAGTTAATTTTTGAACCTTGAGTAATATCCAATTGAGTTCATGAACAGATAATTTTGGGGCCGGCTTGAGCCTTGTATGAGTGACACCCTGGGTTGATCCCTTACTGGGTACCACGGCCAGTTCATCTTGCCTGTCTGGTAGGATCTAACACAAAGGTGGTGACACTGCACATGGGACATGTTCAGATGGCCTTGCTGCATGGGGAGATGCCTGTGTCCTCTGAGATGTCTGCAGCGGGGTGGGCAGTGGCACATGGCAGGCTCAAAGTCTGCCTATTTGACAAACTAGAAGTCCAGCTCAGACAGACTTGCCCAGGGATGGAGCCAGGGTGTGAGAAGAGCCTGCAGCCCCCAGCCTCCTCACGTGAGTCAGCTGCTGCACGGGGCGGGGGGTGCCACACAGGTCAAGGGGGCAGTGTGTGGGCTGCTTGCCCATGCTCTCTTCTTGTTTGAGGGTGCAGAGGCATCCCTGTGCAGGGCAGAGGTGAGGCCAGCCGCCCTTGCTGTACAGAAAACCTGGTTCCCAGAGCGCTCTTGGTGACCTGACAGGAGGATGGGACAGAGGAGGCCCTAAAGGTTCTGTTTGGGGCAGGGGCATTCATGCCTCAGCTGCCGTTAGACATGAGGACCAGGTTTGCCAAGGATGGGGGAAGGGGCTGAGGGACAGTGACGGAGGGGTGTTGGGTGTATGTGGTGCAGGAGAGGGAGCATCCAACAGTGGATTGATACATGGATGGATATATCTATGGACACACTCTCACAAACCATGATCCCTCCCTGAAAGTTTTGGATGAAAAAAATTTGTAGATTTTTTTATTTTTGCTTTTTGGGTCACATTCAGCAATGCTCAGGGGTTACTCCTGGTCAGCACTCAGGAATTACTCCTCACGGTGCTCAGGGGACCATATGGGATGCTGGGAATCGAACCTGTATCGGCCATGTGCAAGGCAAATGCCCTACCCGCTGTACTGTTGCTCCAGCCTGGAAAAAAAGTATTCTTAAACTGTAGTTTGCTTGTGTCTCATGATTCCTAGGTTTGTGCAGGGGACATTGGGGGGTTGAAAGCCTTTTCTAGATGCAGCTGGTCCATTACCAGCAACAGTGAACTAGCAGTACCTCAAGAACCATAAAGATCATGATCTCAAGGGACTGTGCAGAGGAGGCCACATGGGGCAGACGGCATGGTAAACGTGAGTCAGATTCCCACCCTGGGGACAAGGCCAGACAGTGATGATGTCTTGCTGGTGAAAACACTGGTCCTTGCTCATGTCATTCCTCTCTCTGCCCTCTCGCCTGGGCACCTAAATTTAATTCTGTTAGCTATGCTTGCTTACTTTTTACTTGTCCTGGGGAACAAATAATTTCACCCTACTCTCTATGTACACACATGATATGTGTGTTGAATGTGTTTATAATGTTCACTTTAATTGATGTTGGCTGGATACCATATGACGACTCATCCTCATGGAGAATGTGTTCATTTGGATGATCTCCAAGTTTCCTCCAATCTTCTATCATTATAGTTCAGTCTGTCCATAGATATATCCATCCATGTATCAGTCCACCACCCATTGATTCAACCATCTGCCTGTGATTTCATCTCTTCTTTTAGCCGGGTCACATTCCATTGTTCACATGGACCATAATTCCTTTATCAAGTCATCTGTCCTTGGAGAGTCTTCTGTTCTGGAAACGGAATTGTTCCCAGGTCTTGGCTGTTGTGAACTGTGTTGCAATGAAGATAGGAGTGAAAATGTCTTTTTGGAATTCTGTGTTTTTATTCCCCCCTGTGGTACAGAGAGGGCCATGCTGCATGGAGCTGGGATCAGAACTTCCTCTGTTCAAAGGCTGTTCTTTGCTTTTTGAGCACTTATCCCTGGCTCTCTGATGAAAAACTAATGCACCAAAGAGAACCAGGGATCAAACCCCGGTATGTGGAGCAAACTCTCTTCCTGAACTTTCATTTCTCAAAAACATGATCCACAGCTGTTGAATGCAAAGTCGCTTGGCCGCCTTTTCTCTGTGTGGGGGCCAATGAGCTGACAAAAAGTTCAAGTTTCTGTTTTGTTTTCACCCTCACTTCCCACTGCTGGTTTTTCATGCAAGTTTCCTCTGACCCTGTGCCCATGTGGGCTTCCACATCCTCTCCCCATCCCATGCCAAAGCCTCCGGAGGATCTGGATCAGCATTTCATCACTTGGATCCCTTTCTCTCAGCTCCTGTATCTCTCCCACCTAGAAATTTGTTCAACGTTCATTCCTCTATCTAACCTTCATGCCTTCTTTTTAACCTCAGAGTCTTAACTTGCCACAGACAATCGCAGGCTTATCTTTCTAAATTTTGATTATTTGAATGACTGATTGCTAGTCAACAATGACGTGGAATGTCAGGGAGCCACACACCATACTCTGAGTGCATGTCTGTGATTCTCCACCTCAACCCCTGACCCCAGCCACAACCGGCGGCCACTCAAGGGATCTTTGTGTCGATAGCTTCCAGCGACATCAGCTACAATCCAGCCCCATCGGAGGCCTCCTGCCTCTGACCCCTGCGACCTGGGCACGGATGACTCCTGCTCCCCACACCTGCAGTGAGAAGGGCAGAGGTGAAAACAGAACTGGCATCTCTGCTAGACCTGGACCTCTGCTCAGCTGTCTCCTCCACCGTCTCCTGCAAGCCCCCCACCCCCCGGTCTGATCCTGGAAGCTCCTTTCTCAAGCAAGCAGGGGCAGAGGAGAGCTGGCCCATGCCTCATGCTCCACATCCAGGCAACGGGTGTGCAGTCACCACCATGGAGGGTTGGGCGGCTGCCACCCATCTCTCCAGGCTTATTTCTGAGCAGCCTCTCGGGCTTCTGTGTTCTACAGTCTTCCCAGCTCCCGTGCCAGCGGGCTGTCCTGTCTGCTGAGAATCCACCTCTGCCTTGTCTCTGCCTCCTCCTCCATGCTCCAAGGCCTCAGCCTGGCTAAGCCCAGCTCTTCTGTCCCTTCGTCCCAGGAGGACCTGCCACTTTTCAAAGTGACTGCTCCGAATGAAGCTGCTCCCCCCACCATATACTCCTCCTGGTTCTGTCTGGGATCACTGTCCTCTTTGTTCTCACATGCTCAGCCAATCTCCACCCTCCATGCTCAGCTCTCCCAGTGGGGCAGAAATGGGAGATGAAACCAGAGAGCGAGGCTGCGACTGAGGCCCCCGTGACCCTAGGTGGGCTTCTCCATTTTCTCCACTCTGGGTTTTACCCTGTGAGCATGTGTGTCCCATTCACTGTTTGAACCCCTTGCTTTATACTGAAGACCTTCTCCAGGACTTCCTGCCTCCCATAAACTCAGCTTGGTTCCGTGACTTCCCTTCCCTATCTCCAATAAAGCTTTCTGCTTTATTTTATTTAATTTTGGGGTGATGGTGGGGGTGGGGTGGGGTGGGGTGGGTCATACCCAGAGCTGCTCAGGGTTTACTCTTGGCTCTGTTCTCAGGCATCACTCTGGGTGGGGCTCAGGGGCTATTCCTGTTCTATCTCCGACCCCTTCCTCCAAAGCTCTCAAAAGCCCAAGCTGAGGTTCTTCAGGTAGACCAGATGTCCTTGGGCGAGGCAGCTTCTAGGCCCTCTTCCTCCTCTGACTCCCCTTTAGACTTTGACGGTGCTTCCTACTGTCTTTACAGCTGATTGCTGCTGTGCAGAAGATGGTCGACCCCACTGACCTAGAGCTCGGGCTGGACTCTGGATGGTTTCTGCAGGACGTCCCGGGCCTCACATGCTCTATACTGCCACTTCTCTGTGACTCACAGCAGCGAGCCTGCCCCTTTCCCAGCCCTCGGCTTTGCTTGTCCAAGCTGCAGGAGGAAGCGGGCCCATGAGAGGACCAATTTGGGGCAGCTCCCGGCTGCACACCAGCTTTCTCCGGGGAACCTCTGGGTTCTTCCTCCAGCTCACAGCCTCAGGCCCTGGAGTGAAGGCGTCCTAGGTGGATCTCCTCCGGGATGGAGCAGGGAGCGAAGGCTGCATGTGGGTTTTCTGTCCTGCTGTGTGTGCTTGGGGCTCTGTCCTTTTTTGTCCCCCTCTGACCCATTCCTTCTGTCCAAGAAAGGCTGCAACTGTGGCTTCTGGTCACGGGAAGAGAGAAAAAAGCGCTACTCCCAGGTTATTCTCTCCGACTCTTTCTTCTGGTGGGATGGGGTGGCTGGAGGGGTGGGGAAGAGAATTATACCTTCGGTTCTTTTTCGGTTTGGAGCCTCACCTGATGGTACTCATAAGCTACTCTCCGCTCTGTGGCCGGAAGTCACTCCTGGTGGTATTCTGCAGACCAGCAGTGCGGGGATCAAGCCCTGAATTTCCTCCTTGCCAATCCCGCACTTAGCCCATCCTGCTATCTCACAAGCCCAGGACTGTGTCTTTGACCCAGGGTCCCTGCCAACTCTGAGAGTTGGGGGGACATCAGGGTCTCCATCTCTTTGGGGTCAGGTCTGTTCCGGACACAAATCTCAACTCTCTGCAGGTTTCATCTGTCCTCGCAGACTCAGGCAGAAGTGGGCAGGGGCTACCCCTCTCTCCAGCCTCAGAACCTCAATATTTACATGCGGGCCATGGCCCCCTGTGGCCACCTTCCAGGAGTGGGGGAGGGGGGTTTCAGGGAGAATGGAAGGAAGGCGAACGTAAAGCAACCAAACGCGGGGGCACGCGGGCACTGGAGGCTTAACATCAAATGCGGCCCGAAATCCATTTCCACACTCTGATCGGCCGTTCCCGCGCAGTCGTTCAAAGGGAGAGAGCGGAATTCAGAGGCGCCGCTTCCCTTTGTTCTCTTGCCCTCCAGCCTTTGGTGCCAGTGTGGACCGGACTATAGGGACAGGGGGAGATCAAAACCCCCGCTCGGCTCACCGCCCTGCCCCCAGAGCTGGCCCTTGGCAGGATGAAGGAAATCAGCCCCGCTAGATTGACAGTGCCCTGTCAATTAGGATCGTTTGTCTTGGCCAGCAGAGCGTTCCGGCTCTTGAAAGAGCCGAGGTTCAGGGG
This sequence comes from Sorex palustris, assembly GCA_028565675.1. NCBI lineage: Eukaryota > Metazoa > Chordata > Mammalia > Eulipotyphla > Soricidae > Sorex > Sorex palustris. Next base: position 22,158,284 of record JAOXYA010000019.1, on the reverse strand, counting down.
GCCAAGGAGAGCCAGAATACGGCAACGCTGGGCTGTGGGTCGAGTCTCCTCCCAGCCCCGGAGGACTCAGGAGGTCCCTATTTATGGCCTGGCTCAGGCTGTGCCCTTGGAAGTCAGAGACAAGATGGTACAGCTGTGCGCATGGTAGGGGCTGGCCCTGGCATCCCTGGGCAGGACTGTCCTGTGTGCATGGCATGGGTGGGCCCTGGCACCCCTGGGCAGAGGTTGCCCTGTGCACTGCATACTATCCCAGCTGCCACAGGTTGGGGGTCCTGACAAGGTGTGCCTATGGGTGAGTAGGAACTGCAGGATTTGAGGGGGTCCTGGTCATGCCATGTGGCAATATGTGTGTGTGTGTGTGCGCAAATGGCCCCCTTTAGGGTCTCCTGAGAAAGGAGAGAGGAACAATTGTGCCTGTCAGGAACATCACCATGGTCTCCTCCTCCCCCTCAGGATTATTTCTTAGGGGAAGGCAGGCATGGGGGTGGGTCACACATGGCTGTGCTGGGGTTTATTCCTGGTTCTGCGCTACTGCTTGGGGCTCACAGTCCATATGGAGTTTCAGATTGAACCTGGGTCAGCCATGGGCTAAACCTACTATACTCCCTGATTTATTTTTTATTCTTTTGCTTTTTTAGGTCACACCTGGCAATGGTCAGGGTGTGCATGGCAAATGCCCTACCAGCCCCTATACTCCCTGATTTAAATCTACTTGGGGTGGGGGTGGGGGGGCGGGAAAAGAGGGGAGGGGCTGGAGAGATAGCACAGCGGGTAGGGCATTCGCCTTGCACGCGGCCAACCCGAGGTCGATTCCCAGCATCCCATATGGTCCCCTAAGCACCGCCAGGCG
>JAOXYA010000019.1:22145583-22156844 GCA_028565675.1 Sorex palustris | reverse complement strand
AGCCCCCGCTCTGTCTCTCTCTCTCTCTCTCTCTCTCTCTCTCTCTCTCTCTTCCTTCCTTCTCTCTCTCTTTTGCTATCTCATTTTAGGCATTAAGGTTTGCGATACAGATGCTGAAAGGTTATCATCTAGATCCTCTTACCTGCTTTCAACGCCCAGTTCTTGTCCAGAGTGATCATTTCCAATTAACATGGTCATAACGACCCTCCTATATCTTAATTACCCTCCACCTCCCCCACCACTGACCAGCCACTGACCAGTCCTCCTGACCGATTTTTTTTCTGGCCTTGGGTATTTGTGTCATACTGGTTTTTTTAAAATATGGTCTGGGTGGATATTTTAGGGGCTGCCTGCACCCCAGACCATACTTGATGCACCACAGCTGTTCCTGGGCTCTCTTCCTCATCCTCACCAAGTCTCATGGGGCAAGGGTGTACTGAGCTTCCCAGATGGGGAAACCAAGGCACTGGAGGGCCAGATGCCAGGCGGGGAGCAGTACAAAGGAGCACGTCCTCCCCTCTCTTGAGAGCCTTTGTCTCCCCAGACCCCCCCCCCTGAGGTGCCCCCTGACCTAGCCCCCTAGTTCCAGGTCTATGGGCTGATTTATGGCAAGACAGCTCCAGGCAGCTGTGTCCAGCTGTTTAGGAGGCCTGAGCACTGGCCAGCCCAGGATTTCTTCCTGCGTGTGTCTGCCCATGGGGGGCCCTGGCAGCTGAAGTTGGTGGCCCCCCTTGCTGCCTCATTAGGTTGGTGCGTGGCTAAAAAAGGTCTCCACATTAGCTCCGCAGGGTCCGTTCTGCACCCATGGGTGCTAGACTGGGGGTGGGCACTGGGCAAGGAGAACTGGGAGTCCCATGCCTGGTGGGTAAAGTGCCCCCAACTCACATGGCACTTGGGGTCCAGTCCAGGCTTGCCAGGCCTCAGCCGAGCGTCCTCTTCTCTCCTTTGACAGTGAATTTCCAGGCTCAGGCATGAAGCCGCTCGCTCCCGGGACCTTTCTAATAACATTTCCTTGCTCTAATTCATACATCACAAACGTACTCCGTAAATTTTTTTTTTTAAAAAAAGGAAAGAAAACACAACCCATACAGCCAGAAGGAATGAATGAGGCTATTGTAAAATGGCATGAATAGGAACGAAAGTCTCCAACTATATTTTTCTTTTCAGGCGGGGAGTTGGAAAGTGGGTGTGTTACATGGTGGGGGGGTGGGGGAAGTTCCGGGGGCCGGGGGCGGTGGACAGCACCCTTTGCGAGGGTAACGTGGGCCCCTTGAGGTTTGTAATCTCGCTCCTGGAGACCAGGCTGGGAACAAGGGGCCTTCTGTGAGGGGTCAGGCGGTGGTGGGGGGACTGTGGCATGGGGCTGGCCCCACATAGGGTAGCTGGAGAAGGGCGGCTGTAACTGCACCCCACCCCCAATCCCCCACCAGTCACCAGCTGTGCTCCCCTCGTCACAGGGGGCGGGGGTTTCTGGAAAACATGATCCTGTGGGTCATTGGAACTGGGGGCCTTTCTCCAGCTGACCCTCTGCCAAAACAGACCCCCAATCTGTCCATTTGTAACCTCTGTGCTCTAGAGAGCTGCCTTGGTCCAACCGTCCTTGAGGTGCGCAGGTGAGGGGTGCAGGCACACACAGAGGGTAGCATCTCAGCATCTCACAGAACCTGGGGTGTGGTCTGAGTTCCTGCTTCCAGTGCTGATTTATGGAGGCTGTGGGTCCTGTCGAAGATGCTGACATGGCAGGGTCAGGGTTGGGTGGGTGGGTGGGTGGTCAGTGAGAGACACGGACAGAACTGGAACCTGGGGACAGCACAGTCTGGCACTCTGCCCCCTGGGACCAGCCCTGAGCAGCGTCCCCCTGTGACGAAGGTTTGGTCTCAAGGTTATTTGTGGGTGTCTGATCCAGGCTGCGTGGAAAGTCATTCTGGTCTCAGCTGCCCCTGAACTTGTATTAATAGGAAGTCCCCAGATAGCTCCTGCCCAGGGTCACACCTGCTCGCGCTAAGAGCATTCCAGACCCAGGGGCCCAGGCGGTCCCTGATGAGATCCCAACAGCCCTTAGCCCTCTCAGGTGGGGAAATCAAGAGATCAAGAGGTCAAGCACTTGCCCGGGTCCCAGAGGGCCCAAGCAGAGCTGCATCTCCTGTTCAGGGAGCCTGGCTGTAGCGTCTGGGCTCTGCGGCCTGTGGCTGCCTCTGGCACGGACCCTGGGCTGTGATGGGCTGGACACCCGAGCTCAGAGAGGGTCCTCAGGGAGGTAGCAGCTCCCACACCCTGAGCCTCCTTCTCTGGCTGCAGTGGAACCCCTCCCAGTAGGCCTGTGCTCTGCAGTGCAGAGACCAGTCACCCTCACACACAGCATCTGGGGCATCCTGCCAGAGCATGCCTGGGGCACTGGTGGGCACAGGACACTTGGGAGATGGACCTGCTTTGGAGTTGATGGACAAAGGTTATCTTGGGAAGTCCATCCTGTGCGGCTAAGGAAAATAACTCCAAGGTGAAACTAAGGATGGTGAAACTGAGGATGGCATGGTTTGAATAAAAGACTGAAGGTAAGACTCACTATACTATTAATTTAATTTTTTTTTTTTTACTATACTTGGGGGTGGGCTGGAGCGATAGCACAACGAGTAGGGCGTTTGCCTTGCACGCAGCCAACATGGCCGACTCGAGTTCAATTCCTCCGCCCCTCTCTGAGAGCCCAGCAAGCTACCGAGAGTATCTTACCCGCACGGCAAAGCCTGGCAAGCTACCCGTGAAGTATTTGATATGCCAAACACAGTAACAACAAGTCTCACGATGGGGATGTTACTGGGCCCGCTCGAGCAAATCGATGAATAATGGGAGGACTGTGATACTTGGGGGTGCTCAGGGGCTACTCCCAGCTTAGTCCTGGCAGTGTTTGGGAGACCATGTGGTGCTGGGGGTGGAACCCGGGTCTTCTATGAGCCAGGTGTCTACTCTAGACCACCAAACTCTCTCTGTTCCCCAGGCGTCTACTCTAGACCACCAAACTCTCTCTCTGTTCCCCATTTCCCTTGTATCCTGAAAACCACCGCCTGATCCTCCCTTTTCCTCCCTCCTGCAGACTCTTTTCCTGGACTGCTGGCTTCCCTGGACTCTCATCCACGCTTTCGTTTTATCCTTGAAGGAGACAGCAGTGAAAATTGCTGGCTGAAGATCTTTGCCATGTGGATAATCAAATGACGGAGTTCCCTTGTAAGATTACTGGTGCACAGGAAATGCCATTAGTTGTAGATGCATGTGATCTTGTCTGAGGTTTGGCAGTAGATTCTTGAACTCAGCCCCGTAGATCTGGGTGAAACAATTTGGGGAAATGGAACCAGTGTGAATGAAATGCCTGCGAAGCCAAGTTTGAGCTGTAACTCATCTGACTGTGAGTCCTGAGAGGTAGGAATTTAGATGACCATTATATGGATTGGGAAACCGAGGTCCTGAGGTGAGCCCACGGTGTTCAGGGTCATATGGCAAGACATTATGAGAACACGGGGCTTCTCTCTGGGGTGCATGTGACTCATGTGTGTAGTCAGTGCTCAGGGGAATACTCTGGAGAAAAGCATCCGAGTTACCCAGTATACCCATCCCTCCTGGATTCGGAGAAATGACTTGCCTGTGTGTTCTTATTTTTCTTCTGCTGATTCGATGTGAATAATTTGCTTTGCGATGCCATCCCAGGTGAAGAGCACATTGCCATGGTAACCGTCAGACCATGTTTCTCTTGAACCCTTCTTGAATGAGTCTCCAGGTCTTTGACTCTCTTTGTCTAATTTTCTCATCGTGAGGTTGCAAGATGCTCCTCTCATGCTCTCTCTACTCTTCATTTCTGTCCCACAAAGCCAAGTCGTCCTTTGAGGCCTGTTGCCTCCTCCATGAAGTCCCCTCAGCAGCATCCAGCTCTCTTGATTAAGGGAAGTTATATCCTTTCTGCTGATTCTCACTAATACTGTCTTAACTGAGACTCATTTATCTATCCATCCATCCGTCCATCCATCCATCCATCCATCCATTCATCCATCCATACATCCATCCATCTGTCCATCCATCCATCCATCCATCCATCAATTAATCCATCCATCCGTCCGTCCATCCATCCATCCATCCATCCATCCGTCCACTCTCCCCAACCATCCATTCATTCACCACCTATCCATTCATCCATCTACCACCCCACCACCAACAACTCACCCACTCGGCTATCCTTCATTCATCCATCCACCATTCACCCACCCATCCATTCATTCATCTATCCACGTGCTTACATATCCACCTACCCACCTATCTATTTGTCCATCAATCCAACCATCCAACCATCCATCAATCTATCCACCAGCCGTTCACCAACAATCCATCTTTCAGTCATCCTTCATTTATCTATTTATCCACTCACCATTCACTCACCCACCCATCCATCCATCCATCCATCCATCCATCCACCCACCCACCCATCCACTATTCACTGCATTCATCCAATAAGCATCTGATTAGCATCTATACCACACTGGGGAGATTTGTATTCAGTACTGGAAATACCAGTAACCCATCTCTTATTTCCCTTCAAAAACCCTACACGAATCTAAAATGACTCCCAGACCCTAGTCTTCAAGGACTCAAAATCTCCTTGGGAGTTGATTGCGTGAAAATGCCATATAAGACTGGAAGGGTGGAGTCTAACCAGGCATGCCTGGTGCTCAATTCCTCGGTGCCGGGCTTTGGACAAAGCACCAGAGACAAGCAGGCCACCGACACTGAGGGCTGGCTCCAAGCTCCCAGGGCAGTGCTCTAACAGGCTCTGCAGGCTTGTGGCCAGCCCATGGTGCTTCTGTGTGAAACAGAAGGGCTCACCTCTGCCGAGCCAGCCACCCACAGAGTCCTGCTCAGAGCCTTCGGCCCACCCTCTCTCTGTTCATCCGAACACGCTTCCCCACCTTGTATCCTGGTCCCAGAATCCCCTGCCCTGCCTTCACTTTGATCTGGTGACTTGGCCTTGGCCAGTTTGGTTTTGTCTCTTTGAGAACAGAACTCCTTTGCCCAGTTGGAGTCCTTTGGAGCTCTGGCTCAGTATCAATTACAACAGTTCTGGATTATTCTGAGCATCTCAGAATTTTATCCACTTCCCAGAGGCTCCTAGAAGCCAGGCCAGGGACCCGGCCTACCAGAGTCATCTGTGGGGAGAGTTTTAGAAAGTGTGCACTGGGCGACTACCCCTGGCATGCCTGATGGAGTGGGCCAGTCACCAGGACCGAGGGCCTTTGGGTTGGGGGGTGGGGGGAATTCGATCAGACGCTGTTCTTCAAAGCCTCGGGAGAGAGTGCCACCCCAGAGCGCTCCAGATGAAGACCCAAGCAGTGGGGACCCCAAGAGTGGCCCAGGGCCTGTGCTCTGGGTGGGGGCACTGGTCGCCCAAGGGCAGAGTCTGCCTGGTCAGAAGGCACTGGATTCCATGTGGCCTAAAGGGGAGCAGCTTCTTCTTTCCATTTTACAGATGCACACACTGAGTCTGTGAAGGGAGACAAGGAAGTCCCCCAACAAACGATGGGATTGGAACCGTGAGGCCCCATTGTTCACCGTCCAGGCTCGCCTGACTGCTGGTGACCATTGATGTCCCCCTACGACATGCCAGTGCCAAACCACAGTCCCAGGCTACACTGGAATCCCAGATCATCCAGTGGGCCTTTGCCAGGCTGAACTCTGGCTACTTGCTTTGGGGTTTTCCCTATGAACCCCAACTCTCCGCAGAGCAAGGCCAGCCTTCCCATGAGAAAAGTCACAGAGTGTCGGGCTTCTCCCCACGGGGCAGGTAATTTCTTCTCCCACCCCAGTTGGATGGTGGTGCAGGGCTTCCCGGGTTGGTCGAGAGGAGGACTTGGCTCCGGGCATGTGTAGGTGTTGGACAGGGCAGATGTGTTTGTTTGCCGGGACAATTGCCCCTGACAGATGTGGGAGCCCCTGTTGGCGGCATCTGGGTGGAGACCTCTCTGAGACTGCCCCCTCCTTGCTGGCCCCATAAGGAAAGGGGACCAAGCTGTCATTGGTGGTGGTGGTGGGGAATGCCCACTCCACTGCCCAGAGGACGGCAGAGTCTGGGGACAGCTGGGTCCCCTGCTGCTATGACCCTCCAGGGGAACCCCCTTAGGATGAAGTGGCCAATCCTCTGTCCAATAGGTCTAGAGAAGCAGACAGTATGAGCCTCCTCTGCTCAGGACTGGGCCATGGTCCCCTGGGCGGTGACTTCTGGGATCCCCGTTTCTCTGTCTCCTCCATGGGCCAACTGTGAGCCGGCCAACCCTGGGCTGCTGTGACAGAGATCTCAGATAGCCCTTTGGTGTGGGAGCTGCCGCTTGCTTAATCAATTCGTTCCATCAGCCACTCGGCCCTGCCGGCCCGGTGACTCTCCCGGGCTGGGAGGCAGGAGGGGAGGAGGTGCCTCCCAGTTGCCCTCCTGCCAAGTGGACAGATTGGACAGGTGGGGCCAGAGCGAGGGGTCAGGGTGGGGGCGGGCGGGAGAGCCGGGCCACAGGGCGGGCCCCACGAGGCTCTGCTCCAGCGGGGTCCTGATACCTGATCAGAGCAGGCCAGAGGCTGGGCGGGGGTGGGGGTGGGGTGGGGTGGCAGGGATCAAACCTGCCACGTTTTAATTTGGAACCAGTGCCCCGGGGAGGGATTTAGACGCAGGCTGCTTTGCGCAAAGAATCCCTCCCGGACAGCTGTCAGAGCTAGTCCTGCAGGAAACCGCCTGTCCTGACCCCCCGAGAGGGAGGGGGAGGGCTGCCCTGGGTGGGCACGGAGCCAGCGCCCACACAAAGGGGGCCCCTCCTCCCAGACGGCAGCCTCAAGAGGCATCGGGGATCCCACCCCGTGCTGCGGGGCAGAAACGGAACTGGACATTTGCTGAGAGCCCACAGCTGCCCTTGGCGGGGAGGGGTGCAGGGGTGGGGGGACACTCTGCCATCAAAGACCAGGCTGACCACCGAGTGATTGCACCGAGAGAGAGGTGCCTGCCTGCACAGGGCCAAGTGGTAGAGGGCAGGGGGCAACCCGAGGGAGAGTGGGAGGCACGCAGGGTCCTGCTGAAGAGGGCACGGGCTGAGGGGTGTACCCGCGCCCCCAGCGGGCAAGCCCCGGGTTCCATGTGGTCCCAGCACTGCTGGGCATGGCCCGGGATGCCCCCGGGACATAGGGCCCAGGCATGAGGCTGTCATCCCTGAGCATTGCAGGGGTGGTCACCCCACATAGAGCCACCCCAACAGGGCACATACTCTTGGCTGGCCGTTTCAGAATTGAAAGGATGATGGCATCCCTCTCCATTCAGCTGACCCCGCGGGTCCCTGTGGCCTGGAGGTAACACCGGCTTTGGGTGTCGGGAGGGCAATGCCCTGGGGACAGTTGTGGTGTCTGAATGAGAATCTCACTCAAAGCCCAGTGAAAGTGAGGCCCCAGCTCTCAGCCAGGAACCAGCGTGGCTTCAGGCTAGCTCATCTTCTCTTGTGTCACTGCCTGTGAGGCCCCGTACCCCCGGGGGAGGTCTGAACCCCCACACGGGACAGGGACGGGGGGGGGGCTTTGATTCAGAGACGCTGATTTGATCTCCCCTTCCCCTCGCCTTGTAGATGACTTTAGTTGATGTATTCACGATCTTCTTATTTTTTAATTAAGCATTTATTGTTTTGGGGCCACACCTGGCGGTGCTCAGGGATCACTCCTGGTGGGGCTCTGGGGACCGTCTGGGGTGCCGGGGATAGAAACTGGGGTGCCCGTGTGCAAGGCTAGTGCCCTGTCTTCTGTACTCTTGCTCTCGCCCCAATCTACTTATTTTTATTGGGGTGTCCTCGGGGACACAGGGCCATGGGCCGGACAGGTCAGTGCTCAGGCCTGGCGATGCTCAGATACCTGGGAGCCACACCCAGCTCACTGAGGGAGACAGGTAGTGCCGGGGATCAAACTCACGGCCTCCTTCGTGAACGCCTGGGAGCAAACCAAACAGGCACTGGGAGACACAGTAGTGGGTAGAGCACACGCATGGCGCATGACTGACTCAGTTCAATGCCTGGCTCTCGAGCATGACTGGGAGAAGTCCCGGAAGCCTGCGAGCACTGCAGGGGAGCCCCAGGTCACCCTCAGAGCACTTCAGGGGAGCCTAGGTCATCCCTAGAGCACTGCAGGGGAGCCGCAGGTCACCCCCAGAGCACTGCGGGGGAACCCAGGTCATCCCCAGAGCACTACCTGGGCCCCAACAAAATAGAAGAAAAAGAACAAAGGCATGGAGTGGGCACGTGGGTGAGAACTGGGTGGAGAGGCGGAGGTGAGAGTGAGCTGGGGCGGACGCGTGCGCCCAGCCAGGGGACCTGCCGGGTTTCTCCCCTCTGACTCAGTTTCCCCCGCTGTGAAGTGGGCAGTAAATATTAGAAATCAAGGCGCTTGGGGAAATGTCAGTGAAAGCAACCGTGGCGGGAGGCAGCTTCCAGAAACGTCTCCGCCTTGCCTCGGAGCGTGGGCACCGTGCCCGCTGTTCCAGCCCGGGGCCGTGGTCAGCTGGGCCGGGGGCCGCGGTGCTCACCTGGGGGGCGGCACTCGCCTCTCCCGGGCACTCGCTCAGCAGCTCCCTCTGATCTGAGCTGACTTCAAAGGCCCCAGCGAGCCTGGGTCCCGCACCCAGACACCCACCGGCCTCGGCGTCTCGGTCCTGAGCGCCTGGCGCAGGGCCGAGGGCGCCTTCAGAGGCGCTTAGCGAAGAATGCTGGCATTCAGCTGGCCGTGACGCGCCGGCCCCACCCGGGGTGCTCTGCCCGCGGTTCTTGGCAGCCCCTGCTAACCACAAGACAAGTTTTATCATCTGTTAAACCTGTCGTTTGGAAAAAAAAATGACTTCAATAAAATATTTCAACAATTATAGTCCATTTTAATTAGGTGTGTGCCACATAATTATAGATTAAAAAAAAAACGGATAGGGTTTCAAAACCCGGCACCCTGGCCGCACGGACTTAGCTGTTCCCCCCGTGGAATTTCCAGCTGAGGTCTTCACCTGAGGAGACGCAGGCCTGCCCCCACCGGCCTAATTACTCCTTTCATCACCAGCGCGGGTCCTTCCATTCCCCTGGAATCTCGACAGCCACTAGAAAGCCCGTGGGGTGGGCGTAGGGGTGCGGAGCAGACGGGGGTGGTCCCCCGGCACCTGGAGGGTCAGCGTCAGCTGCAGGAAGGCAGGGGGTAACAGGCAGGTGGAGGCGGGGAGGTTGGCCTGGGTGCAGGCAGGAAAGAGGGAGGGAGGCAGGGGTGAGGATGGACAGCAGGAGAGAGGCAGGGGTGAGGGGGTGGGAGCGGGCAGGGCATAGACAGGAAGGAGGAGGGGAAGTGAAGGCAGGGATGAGGTGGGCAGGGTGGGGGAAGGAGGTTAGAGAGGGTTCGAGTCGGGTGGGGAAGGCAGGGGTGGGGCCACAGGGTCATCCCTGGAGGGTGGTGCTCCCTCCGGGAAGGGCTCTGCAGGAGAGGTGGTGGGTGTGAGGGCGGGTAGGGTGGGATTTGGTTGGCACGGACGGGAAGGGGAGGGGAGTTGAAGGCAGGGGTGAGGAAGGCAGGGTAAGGGAAGCACACATCCCTTTCCAGCTCATTGCCCGTTGCTGCCCATTGCCGTGTCCACGGTGCCTGCCCACAGGCCCTGCGTAGACCAGGGACCTCAGCTCGGGGCTCGGGGGCCTGTCCGTTGGGTGAGCTCTCTGTCCATCTAGTCAGGGCTCCCCCTGGAGCTGCCCATGGACCCATCTCCCCGCTGCTGGCCATCAGATGGACCAGGGTAGCTGCCGCTTGCCTGAGGCCTCCTTGGTGAGTGAAGGGTCCTCAAGGATGTCCTGGACTTGGGGCGGGGGTCCTTGCATCTGGGCTTGGGGGCTCTGGAGCCCACGGCCTTGCCCCTGAGCAGAGTGATGGGGCTTCTGTATTGGCTTGAACATGGGCAGCGGCCCAGGGGGACTCTTGCCTTGCTGGCCGGGGGCCCGGTCACCACCCCAACAACGGCCGCCCCTGGCCCTGGAGGAGCTCTGAGCTCTGGGTGCCTGCAGAGACCCTTGGTGCCAAGACCCTCAGTGCTCCCTTGACTCAGGTGCCAAGGCCTGCACGGACCCCTTTAGTTGGGTGTCAGGACCCTCACTGCCCCCTTTAGTTGGGTGCCAAGAACGACACTGCCCCGAGTGTCAAGACCCCTTTTACTAGGGTGCCAAGACCCCCACTGCCCCTTCCCGAACCTGCAGTGTCTTGTTCTGACTGTGCCCCCTGGCCCCCAGGCATGGGGGTCGTGCCTGGCTGCCGTATCTGGTCATGTGAGGCATCATGGCAAGGAGCATGTCCCCAGAGTGAGTGGGGAGAAGAGGAACGAAGAGTTTATTTTCCCTTTTTCTTCTTCTTCTTCTTTTTTTGTTCTTTTGTTTATCACCTGGTCTATTGTGCATCCAAACCGGAAGTGAATGGGAAGCGAGGTGAGTGGGCGTGAGCTTATTTCTACATGCATAAGGCAGAGGGAACCCTGCCCAGCTCCAGCTCCCAGTCAATCCCCTTCCTCTGGGTCTGGGCCCAGCCCCCAGGCCCGAGAACGAGGCTTGGACCCTGCAGACATGCAGCTGGCTCACCACGGGGCCTGGCCAAGGGAACGGTCCTTGGGTCTCGCTGCTCCCCGCCAATCATGCTCGGGGCCCATTTCTCTGCCTTCCGTCAGGCTCAGCCATGGGACCCGTCTGAGCGAGTGAGCGAGAGACCAGAGCAGGCCTGAGAGAGAGGTCGGGGCTGGTCCCACGCAGCAGGCAGGCTCTCTGTCCCCGCAGAGCTGCAAGATCCACCCCTTGAGCCAGGAGGCTCTGCAGACCAGCCGCAGAGTGGCCACCCCTGCCTGTCCCGTCCGCATGACTCACCCTTTCCAGAACTTTCCAGGCGTTTGCTGAGCTGCGTGCCCAGAGAGGCCCACTGTCTCGCCCAGGAGGCCCCAGGAGCTTCTGGGGATGGGGCAGCGGCAGGGGCGGAGAGAGGGGACTCTGCTGCTTGGGGGAGATTTGTGCCCTCGGCCAGTCCAGTTGCAGAGGCTGAATAACTTCCAGCAAATTCTAGGACAAATGTTTGCTTTAAGGCTTAGGACCCTGGTGCTAAATTTCAACTTAAGGAAATGCTTCTTTTGGGGGGTTTGAGAGAGGGGAGAGAGAGAGAGAGAGAGAGAGAGAGAGAGAGAGAGAGAGAGAGAGAGAGAGAGAGAGAGAGAGAGA
>JAOXYA010000019.1:22126549-22137348 GCA_028565675.1 Sorex palustris | reverse complement strand
GAGAGAGAGAGAGAGAGAGAGAGAGAGAGAGAGAGAGAGGAGCACCTGCCATAGATGTGGCAGGGGGGGGGGGGGGGGGTGATGGGAGGGAACCTGGGGACTCTGGTGATGGGAAATGTACCCTGGTGGAGAGATGGGTGGTGGAACACTGTATGTCTGAAACCTAATCATGAACAGCTTTGTAAGGATCTACTGAGATCCAATTTAAAAAAGAATCTTTAGAAATGACAGTAATAAAATAAAATGAAAGTGACTCCGGGAATGTGGACCAAACAGGCCGTGCATAGTGGGAATGTGGGGTGAAGAGGGGGTTTAGGGTTGTCCCGGGGGAGATGAAAACCAGGAAGAGCTTCTGGGTGGGTCTTGCTGGTTCTGTCTGTCTCCCACTCCCACTCCCTCTCTTTGTATTCTCTGAGTTTTGGTTTCTCACCTGGACTCCTGGGTGTGAGTGGGGCTTCCCAGGGCTACTGGAGCTGCCGTATATCCAAGAAGGATAGAACTTCTCAGACCACGAGCTCCTTGGCCAATGACGCCCTGGCCAAGAGCCCCACTGCAGGATAAGTTTGAAGCCTCCATCCTCCACCCTCAATGACTTCTTCAGCCCCATAGCCAAGTCCTAGGCTGTAAAGTTGGGTTGGCATGTTCATCAGAGTAACTTCACGGACCACGAGCAGGTCCAAAGAGCTGGTGGCCAAGGCGGGTCAAGAATTCTCAACAAGGTTCTATGAGAAGTTCAAGGAAATAATGTGTTTTCCTTGAGAAAAGGCAAGAAGAGCTTTTTCACTGCCTTCACAAGCGGGTGCATCTTCAAGGGGATGAAGAAGCAACTCCTCGGAGACCTGGAAACGTGGGACACAGACCACAGAGCAGCGTCTGGGCCCAGAGGAAAACGATGTTGATCATTAAGTCATTCAACAGGGCATCCTTGCATGGGGAGAAGTGACATCTCCAGCCCAGAAGTTGAGGCAGCAGCAGGCCTGGGCAGTCTCTAAGGGGCTGGTGGGCACCAAAGCATCACGGGAGCTGGAGGAGGCACATTCATCCTTAGCACCCCCATTCTGCACCTTCCAGAATTCCTGCAGAAACGCAAAGTCAGACTCATTACAGCCCACACGGAACAACGGGTCGGGGCGAGACAGCTCCCACCTCCCATGATGAGGGTCCTGAAGACACTGTCGACTGCCCTCAGGTCGGTGGGCTGGGGGCTTCCTGCAAGCGAGTAGCAGGTAGCAGGGGGTTGGGAGATGAGAAGGAAGGAGACATCTGGGAAAGCCCTGGGGTGAGACCCCCAGCATTAGGTGTATGAAAGTCGGGGGAAAGCCACCATGGTGAGCCATGTGGGTTAGTCACGTGGCCAGGGGCTTTCCCTTCCTTAGAGCAGCCAATGGCTGTAAGTCAGGCATCTCAGGATCCGAGGGCACCTCAATCCAGGGGACTTCTTGGAGGCAGTATGGTGAACATGAGTGGGGCAGGAAGGGCTCATGTCCATCCAGGTAACAGACCTGGGCAGGTGTGTGATACAGGTATGGCTGGGAGAGAGGTCACCATCTTCTCTGGAGGTCTAGAGCACAGAGGTGCTAGTCTGATGGTGGAAAGTGCTAGAAAAGAGACAGAAACTAGACTGGCCCATATGGTGGGAGGTGATAGAGATGAAGAGAGGCTAGACTGTTCCATCTGTGTGGAAGGAAGGTGATAGAGATGAGCGGAGGCTAGATTGGCCCATCTGTGTGGAAGGTGATAGAGATGAAGGAGACTAGAGTAGCCCATATGGGTTGAAGGTGATAGAGATGAGCCGAGGATAGACTGGCCTGAATGTGTGGAGGGTGGCAGGGATGCCTCCTCCCAGCTTCCCCTGCTCTGAGTCAGTGGGGCTCTGCCCTCTCCCCCTTCCCGCACCTACCTTGGTGCTGGGAGCTGGGACGCCTCTCTGGATCCAAATGTCGGGAGCCCAGACACCCATCAGGACCTCCTGACGCTCCACTAACCGCACAGATGCCAGGGCCAACTTGCACCAATGTCCAGCACTGACTTTCCCACTGCCCAGGGGCGCCCTGAGCCTGGGCTCATCCCACTACAGCTCCCAATCCAGGGGCCTCTGCTAGAGGCCTGGAAACCAGCTTTTCCAGGTGGGATTTCCCAGGCCCCCAGGGTGGCGTTGACGTTTCTGCTCTCTTCCCCACTGCCTCGCCCATTCAGAAGGGCCAGTTCTGCATGTGAGTACGCGAGACCTTCTAGGGACATCAGGTGGCCATCCTAGCCTCAGTTTCCTCACAGGAAAATGGGCCAGTGCCACCTTTCTGGCTCTGATGTAGATGAGCCCTGTGCTCTGTTTTCACCACACTGATTGCATTTATTAGCTTACTCTTGGCTTAAGGGTCATCCCCAGCAGTGCTCAGGACTTACTCCTGACTCTGTGCTCAGGGATCACAACTGGATGTGCTCAGGGCACCCTGTGTGGTGCAGGGGATTTAATCTGGGTAGGCTGTGTGCCAGGCCAGTGCCGTTACCCGCCATAGTGTCTTTCCAGAACACTGGCTGCATTTATAAGGTTCAGTGAGATCTGTGTATATGTGTGTGTGTGCGTGTGTGTGTGTGTGTGTGTGTGTGTGTGTGTGTGTGTGTGTCCAGCATAAGCTTTATGCTTTTCCCCTGGGCACACTTTCGGGGACTGACCATCATAAGAAAAACCCTCCTTGGACTCATGAGCACCAACCAGTGGAGGGGTGGGGGTTAGTGTGTCCAGAGCTAGACCTCGGCGTCTGTCCAGGCTTCCTGGGGCACTGACCGGTGCAGCCCCTCCCTGCTTCTCCTCTCTTGCTTTGGCCTGTGCCAGCCCAGCCCCCACACCGTGGGCAGCCTGCCAGCCAGCCGGGATCAGAGCAGCCTACTCCCTGCAGCATCTTGACCCTGTGTGTGGGCGAGGGACCCTGGGCACTCGTTCCCCCTTCACGGATGCCCTTCATGGAGCCCACCATAGCACCCCAGGGCACTCGCAGCCTTCCTCTCCTGTCCCGACCCACTCCCCACCTCTGCCCTCTCCCCCTACCTTCCTTCATGAATGCTGATTGATCATTCATCAATCACTGATAATTAAGTGGAATAACACATCCTGCTGCCTGGCAACCCGTTATGAATCAATAACCAGGTAGCCGCCGGGTCTTTTGTTTACGCCTCACTCATGCGTTTCTGTCCTTCACCCTGGACCCACAACCCCCTGCGTTCAGACACCTCCCATATGCTCAGTCGCGGAGGCTGAGTGTCTGCAGGCTGGGTCCTGCCTGCCCACCTTCCGGTGGAGGAAAACTGATGGAATCAGGTGCGCAGATCTGAGCCCAACCCGCTGCACAGGAACCAAGTTGGGGCTCCAGGGTCCGGCTCTGGGGCAGAGGCAGAGGGTCCCTCTACACTCATCAGGCTCTGAGGCCCACTTCCTGAGCTGAGCTCCCCGTCTGCACCCTATCTCCCTCCACTGGACCCTCTGTGGGTTAATGGGGCCCCACAGAGTTGAGTCCTCTGTGTCTGAGTCATTGTTATGCTCATGATTTCTTTCTGGACAGCTCAGTTGCACCCCCAGTTCCAGGAAGCCCCATGTGGCGCCAAGCCCCGGGCAGCAAGTTCAAGGCCAGGAAAGTGAGCACTTTCCTGGGGTACTCAAAACACACACACTCCCCAGGTGGGACCCACCGGCCTCCAGGCCACAGTAGTCGCCACGGCCATTTGGTGGAAAAATGGAGTTCCTTGTCCCCGTGGTGGCCAGGGCTGAGCTGGCGGCCAGAGCTCGGCCATCCACCCCTGTCAGCCGTGGCACCTGCTCTTGGCAGGAGGGTTCCAGGCTAACCATGCGTGGCTCCCCTTCTCCCCTGGCCAGGATGAAGCTGTAAGAACTAATATATTCTGAGTCCGACCAACTGCCGCTCACGAAGCAGAAAAAAAAAAAAAGACTTGCTTGAGTAACCGTAATAATTGGAAAATTATTTTGATAGCCTGAAACAATCTAATATATTACAGAATTTTATTAAAATAATATCAAATCAAATTAACTGCTATTCCATAATGAATTAGGTAACAAGGTAGGCAGATATTAATCGGCCTTGGCTTCTAGGCAGGGGAGCCTGGAATTTATTAGTTCTTGCGACAGGCAGGAGGGTGCAGGCGGGCACCCTCTCCCTGCCACTCGAGAGGGGGCCCCCCGAGACCTCCAAGCTTTTACTTTTTCTCTCCCCCAACTTCCACCTCCTAATCCATCATTAAACACTTGTATTTCTTTTATGGAGGGTCTTATGAAGTTTTTAATTTTTTAATTGCTTTGTGATTTAATAATGAGGATTTTTCATTTTGCCCGAATAAGGAGCGAGACGGTGATATGTAAATTCTTTCTCTCTCTCGCCACCCCGTCACCTTCCCATGCTCGTAGGGTCTCTCACGCCTGAAACGTGCCAGTTCCCGAGGGCGGGAGGGCCTCGGCCGCGGGGTGCCCTGAGCGGCCACTGGGGCTCTTTGGGAAGGCGGGTGCGGGCTTGTTGGAAGAGGTAAAAGACAAGTCTGGGAGAAGATGAGTAGAGGTGAAGGGCCCGTGGTGGACCCCCAGGAATCTAGCCTCCAATTTCCTAGGGAGGGGTTCAAGC
Source organism: Sorex palustris (assembly GCA_028565675.1). Taxonomy (NCBI): domain Eukaryota; kingdom Metazoa; phylum Chordata; class Mammalia; order Eulipotyphla; family Soricidae; genus Sorex; species Sorex palustris. Next base: position 22,132,723 of record JAOXYA010000019.1, on the reverse strand, counting down.
TTCTCTGGCTGCTTCTCAAACATTAGCGTGTCTTGGCACAGAGAAAAAGTGATTAAAAAAACAACAACAACAACAAACCTGGAAGGAAGGCCTGGGTGTTCCAGCAGCCTGGGGGTGGGCACCGTGTGGCAGTCCCCCCACCATTGACCACCGCAGTCCCTCCAAGAGGCAGTGCTGGGATATCCAAAGCTGTTGCTCTCATTTCCAATTTCCAGGCGCCCCTGGCATTCTGCCAACCTCAGCAGCTCCTGGGGGGAGGGGGCGGAGTGGCTTGGAGCCTCAGTTTACCCCTCTGTAGAATGGTTTTTCAAGGTTAAAGCACTCAGCCAGGACCCCGTGATGCGCCCAGTGGCTCTGCGTCATGCAGGTTTGTGAAGAAGCAGGAGTGAGGAGGAAGGCTTCTGGAGAATACCCCTCTCTCCTCATCCCTGAGCTGAATGGTGCGTGCCAGTGTGTGTGTCGGGGGGAGCCGGGGCGGGGTCCCAGGCCTGCCGGGGGCACACCCCCCTCCCTGCTACTCAGGGCTCCATGTGTGCTTTGCTGCCATGCTCTGGCTGGGGATGGTGCCCACAGAAGCTCCCCCCAGGTCAATGTCTAGGCAGAAGAGGAAGCAGAAGATGGGGCCACCTAAATCCCGCGGATGCAGGAACTGGTACTTCACCTGGGGAAGCTCAGAGCATCAGCACTGTGATGCTGCCCTTGGCCCGCACTGTCTCCACACGTGTTTCAGATTTTCTATCTTTAGTGACAGGGGCCTGGCCAAGCCCTTTGACCAATGGGTGCTCTAAGGAGGCTGCAGCAGCTCACTGCCCCGGGAGCCCTGCTGGGTGAGGAAAGGGCCATGGGAGGGGCCCTGGGCAGAGAAGTAGAGGCCTCTCTGCCTTGTCCCCACATGTGGTCAGTCTCTCCCTCATGTCCCGCTGCCCCACAGATGCTGTGCAGGGACTCTAGGTCCGACAAGACATGCCCCTACCCCGGGAGGGGCAGTGGTGACCAATAAAGTCACAGCCCAGAACTTTCTCTTTAGCCTTGTGCCCGGAGATGATTCTAGAAAGCCCTCAGAGGGCCTGGGGCACAGGGCCTGGCCCCTGCTACCTGAGATCCTCAGAGGAAGTTCCAGTGGCTTTGAGCAAGTGGGCCTGGTGACCGGACCATGCACTGGATGGCCGAGCCCTGCATGGCTGCAGGAGACAGGCTGAGAGCCGCTGAGGATTTGGGTGGGCTGCACGCCTTCCTCCTCCTGCACTCCTAAGGGCTTGGCCAGGCGGGAAGAATGGGAGGGAGCAAGTACACACCTGTATGTGTGTCCACACACACACACCTATGCATACATGCACTTGTGCACAGGTGCATGCCATAAACATCAGCACATGCACACATTCATACATGAGTAGAACATACTCCTACCCACGTACACATTCATATGCACATGTACACAGAAGATACACCTGCACATGCACACTCATGTATGCATGCACACAGAACACACACCTACACACACACTAATACACACATGCACACAGAACATATACCCACACATGCAATATTCCTACATACATGCACACAGAACACACACCTACACATGCACACATTTATACATGCATAGAACACATACCTACACACGTACACACTCGTACATGCATAGAACACAACTATGCATGCACACACTCATACACACATGCACACAGATCATACACGTATACATGCGCACACTCCTGCACACAGAACACATACCTAAACATGCAATACTCATATATACATGCATACAATGCAGACCTATACATGCACACACTCATACACACATACACAGAACACAATCTAAACATGCAATACTCATATATACATGCATACAATGCATACCTAAACATGCATGCACTCACATACACACCTGCACACACCTGCACATGGCACTCATCCTTATATCACACATAATTGCACGCATACACACTACGCTCAACATGCACCAATACATATCACAAATGGAACTGGGTGACACAGATACCCCACACGTATAGTAAGCACATAAAGACATGTACTCATGTCTACAAAGACTACATGTGTGCGTACATATAACATATCTAAACTCATTCATCTTTACACATCTGTACACAGACCACACATACACACAAACACACCCACAGACACCTACAGACAGATAACACATATTTACTTACACATATAAACATACACCACACACATACATTCATGCATACACATAGCATACACATGTATAGAGACCACAGACATGCACATGCAAACAAAGACATATGTACCACCACACACAAACCTATATACACATAGATGCAATTGCTCAGATGTCACAATATTTACAAGATGCACATATACCCACACACATACACGTAAATATAGACACACTCATACATGCATATACTTATACACTACACAGATGCATGAGCACCTTCATGCACGGACCACACACAAACTTGCACACATGTCTATCCATACAGAGCATAACATACAACTGCACACGTATCACCCACATGGCTGCATAGACATGCAAACACATACACTCATACATGTCCTGCACTGTGCATCTAGACCTAAGCACATGCATGCATCCACTCACACACATGTGATGGACATGTGCATGCATGTACATCCATGGTTCAACTGCACCATGTGCCTGTATGGCCCATGAATGTCCATGTGCCTTGGGTCCACACAGACATGCTTCACAGATATGTGTATGCCGGACCTTTGGGGTCACTGATGGGGTGGGGGGCAATAGAAGGTTCTCAGGCCCCTTCAGGCTGGTGACTGACACTGTCTTACGTGGTGGGATGGAGGGGGACCCTCCAGGCCGGTGGCTGACACTGTCACATCTGCTGGGCCAGGTAGCAGCACAGTGAGCTGAGGGAGCCCAGTTGGGTCCATCTGATGCCCGGGAGCTAGACTCCGCAGCGCACCTCTGGCCGCAGCTGCTCCAGCTCTTCCTCTGAAACCCCCAAGTGGCCCTGCGGTGGCACAGTGACGACTCAAGGGCACCTGGGCCCCACGCTTGCCTTTCTGTTCGGGGCTTGTGCAATGTCAAAGCCAACTTCGTCCACCACGTTCCTGTCCTCCCCCACATGTGTCTGGTTTGGTGAACGGGACACAGATTCATCATTGCAGGAGAAGCTGAGGCCCCAGGACCCAAGATTCCAGAGCTCGGATACTAAGAGTGAGGACCCGCTCCACTGACCACAGCTGGGCCTTGACGTTTGCTGCAAACCTGTTCTTCTCGGTCCGAATTCTCTTGTCCAGCTGTGCAGAGCCACCGTTCCCCAGATCAGTTCGAAGACTCATGGGAAGGGGGCTCTCATGGGGCCCATGAGATGAGGTGATGGACCTGGGTGTTATTGGACCATTCATGGAAAAGCAAAGCACCCTGAGTCACTTCGGGGTTGAATACTCTCATCAAGAGATTGTTCCAGAATCAGGAAAGATTTTCACAGGTGGATCTGGGGACCAAGATCAGGAAGCCAGGACCTCATTGAAGGAGGTGGGGACAGAGGCCACCACCCTCTTGGAGCGTCCTGTTCTCCCCTGGGCCAGCACCAGCAGGAACCCAGCCGACAATGCCCGGGACACAGACACACAGACACACAGACACACACACAGACACACAGACACACACATACACACACACACAGCTGAGGTGTGAACTGTGGGTCCAGGCTGAGAGAAACAAAGTCATGCAGTGGGGGCCACTGTGCCCCCCCCGCCCCCTTTGGCTGGATATTCTCTAGAGTGAAGTAACACTTTGCGAAATCTAGAGAAATCCATCCAACCGCCTCCTGTTGATCGAATGACCAGATAGCTGGGAAAGCTATGGATTGCGACATCCCTAGTAAGTTATCCCGAAATAAAAGAGAATATTTGCCCAACTTTATGTTAAAATAACAAGACTGGCACAGACATTGATGGATGCCGCAGCCCCCGGTAGCAGATCATCCCCTTTTCCTCCCCACCGAGGCGTGAGACCCTCATCAATGAACAGGAGCGAACAGACCAAGGATGGAGGGGTTTGTGCCCCCAAAGTCAAAGAGATTCTCTTCTAGGACAAGCAAGAATGTCTCCCTTTTCAGATGAGCAGAAGCTGGAGGGAGGGTGTGTGTGTGTGTGTGTGTGTGTGTGTGTGTGTGTGTGTGTGTGTAGCGACATTTTTCATCATTTATCAGGCAAGAAGATGGTCTTCGGGAGACAAGTGCGACTGTGGGCTGAGGAACCAGCCCTCCCCTCGCTGCCCCAAGCGGGCTTCTCCATCAAGCAGGGGGATGGAATTCCAGGGAAGGACTTTCCCGCCGCTGGGGCTGCCAGGCTGAGTCAGCAATCTGCTTGTTTCTCATGGCGTGGACATAAAACGCCGCTCAAATGAAGTGAGGGCCTCTCGGGCGGGTAATTGCTTCCAGAAGAACAGCTCCCAAACAAGCCCCTTGGTGTTTCCATGGGGAAAAAATAATAATAAAAAGGATTAAAATTAAGGACAGAAAGAATACGAGGGTAGATACAATCAAAGATGCATCGGAGGGGAGCTTGCGGGCCATTTTTTTGGGCAGAGACTTTTCATTGATACTTTGCTTTCCCACTTCAAGCGTGGGAACTTTCTGTGCCTTACCTGCTGCCCCACACAACACACTGTTCCGGCCGTCCACCCCTCCCAGGAGGAGAGTGATCTGACAGCAGAAATCAGCAATAAATAAATAAAAAAAAAACAATACTCTGAGTACATTCAGATCTTGGCAGTCCAAACCCACACTAACCATGACTCCACTTGCTGACTCCTGTATTACTAATTAGCTTTCTAATTTTCTGTGAAACCAGGGAGAACAAGAGACGAACTTGACTTCCAAATGAACATTGCTGTCACATGGCCAACTTTGCAGGGATTTCCCAAGATATGCATGTTCTTCGAGGCATGCCCTCTACATGTGCCCCCAAGTTACCGTGTCGGTTTTACATTTGGATGCTGCATGTGAAGACCACACGGAGGCTGTCCTGGGGCCACATATGGGCGGAATGGAGTGGTTGTGGAAAGCTGGTCTGTGGGTTGGGGAAAGAGAAACCAAATAAATAGAACTGTGTCTGCAGGAGCAGGCCGGGTAGAGTTCTCTGGGATTGTGAGATGTTCTGTTGCCGAACTCACTTTGGAAGAGGTGACCACATGGACTTCCGTTTTCACATTGCAGTGCCGTGGAAGATGCTGGCGGCAGCCAGGGACGTGAGGAAAGGGGAGGCTGATGTTGGCCCCTGGGATGTAGCCACCTGCCTGGTCCCCCTTGTGTACTCCCTGGGGCTCCCAAGGGAGCTCGTGGGGTGCTGGCCCACCTTTGCTGGGGTGGTCTTTCTGGTGATTTCTGGGTCCCCACCCAGGAGGGAGTTCTGAAGGGTTCTTCGTGATTAGATCCTGACTTTGAAAACCTGCAGGGTCACCCCTGGCGGAGCTCAGGGCCCTTGGGCCCTGCCTGCACTCTCCTCAGGATTGGGCTGGCCTGGAGGGAGAGGGTCTGATGCTGAGCTTCCATGAGGGCCTCAGAGATCTCATCAGTAGCATGGGTACAGGGTGGACACCTGTTGGACTCGAAAGAGGGAAGGAGTGGCCGCTGGGAGGAGCACGAGTTCTAGCTGGGGATGGGCAGGGAACAGCCTGGCTGGTGGTCTTGGCTTTGAGAGTGTGGGGATCCTCGAGAGAGACCACCCACTCCGAGGAAGAGATCTTCTTGGTCTGTTTGAGGACCATGGGAGCGAGTGGTGGGTTCTGCAGCATGATGGTTTGGTGCCTGCAGTGACACTGGTGATGGTGGTGGTGGGGGGAGCGCTTGACCCCTGAGACCTGCATCTCCCGATTCTCAGATCTCAAGGCCCACACTGAGGCATCAGCAGTCCCTAGCTCCCACTGCTGGTCCAGGGACATGCTCTGAGGCGGGGCCTCTGCAGCTTCTGGAAGTTTCCTGCCCTTTAATGATAAACTCCAGCCTTCCTGGGGAACCTTCCCTGCTCTGTGTGCCTGTGTCACAGCTAAGCCTCCCTTGACATCACATCGGGGGCCTTTTAGCCCCTGAACGTTGCCCTCTTCTAGCTGCTTGTATTTTTTTTTCTTTTTGGGTCACACCCGGCGATGCTCAGGGGTTACTCCTGGCTCTGCACTCAGGAATTACTCCTGGCGGTGCTCAG
>JAOXYA010000019.1:22077524-22090259 GCA_028565675.1 Sorex palustris | reverse complement strand
AATTGAAACCCAAGCACAAAAATTTGTAAGTCTACAACTGTCCCTCATGGTGTTTCACTAATAAAATTTTTTTTAAATGTGATTTTAAATATTTGAAAGCAAATATATCTAAGATAATACAATCATATTCTTTGGCCATCACTTTTGATTTTACATGAAAAATCTCTTCTCATGTATAAATCTAAGAGTACCCTTGAAAGTCACTTGAGAGGCCAAGTGATAGTACAGTGGGGAGGGCGTTTGCTTTGCACGAGGCTGACCTGAGTTCAATCCCTGGCATCTGATATGGTCCCCCAAGCACCACCAGGAGAATTCCTGAATGCAGAGCCAGGAGTAATCCCTAAGTATCACTGAGTGTGACCGAAAAAGAAAAAAAAAGAAGAAAGTCACTTGAATGCTAAGGGAAATTTCAGTAGGCCACAGGACCCTCTGAATGCTTTAGAAACTAGGCAAAATTTTTTTTAAAAAGAAAAAGGTTGTGTTTCACTATCTCTAGGATTATGAAAGACCTTTCATCAGTCCTTGTCATTTTATTTATTTTTTTAAAAAATGTTTAATGACCCAACTTTCAACATTTTCTTTCTTTCTTTCTTTCTTTCTTTCCTTCCATTCCTTCTTTCTCTCTTTTTCTCTTTCTTCCTTTCTTTCTCTCTTCCTCTTTCTCTTCCTCTCTCCCTCTCTCTTTCTCTTCCTCTGTCTTCCTCTCTCTCTTTCTTTCTCTCTTTCTGTCTTTCTTTCTTCCCTTCCAAGTCATGCTTAGAAGACCTCAGGGTCCCTCTCACTGACCCTCACTAACTAGACTGATGCTTCAATGCTGGAACTATAGGGCCGAGGCACACTTGGGTCAACCCAGCTGTCCTTGGGCATCTCCAGAACTGCCCCTGGTGGCGGTCAGGATGGGCTATGCCAGGAATCAAACCTGGGTCAGTCACAGGGAAGGCACATGCTTAGCCTGGAGCTACCTCTGCAGCCCTGCAAACTGCAACTTCACGGCTGTGTATCTGTGTGTGCCTGTGTGTGAGTGTGTACATGCATATGTGTGCCCTTCTGTCCAAGTGTGCAAATGGGCATACAGGTGTGCATAAGTATATGTGTGTGTTCCCGGGCATGTGCGCACGAGCATATGTGTCTGTGTGTGCCTGAAATAAGATCATCTTTCCTCCCCACACCAGCGAATCTGACAGAATGGATTTACTGTTTAAGGTAAATGTTGAATTTCTACATTATAGGCATATGGTTCCAATTAGAAGGATCACAAACAATTTATTGATCTTTTACACAAAGAAAATAATGGCAAGAAAGATTATCCTGTGATGATAGGGTGCGGACGGCTTGAGGAGGAGCGGAGTGAAAACAGTGGAGGAAATATTTTGGTTCAAGCATGAAGGGAAGTCTGGGTACTGAACTTGGCACTCTGAATGTGAGTGTGCCCTTGCTCAGAGGCACACGCTGACACATGCAGACACACTCAGAAACGTGCCTGTGCAGAAACGGGGCTGCTGTGCTGCGGGTCACATGGCCCCACACAAGGAGAAACTTGCAGACACATGCAGACACATGCAGGCACAAGCAGACACACACAGACACATACAGACACAGACACACAGACACACGTTGACACACACAGACACACATAAACACAGACACACAGACACATGCTGACACAAGCTGACATATGCACACACATATAGGCATATGCTGACACACACAGAGACACTCAGACACACAGACACATACAGACACATGATGACACACGCTGACACATGCAGGCACATGCAGACACACATAGACCCACACAGACACAGACACACAGACACATGCTGATACAAGCTGACATATGCAGACACATGTAGACACTTGCTGACACATACAGACACACACACTCAGATATACACAGACACATGCAGACACACACAGACACATGTAGACACATACTGACACACACAGACACAGACTCACACGCAGACACACACAAACACATGCGGACACATGCAGACTCACGCAGGCACACACAGACACACACTGACACACGCAGACATACCCAGACAGACCTAAACACATACACACACAGACATCCCCAGATACACAGAGACGCATGCAGACACATATAGACACACGCAAATGCGCCCAGACACAGACACACCCAGACAGACACAGACACAAACACATGTCATGTAAACAGATGAAAAAATTTACACCAGAGACACAAAGACACGCCCCCCAACATACACAGATATAGCAGACACACAGAGACACATGCAGCCACTCCCCGACACACATAGTCACACACCCCCCACACACATACACTCACACACACAAACACACAGGGACACTTGGAGACACCCAGACACACCCAGTTACACATGGGCACAGACACACTCAGATACACCCAGACACCTACACACACAGACACGCCCCAACACACGCATCCACAGACACGCGTGAGCACAGAGAGCCTCCATCAGAGGGAGCACTGTGCAGAGAGAGGGCACGAGGCGCAGGAACATTCTAGATGAGGTGCACAGGTTCTGCTAGCTCCTGGTCTCCTTTGACTAAGCATTATTTGAGTGGAGTTTCCTGTTCTCAATTAGCTAAAATCCTGTAGGGGTAGCAGGCACTGGGGACACAGCTGGCTCCGGCTCCTTCTCCAGCGTGCCCCTGGCCTCCCGGGCAGGACAGCAGTTGTGGGGGGTCAGGGGGGCTGTGAGCCGCAGGCCTCCCAAAGAGGGAACATTCCCGCTCAGGGCTGGCTCCCTCTCCACTGTCTCTGAACCCTGAAATGTTTGCAAAGCGTCAGGGAGGAGCTTTGATCTTTTTCTCCTCCGGGAAGAGCTGAGCCCCTCTCCCCACACCACATACCACAGGGAGGTTCTTCTCGGACCCAGGCCCTCCATATCTGCGTGCCCCCTCTGCAGGGGTCACCCCCGGGGGTAGGCTGGACATGAAAGGGGCCTTCCCGAAGGTGCCCGGGAACGCACCGCCCTGCCTGGTTCCTGCTCCCCGTTAGTGGACGGGGGATCCCAGACCTGGCCCCACTCACCAAGGGCATGTTGGGAAGAAGTCAGCCTGGGAGACGGTCGGGCTGCCTTTCTTTTTTTTATTCTGGCGAGCATATACACAGATGGCGATTCAAATGTGACTGGTTGCAACATCACCGTTAATGTGTCTCTGGCTCTCCGTGGACGCCACAGAAGCTATTCACTCAGACCAGCACCTGACCAGCACCCCCCACCCCACCTGAGCAGCCTCCTGAGCACTCTTCTCTTTTCTGTCTCAGGAATCTGCCACGTCGCCGTAAACCAAATCAGACAGTATCTGCCCTGTGCCGAATGTCTTATTTCTCACTTGGAACGACGTCCTCGAGCTTTGACCCTGGTGTCGCAGGTATCAAATCCTTTCCCTCTTGCTAGCAGCTGGCCGGCCCCTGCTTCTTTCCTCTTCCCCGACCCGTGGACATTGGCTGTGTTTGTGCTGTGAAGAGACACGACACCCCCCCCCCTGCCCTATAATGCTTTTCCTTGCTCGCCTAGATGTGGAGTTGCAGGATCTTGCGGGAATTCCGGGCTTCATGCTGTGAGTCTCACCCATCCCCAACTTTTGGGTCTTGGGGTGGGGGGAAATATGCGGAGGCCACCTATGGATCTGCCCCAGGGAGACTCAGAAGACACATGAGGGAGACGCCAGCGTGGTGGGCTCTCTCCATGGGTACCACTCAGCACAGGGTCCCGTGGCTACACTTACGTGGATGGACTCCGGTGGGCACTGCTCTGACATGGGCTCCGGCTTCTTTTGGATCTCCAGGGTCCCAAGGGGCGTCATGAGTGTCCTCCCCTGGCTGACACTGCTGGACCATTAGGCACGCCACAGGGAAGGGGCAAGGCTGGGGACCACAGGGCTCAGTCACTGGGTCACAGACGCCCACGCTGAGTGCCAGCTCCCTCAACCCCCACCAGCCGTGGCTGTCTCGAAAGAGCAGCTCAGCTCCCCAGGGAATTGGTCTTCATGGATCATGGCTTGGGTGATGGAACCCAGCTCTAAGCAAAAGAATGTGCAAGGGGTGGGGGGGCTGGAGTTCAAGTCTGGGAGGGGAGACATTTGCGCTGCATGAGGCCCACTCCAGCTCCATTGCCGGCACCACACGAGCCCTGAGCATCGCCAGCGGTAGCCCTGGGTGCCCCCGAACACTCCGGGATGGCTTGGGTGACCCCAGGCACTGAACCCTCGGCTTTCTCCATTGACCCCCCAGTCTGGCTTGCTGAGAGTTTCCAGGAGGGACCCTTAGGTCACCTGAGCACCACTTGGGAGGTCCCCAAATAAAGTAAAATGAAGCATCAAGAAACCCGTTTCCCCGCGCAGGCTAATTGCTGTAAACAGTGTATAGTTACACCATACTTCAGGTCACGAAGCATAATCCAATTTCTAAATCAAGACCCCAACGCGCATCTTGTAGCAAGCACTCGTGGCATATCTCAGTGACTTATTTACTCTTTCATTTCTTTCCAGCCTGCTTGATCTGGCTCCAGGGCATGCCAGACCCTGTCCTGGGAGCTCGGGAGACCCGGCCGTGGACAGGACACTCCCTCTCTGCCACCCTCACCTACCCAGCGCGGCTCTCAGAGCCCCTTCTTCTCAGCCTGGAACTGTGAAGTAAGAGGACCTCGAGGGCATGTCTCTGGGAGGAAGAGGAGGAGCCAGAGCAGACCCCACTGAGAACATGAGACCCCGGACACTCCACAGGCAGGAACCCCAGGGGGGAATCTATTTGTCTTCTCACCAGGGGCTCTGATGATGCCTCTTGGCGAGTCGCTGGTCCAGGAGGCTGACTCCACTCTGTCCGCTGCCCTCCATCCCTGATGCCCAGTGTCAGGGTGCATCCAGCCCGCCTGGGGATGGACACGGTCCCACAGGCCAGGCCCCGCTCATACGCATCAGGGCCTCTGTGGAACCTGTGTCTGTCTCAGATCTCACACTCTGCACTGCCATTCACATGGACACGGCCTCCTGTCAGTCTTCCCATCTGTATAATGGGATTCCCTGACATCCTCTCCCCAGGTCAGTGACAAGACAAGCGAGAGTCTGCTGAGAACCTGCGTTCCCAAGTGCTCATGCCCACTGGTCCCCAGGATGGGGCTCTGTAAGTGTGCTCAGGGGAATGTGTCTCCCTCGCCCTCTTCTATGCCTGAGGTCCTGGGCCTGCAGGAGGGGGATCTGGGGACTTAAGGGTGTATGTGTGTGTGGGGGGAATCCATTCTAGCTTCGCACCCTGTGCCCGGGGTTCACTCTCCTCTCTCTGCTTTGCAGCCGGGCCAGGGCCTGCCCTGGGCGGGGTGGGCAGTGTCTGGCAGGCCAGGCCAGCCGCGCCATGCCCTGGCTGGGGCTGACGCCACAGTCTCTGCCGGGTTTCCTGCGTCTGGAAGGGACTGAGGTTGCGAGCGGTTTCCTGTTTCTCTGCAGCGAGGACGGCCTAATTGGAAAGACATGTTGGGCTGCCGTGTCCAGCATGTGGGAGCGGGGGGCGGGGAGCCCAGCCAGCCCCGGCCCTCTCCGGGAAGGCATCCGGAAGGGGACCTGGGGCACAGCAGGGGTGGGGAGCCCCTCCAGAGGCTGCCCTGGGCCGGCCCCTGTCTCCAATCTCAGCCTGTCCAGCCCCCTCAGGCCTCCTCAGGAGCTGGGCGCGGTTCCCTGGCACCGAGATGGAAACCACATGTGGTCACAGGCGGGCAGCTGTCCCTGTCAGAACCTGGGTCAGGACCTGCAGAGGGGAGCAAAGGCCCCGTCACCTTGGGAAGGCACCCCATGAACCACCTGGGGGACCTCCGGGCAGCAGGTGCTAGAGGGGCAGATGGGGACTCAAACGAGCCCCACATCCCCCGGCAGTGCCCTGCTGGGGTCCCCAGGCAGGAGTGGCTGTGGTCTGCACTCGAGCTGAGAAGAACAAGGCACTTCCTGTCTCCCCTCTTGCTCTGGTATGCAACGCAGGGGCGTGGAAGGTAGGATTGAAGCCCCATCACGCCACGCTGCCTCCCTACTCAAAACTTCACACAGGGCTCAGTGTCAGCCATGCAGACTCTGCTTGACAGCCAGTAGAGTCATCACAGGTGCCTGCTAGGATTGTTGCTGTGTGGGAAAGTATCAGCGCGTGCATATGAAAGGTGAGCTGGCCAGGATGGTAGCACTCTGAGGCGTCTGCACCTCCAGCTCAATCCTCTATATCAGAGGGAATTCCCACCATGCCCTCACACTGAGAACAGTTTCCGTGCCATGCCCTCACTTCAGGCACTGTTCCCACCATGCCCCTCACTCCAGATGCTTTCCACCATGCCCTCACACCAGGCATAGTTCCCACCATGCTCTCACACCAGATGGTTCCCACCATGTCCTCATACCAGGTGTTTCCCACCATGTCCTCACACCAGATGGTTTCTACCATGCCCTCACACCAGAGAGTTCCCACCGGCCCCCTCACACCAGATGGATCCCACCATATCCTCAGACCAGATGGTTCCCACGATGCCCTCACACCAAAGGTTTCCCACCATGTCCTCACACCAGATGGATCCCACCATGCCCCTCACACCAGGAGTTTCCCACCATGACCTCATACCAGATGGTTCTCACCATTCCCTCACACCAGATGGTTCTCACCATGCCCCTCATACCAGGAGTTTCACACCATGCCTTCACACCAGATGGTTCCCACCATGTCCTCTCACCAGATGGTTTCTACCATGCCCTCACACCAGATGGTTCCCACCGCCCCCCTCACACCAGATGGATCCCACCATATCCTCAGACCAGATGGTTCCCATGATGCCCTCACACCAAAGGTTTCCCACCATATCCTCACACCAGATGGATCCCACCATGCCCCTCACATCAGGAGTTTCCCACCATGACCCCATACCAGATGGTTCTCACCATTCCCTCACACCAGATGGTTCTCACCATGTTCTTATACCAAGACAGTTCCTGCCAGGTGCCTCACTGCAGTGAAGGTTCCCAAACAGTGACTCATACTGGAGAGAGGAGGAGTAGGAAGGGGCCCTGGCTGGTGTTTGATGTCTCCCTGCGTTTCAAAGAAACCATGCTGGCACTACAAAGTCTTAAGGTCAGACTCAGCCTCACTGGAACTCTGTCCCACTCCAGTTTCTTGCCCATGCCTGATGGTCACTGCCTTAGATTTTCTCCCATGTGAAAATTGTGCAAGTCTGCCATGCACACATGGATCTGTGCATGTATGTGCATCCATGTCTGCTCATGTGCTTACTTGCCTGTGAATACGTGCACACGTGTGGGCCTGTGTGCTCAGTTGATGTGGTGGAAAATGTGGTTTCAGGGACAGCATGATTTCGTGTGTTTGTGTAAATGCCCAAACATGCTTGTGTGTTTTTGTGTGGGGGAATTGTGTATGTGCTTACACCTATGTGTATCCCACTCTTCATGATTTCAATATAACTATGCTGTAAGGGGAAAGCAGGGATGAGAAAGACGAGGACTAGCATGATGGAACTATGATGACTGGGACTACGACTGAAGTTACAACCACGACTGTGCTGTAAGGGGAAAGACTGGACTACTCTGGGGAGGAGAGAGAAATAAATAGACTATGGACCAGCCTGGGGCCCTGTTTCTTTGTTCTCCTGATCCTTTGTCTGTCCATAACTGTGGGGAGGCAGCTTTTGGCCACTGAATGCTCGAGTTCCATGCGCACCCCCATGCTTCCTCTTTGAAACACTGCTGACAACCTCTCTGCAGGTGACCAAGCTCACAAGTGACCACCCTGGAATGGTGAAACCACGTGGGGGAATCGGGGGTGCAGAGTGGGCTTCTACCTCCTTCAGTTGTTCACTGAGTCTCATAGAAATCTCCAGGAGCCCGGCTGACCTGCCAGGCATGGGATGAGCTGGTGACGGTCCCTGAGCCTGGGTCAGCAGGGTCAGCAGTGCACGCCGGTGGACTGAGCCTGCTTTATGTGCAGGAGACCTGGGTTTGATCCCCAACACTGCAGGCTTCAAGTCCTATGGTGGGCACGAAGCCAGGAGTAGCCCCTGAACATGGCTGGATGTGTCCTCTCCAAATAGATAGAAACTTGGTTCACACTTTGCTGTGTTTTAGCTAAAAATTCCTTACTGTGAAGACCATCAGGCTGGAGAGCACGTTTGTCTTGTTAGTGTGTCATTGGGGGGTCCTCATGTAACATGACTTTGGACACGGAGACTTGGCTGGGGAACCGGGCATGGACTCACTCTATCCATCACTCTGATTAAATGCAGGTCAGCTCGGGTTGCTTATGTGAGAACGGGGCGCAGGGGAAAGGGGCCAAGGGGTCTCCGTTGCAGTCTCCCTCAGGCTGGGGATTGTGTCTGCATTCTGTCTGTTTGTCCCTGGTGGGACAATCAGCCTCAGGAAGAGCAAAGATCCGACTGAGTCAGGAGGTGTGAGTGCATCTCCAGGGCGGGTCCATGTCCTGAAACTCACTGCATTCTGTGGTCACTACACTTTCCCTTTTGGGACTTCTGAGGCACGCTCTGCCCAGACTGACCTCCAAGGGATCCAAAGGTGACTGAGGGGGTCACAGTGCCATCAGCCCTGTGAGGACCAGACACAGGGACGCAGGGCGAGGCTCATGGTCCCTGAAAGAAGGTGCTGCGTTCCCATCTCGGGAGGGTTTTCTTGACCATATTTGGAGGGGTCCCTGGTGCTCTGAGCAATCTAATTGATCCCAGGGCCAGACAGGGCTGAGCCAGCGTGAGGCCCTGGCTCGCTGCAATCATGCTATTTTTTGAGTCGAGATTCACAGGAAGCAAAGCCACACTATTTTTTTTGCAGCCAAGTGGGACTTGGGGGGGGGGTGGTAGCAAGCAGTGAAACAATGGGTTGGTGCCTTGGCCGCCCTACAGGGCACAGACGTATTTGGTCAACCAGAGGGGCAGGAAATAATTATTTATTGTGCATTTATTTTCAGGACTCTGGGTAACATGCAAATGAATCCAAATATGGCCTGAAGACAGTTCTGCTGCCATTACAGACTATCTTCCTCACTCTGCCCAGGCGCTCTGAGCAATTGGCCTGGAGACAAGTGAGAGTCTCCTCCAATGAGACAGGCGTCACCAACCTCAGAGACCCAGCTGCACCCTGGCACGCCGGCCACTTTTCTTCAGCGAGGACTCCAAAGGAATCTTCAGATGGTTTGAATACTGGACAGAGCAATCCCTCTCGAGCCCAGCGGGGAAGGAGGAGTGTGTAATCAGGACAGATTTGGAAGCCTGGGAACACTGCCCTCACCCGTCGCTGGCCAGGGAACATCATTTGAGGAGTGATTTGACTTGCCTTACTTGGAGGGTCCTCACCTGTAAAACAGGCCAAAGGATTTCACCCGCTCAAGACGCAGCCAAAGGGAAGAGTACCTGGATGCATAAGTTGGGTAACCATCCCCCCCAACATTCAGCCTCATCACGCACTTCCCAGAATCTCTGTGACCTGCTCTGGACAGACGGCCGTGGGAGGTGTCATCAGTGAAGATGCATCTGACTCAAGAGCGTGGGCTCGAACTTGAAGAGGTTCAAGGTCATTGTAGAAAGGGAAGGCACAGAGGGAGAGACCAGTGCCATATAGGGCCAGTTGGAGTTGCAAAAGCGAAAGCCCGCCTGGGATGTCCCACGGCCCCCAGGAGCTGGAGGGAGGGAAGGCTTCTCGGCAGTCTCGGAGGGGGTGCAGCCCGCTGACACAGCAGTCGTTGACTGCCAGCTCCCGGACAGCGGGGAGAAGACATTCCTGTGGTTAAAACCCCCCAGGTGGCGGCGACTTTGTTATAAGAGCAGGGAGAGCTGCACACACCAATAAATGTTTGCATAAAAAGAGCGCTCCGGAATCTGGCCCAGGGGCCTCGCAGCTCTTCCCTCGCCTCGTGGTCTGGAGAGTAACAAGGCACGGGGGGATGCAAAGACCCTGAGATGGGCTCCCACAAGTAGAGTCAGTCTGCTCCCGCCTCCGCGCACGGCTGCTTCTCTGACCCGTGACTGTTCCGCATCTGCGTTTCCCAAACAGACAAGCCCAGGGCGTGGGTTCATTTCACCCTGGACCACGAGGACAGAGCTGGACACACAGCTCCATATGGTGACAGGGGACCGCTCCCACCCCCTTCTCGGGGGAGGTCTAGGGTGCAATTGATGCAAGCAACAACATGGCCCTAAATATCAGCGCCAACGTCGGTGCCCAGGGTCCCGTTTCCATCTTTCTGTCATGCGCCCCAGCAGGACGTGGGTTTATGTGGTCCTGAGACCACGTGCAGATGGACACACTGAGCACGGTGGCCCCACAGACACAGGGGCGGAGTATGTCAGAATAAACGGCCGTCGTTACCTTTTAAGACAGGTGGTTACGGTAAACAAAAGAGGCTCGGGCTGATAAATTGACAGCACGCCTGTTTGCTTTGCTCGAGAATTTATTGTGGCTGTACTAAGTGTCAGGGTGAGCCCGAGAGGAGACTGTGCTGGGGATCCATCCATCACGCTGGGGCTGGTGTCCAGCCTTGATTGGCAGCGTGACCTGGGTCCACGGATGTGGAAACTGGGCTCTGGGTTCCAGGTGGAAGTGGCTGGAGGGGTGGTAAGTTGTAGCTTCTGTTTGTCCAGATGGTTGTGCAGGGCAAGTTTTCTGATTTTCACAGTCTTAATAAACCCCATTAAGACTGGAGTTCTCCAAGTGAGGGGTATTTCATTCAGATCAGCTGGGAAAGAGCAGGGGGAATCCAAACAGGAGGGGGAAAGCTCAGCCAATCAGAAGGGAGAATGGTTAGCCAATAAGCAGGGTGAATGTGCATTAATAGGAAAGGATAACGTACAGCCAATCATCAGCCAATCAGAAAGAGGAATGCTCAGTCAATCAGAAAGGGGAATGGTTAGCCAATAAGCAGGGGGAATGTGCACTAAGGATAACGTACAGCCAATCATCACGGACATGCTCAGCCAATCAGAAGGGGGAATGGTTAGCCAATAAGCAGGGGCACTGCGCACTAATAGGAAAGGATAACGTACAGCCAATCATCAGGGACAGGTTCAACCAATCAGAAAGGGGAATTCTCAGCCAATCAGAAAGGGGAATGGTTAGCCAATAAGCAGGGGGACTGCGCACTAAGGATAACGTACAGCCAATCATCAGGGACATGCTCAGCCAATCAGAAAGGGGAATGGTTAGCCAATAAGCAGGGGCACTGCGCACTAGTAGGAGATGGGTGATGTGTCCGTCGACTCTGTGGGAGAGGGAGTCAAGGCCCTGGAGTTCCAGGTGTCAATCAGGGCACTTGGTGCCAAGGGGGAAGTAAAGGGAAGTTTGGGAAGGGAGGAAAGGGCAGTACCCCTGGCCCTGGCCCTCCTAGTGTGAGCAGAACTATGAGGAGAGGCAGCTAAAGAATTGAGGTCAATTGGATCTCGTGGACTGGGAAAGTTTTTAGGGCAGGGACCCCTTCTTTGTCCTGAACTTGAGCAGCTGTGGGCTGGGTAGCCAACAAGGAGGACATTCCAAACAGAGGAAAAGCAGACGAGCAAAGGGTCTTGAGCCTTTACTGCAGACTTCTAAGGAGGGCAGAGCTGATGGAGTGGATGAGCAGGACTGTTGAACGGACTTTCTGAGAATTCTTCTGGCTTTAACCTTCTGCATTGGTTCTGTATAATCCTATGAGTCAGGGAGGGGAGGGCCCTTGCTCCCCACCTTGCAGGCGTAAAAGGTGGAAACATCATTCACCCTGTTCATTCTGGCAGGGACAACTGCCTGATTTGTGGAGAGCCAACACACAAGGCAAATGGGAGACGCTCGGGTGTTTTTCGAGAGCAATAGCAGAGCACACATTCAAAGGCAGGGCTGTGAACTATTGGCAATGTGTGTCACCTCACAAGCCCCTGCCCACACAGCCAGCCATGGGTATTTCCGGGGTGTTCAGCCTATGCCTGGGGGACTTCAGGCATGGGGATGCAGCAGTGATTAAGCCGGAGGTGACTCTTCATCTCCAGGTCTAGTCAAGTGGGAGGAAGACGTTATCCACCAGCCAAAGAACGAATGAATGGGGTGGTTTCAGGTAATAGGAAATGAGAAGGGCTTTCTGTGAGGGGTGGATGAGGTCATGAAGGAAGCATTGCCGAGGTGCTGAGCAATGTTTGGACGGGGATTGTGTCGATGTGGAGGAGGAAACCCAAAAGACCCCAACAGAGAATCCATTTGGAGCATTTGCAAATAGGCAACAGTGCTGGATGAGCAGTGATATAGTACCTTTGGGACAAGGGAGGGCTTAATCTGGGCACATTGGGGTCTGGTGCCTGATCAGTATCCCCAGTGGTTTGGCACTTCAGAGGGTTGGATGTCTCCTGTCAGTAGCTTGCCTCAGTAGAGAGTGATATGAGAGGATCTTCCTATTAAAAAATGCAGGCAGGATATTGACTGACCGTTGGGCAGCTTCTGTGTGACTCCCCCCTCCCCCCAAAAAAACGCAGAGAAAGCGGGCATCAGATTTGGAATGCGGCCTATGTTTAACTTCATTCTTGCTCTGATTCTTCCTGCCGCTAAGTGTTAGAGGAACAGACAACACTTGTTTGGAAAATCCTAGTCATTGTGAAAAGGGATTAGTAAGGAGGAGAAGTTTAAAGGTCTTTTATTTTATTTTTAATTTTTTTATTAGTGAAACACCATGAGGTACAGTTATAAACTTATAAATTTTTGTGCTTGGGTTTCAGTTATACAATG
>JAOXYA010000019.1:21958220-21995899 GCA_028565675.1 Sorex palustris | reverse complement strand
GACCGACTCCAAGCCGAGCGCGATTATGGCTCCTGCAGCCGCCACTACCAACAGTTGCTGCAGAGCGTAGAGCAAGGCCTTCTTCTTTCCTTGCACTCCCCAGAAAGGGCACACCAGAAAAGGGAAGGAAGAGATAGCCCCAAGGCAAGCTCCACATTTAATTGGCACTAAACAAAAGAATGCCTATCTGTAGATCAAAGCAGAATTTGGAAGAAATTAACAGTGAAGAAAATTTAGCTCCTTTTTTTATTATTATTAGTAATCAGATGCAAGCAGCATATTTATGTGAGAAAAGATGTCTCAACAACATGTTGTGACTTTTTAAAATTTATATGAGAATGACTTCTCTGGGGGTAATAAAGTGAAACAACAATGAGACACAAGGACAAGGAATTCTTGGCATAAAAATGAGAATACATTTAAAGGCAATGAAACTACCCTACTTTATTCAGGACTATAGTCTTTGCAAGGCCTTCCCATATATCTAAATGTAATGAAAACTGAGTTAATATTATCCTTGAAGAAGCAAATCCAGCCTAAATTGGGAGATCATTGGCCTTTTGCTCAACTCAGACATACACTATCACTGTAGAAAATGTTCTGGGGTAGGGACTGGAGAGGGAAAAACACTTTTGTTTGGTTCAGGGTTTGGTTGGTGGTGTTTTGGGTTTTTTTTTCTTCCTAATATTTAAAGAAGGATTTATCTGTTTTAGTTGTATGTTCTCTGGAACCAGTGCAGTATATAAATATGCTTTTAACTATTTTTAAGTGTGTGGTTTAGTGGAATTGAGTAGAGTCACAATATAGGGCAACCTGCATCTTCTCAATACTCTTTATTTTTGGCTTTTTTGTGGTCACACCCTGTGATGCTCAGGGGTTATTCCTGGCTCTGCACTCATTAATAACTCCCAGGACTCTTTTTAATCTTGCAAAATTATTGAATACTAATACTCTCATCATCTCTTACACCAGAACCCTGCAGTCTCTCCTCAAATCCTTATTTCAATTAATTTATTTGAGCCTCTTGAAATAGTGGATTTATGAAGCATTTATCCTTGTGTAACTGGCTTGTTTCACGTAGCATGATGTCTTTAATGTCTATCTACGCTGTAGTTTGTATCAAAATTTCCTTTTATTTAAGACTGAATATAGTCCCCCCCCCACACACATATATTATATGTTCCATATTTTATTCTCTGTCAGTCTGAGCTGGAACGATAGCACAGAGGGTAGGGCATTTGCTTTGCACGAGGACGACACAGTCAACCCGAGTTCGATTCCTCTGCCCCTCTTAGAGAGCCCGGCAAGCTACTGAGAGTATCTCGCCCGCACTGCAAAGCCTGGCAACCTCCCCATGACGTATTCGATATGCCAAACACAGGAACAACAAGTCTCACAATGTTAGTGGGCCCACTTGAACGAATTGATGAACAATGGGAGGACAGTGACAGTGACAGTGATTTGTCAGTCTCTGATCATTAGAGACGGTCATAATAACTTTTTCTTATTTTTTTTAAGTAAAACAGATTTTATTTGGAGGCTATTGAAGAGGAGGAGGGAGAGAAAGTGAGAGAGAGTTACTCTCTTGAGAGTAATGTGCTCAAGAGAGAGTGCAGCCTTCTTCAAGGGCATAGAGAGCCCCCTACACACAGCCCAGCATCAGATAAAATATGAAAGTACACATCTTAAGAGATGCAGGTGCCACATGTGCTCAGGCACCACATGAGCTCGACCATGTGGACACAAGCAGCACATAGACTCAGGCAGCATATGCACCAAGATAGCTTTTCTTTAATAAAAGGAAGGGAGACATAGATAAAGTCAAGAAATGAGAAAATGAGTGGATGGGAAAGAACTTTGGAGGAAAGACTGGAGAAAGAAATTTGCATGCTGCAAACTTGAATGAAGGATTGTAACTCCCTGGTTCTCTCTTCTTCATCTGGAAGGAAGAAAAAGAAATAGAGGAGACAGGTACTCAACACACAGTAAGTCCTCAGAAAATACTAGCCATTCTTCCTGGGCCTTCTTCAGGGAGCACAAATGGAATAAGTTCCCAAAAATACACTGGACTCTTAAACCTGGAAGGCACCTGAGAATACATTGCACATATACTTCCACTCAACTAAACCATGGTACATTGCATTGCTCTGCTTCTTGACAACATGGTAGGACAGAAGATAAATATGTAAATAAATACCCTGAGAGCTCCTGCAACATATTTCTGGGGCAATCTTTACAACCATGCAGCCTCCTTTCTTACTACAGAGATCTCAAGGAAGTCATTCCAGCATCTGTGGCAAACTGAACTTACTCAAGAAGTCCTGTGAAACTCTCTTACAACTTAGGATGGCTTTTGGTGTAGACCTTGAGGATACATTGGGAGATGTTCTCTGTGAAACCTAAGCCTGAGTGTATCTGTACAATCCCTGGTAACTGTTGATCCCTCTCCCAACATCCTTCTCTGATCCCAGCAACAATGGTAGAAATGCCGAAGGCAGTACTGTGAGAACACAAGTGGCTGTATCATACCAGAGAATCAAGATGGTGCCTCCCTTCCTAATGGTCAAGACAAGCCAAGTGCTTTGGTCTGGATTTCCTGTCAGTTTGGATGGCTCTGGGAAAAGCAATTGAGCCAGTTACCTCAGTTTCCAAATATGTCAAGCAAAGTGCCAGTCTTTTGTGCAACAAGTAGCTCGTTGGACATTACTGAAAGGCTCACTGAGGGTGGGCATATTTCTTTGCATTATTACTTTGTCTTCAATGCTCACCAAAGCCCTTGAGTGCTTGATGTGGTTGCCTAGAAGCAGTGGTTCTCAGTCCCTGCTTGAAAGGCTGCAACGGTATGCAAGTAGTTAACCCTTGCCCTGCTGAGCAACCCAATGTGATCACACACATAAACATTTTCTCCGAGAGGGCCAGCAGAGAGGAGCAGCAATTTTTGCTCCTGGGTGCTGAGCAAGAGGTCAGCTCTACCTCAAAATCAAAGCCTGGAAAGTGCAATAGTTGAAAATCCCGTGGAGCAAAGAAAACTCGAGCACAAAGCCAATACCTGATCATAGGAACCTCTTAAAAACAAGCACCATCTTTTGGAAGTCTGGTTGCAAATTTCCACTCACTTGGGTCATAACCAAACTACTGGGATAATTTTGATCCCATTACACCTGGGAAGTCCAGGGCTTGAAATTCAGCGTCTTTCATTCTTGCAGTCTACACACTTTGATTTGCCTTTTATTTAATTTTTTTAGCTGTCCCCAAAGCCAAAAAGCTCTCAGAATTTTAAATATTTTTCATCTAGGTGACTCTTGAAATCCAGAAATAATGACTGTTCCTCCTCTTCCACTACTGCCGAAGGGTTTATAATTTAATTCTCCACCATTCTCATTCAGTGGCAGCGGCTAAGATTCACAATAAATTTCTTCTCTCAGTGTAGCCATAAAAAGGAAATAAACATGAAGAACAAAGACCTAGAATGTGCAAGAATGATCAAGCCAGAGAGAAAATGTGTTCTGTTTAAGGCAGACAACTTGAGCTCTCTAGCCTTGCGGGTTGGAAGATGAGTATCTTGCTAGCTAGCCAGCCACCCTTTTTTCCCTCCTCAGATCTTGCGGCCTAATGTTCTAAAAGAAATAGCAGCTTCGGGGGTGGGAGGGAGGTGGAGGGGCCGGGTGGCGGTGGTGGATGATTTTCAGTGAAAGGGCTTATAATTTAGTAATTGGAGAAATAAAAGATGCCTTTCCAACAGGGTATTAAAACTCTCTCATAAAATAGAAAAAAAATGAAAGTCTGAGATGACAGTCTTTATCAAAGTGTTTATAGAGACATTATATGTTCCCGTAATTGTTTAGGCCGGTGAATTAATAAAGCCTCTATGTGAGTCTCCATTTGAAATGATTTCGATGGTGTCTGCTTTGGGAAAAAAGCCTGTTGTTTGTAGCTTGGGATAAGGGCTTGAACCCTGCCATTCAGGCCCTTTCAGTCCATCAGCTGAGTCTAATTGCCAGAACCACACGAGCCCCTGCGAGTTTGATTGTTCTTCCACCTCCTTTGAGGTTTGGAGGCATGAAAAGCAAAAGGGAGGAAAAAAGCTCCTTTTTGATCTTCTGTTTCTTTCTCTCTCCCTCTCCCTCTCCCTCTCTCTTCCTTTTTCGGTCTGCCCACTCCTCCTCAGAGAATGACACATTTCTTTATCAGGCTGCTTCTGCTTCTTATAAGGACAATAATTAATAAGGCCTTTATAAAATGAGGCTTGAATCACTGTCCCCTCGGGGTGGTCCGGGGCTCTGAAGTGAAACGTCGGTAGGGCCTGGCCTTGTCTTGGCCTCTACACAGGTCAGGTTTAAATACCCTGACCCCAATTTTCAGTCCCTTTCCTTAATGAGGCGATTCGCACAAGGATACAAAATTATACGAGCGGAGAAAGAAGACAAAAGGCGCGAAGGTGTAGTTGACACCACACACTAACCACATTTTCTTCTGCTTTCTGCTTGTGACATCAGAGCTGTGCATGCTCTCAAGCCAAGCGCTACCCCTAGGTTCCCATGGTGAGCATTGGAGAATGACTTCACAAATCCCCATGGGTTGCCTGTGTTTGATGAGTAGGGAAAGGAATGGCTGCAAGGGTAGAAAAGCAGCAGAGGTTCCTAAGAACCATTGCCCAGGCTCTAGGAACATCTGTCCTGCCAGTTATTTTTTTCTGTTCTTTGCACGGATAAAACCAAATTATTGGTCTGTGTGTAATTTTCTAGGCTTATTCTGTTCGTATCAAGAGTTTTAAATAGTCTGTGCTCAGGATCTGTTCTGAATCATGCTCAGAGCTGACTGTGTGAACGGAGACAGATAGGAATACAGCATCCCTCAGAAATGTCTGAGAAACTTCTAGAATAATGAAGTCACCTTAGGAAAAGAGGTGCACCCTTGAGCCCAGAGTTTCTAATAATAGGGTAGATGGCTGGTTTGAATGATGTCTTTGGGGCTCCTGGCATTTTCCCCCCTAATAAACTGATGTGATTGAAAGGAAGAGAGATAGTAAATTGGAAAATGTGGTAGGAAGTATATAGATAAGTCTGTTTTGCCTTTGCAATAGGACTTCTTATTGCATCTGATGCATTTCAATCAATTTGATTCTCTATCCGGAATAAAAATGAGTAGACGCTTCTCTGAAGAGATACCAATAGACAGTGTATAGTCAATGTCCAAATGTTGAAAGACAGAGTCCAAAAAAAAGTGCTATAACATAAACTACTGTCAATCTAATTCTATGAAATGAAACAAGATATTTTCATTTTAAAATGCTTTTTTTCTTGCTTATTAAAAGGGTAGAACTTTTTCATTTCTGCTCAAGAGTGGTATCAGATGCTTTCAGATGTATTACAGCAAAACAACCACCACACCAAAAGAATACACACATTGTATTTATACCAATAGGGATAATTAAATAAGGCCACTGTCTCTGAAAAATCGAGAAAGAAAATCTATCAAAATAGTAGATTTTATTGTGATTCAGCTGGTCCTTAATAACCTCTCCCTAATAGGATGAGTAGATTTGTGTGTGTGTGTGTGTGTGTGTGTGTGTGTGTGTGTATGTGTGGCCTCTGGTACAATTGCTTTAATCTCAGAATTTTATTCACTGGTGCCAGTCATGATGGATGGTTTGGAAATTTTTCGAGGTTCAAGAAGAAAAGATGTCAGTGAACTTAGGGCGAAGAATTCTGTTGTCCAGGGCAGGAGTGAAGTCCGCTTGGCTACTCTGTAAGGGGAGAATCCTGTGAGCAGCTTTAGCTAAAGAGTTATCAGCAAAGTGATATGTGTTGGCCAGGTGACAGAAGGGACCCTGAATCATATCTGGATTCCTCCTGGCAAAGTGTACTGCAGCATAAAGAACTTAGGAAAGCAATCAGCCTGCAGTCATAGTGAGGTTTTAGGTGTCTTCGCAACATGACCTATGGCATTCTGGCCAATTCAGAGACAACCCCATGCAATCAGGCTGAGATCAAACACGTGGCAGCTTCTTTGGGGGAACACTGCTATAAAAAGGGGTAGCTCTGCTATAGATTCTGATTATGGATTGCCACCCAATGTTATTTAAGCACCAGGAATAAATTTTGGAGGGATGTAGTGATGGAGAATTTGTCTTGCATGTGGGAAGTGCTGGGTTCAATCCCAGGCTACACACACATTAAAAAGATAAAAGGAGTCAACGAATGGAATTCTCTTTTTGTCATACAGAGGCTGCATAGTTATATTAGAATGAGAGGCATAATGGGGCTCATGAAATAGAAGTAATATTATCTTTAGACTATTTTAAGATAATTTGGGGGTTGGTTTTGTTTTGTTTTTAGAGGACATTGCACCTGACAGACTTGGGCTGGCATAACAAAATGTTCCTTGTTATAGTTGGGAAGGTAAAAATTAGAGGCCTGGACGATAGTACAGGGTAAAAGTTACAGCTTTGCATGCAGCCAGCCCCAGTTTGAACCCCATTCTACATGTTCTCCTGGATACCTCCAGGAGTGACTCAGGAGCACTGAACCAGGAATAGCCCTCAATCACAGTAATCCTCCAAACAAAATAAAGATAGAACTTAGTGCTGATAAACTTAAAATATCAGGGTAGGATCAATTGAGCGACATATATTTGTGAATTGTGATCCAAAGGGCGCATAAAACAATACAGGGAATATTCATGGAAGCTGGAAAGCCCTGTTATGCTTTAATCAAAATTAAAAAACTAATGATGATGACAATGACATTTTGGATGTTAACAATAAATATGCCAGACCCAGGGTCTGATTTCAGCCCTTCTGGTGATGAATGATTTTCTACCCTTAAGAGATGCTTTCTTTGATCACCAAGTATTTTCAAGATTCAAGGGCTTCAAATATACATCACAGGCTCCTTCATTACAGGAACTTTTTACTGTGAAATTCTTTCCTCGTAAAGGATGAGCAAGACCTGAAATGAGAGATTCAAATTATTGTCATCTACCTCTGAGCTTTGATTCCAGCTCTGTCACTTGACACGTAAACCTGAGTCCCATTCTTCTCCTGTGCAAGGTGGGGGCTTGGAGTGCCCTGAGATTCTGCAGAGAAATAGCACCTGCAATGTGGTAGAATGCATATAAATATGCTGAAGGTCTGTATCAAGCATTCGATCAGAATCCCTGCGTCCACTGCGCTGCATCTGACAGCCTACCTGATTGGAGATCAAAATCAAAGGCATGCCAGGACAAGTAGAAGAAAGTTGCTCAGGAACTTGAGGCAGTGCTGGTAAAACACAGAAGGCATCAGGCTCTCAATACTGCATTCCAGAATATCGGTGCCTTCCTCTTTAGAAGTCTGGAGAAAGATGAATTTTTGAGGAACTCTGGACTTTAAAAATCATACTCCCAGCCACTGGAAAGGAGCTGACCTTCGGCCTGATTAGCCAGGCATTAACTCAATGAGCCACCAGCTGCACACTCAGGCTCCCCCGGGAATCACACCACATGTGCGCCTCATTGTTAGGCGCCAACCCATTCTTCTCCAATCACTGACCAACGCTGCACTCTTAGTGGTTCTTTTAGGCTATGGTCTGGTTTATGAAACAATTAGGAGAATTGAATATAAGCCATGTCATTAGTTGAACGCTTTTTCTTCATGTGTCTTTGTAACCCTTATTTATTGGGTGGATCTGGGGGGAGGGGGAGCAAAAATTTCAGTTGAACCGGTTGTTTTCTAACCTAACAATTGGATTCTTTAGGTCTCTGCACCTATTCTGTGTCTTTGATATTTCAACAGGAGCTAGCACAATGAAGACAGATAACTGGATTTCTCATGGCAACGCATCTTGTTGCACAGTTATAAATTACCCAGGAATATCAAAAGAGAGGTAGATGCTCATGTAGAAAGTCTGGGCTAAGCTCAGCTAGGGCCTGAGGATGGAAATGCCACAGGTTTCTCAACGAAACTTTAAGCAGGCGGGGCTTAGATAAGTGTTTTCCTGTTTCTTCTCTTACCCAAACTATCAATGACTTTCTCAATTCTCACTTCACATGTCTTGGAAGAATATTAGTACAATCAAAACTGTGGTTTGTTCATAAACAGATATCAAGTGGATAGCATGTAAAAACTCAAATCATTTGACCTAGAAGTGCCTTAGATTGGAACAATACTAGAGTGTTTGGGGAATCAGCTCTAACCACCCCCTGCTCTCACCCCCAACACCCCCCCACCCCCACCCCTGGCAACAGAGCTCACTATTTCTAACCATTTAATTCTTCTCTTGACAGAAGAATAATAGGGAGAGAGAAAGCAATCCTAAGAAAGAGGAGGCTGTCGCTTTCACCCCAAGTGAAAGAGTTAGAACTCCCCAGCTGCCAGCCTGTCTGCGGCCAATGAAAGTGGGAATTATCACCTACCTCTGCAAGAAGAGCAGTGGAGATACAGCTCAGGACAATGTCAGAGCGACTGAAAATCCTCAGCATTGGATCGAAATCCACATTGGTCTATCAAGACTTGCTCAGAAAGAGCGAAGCAGGTCAAGGAACTGAGGGGTCAAAGGGCTGGCTAAGGGGTGAGGGGAGGGCATGTGCAAGATAGGTGTTTGTCATCTTGTGTCTGGATCTCTCCAGGGTGATGTGTTTCAATCATTTGGCAGTATATACGCTACTCTCCTGTTTTGAGGACATTTTGCTGCTTAAAACATAGGCCCTATCTCTCAGTACACTGCTATGAGTGGGTGAATGTTTAAATATTTGTTTTTGGTGCAGAAAGTCAAGGACTGAACGGCCAAGTCCCCCCCCCCCCCACCCGCCCACCAAATCAGAGATTTTCAATAAACTTCTTGCAGTTCTCTGTGAATTAATTCCCATTATAAGGTTATAACATATGTATCTATTTAAATTTTTTAACAAAGAGAAATCTCCCTGGTGTAAAAGTACTAACTTTATAATTCCCATGTCACCTCACCAACTCCCAGCAATGGTGTCAAACTTAATTAACTTGTGGCTTAACCACATTTATGTGTTCCTGCGCCAGTTTCTATTAAGCAAGTGACTCAACACAGGGTCAAAGCTATTTTTTCCCCTAGTGAGTCATACCCTATCCTTTGCTGTGTAGGTGGACATAAAATCAGTGAAAATATGCAGAGTCACTGAGTTTGTAATGGATTCTCTAATTTTTTTCTTTAAAAATGTTTTAAAATGAGTTTTCTATTTTTAATTTCCCAAATGGGTCTAGGAGACATGTCAATAGTCAGATTGGGAAAGATGTTTAACATGATGTTGATTTTTTTTAATTTTTAAATTCATCTTAGGATGTCTGTTATCCACAAAACATTAATATAATAGTACCCCATTGCATGATTCTGATCTAGTTTCTGGTTTTAAGTGATTGCATGCACAATGCACTTGAATGCATTTTCTTATAATTCTCTCATTTGGCATGAAATTTCATAAAAAGAGTATGTGCTTAGTTGTATAGCATTTGTGTTTGATTAAGAAATTAATACAATAACACTTTGGGAAAGATATGGGGCTATTGCAGGAGTGTGTGTGTGTGTGTGTGTGTGTTATTAACTCAATATTCCATTGAGAATGAAAATTTCCACCATTATAGACAACCCTCACAGAACTCCAGTGATTCAGGAGAAAGAAACTCTCTCATTTTCCCTCCATTTCATACAATACCTGTTTAACATTTTTAGTGTCATCCACCAGCACACCTGTTGTGTTTCTCTTTGTATCCCCGACATGGTGACAAAACATACCTGATACAGACAGAGCTCAAAGGAACATTGTAAAAAGTTTGAATTCTGTTTTTGGCAGAAGAAACCATGGAGGAGTTTCAGAACTCAAAGCAGGGCTATACTATTGGTCCATCACTTTCTCCTGGGGACATAGTAAACAGGAACCAGTACCAGCTAGTTCTCTGGATGGCCGGCTGACCATCCATCTCTGGGAAGACCTTCAGAATTTGAAGGGAGGGAAAGTGTGAGTTGAAATGATGTTTATGGAAATATGCACATGAACGCCAGTTCCCTTACAAAGAGAATGTCTGGGAGCTCCAGGCTAGAACAAACAGAGGCCAAAGGAGGGGAGAAATGACAATACCTCCTGTCTCTTTGTGGGGTTCCTCATTGCTAATGAGCGCTGTAATGAGTGCTGAGATTCTCACAGATTAAGCATCAGCCAGCTAATGCTCCCCTGCCACGCTCCCCTGGAGGGAAGCTACTTAGAAGCTCCCCTAATAAAGACATCCAGGCCTGTCTCCACTCACTGAAGCTCCGAAGGAAGAAGGCCTTTGTAAGGATTCCTACCTTGTGCCATCATGTTCCTAGAAGCCCTGAACACCACTGAATATGGCCCTAGACACCCCTCCCCTGCCACAAATGCTATAAAATATAAAAATATTCTAAATCTCTCTCCCATAATCCTTCTTTCTCCCTCTCTTCTCTTTCTCCCCTCCAAACCCCCTTTCTCCTATCTATTTCTTGTGTTTTTACACACACACACACACACACACACACACACACACAATATTGGTGAAAAACAACTTTCCATAATAAAATCTTCAAAAATATATCCCTTCAAAACTGAGATAGTGTATTGATATCAGAAATGTTCCCAATGTATTTTTATTATTCTCTTTAATATTCTCTTGCTGTTAATATTCTGTTCTTTTTTAGAAGTTTTGGTATCTCTTTAACTTCCACCAAAACCCATATTAACCTATAAAGCTTCAATTCCACAAATCACTGTGGTATTAAGAAGGAAACAAATTCTCCACCAAGAAATGACTTAAAGACATATCTGTTCTTAATATTAACAGATGGAACAAAATCACATGTGCACAACTGATTAGCAGTTCAGAAGGATCTTACTGTGTACCTACCAGGTCCACATAAGGGAAGTAATTCTGGAATTTTTCTGACAGCAAAAGACACAGAATAGAGAACAGAATAGATCGACTGGCTTTTACTCTGTTGTCTGCCATAATGGAATAAATCAGGAGAGAATTGATTGTCTAACAGTGGAGAATATACTGACACTCCTATTGGTTGGAGGGTGCTAATAATTAAGTGCCACCATGCTTAACCAAGACAATCGGATGGGTTGAATCCTACCAATATACCTCTAAACAATCTTATTCTTTCCAAGGTGGCTTCATCCCCACAGAGGTTTGTAAGGTGCATCTTAGATCTGGGAAGTTCTTAGAGCCATGTTTCAGTACAGCAAGCACTCACTCCAAAACCAGCAAAGTCAGTGACCACTGCTGGCATAAGGCATCAGGCAAATGTCCAGAGGGTGACAGGGAAGGGGGGAGATGGGGGAGCTTCTCCAACATAGAATAATCAGACGAACAGTTAAAGTCAAACTTCGTTTTTTTAATTTTATTGAATCACTGTGAGATAGTTACAAGATTTCATGTTTGGGTTACAATCACACAATGATCAGACACCCATTCCTCCACCAGTGCACATTCCCCACCACCAATATCCCTGGTTTAACCCCCCTTTCCCACCCTCCCCCTGCCTCCAGGACAGAAAATATTCCCCATTCTCATTCTCATTCCTCGCTACTTTTGGGCATTATGGTTTCAATACAGACACTGAGAGGTTTGGTCCTTTATCTACTTTCTGCACACATCTCCCATCCCGACCAGTTCCTCAAGCCATCATTTTCTTAGTGATCCCTTCTCTATTCCAGCTGCCTTCTCCTCTTTGCTCACGAGGCAAGCTTCCAGCTAGGAGCAATCTTCCTTGCCTATGTATCTACTATCCTTAGGTGTCAGCCTCATGTTATGCTGTTTTATACTCCACAAATGAGTGCAGTCCTTCTTTGTCTGTCCCTCTCTTTCTGACTCATTTCACTTAGCATGATACTCTCCATGACCATTCACTTATAAGCAAATTTCATGACTTCATTTTTCCTAACAGCTTCATAGAATTCTATTGTGTAGATGTACCAAAGTTTCTTTAACCAGTCATCTGTTCTCAGAGACTCAGAATATTGCTCCAAGCCTATCTCATGAGCTGGGGGAGAGGTCAGCTGGAATGGAGGGGATCACTAAGTCAATGGTGGTTGGAGGAATCATTGGGGATAGGAGATGTGTGCTGAAAGTAGATAAAGGACCAAACGTGATAGCCTCTCAGTATCTGTATCGCAAACCATATGCCCCAAAGTAGAGAGAAAGAGTAAGACGGAAATTGTCTGCCATAGAGGCAGGGAGAGGGTTGAAAAGTGGGGGCAGTCATACTGGGGACATTGGTGGTGGAGAATGTGCATTGGTGGAGGGGATGGGTGTTTGATCATTGTATGACTGAAACTCAAACATGAAAGTTTTATAACTGTACCTCACGGTGATTCAGTTTAAAAAAAAAGGTGATCAACTGCAATTCTATCCCTAGCACTGAATATGGTTCCCTGAGCATCACCAGGAATGACATCTGGGCATTAATGCAGGAGAAAACCTGAGCACCACTGGGTATGGTCCAAACATAAACAAAAGTTGGTTTTGTAGTAGGGCTTCTTCCAAACTACCCAGATAAGAGTCGGTTTCTGTTGTCAGGCCTTTGGTTCTTGGGTCGTCTCATATTCTTCTCATGACCTTGAATCTTTCTCTTGAATCTTTTCCTTTTCTGAGGGGTCCCCCAGTCTCTGGGTGGTGTCTAAGTTTCTGCATCTGGACAGTGTCTTGTCTCCAAATAACTCTATATTTGTGTTTAAAAACTATTCAGGCCTCATGCCTTTGTGCTACTTCAGGGAAAGGCAGTTTCTTCTTAGTTTTATTATTTGCAGACTACTCATTGCTACCATCCCCTCAATGCCATCATCTGTTAACAGCATTCTCTCCTAGAGATTTCACACCCTGAAATATTTAAAGGGTCTGAGGTATGGGGTTAAGTTATCAAAAATCTGAGAGAAATTAGATGAGAACTTTAAAAAAATCATTGCCCCATGGCGTTATCCTTTTGACATTTCATATCACCTAGAGAAACTTCACATCTCCCACACGAAATTCCTCGAGACCTCCCTACCCTACAACTGTGTTTGAAAAGTCTGAGGATCTTTTAGAACTATCGTGCAATTCTGCGTCAGGAGCATCCAGGAAGAAGTAGGATGTTGGAAACCTGATTCCTTGGAATGGAAGATGTGTGGGACACCAGGGATTTACCCACCAGCAAGACAGGATTCAATGGGGCTGGAGTGATAGCACAGAGGGAAGGGTGTTTGCCTTGCATGCAGCCAACATGGGTTCGATTCCCAGCATCCCATATGGTCCCTGATCACCACCAGGAGTAATTCTTGAATGCATGAGCCAGGAGTACAGGAGTAACCCCTGTGCATCACTGGAAGTGACCCAAATAGGCTCCAGGGAGCTGCCAGGAAAGGCTAGTGGCTGAGGGAGAGTGAGTTTCATCATCTCCGTGGGTGGCTACAAGGATTCTCAGAAGGTGGACAGTGAAGCTGGGCTCACATCCAGGTAGAACAGTTACAGAGCATACACTTCACTCTCTACCTGTCCCAAGCTTTAAAGAAAGCTGTTCTTTCAGAGCCCTTGGAAGGTCCAGCCCTGGCTCAAACCTTTACTCTGCGTGACTTTTACTCTGCATTCCTGCTGAGGAGAGAACATCAGTGTTGCTTTCAGTGGGAGGAACTGAGGCTCCCTGACCTCTGTCCCTGCCTACACAGCTCATGGGGCATGGCATGCCTAGGGCACAGCCCAGGTGCAATTAGGAACTTCAGACTCTCAGGATCTTGGTGAATTCACCATCGATTCACCGGAGAGAGGAAGACATTGGGTCTCTGGACACATGCGCATTCCTTCGTGCTTTGGTGGAACGGACACAGCCATATTGCTTTGTGGCTGGGAGGGGGTCATCTGGGGCTGCTGCTGAGCTCCTGGGCAGTATTGGATACCACCACCCTCCTGTGGTCTGGTGTCAGGCGTGGCCTGGAGCAGCTGCTCACCTCCTTTGTTCCTAAACTTCATGCTTGGTGGTGGACAGCCACTGCCAGTATCAACTGACACTCTGGAGCTGAACATACCCATTGCCTCTAATATCTCAAACTCCTGCTGCATCACTGCCTCTCCTCTTGGGTTTCTGGTGACCAACCAAATCAGCCTCTTGTCCTCAGGGGACATTCACATCTGATTAAAGAAAGGAGACTTTCATGCAGCCACCCTCTGGGAATAACCTGTGTTTGATCATTCTCTGCTACACTCTATCTTGAGTTCAGGGATGACCAACTAGCCAGGACCCCTCGTGATGCCTTTGAGAAGGTCAGGCATGAACCATGTCAAGGCTATGTGGGAGGTGGAATGATCCAAGAAGCAAACGCAGGTGTGCAGCACGGAAGAAGGTGACTCTCACCTCACCTAACACAGGAACCAAGCTAGAGAACCGGGAAGAAACTAGATCCAGGATTTTGGATTCCTGGAAAGGGGACGGAATGAGTTCGAGGGCAGAGGGACATCTGAGCAGGGTCATCAACCTACAAAGGAGGGGAAGCCCACAGTGCCAGCAATGACTAGTAGAGGGGCCGGTGGACAGAGCACCGTCCCGTCCATGATGCATGGGTCCTTGGTTCCGTGGCTAAGTGGCTGGTTGGACCAGTCGGGGTGTAGACCATGGCGGACTCTGTGAGCCACTCTTGATGCGGTCACCAGGGGAGAATTCTAGGACAATGATGCTATGAACAGCTGGGGGCCAGGTGGTCCAGTAGGGTGACCTCTGGTATTCCCGGGAAATGCAGAACAGCTGAGCATATCCAGCCCATTCCAAGGCCCTTGCTGTCCACACAGGCCTGTCACTAGCAGGAAACCTCCACTTTCATTCTTCGGTGCTCTGGGGGTTGGGGGTGGCTTGCCACACCTGCTCCTTCCTGCCCCCTCCCAGTTCATCAATTATTATTGTCAGGCACCTCTATCTACCAGGCGCTAGGCACAGGTTTTGGGGAGAGATAGACCCACAGGGGATGTTAGTGATCTGATACCACTGGACTCAGAGATGAGCCCCCAGACCTGGGATGTGAGTTAATTAGGAATTTGGGGGCTGCCATTCAGAGATGGTTGATAAAGGGCTCCCGGCTACTTTATCTTCTCAGCCAACTGAGCAGAGAGTCTCCGCCTGCCAAGCCTCCTGTCTCCCTGAGGGACATTGTTGTCCCTTCTGCCTGGTGAGCAGCACCATGTCTCAAGGAAGAATTCTGTGAGGGATTACCCGGCCAGCCCACCAGGAGATTGTCCCTCTTGCTCTCTGACTTCCTGTTCCCCACGCACACACTTCCTTTCTGAGCCCCACGGTAGGTCAGACTAGCTAGACACCCCCTCTCAGACCCACTGCCCTGTGTCTGCAGGGGCTACAACCATGGGAAAATGGGCAGCCTCAGAGCCCACTGCCACTCCGAAAAGGGACACTGAACACCATCCCTTTATTCGTGCCTTCTCTTTTTGGCCTTCCAGAATCTTCCATCTCTCCTTTGTGCCGCTTCTCCTCCACTGACCTCCCAGCCATCTGTCCATCATTTTCCCAGTTTTGACCCAGGACAAAACTCTTCAGTTTCAAATTTCATTCTTAGAAATGGGATTTTTTAAAAAAATATTTCAACTCTCGTCTTTTCCTTACATCTAAGGAACTCTGTGAGGTCCTGCGGGAATCTATTCTCTGCCAGCCGGCTGGACCCTGTGGTCATAGTTCATAACCTGTTTACAACCCACTGTGATTTTTTTAAACTTACTTTTGTTGTTGTGTAGGGCTGGAGCGATCGCACAGCGGGTAGGGCGTTTGCCTTGCACGCAACCGACCTGGCTGACCCAGGTTTGATTCTTCTGCCCCTCTTGGAGAGCCCAGCAAGCTACCGAGAATATCTTACCCACACGGCAAAGCCTGGCAAGCTCCCCGTGACGTATTTGATATGCCAAACACAGTAACAAGCGTCACAATGGAGACGTTAATGGGCCCACTCAAGCAAATATATGAACAACGGGAGGACAGTGACAGTGACAGTGACTTTTGTTGTGGAGCAGTGGGACAACTGAGTTGAAGGCCTTCCACCTACCTTCAAGGCATGTGCTATGCTGAGCTCCGGTTTCTAGCATGAAACACTCACCTAGAATCTGCTGAGTGTTTCCTCTGGGCTCTGTTCTCAGGTACTTGGGCCTCCTGGTGGGAAGTGCCTCCTCTCCCACCAGGGGTCGGGGTCCCACCCAAGGAGCTGAGGGGCTGCCTTCAAGGTGTCTCCTTTGATACTGCCCTCCCTGGGGGTGCATCCTGGGCGTGGAGGGCCCCCTTTCTCTTCTATCCCGGGAAGCAGATTGTCCTCCTCCATGCTTGGGACCCTGAGCACCTCCTGAAACACAACTTGCCTTCAGTTTGTCCTTGCTGAGTCACACTTGAGCAATAGCCAGGGGCAGTCAGGGAAAGCCTGTCCAACTGCAGAATGACAAATTGACTTCTCTTTGTTTTTGAGCCACACCATGGATGTGGGATTTTTGAGCTAAGGGGTTATTCCTGGCCCTGTGCTCAGAAGTGGCCCCTGGCGGTACTTGGGTGACCATATGTGGTGCTGGCCATCTAACCGGGGTTCACCTTGGATAAGGTGTGTCGAAACTAATTTGTACAAAAATGCACGAGGCAGAGCAGGGGGCTTTGGGTATGTGGTAACCAAGGAAAACGGTGGCATTCAGAGCTGGCTAGGAGGGGCTCGCCTGGCACCAGGCTGGTCAAGCTGGCAAGGCAGGGAGACTGATTCCGGGAGCATTGCAGCATACTTCGCCCTGTTGGAATCATTCCCTCATCCGTGGCACATGTGCCTTGATTTTCAGGCATGCTTGTCATTTCTTTGGACAGACCCTGTGCTCCAAGTCCTAAGGACCCCTGGAAATGTGAGTTCTGAGACAGGAGAGAGGCAGATTCCACTCCCACCACTGCTTTCTGGCCAAGGCCAGGCCCTTGAGCCAGATGGGACGGCCTGCAGCCAGGCCCAGCCTGGGAGGCCCCCGGGGTGTTCCGGGCAGATGTCTGTCCACCCTCCCTCCCCCGCCACACCACACCCGGCCACCCTGTCAGGAGACACTCATCTGGCCCAGCTGTGAGGGCACTTCAGAACTAATCCACAAGAATGTCCCTTTAGGTTTCCATTGACTGCTGGTGGGACATCCCAGGAAAGGGGACGGGCAATTTCATGGCTTGCCCCCTGCTGTGTTGGTCTTGGGTTAATAAGCATTGGGCAGTCCCATGAGTTCCGGCCTGATTGATGGCTATAGGTTGGCAAAACGTTTTGAAAATGTGGAGTTCCATGGCTAGGGAGGCTCGGTTCCAGTGGCCATCCTCCAGCTGTGTAAGTGATAGCAAGAAAGGTTTGGTCTACACACGAGTGTTCACTCCTGGCTGAAGGGAGTGCTCCCAGAGAGACAGGGGAGCTTTCTGACGTGGGTGTCTTTATAGCAGGTACATGGACAATTAGAAAAAAGATTTCTAGCTGGAACTCCTGGTGTTGCCCGCCCCACTTTCTTCCAGGGCAAGGGGTGCAGCTTTAACCCAGGCCCCTGGATGACTTGTAGTAGTGGAGGTCTAAAGCTGAAATCAGGATGACAGCTGGGTCAGGAT
Source organism: Sorex palustris (assembly GCA_028565675.1). Taxonomy (NCBI): domain Eukaryota; kingdom Metazoa; phylum Chordata; class Mammalia; order Eulipotyphla; family Soricidae; genus Sorex; species Sorex palustris. Next base: position 21,978,311 of record JAOXYA010000019.1, on the reverse strand, counting down.
GACAGCTGGGGGGAGCATTCTCACACCTCTCTCCTGGGCATGGGGTTCCCAGGTATCTGTCGGCAGCCCTGAGATTTTGAAAGTAGCAGCCAGCCTCTGTCTCCATCCTCTGGGAATGTTCTCTCATGCACTCACCTGTGTCCATATTGCCCTTTGTAAGGAGAGCACCAGTGGCATCAACCCTGATCCCCATCATCAATTACATGGCGACAATGCTACTTTCTAAGGCACATGGAGAGGTGTTTAGATACTTCTGTGTCTCTATCAACACTCAGGATCATTGTTGTCTGCCTAGATTTCTCCTTTCTGCTTCCTCCCACCCTCTGCTGATGCTAGTGTTGGGGTGACTGGGGGTGCACACAGCTGGTTGTGTTGCCTGCTGGAGACACATCAGGCTGCAGTTCTTGCACACTTGCCTCCAGTTGTGAGTTGTGGCGCCACATACCTAATAGCTATGGGGTCATCGTCCTGCACATGCTGCTTTCTTGTGGCCTGTTCGCGGGGGTTCACCCTTGACTTTTCCTACACACGCCCGGCTCACACAGTGTTGCTGGAAATCACTGGTGGCCCTGAGTTTCTCAGGCCGCAGAGTGGCCAGCATTGCTTCTGGTGCATATGGTGGCCACTCACAGTCTCACACTTACTGGTAAGGTGCATTAGCCCCTGAACTACCTGCTGTCCCCAGAGAACCCTGCTTCTGGTGGAGGCCAGGTTCTGAGGTCCAGAGGTCAGAATTTCATGCCAGGACTTTAGTGAAAAAGCAATGAATCTTTTTTAAAGGAGACCAAGTGGTCCAAGAAAGCAAGAGATTTGGGGGGCACTGTTTGGATCTAGCCCCCAGAATAAGCCAGTTTCCACCCCCTGAGCAGGATTCGCTCCACTTTAAACTGGGAAAGGAGGCAGATTTGTTTGGGCTGGGTCCTGCTGCATGCAGGCTGAGACCCAAGGAGAGCAAAGCCTCCTCCAAGAGCTTCCACAGGGCCCCTGCAGAGCCCAGTCTTTTGGGATCCGGGTAGACCCCCCTGAGTCCTCTCTGCCAGCCCCACTTTCCTCCAGCTTTATTTCTGTTTCCCAGGAGGAGGCATTTCTCCCCTTTAAGTGTTATACTGATCATGGAACTGTTCATGTTATACTGATCATGGTCATCATGGAACCACGTGGGAGAGCTCGGCCACAGCATCCTGTCCCCGTGTTCACATCATGAGCCTCAGTGCTTCTCAGGCTTCCTAAAAACATGTAGGATTTAGTGCTCATGCACCAGGAAGTTGAGTTAGCTCATTGAGTGGGAACTAGTGAGGAGAAATGGCATGTACACCAGATTCAGTCTCGCTGTCAGATGCATCCTGTGCAAAACCAAGACAGGAAAGGTTAGAAAATGAAAATGTAGGGACTTGGAGTGATAATAGAGCAGATAGGGCACTTGCCCTGCATGTGGCTGACCAGGGTTCAACCCCCAGCACCATGTATGGTCCCCCCAAGCCGGGAGTGATCCCTCAGTGCAGAGCCAGGAGTAAGTCTCACTGACGCAGCTGGGTGGGGCTTAAAAATGAAATATACATAAATGTATATATGTTTATATTTCAAAGTCTAATAGTAAAAACTCAACATCAAGCAAATTCTAATAATATAGCACAGCGGGTAGGGCGTTTGCCTTGCACACAGCCGACCCGTGTTCGATTCCCAGCATCCCATACGGTCCCCCGAGCACCACCAGGAGTGATTCCTGAGTGCAAAGCCAGGAGTAACCCCTGAGCATCGCCGGGAGTGACCAAAAAGCAAAAAAAAAAAAACAAAAACCTACAAAACATATTCCAAAATATTGTTAGAAAAATAATTCCAGCTCAAACTTGTGAAAAGGTTTAGAAAGCTTATTACTTACAATAAAATAATCACTGTATTAGTATATATAATAATCAATATACTGGCCCTCAAGAAAGTCACAAGTTGTAAGGAGAAATTGGCAATTCCTTAATCAGAATAGTCCTCCTTTAAAATTGCTATCATAGAGATAATATGTCTTGGGATATATGAGTAAAATGCTCAAAGACGTATTCTACACAAAAATTCCCTAAAATTCAGATAACTTACATTTTTTTGAAGCAACATGTGTGTTGGTCATAAAATTGATCCAATAAGATCTATAATGCAAGTATTAACCATTATCAAGTAATTTATGTGAAATAGACCATGATCTTTAAACGCATTGCAAAAAAATAGAGATCAATGAAATAATATTTTTAATCACACATGTTTAGACTATGAACAGAGACATCATGAATAATTCATGAAACAAATGAGTCTGAAATATAAATAAGAGACTAAAACAGATAGTAACCAAATCACCATAGAAATATATTAGGGAAAATAATTTGTGGGGTCTGGAGAGATAGGACAGTGGGTAAGGTTTTTGCCTTGCAAGTGCCTGACTTAGGGTTGATCCCCAACACTTTTTAGGGACCTCCGAGCTGCTCAGGAGTGATCTCTTAAGTCTGAGCACCGCCCAAACCACCACCCAAACCACCCCCCAAATGAAATGACTTGTTAAATAAATATTTGTAATTTGTGTGTATGTGTGTTTGTGTGTGTGTGTGTGTGTGGTGATGGGGATCAAACCTAGGGTTTCACAATGCAAGGCATGCACTTTACTCCAACCTACATCCCCAGCTTCCACGTTTGCGATATTAAAGGTACAGCACAAGGAATATTGAAATTTAAAAACAAATGTAGTAGGCACTTAACTGAGAGACCAGATAAAAATCCATAGAGTGAGCACAAAGAAAAGAGAAAGAGATATAATAAAGGTAAGACGGGATATCAGGAAGAATAAAATCAATAAAATTAAAGTTAGTGCTTTTAAAGACTATTGAAATGGTAAAGCCTCTGGTAAGATTAATTGACAGAAAAAAGAGAAAAATCACAAGTAAGAATTCTTGGGAATAAAATGGATTCATAATGGACATAGTAGAGATTTTATGAACAAGTTTATTACCATAAATGTGGCAATTTATATGAAATAGAAATTATTGAAATAATATGAATGGCTAAAGATAAGTGGAAAATAAATAAAATATCTGAATAAACCAATTTTTATTACAATATAAACTCGCTGGTGCATAGATTGCACCACTGCCTCTCCTCTGGATGAGCTCTGAGTTCAGCTTGTTTTATGAACGGATTTTACCGCACTATTAGGATACACTTGAATTGTGTCTTTTACAAATCATTTCTGAGTAAAGATTAAGAAAGCTACTCAACTTACCACCTAATGGCAGAATTAGCTTTATTCCCAAACTTGAGGTAGTATTAAATGAAAATTTTGGCTCACTTACTTGGTGTAAGACCAACAATTCTAAGGAAAATATTAACAAATACATTTTTTATTTGAAGATACTGCGTACTAAATTTACCTTAGGAATTTAAGATGTATTTAACATTATAAAGGCCACAGCATCACCATGTAAAGAATTTATATATGTATTCATGTTTATTATTATATTCATGTTTTATAGCATCATATAATATATAAATATGTCATATATATCTCATTGATACAGGAAATTAAAAATTTGATGGATTGAGATTGGGTGGGTGGTTTATTAGTAATGGTTTCTCATGCTCATAATTCCAACAGCACATCCAACGCCAGTGTCCCCTACTCTCCCAAGAACCCCAACACCCCTCCTTCCCTACTTCTCTCCCCACCAACTCAATTGTGTGGATCAATTCTCCCATTATGTTGCCCTTGGCCCCTCGTTGCTACCTCGCTGTGTATCTTTAGGAACCAAATATGACAGAGCTGCAGAATATTCCATTGTGTATAGGCATAGGAAATTTTGGATAAAATTCACAATATATTTTTTATCATATGCACTCTCTAAATAAGAAAAAAGAAGAGATTTAATAAGGAGAGTTATTTAATAGGGCTTACTAATCTAATGAAATAATATGATTCTCTAATCAAAACCAACACTAAAGTGAAAATTAATGAAAGAAAATATCTAAAAAATCTTCAAATACCAGTGTATTTAACAAACTACTTTAAAAAATGATTCAGATCAGAAATTGGAATGAAAATTTGAAAATGCCATAAACTGAATGCAACTAAACTCCAGTACATAGAAGCCTGAATGATAGTACAGTGGGTAGGGCAAATGCCCTACACACAACTGACCCAAGTTTGATCCCTGGAAGCCCACATGTTTCCCTGAGCTCCTCCAGGAGTGATTCCTGAGTGCTAAACCAGGAATAAACCTGAATATCATTAGATGTGACCCCCCCCAAACAAAACAAAATGCATAATACGTGAAATTGTGTGATATTCAGTTAAAGGAAGATGGGTAGAAATAAGTGCTTGCTAAGAAAAAAGTGATTTTCTTAGCAGTGAGAGAACAAAATTGGGGGAGGTAGAGAGAACCTTCTTGAATTAGAAAAAAACAAAAACCCTTTAAGTAGAAGATAAAAAGATCAAAATTAACCCAGGACAATGAAAATAATTAAAGAACAGAAACCAATGACACAACAAAAACCAAAGACATTAGAAAAAAAAGCTAGGGAAGCCCAAAATCTGGTTCTTTGAAATGTTTGATTAATTAATTACAAGGAAATCTGATCAAGATAAAAAGACACAACTTCCCCAATCGTGAGTCACCTTGCAAACAATGCTGACAATATTAAAGAAACAAGTTAAAATACTAGAAATAACTCCATGGTTAACACACACACACACACACACACACACACACACACACAGTGGTTTTCATAAGATGGGCAGTTACTGGCAGTCAAAAAATGCTGAACTAACTCTAGAAGATAATCTGAATACCTCCTTATCCTTGACACAGCAAAATAAGCAAAATAAACTATTTCATTACCAAGCATTCTACTATATATTTAAAGAAAACCTTGCCAAATCTATGGGATTTTTTCCAGAATATTTATTTATTTATTTTTATTTTAATGAATCACCGTGAGATACAGTTACTAGAATTACAATTTTTTGTGATAACATTTCAATCAAGCAATGTTCTAGTACCCATCCCTCCACCAGTGCCCAGTGTCCCTCCCGCAACCCCAACCCTGTTCACCCCCTGCCTCTGTGGCAGACACATTCCCTCTTACTCTCTTTCCAGAATATTTAGAAGAGAGAAAACTTCTCAATTCATTTATGAGTCTTGCATTACCAAGTAAAAAGAGGGACTTTCTACCAAGACTTTCTTACCAAGTAAGAAAGAAGTCATACATATATTTCTTATGAATATAAACAATTCTAATATATGTAACTAAAAACTCAAAAATCAGCTTACAAAATTTATCAGACATGAAGAAACATACAAAGGTCAAATGTATTTTTCAATGTATTTTTTTTCTCCGGGAGTTGAGTGGGTTTCGGGCCACACATGGCAGTGCTCAGGGATATTCCTGGTTCTTTGTTCAGAAGTGACAGTAGTGTTTGGGGAACAGTATGTGGTGCTGGGAATTGAACCGGGGTCATACAAGGCAAGTGCCTGCCCACTATATATCCCTATGACCAAAATATAGTCCTTAAAGTAGTGCGGAATAATTAAAGTCAAATTTTAAATAAACAATAACATTTTTCAGAACTTCACAAAAAAAAATGAAACATCCTGGGGCAAACTTAACAGAATATCTGCACGATCTGCCAGCAGAGACGTATAAAATACAGTAGAATTTATTTTAAGAAACCTAAACAAACGACAGGTTAAAATATGTTGTAAACATGAAGATTTAGCATCCCTAAAATCAGTACACTTAAATTCAACTATAGATTAAAGAAAAATCCCAATCAAAGTCACAGTAGGGTGTTCTGTAAATTGGCAAGGTAATTCTAAAAAGTATATAGAAATGCAAAGAATTTTTTTAAAAAATGGGACATTGCATACTTGAATTAAAGTTTATGATAAAATGACAGTAATCAAATCCCTACAATATTGGTGTAAAGGCAGGCATAATAGATCAATGGGGAAGAATGGAATGCAGAAAACTAGATCGTCAATGTATGGTCAATTGAATTTCAACAAAGCTTCCAATGTAATTCAAAAGGGAAAGAATAGTCTTTTCAACCAATGGTGCTTGAATAATTGGACGTCCAGATGGAAAACGGTGAATCCGAGCCCTTTTCTCACACTGTATAAACAATGAAGTGAAAATGAATCACACACCTAAGTACAAGCGCTTTCACTGCTGCAAAATTGCAAGATAAAAATATAGGCACACGTAGCTGTGACCTTGGCTGGGGCAGGGCTCTGAGCTAGGATGCAAATCAACATGAGTCATAAAAAGAAAGAAATCATAAATGAAACTTTTCAAAACGAACTTTTTAAGGCCGTTAAGTTAATGAAAAGGCAACTGAAGGACTGGAACAAAATATTGGCAAGACGTTTGTCTCACAAAGGCCTTGAATGCAGAATATATAAAGAATGTCTTCAATTCAATAACAAGAAGGAAAAATAGCCTGGGTTTTTCAAATCATGAGAAGTCAGTTTAGGGCACTTTTACCAAAGAGGATACAGAAACGATTAATAAGGATATTTAAAACGACTATCAGGATCATTTGCCTCAGGGCCAGAGCTTCGGGTACTAGAGCTAAGGTGATGGCCTTACAAGTGACTGACCCGAGTTCAATCCCAGGCACCTGGGATGGTTCTGCAGGACTAACCCCCATCCCCCAAGCATAGAACCAGGAGTAAGCTTTGAACACTAGTAGGTGTGGCACCCTCCATAAAAACACCCTCTCTTCGGGGTTGGAGCAATAGCACAGTGGGTAGGGCATTTGCCCTGCACGTGGCCAACCCACGTTCGATTCCCAGCATCCCAGATGGTCCCCTGAGCACCGCCAGGGGTGATTTCTGAGAGCAGAGCCAGGAGTAACCCCAGTGCGTCACCGGGTGTGACCCAAAAAGCAAAAAAAAAAACCCCACTCTTCACACCAATTAAAACCACCAATATCATTTATCTGTAAAGAAGAGTAAATAGAAACTAAAATGAAATTAAAATTTAAAAGGTACGCACTTACCAAGAGAGTAAATTTAAAATGCCTCATACTGCAAGTGTTGGGGGAGAGAAGGTTCGACTCAGACCCCCCACACAGTTGAGGGCTGCAGAATCTTTTGGACCTCAGATAAAACTTGTAAAGCTACTCACACTTTTTCTGTAGCCTGTGTATTCCACATCTGAAATCCACTGAGTAGTTAACCTGGGGAAATACAGACTCCCTTCATGGGAAGATTTAGGCTTTGATTTCCACAGTCACTTTACTTACACAGTCGTGGCTCAAGTCGGAAACCACACAAACATCCATTGCTTTGTGAAGGGATGAACACATTGGGTATGTCCCTAGCAGGAAATCCTCCTCAGCCTCAGCTGCAGAAAGCAACTCACGGTTCATGCATGCGACAGCGCTGTGAATAGCAACCCCATGATGGTAAGTGCAGAAATCAGACAACAACAGCCTGGGAAGATATGACTGTAAAAACACTCTTACATAATCAGAATTAGTATCATGAAACCAGAATATGCATTTCCCCCTGCAAAGTAATAGACAGTGAAGAGACAGCGATCAACAAGCTTGAGTGTGAGACCCTATTCAACACCGACTCTGTTTTCGTGAACGGTCAGGGAAATGCAAACCGAGATATCATTTTAGAGAGGGGACCACCAAGGAAAGGATGCTAGAAGGGCCCGCTTGGGATGGGAGATGTGGGCTGAAAGTAGCCTGTAGACCGAACATGATGGCCACTTAATAATACCTTTACTGCAAACCACAACACCCAAAAGGAGAGAGAGAGCAAAGGGAATGCCCGGCCACAGAGGCAGGGTGTGGTGGAGGGGATGGGGTGGGGGTGGTGGGAGGGTTGCTGGAACCATTTTGCTTCCTTTGGTGTGATTATGGTTCTTGAAAGTCAGAAACTTGGGAGATAGCACAGTGGTGAAGACAATGCCTGGCACAGTGGCTAACCCCTGCTTTATCTTGTCAGTGCATGTCACTGCATGGTCATCCAAATGCCACCAGTTGTGGCTCCAGAAGTCCCTCAGCACTGCCAAGGACACCCAGGGAATTGCTGCATTGCAGGACCCTACCAGCACCGAATCATTGAGCCCTTGCAATGAATCATCAACCAGGATAAACTCAAGGGTCTCCTGAGCACACTTGGGACTTCTTCCCTCTCTCAAAAAAGAACTGTTAATGGATGACAATCCCACCAAACCCTGTATTTGCTCTTTGCAGCTTCCCTTGGAAATACTTTGCCTCCCTTCTCCTTTGCAGTGGATTAGACTTGGTAAGACCTGGGTTCAAGCAATCACAGATTCCACTAACTTTCTGCTGGGGGCTCTTGAGCAAGTTGAGCAGATAGGTAGCTATGGAAGCCACGAATTATCTGGATACCACCCCCAGAATATAACCTCTGAGAGCACAGGTCCTTGGGTTACTCAGGGCAGGGAGCAGTAGCTGAGAAATAAGAATATAGCTAGAACACAGCCACAGTGAAAGCCAACCTTGCCATAAGTCCATGGACAGTCTCCATACACTGTCCCAGGTGTGGTGTCTGCAGTGCTGGAAGAGGCAGAAATATCTGGGCCAGGAGGGTCAGCCACCAGGGATGGCCAGGAGCTGTGTCCCAGATGAGCAGGAGCAGAACCAGCATCCTGCCTGAGTGACACGCACTGCTCGTGGCCAGGGAGTGGTGGCCAGGCTGGGCTTGCATAGCCCAGGGGGGCTGGCCAGAGCCGATCACACTCTCTTTGGCAAGATGGCAAATTCGACCCTCTGCCCACCCCCACCCCTGCCCTGCCCTTTACTCAAAGTTTCTTCCGACTTTCTGTTTCTTCTGTCAATCCCCAGCATCCTTCTCATTAAATCCTTTTCTGCTTAATTTAATGAGAGTCAGTTTCTGTTGTTTGCAACCAAGACCCCTGACGATTACAGATGCGCAGCTGTTAAAACGAATGAACCGGATCTTCGCAGAGCGACGTGGCTGAAGTCTTAAAAACAACTTTGAGTGAACAACAGCAGATTCCAGAAGGATGGAGACAGTAAGATCCCATTGATGTAAATTTTAGGCACACGCCAAACAATACCGTTTATTATTTATAACTCCAAAGATACGGAGTGATGTAGTGTGAGTTTTAAATATGCATGGGAAGGAGAAGCAGCAACTTCAAAATGTCTCTGACCTCTTGGGAGCAGGAGCGAGTGCAGACAGCTGCAGAGGGGCATGGGACTTTATTTTGATGTGTTAGTTTAAAGAAGTCAGAAACGGGCTGGGCGTTGGGGGCTTCGTTTGTTACAGTGGAGTGCAGCAACACCAGCATTTGTGAGCTTCTTACCTCCCCTTCTGTGTCTACTCCGAATATGTCCTAATGATTAAGAGAGCATGGACCCATTTTTGTCTCTGCCTGCTTCCTGCATTTACTGTCCCCGGTGACCCCCAAGTCACTGCCTCAGGATGCAGAATTTCCCTGAGCTCTGTCATATTCACTTGCCGGGAGGACTCGCTCTGTTTTTGGAAAAGCAGATCGTCAGAGTCACAGTCACAGCTGCCTGCACTGTCAAAATAACCTAGTGTTTCATAAAAGCGTGCCATGATGCCGAGTGATAGGGAATTCACCCCTCCGAATAGATGATCAAATAGACATAATAAAATAATAAAATAGGACGTAATAAAATTCAATTGAATCTTTAATGTATAGTTTAAGAGTTGTTTCATTGAAGCAATATAGAGGTCCTTTTAAATGTTATTAAATAATAGAGAACAATGAATTTTTAATATGCCATTAAATCATCGTTACGGTCTTGAAATAAAAAGGGCATTCTTTTTTAATCTTATAATTTCTAAAAAAAGTTTAAACTATTACTTAGCTAAGATTACTGTCGAGTTATCTTCGCTAAGGTGCATATAACATATAAAAACATATATGAGTGTATAAAGAGACAACTGCCATCTATATGACTACTTGTATCTATTATTTATCTATGTATCTATCTTTCTGTCTATCTATAAGACTAGAGGGGGAGAAAGAGAGTGTGTTGGTGGTGGCAGGATTAGTAAGGAAAAGCACTTTGTAGTTCTCAAAACACTCAACACATTTTACATTTTCTCATTCAGTTAAAATCCAGAGTGTTCAGTGATTATGGAGGCCAGGAAGGATGGATAGAAACTGATGTTCAGAGAAGAATACCCATCAGTGGGTTGATGTTGAACGGTTGAGTAAGGAACAAAACACTGGTGCATGAATAGCTTACAATTTTTCTAATTTAATGAAGTTGAACTAGTCTAAATCTCATGCCTATGTATTCCTACATTACATAAGAAATCTTTGCAGATTATTTGCACAAATATTTTCTGACATTTCGTGTGTGGAGGACTTTGAGTTAGATATCAGGAAACCTCAAGCAGATCAAATACTGTCTTTATTCTCATAACCTTGCAAGTAGACAAAGCCACAAATCATTTCGGTTGAAAACAAAAGGCTTGTGCAAAGGAAGCATTGTAAGGTGTTATCTGAAATTACTCAGGCTGGAAGCTCAGGAAAGTTTTCTGAAAAGGTGTTGCCTGACTTAGATGTTGGTAAATGAGTAGGTGTTGGTCAAGATGACCAGAGCACAGCATATGGAAACAGGATGAGCAGCACAAACTAAGATGTGGCGTTCATAAGCATTGTTCCTAGAAGCAAATGGGACAGAGTAGAAGTTAGAAAGACTTTGGGGTTGAGTGGAAGCCAAGATTGTAAAGGAACAGACCTGCCGCGTCCCTTCTGCAAGAATAGTGAAGGATAGTAAAGGATGCCTAAGCTAGAAGTATACCATATTCATAGATAGGAAAGCAACACTTACAAAGAGACCAAGTCTGCCCACATCATTTTCTTCATTTAATGTAGTTCCTGTCATGGAATACGAAGATGGTGGATTTTTTTTTAAATGCTTGAAACTAGAGATTCCTCCTTCAAGTTTAGCCAGAATACTTCTGAAGAAAATAGAAAAATGGAATAAAGTTAGACATCAACATTATTAAGAAACTATAGACCTGGTAGGAAAAGCAAAACAGATTAAAAGCGGAGAAAACATTCTGTTCCAGGCCATGGATGGGAAGATTCTTCTACCTGTGCAGAAGACTTTGGCTCATCAGAATAGTGTATTTGAGAAGGAAGAGAAATTGTCTTTACAAAATGTACCCATATGAAAAATGAAAAGGCAAACCCCTATCTCACATCATGCATGAAATCAATTCTAGAAGAAATAAAAAGTTTAGATACAAGAAAATACACTAAAACCTCTCTTTTCTCTTTTTTTTTGTAGACACTAGATGAAATCATGCTTTGGATCTCAGTAATTAAATGGGCTTTCAAATAATGCTCAGAATATTGAACGTAACATAACAAAGACTTTTTCTTTTTTTTGTTTTGTTTTTTTGGGCCACACCCAGTGGCGTTCAGGGCTTACTTCTGGCTATATGCTCAGGAATCACTCCTGGTGAGTCTCAGGTGATCATATTTGGTGCTGGGGATTGATTCTGGGTGGGCTATGTGCAAGGCAAACGCCTTACCTGCTACATAATTGTTCTGATATATAAATAACATAAACACAATTTTAAGTTATGAAAGTTAAGTAAACACACTCTAAAATAAAAATAAGACTAGGAGATTCTTGCAATGCACACAGCTAATGAAGAATCAGTATTAAGGGGCCAGAGAGATAGTATAGACCTTAAAGGTTTGCCTTGCATTTAAGTGACCCTGGTAGACTCCCATGAGCACTGCCCAGAGAGACTCCTGAGTATGAAGCTCGGATTAGCCCTAGAGCACTTCAGGTGAACCCCAAGCCCTTCCCTGCCAATAAAAAGGTGAGAGAAGGGATGGAAGGAGGAAGAAAGGAAAGAGGGAGTGGGGAAAGATGAGGCAGAGAAAATGTAAAAAGGGTAGGAGCAAGGTTAATGAGACCCCAGAAGAAGCTCTAAGGCAGACATCTGGAAAGAGGAAAGCTTTATTTATCATGAACTTAAAAACCTTAGTCTGTAGTCTACTTTCAGCATGCTTCTCCCATCCTGGGAGGATCCTCCCAGCACCCTTTATTTGGTGCATGATTGCCACCCATTGCCTCTTCTGCAAACCACAACACCCAATAGGAGAGAGAGAACAAAAGGGAATGCCCTACCACAGAGACAGGATGGGATGGGGGGGATGGGGTGTCAGAGGGATACTGGGATTCTTGGTGGTGGAAAATGGGTACTGGTGGAGGGATGGGTACTTGATCATTGTATAATTGAAATCCAAGCACAAAAGTTTGTAAGTCTACAACTGTACCTCATGGTGTCTCACTGATAAAAATTTAAAACACACACACACACACACACATATACACGCACACAAAACCTTATTCTGTTGGTTATCACTTGGCCAAGCCATAATGACTGAGCACTTGTTAAGTTGGGGTGGTGTGCTGAGTGCCACTCATTCTTCCTCTGGGGGAATCTACCCATGCACTCATTTCTTACATGAACCCTCCATGTGGCAGTTTGTTCCCAGTTTTCAGTTCAGAAAACTAAGACTTAGTGGAGCTGGGACTTTCCAAAGACCACTCCCATGTAGAATGAGTTCTAGATGATAGGGCCCTATATTTGGGGGCAGGGGCCTTGGGACCACCTGGTAGTGCTCATGGCTTACTCCTGGCTCTGTGTTCAGGGATCATTCCTCGTGTTTATGGGACTGTATTTGGCACCCAGGATCATACCAGGGCTGTCCCATGTGCAAGGCAAGTGCTCTTAGTCCTGTATTTGCTTTCTGGTCCCTGCGCAATTTATCTTTCACTTCAGGTTTCTCTGTCTTTTCAGATTTCTGGGACTTCCTCCTCCCGACTTTTCAAGCTTCTGTGTGATTACTCCTTTTCGATCTCATGCTAGGAACTTTCCTTTAGATCTTTATAGAGTAGCACATCCCTCAGCTCTTATCTTCATTTCTGTGCTAGCACCATGTGTCAGCCGGTCTATCCTCCCATCTGTACCCCCAAAGCATCTGTACCCCCAAAGCAACACCAGTACCGATGGGCTCTGGTTTCTCAACTCCTCCGCTCAGGTTCCCTGAAAATTTCCCACTCAGGAGTCTCTTCATGGGACAAGATCACAACTGGACACCTTATTGCCCTCTCTCTCCTCTTCCGACCTACCGTCTAGTAACGTTCACCCAGTGCTCAGTCCCAAACATGGCTGTCTCACCTGTCATCTCCTGACAATCCCTGTGTTCAGTCCATCAGTAAATCCTGTCAATACCAGCTCCACCAGCACCCAAGCCAACATCTTGCTGTGCTTCTTCTGTTCATCTCCAGAGAAAACAACCATGGCCACTCATCTGGACTATTCCTCTCAGTTCTCTAGGGATCCTTGGTACCCAATGGCTTGTTTTCTGTACCAATTCTAGAGTACAATGGGAGGATTGCGGGGAGCATATGAAAAACACAATTAAAAGTTTATCATGCTACCCTTTATGACCTTCTAAAAGTTTAATTTCACAGTGACTCTAGTTGAAATAAATTTCAAACTCCTAGAATACACTCCTGCCTGCCTTCCTTACACCATATACTGTTTTCCTCACCTGCTCTGTACCTGGACAATGGCTTCCAGCTGGTTTATAAGTTCAATATATGTTCTTCCACCTTTGATCCTTTTTTCTAACCTTCTGGAACATTTTTTGAACTCATACTTAGAGATACATGCACTAGCTGCCTTATCTCAACTATACACATAACCCCAGAATTCTTTAGTCCATTCCCCTGTTTATTTTTTTCCTTTATATTTTTGCAGTATTTGTATACTGGCTGGCTAGCACTATTTCGCTCGAAAAATTCTGAATATAAGTTCCTAGAAGGTAGGCAATTCATGGATTATATTCTCCGTTCTTCCTCTAGGGTCTGGCACAGCTCCAAGAATCTTTATATTCTAGATATGATTAGATAAACAAAATAAAAGAACCTTGAGGCAGAGATTTTCTTATTACCTTCATCTAACATAAGAAAAACTGTGATAGGGACATTGAGAAATTTTCACACAGCCACTCTGTATGACACCAAGACTCACCTGAACAACTTGAGCTCTCAGTATAGTGACTTTATTCCCCTGTAAAAGTTTTCCTGACTTTTGTAAGACCATTCTTTTACAAGTCTAAACTGGAAACCCACTGTAACCAGTAGAGAATAACTGCACAAAATAATAATTAAACTATGCCCACATATGATTTAAAAATTACAGAACTCTTTCCAGGAGTTAAAATATATTATAAATGTATATCCTCATTCATTGTAAGTTGCCCTATCAATTTGCATAGCAAACCTTACATGGAGAAACAAGGCGAAAACCGTGTATTCTTTGTAATTTTTGCATCAGTCAAGTTTTAGCTGATGTGTAATTTCTTCAGTGACTATAAGATTGACCACATATTTTATTTAATAAGAATGAGGATATGGTGATGAATGGACAAGTGGCAGAGGTAGACATAATTTAGCGACAGTGGATATCAACATCGGAGATGACAAAGATGGGATCTGATCATTACATTCTTGGATAACAACATAAATGCTTCTTTTTCCAAAAAAGGCAATTCATGTTCAATTTTGAAAAATTGGGAAAAACAAAAAGTACAAAGATAATAATTGTAGTTTAGGAGAATGGTCTGCCAACTGTGTGGTTATGGATAAGTCTTGCACAATGGCATTATATAAGCCACATAACAAAACATGAAATATAATTTGGAGCCCTGGTCTGTTCTTAGCATGTCACTGGTTAGCATTTACCAGTATGAGAGTCTGATATTTAAAATTGTAAAATATCTTGTAATGAAGTGTCCCAACTCCTCACTCACTTCTTCAATTGTGGCAATTTAAGAAGCTGATACTGTTGCTGCTACCGCTGTGTGTGTGTGTGTGTGTGTGTGTGTGTGTGTGTGTAAAAATGGTGCAAGAAGCAGCCTCATCCCTGAAATCTTTTTTGCTCCTCTGATGATTTCCTGTTACTGAAAGGTGATTTCAAGTGGCTAAAAGGAGGCTTACAGGAATAAAATCAGAGCTATTTAAAAACTTGGATCATTGGTGTGAATGCTATTTTTCTTTTCACCTCGTCAGGAAAGGTGTTGACTGTTCTATAAATGTTTGTCTTGAGCTATATATTTTCCAACTTGTCAACAAAAATGCTCACTAGTGGGGAAAGTTTAGCAACTTTTTCCAGAGAAAATCAAGCTTCCAAGGGATGCCCCATCTACCCCTTAACTGGTCCAGGAACGTAGTTCCACACCAAGAGCTTTGGTAGGGAAATTTCCATTGATCTGTGATAAGAGGAAAACAATTAAGATCAGAATAGCACAGTTCCAAAGAGCTGAAGGTGGTGTGTGTGTGTGTGTGTGTGTGTGTGTGTGTGTGTGTGTGTGTAAACCCTTGGGAATGATGCTCAGAGGTGGTGGGGAGGTGGTCATCTTGGCAAAAGGCAAATTGTGTGCATGCCATGGTCTTCCAGTAAGTTTACGTGCAACTTTTCAGGCACGAAAAGCCCCCAGACTTTGGAACCAATTCACAAAAAGTGACAGGAATTAAGGCAAGTGCTACTGTTCCAGGGCTGCTGCCTTGGGGTGTGGCAATTAGATGCCATCACACAGGGAGTGCCAAGTGTCTTCACTTCATCCAATGGGAAATGTATTGTTGGCCTGACCACAAGGACAAAGTAACCCCTGTTCTGAAAGACATCCTCCATGATGCATTTGGTCCAAGATAGATGCTCTCCTGGCCCGAGATGTTGATAACTTGAGTAGAGGCTGGAGTTACATATAGGTTGCAGGCAATTTGACCCCACCAGCCACCAGGGCAAAGCCATTTGGAGGGGAAGAGTTAAAGAGGCAGCCCGCATTGGGGATGCTGTATTAGAAGGAAGCAGAACAAGCTAAATTTAAATTTAGCTTTGGAGCATCTGCAGATGTAAAGACAAGAAACTCAGAAGGGCAGGTCATGAATTGAGAAAGCAATGCCAGAGTCAGAACTCAGAGGATGAGGTGTTCAGGGAGAACGGTGAGGGTGTGGGGGTGGATGGGGAAGGAGGCACAGAGCACACTTGAGTTTGAACTTGAACCTGCAACTGCAAAGAAAATACAGAGAAAGGTCAGAGGAGGGTTCTCTGCAGATCTTTAGGGTGGAGAGATGTTGGCGAAACTCAACTCTGCTTGTAATAGTTATTTATTTCAGGCTGAAGTTTATGGCGTAGGACACACATGAGGTTCAGACCTGCAGGTCAAGAGAGGCTCCTTGGCAGCGTTTGTTTAAGAGAGCAACCCACCGTCACTGACCTCCACACCCGTCCGCAGTCTCTCCTCAGCCACACCCACCCTGGAGAAATTTCGAAAATCAATTCCTCCAAACGTTTGTGGCCAGCTCAGATCCCGACTTGAACCGAAGTGAGGTTATTTATAATCATTATCCCAAGGCCCTCTCTGTGTGAATATTCATCGCTCTTGCAGCAGAAATATTCATGTGTTTAATTACAGGCTGTTGCCTCAGATCCTGCTGGGGCTGTGAAGTCACAGACAGTACAAGGATCATATTATTTTTCTCAAATCCGAAAAGAATTGAATTGCGAAGTCATCTGCCCCTAAGGTTTCAGCCAAGAGGTTATGGGTTTGTATTATGTATAAATGTATATACATACGTACAATTATATATACATGTGTTGTGAAGATGGTCCAACAATATCTATAAAATCCTAACAGACCTTTAGAATTAAATATTACAAAAACAGTATAAATTTCTAATTCTCTTATGTCACTCTTCCACAATGCTCTTTCTCTTATCGTCCTCAAAATTACCATTTTTAATACTGGTATCAATAATTTTTATACAAATTTTATGCCAATCCAATCTATGTAATGTAAGGTAGCATTCATATACATTTGAATTTCTATACATGATTTATTAATGTATTTGTGTTATCTTTATTTCACTTTTTAATCCCATAAATATTATTTTATATATGGTATTATTTTATTTACTGTGTTTCTACCTTGCAGATCAAACCCAGGGCCTTACACATATAAACTATGTTCCTATACCCCAGTCTTACATACAGTATTCTTCACATGTATTTAAATTGTGGGTAAGTTCATCCAGCATTTTTGTTTTGTGTGTGTGTGTGTGTGTGTGTGCCATGCTCAGAGGGCTTATTCCTGGTTCTGTGCTCAGGGATCACTCCTGGCAGTGTTCAGGGTATCATATGTGGTGCCAGGGATGGAACTAGGATTGGGCACATGCAAGGCAAGCACCTTGCCCACTGAACTATCTCTCCAGCCACCAGCATTTTTTTACTTTTTTTGATTTCATTGATGTTTAATTCCTTTTCATGTGCATTTCAACCACTCACATATCTTCAGTGGGGAAGTATCTCTTCAAATGTTTTGCCAACTTTTTTCATTGATTTGTTTGCTTTCTTGTTATTGAATGATTAGACTTCTTTATACATCAAAGTCCTTGTCAGATTTATGATTTTCAAATGTTTCCTGCCAGCCTATAGCACAGTTTTACATTTTCTTAACTGCCTTTCAAAGATCAAAGTTGGAGTTTTGATGAAAATGTCCTTATTTTTTTTTTCTTAAGTGACTTGCTCTCTTGCTCTCCTGTTTAAGAAAATATTGCCTTGCTTATTGCCACGAAAATTCCCCCCCTAACTAATATTTAGGTATTCCAGATAGTTATTATCATCACCTCAACATCTCAGTTCATTTTCCATATTTAGCTAATTTTGGAACCATTAATGTCAATTTTTTTAAATACGGATGATCTACTTTTCTGAAAGACCACTGTTTCTTTACAGAATACTTTTAGAATCATTGTTAAAATTCATTAACCTCCTAGATGTGGGTCAGCTTTAGGATTGTTACTTTTGTTTAATTACTTTATATGCTTATCATAATATCCATGTCACAGTGTCTTCATTATAATACTTCTATGATCTGTGTTGAAACCATGATACAAAAGTACTTTACAAGTGCTTTCTTTTGCAAGAATAATCTTGCAAAAGGTTATTTGGCTATTCAAAGGTGCCCTTTGATCATTCAAATTGACTAAGAAACATATCTCTTATTGAAACAAACTGGAGACAATTATGGGGGTATCACTGCCTATCTTTTCATTTATCAGGCACCTGTCATTTCTCTTGGCAGTATCTGTGTAGTTTTCAGGTTCTATTTTCAGTGAGTGTTCATCCTTTAGTCCTGGTGTCTGGCTCATTTGGATTGACGCTGTGGGGAGAACCAAAGATAGGGTGGCTTCTCCCCTAAATGAGCTTCTTCTCCAACAGAAGCACACTTCTCATCCTGGGTGCTGGGCATGGAAGATGATGGTGCTATGAAGATGTTGTCTGTCCTGACTCCTGGTGACCTTCTCACTGTGCCTCCTGGTGGGAGGTAGAAGGATGAATGGTGGGGGTCTCTTGTGTACAAAAACTGAGTCCCTTTGTGGAGAGCCTTGTCATGGCCCAATCACCTCCCCCACATGTCCCCCTTCTAAGAACATCCTATTAGGGATTAGCGTTTTGACATCAGAGCTTTGGAAGAAGTGGAAGAAGCCGGTCCAGAATGCCAAGTCCATGGAACTATCAGGCATTTGTTTTTTGTTAACAATAGATGAGGTTGCACGGCTCAGTTCAGCCTCTTAGTTCTGGTACTTTGCTTTGTAGATGCTTTAAGACTTCCTGAGTATCTGATTACATCCTTTGCAATTGAAGTTCTTACCCCTTCCAATGGATATAGCTTTCCCTTCTTGTTACTCCACTCCCACAGGATCTGAAGATGTTGAATAGAAATGGAGAGGGAGTTGCCTCTCCAGTCTGGGCTCCTGGGTAGGAGGTATTGAGATGTTCCCCTTTGGAGCTGGTACTATCTGGCGATACTCGGAAGATCCGATGAGTTAAAACATTTCCTTTCATTCTGAGTCTGCTACTTAAATTTTTTTTTAATTGTGCATCTGCTTTTACTGTTTAGTGCCTCTTATTCGGTGAGGTTTCCTGTTTACAAAATTCTTCACCACCCTTAGAGCATAAATATATTTTTTAATATGTGTTTCTCCCAAGTTGGAGAGCTGGGCTTTTTATTTTCAAGTACCCATTAGGCTTGGGATTACTTTTTTGAGAATTCTATCGAAGATGATATTGCCTATAAGGAGACATTTTAGGTGACCGCCAATTTAAGCTTCAATGGGACCTGTCCCTAGATGTGACAGTCTGGGTTGAAAGACACCCTTACATGCCTAGTGCTCTGGCCAGTACAACACTGTGTGTCCCACACTCCAGCCTCGCTCTCTCATCAACAGATCCAGGGCGGCATTTCCAGACCTTCGATCAAAGAGGCATCATTAGATCTTGGTGTGTGACATTCTGGAGGATGTGAAATGGTTTTGTTTGGAACTCTCGAATTAGGAACACGTCGGAATACAACGCTGCGTGGTGTGCCTGGGTTAGCTTCTGTGATTTATTTATCCTTTTACAAATTTTCTTTTATGTTTCTATTTTTTTGTTTTTGCTTTTTTGGGTCACACCCAGCTATGCTCAGGGGTTACTCCTTGCTCCGCACTCAGGAATTACTCTTGGAGGTACTCAGAGGACCATATGGGATGCCAGGTATCAAATCGGGTCGACAGTATGCAAGGCAAATGCCCTACCTGTTGTCCTATTGCTCCGGCCCCACAAATTTTCTTTTCATGTGGGATTCGTTCCTGCCTCTCTAAGTACACATGGATACAACTGTGCCTTCCTGCTAAAAAATTATAGGAGTTTTGCTGTAGCCTATGCGCTTTTCTATGTCAGTTACATGTGTGTAAGTATCTTTTCTGAATCTGGCCTTGTTTTCCTTATAGTTATGGTTTCTTCTGGCTAGGAGGAAACACTTGAGACCATGGAGTTGAATTTTCCAATCCTTGCCACTGGATTTGGCCTCTTATTCATCAAGGTTTCTTGTTTACAAAATTCCTCACCGCCCTTATAGCTGCGATAGCACAGCGGTAGGGCGTTTGCCTTGCACGCAGCCAACATGGCCGACCCGAGTTCGATTCCTCCGCCC
>JAOXYA010000019.1:21892460-21913119 GCA_028565675.1 Sorex palustris | reverse complement strand
TATCATCAGAAAAGCAGAGGTGGTGTAGTTGCCAACCATCTATCTTCACTCCCATTCCTTCCCATTCCAGGTGTTGCATGACGATCTCGAGGGTGGCACTGAAGAGTTTTGGTGAAATGGTATCACCCTGCCGAACGCCACTCTTGACATGGATGATCACTTCTTTGTAGAATGGTGAGATCCTGGTAGTGAATCCGTAATACAGATTGCGGAGGATCCTGATGTATTGAGTTTGAACTCCCTGTTTGGCTAGGGCTTCGATGACCACTTCCATTTCAACAGAATCAAAGGCCTTCTTTAAATCAATGAATGTTAGAGCAGCATTTTGAACTCCCAAGAAACCTCAATGAGCTTGGTTATTGTGTGGATAAGGTGGATCGTACTGAATCCTTTTCAGAATCTGGCTTGCTTGCATGGTTGTCTTTCATCTAGTGTTCTGTCAATCCTATTCAGGATGACTCGAATGAAGAGCTTGTAGACAACAGACAACAGGCAGATCAGGTGACAGTTGCCAATGTCGTGGATGTCTCCCTTCTTGTACAGTAGTACAGTCCTGCTGCTTTTCCATTGAGATGGAAACTTGCATTCAGACAGATAGCGTGTGAAGAGCCGAGCCAGTGTATTGATGAGTACTGATGGCAGGTTCTTTAGATGTTCAGGTCTGACCTTGTCTGCGCCAGGTGCTGTTTGCTTCTTTACCGAGGAATGGTGTGTTGGATTTCGGAAGGGAGAACGTTGGGAATCACATATCCATCCTGTGGAATTTGGTATGTGGAATCTCGAAGAGATCCGAGTACAAGTCATGGATAATCTTCTCCATTGCCCTTCTGGAAGATGTAATAGATCCACCAGGACATCAGAGGGCAGACATCTTGGTCTTGTAGTTGGCGAAGGACAGGCGGGCATTGCGAATGCTTTTCCCAGCTTCTGCTGCATCTGCCAACACTGCTGCTCTTCTCTTTGAGGTCTTCTTTTATCGCTACTCTGCACTACTTTGCGAACTTGGATGTTCGCTTGTGGTTGCCTGAGGCTTGCACCAAGCCATGTTGGTGAATAAGCTCAAGAGTTTTTGAAGAAAGGCTTTTTTTGTGGCTCTCTCTCTCTCTCTCTCTCTCTCTCTCTCTCTCGGTGTTCCTTGCACAATCATAGAGCTGCTGAACCACTTGATCATATTCCTCATCAATATTGTCAACGACGGCATCTTCCCATATTGCTGCAATAGTGACAAAGAGCTGCCAATTGGTGGTTGTTCTGGGAGTGCTCTTCTTAAACTTTGCCGCCCTTTCTCCTTGCTCTGTGAAGTAGAATTTTGCACGAAGGAGACGGTGGTCCAATCCCATTTGGAATTTTGGGACAGCAGCAACATCGATCAGGCAAAACCCTAAATTGAATATGATGTGGTCAATTTCATTGAAGAACCGTCCACCAGGAGACTCCTATGTCCAACGTTTAGATTTGGCCTTCTGGAACTGTGAGTTACCATGGACGGTCTTGGTTGACATAATGAACTCAGATAGTCTCTCACCCTGTTCGTTCCATTCTAGGCCATGGGTCCTGAAGTGGAGTTCTTCCACTGATCTTCTCGGTCCCTATCTTGGCATTAAAATCCCTCTCTTCAAAAAATAACAATAAATAACTTCTGAAAGTGTTAATAAACTAAAGGAATTACTCCTATTCTTTGAAGATAAGATCTATTTCCCCTTGAACTGTTGGGGAAGTTTATTTGTTTCTGAATGTGGTGGCCACTTAGGCTCTGTAGTGCTGGGAATCTAACTCAGGCCCCGGAATAAATGTGCCCCTGACTGCTGAGCATTGGGGCTGGGGCCTCCCTAAGTTGTTGAGGAGCTATTTCTGGCTCTGAACTTGGGAGTTATCCTTGGCTGAGCTCAGAGAATCACATGTGTACATAGGATTCAAGTTGGGGTCAACATGAGGCAAGGCAAGTGCTTAACCTCCATACTATATTTCTTGTCACCATTTTTTTCAAATTAATTTTCTTATACCAATTAAGGTACAGTTGGTATACAATGTGCTTTACTCACTGAGTTAAAAATTAGAACTTGTCTAATAAGCACTAATATAAAGGAGATTAAAAACCAAACTCCCGGGGCTGGAGCAATAGCACAGAGGGTAGGGTGTTTGCCTTGCACGTGGCCGACCTGAGTTCGATTCCCAGCATTCCATATGGTCCCCTGAGCACCGCCAGGAGGAAAGGAGGAATAATTTCTGAGTGCAGAGCCAGGAATAACCCCTGTGCATTGCCGGTGTGACCCAAAAAGCAAAAAAACAAAACAAAACCAAAACAAAAACTCCCCCCCCCCGGCCCCTAGCTTTCTTCTCTCTTTAATTTCCTCATGCGATTCCTACACACTGTTTAGCTTTAAGTTTCTATGTCTTAGTTCTGCTTTAAAAATATTTACATACGTGAAATAATAAAACAGAGTCTCTTTGTGTCTGTTTTTTATTTAACTCAGTATAAACTCATCAGTGAAGCTCATTGAAATCTCTCAATGCTGTAGGTTTTATCAGAAGTTTCTTTTCCTTACCGACTTTTATTCTACTGCATGGATAGATTAACTTTTTGTTAATTCACTTGTTGAGGGTCATGTGGGTCCTCTCCAGTTTCATATGAACAAAGCTGCTATAAATATCAATATTCAAGTTTTTTTTCTGTGTGCATGTGTCTTCATTTCTTACAGGAAAACACCCAGGATTTGTATGAGTAGATCATATGGTAAGTTAGAGCTTAACTTTATATGAGAATTTCAGACAGTTTTTTTTAAGCATTTTTAGCATTTTCCACAGTCTCCTTTTTCCATCAATGCATGCAAATTCCCAGGGCTCCACATTTTTGCTTATAATGGACACTGTCAGTCTTAACTGCAGCCATCCTGTTGGGCTGCAGGGATAGATCACTGTAGTTTTAGTGTACTTTTCCTGTTGACACTAACTTTGAACTCTTTGTAGCTGTTCAATACAGGCCATTGGTACATTATTTTCTAAGTCTTCTTTAAATCTTTTGTCTTTTCATTTATCTGGCTTGGTTGTCTTCTTTATAGTTGGAGATGAGAGTTCTCTGAGAGTTCTCTGTGTATGATGAATGCAAGCTTCAAGCTAGATATATGTACAGGCAGTGTATTTGCTCATAATGTCAATGTTTTTATTCCCTTAATTATCTTTAAAGAGAAAAACTGTTTAACTTTGTCTAAAAGATAAGTGACATTTCACAGAGACTATTTTGTTTGTTTTTTTAACTCAACACTTTCATTCACTCCTAAGTTAATTTTGCTTTTTTTCCTTTCTTTCTTTTTGGGGCACACCTGGCAATAATGCACAGGGGTTATTCCTGGCTCATGCACTCAGGAATTACTCCTGGCGGTGCCCAGGGGACCATATGGGATGCTGGAAATCGAACCTGGGTCGGCCGTGTGCAAGGCAAATGCCCTACCTGCTGTGCTATTGCTCCAGCTCCCTAAGTTAATTTTGAAATTTACATTTTCCTTGGTAGTTGTCCACTTTATTAAGCTACTACATAACCTAATTTTAAAATGATCCTATTTCTGTAATTCCATATACACTTTTATTTCTAATGCTGCTTATTTATATTATATTTCTTTAATTGTGGATTTCTCTAAAAGCCACTTCATTGACGTAGCCAAATGATTTTGGTATTTCTGATCATATCTCCTCTTGGTTAAATCAGAAACCTTTCAGCTAGAATCTATTCATTCTCTTACTCTAATTTAATTTCATTATAGTTTAGCATATTAAGTGAAAGTGTTAATTCCCCCTCTAACCTTTGTTTAATATAAAGTCCAATTATGGTTATATACTTTTTACTTTTAATATATCTCACTGAATTTATGGGTTAATGATACAGGTCAAACTTATTTTTTATCTTTTGCCAAAGTTTCTTTTCTTATTTCAACGTCTTCTTTAAATCAAATTATGAGATTGAAATTTTTCAAATTAGAAGTGAAAATGTTTGAGTTAATTTTTTCTTACTGTTTTTATTTTTTTAATTACAATTCTTATTTTATGTTTTAGTGAAGATGTTATCCTTATAATGAACACCCCTCCTCTTTTCATTTGTCTTCTGTTACAACGGTTTGAAACAACTTGTATTTTCTATTTGATACTGCATATTAGTGGTGCATTTTTTTGCATTTTACTTATTTTTTGTTTACTTGATGTGACATTTGATCTGAGAGGGATGTGTTAAAAATCTTCTTTTATGATCATGAGTTTATTAATTTTTCTTTGCATCTCCAACAGGTTTTGTTTTATATCGTTGGGAATTTTGTTGCTAAATGTGTGAATATTCTTCTTGATGGAGTGTAATATTTAATAATATTGAAATTCCATTTGTCCTATTTAATATTTTTGACTTGGATTAGTATGTTGTCTGATATATATTTTTCTTCACCTCTTTCATGTAAGCATTTGCTGGTTCCCCCTTTTCCATCTGTCTGTTTTCGGATTTCCTTGTTATTTCATCTTAGGGCATGTCTCATAAACATAACGTATCTAGATTTTTTTAAATTTCTTTTAGAAAAAAAAACCAAAATCCAGAAAATCTCTATCTTTTCCTAGGGAGATTTGACCCATTCACATTTATTGTAATTGTCGGTATTGTTCTCTGTAAAAATGTTCTTCGCTTCGATTTACCCTACTTTCTTTTTGCTTTCTTTCCTTTCCAAAATGTGTTTGTCATTCTAATTTTGTGTCCTTCACTCTGCTGTTCATACTCCACAGTATTACTCTCAGGAATTATTGATGCACAAAGAAATAGAGATCATTCTGAAAGACAGACATCAGGCAATAGAGGCAAAATCTAGAATGTTGACAAGGTGACATTGTAGCTTTTGGAATTCCAGTAAGAAGATCTGAGTAATTTTTATTCTTTGTTCACTTCAGATTGGTTATTGAACATGCCTCTGTACCATACACACCTCTAGATTTCAGGGGATAAAAGTCTTTGAGTAAGAGGCAATGTTAACTTTTAAGATGCTAAATTTTAAGAAGCCTGTTACTACCAGAATCTGATGGCTCCTGTGATGTAGAGTTAGGGGTGCTCTGTGGGGGTGCCGGTGGAAAGAAGGGGGGACAGTGTGGGATGTGGTGGGGAGCTATCGCTCTGAGCAGAGGGGGGGTTGCAGAGAGAAATCGGGCCCGTCCTGCTTTAGTTGAAGGTTGAGAGCAGCTGTGAGGTCACAGCTGACCTCAAATCCTTTCTGAAGCCACTTGGAGGGCGCAAGGCTGCCCCAGAGGCTGGAACCTATAAACATCGATTATCCCAGGACACCTGCTCTGGATCTGGGGGCCTTGTGATCAACAAGGTCCTTGCGATCAACACTTGCCCTTCTCTGAGGAGGGAGAAAATAAGAATTTCAGTGTGTGGTTTCAGCGTATCATGAAAAGGGAAGGGAGTAAATAGGAACTCACTTGTTTGCAGACCCTTCCAGGTGACTGTCATTCCCCTGACCCTGTGCCCCCTGGATTCGCACAACACACCTGCCTTCTGGGTGGCCTGGCATCACCTTCCAAGGGTTGGCTGAGACGCTAACAGGTGAGTGGAAGCAGAACTCGTGGGCACGGGATCAGGAAGGGAAGGTCCATTATTGTCATCGTTTAGTCTCTAGTTTCGAGGGACCATGGGGTGTGTGCTTTAGGGGAGGTGAGAGGTCACTTTTTTTCAACATGTGGACCTCTGCCCGTCCACTGTGTCTCGGAAACCTCTTCAGTAACTGCTTCTCCCCGGAGCGCTCAGAGCAGGGGAGAGGGGGAGAGATTCTGCTAGACTTTGGCCTCCTGCATGACCACAAAACCATAAGGGGCAGTGCTAAGCCGCACCTCGCCTGCAGTGCCACTTACAGTACCCACAAGTAACGGAACTGGGTGTCCTGTGGCCACAGAGCAGCAGTCCTCAACCACAGGGACCTCTGGCTGGACGCCCCCAGCTCTGGCACTCAGCGGTCTGAGGCAGAGGTTTCTATTGGCTCATTTCCGGGGGGCTTGTTTCAAGTCCCTCCCCCACCGAACAGCTCCCGAGCACTGGAAGAGGTAGGCCCCTTGCCTTTCTTTCCTACCTGGCCCATGTTAAGGAAAGACATGGACCAAAGTGGGTATCTAGCACCCATGCACCAACGGATGAGGAGGACCCGGATAGACCCGGAAACAACCAGACTGTATTTATCACTGTGGACAGTGTGGTTCCAACTTCCGCTCTGACTCTCACTGACTCTTCACCTGCTCTCCGCGCCGCTGGGTCTGACTCCGGCCTCGGAAGAGGAGGTAGAAGGATTTGGGGAGCAGCTTGTTAAGCACGAAACTAGGGGGCAGAAGTCAAGTCTTTGCTTCTCTGTGCTTCTAATGACACCCGCCGCCTGGTTGGGACCAGAGAACACACAACGGTGACCGTGGATGAAACATTTCTCTGGCTCAGGGAAACTTTTCAACTGGAACTGAAGAGCTCAGCAGGGACCAAGTCGTCATGTTTGGGGAAGTCTGGCAAGCCAGGCCAGAAGAAGCATTATGGAATCGGATGTGCTTTAAAAGCCTCAGCCCCATAAATCTGCTCGAATTCCAATTACTAAAGGGGTATGTTTGCCAGCGGATCTCAAAGCATCTTATAATTAAGGAATATTATTTTGTTCTCCTGGAAACCATCAAAAATATCCTTCAAAGCAAAATGGCAGCTTATAGAGCGATTATGAATTAATAATAATAATATTAATAATAGCCATAAACGATCCGAGGTTCAGTGCAAAGTCCACAGGAGTCGTAAGCACCCCTCTCTATCCCACTCTTCCGCTCGGTTTGCACCACCCTGCGAGTTCAGGAATATTGTTCCCATTTTTCAAATTGAAAGGAGAAGCTGAAAGAAATTTTTGGTAATGCAAGCCTGAGTCTTGGAAATGCTGCCAAGAGCTTCATGGGCGGGGGACTCGACTGAGGGCCTCTGAATGTGCCTCTGGACGTCGAGGGCTGTGGTCTCCACTCCGAGAGCAGAAAACACAGGGCATCCCTCTGCAATGGGTCTGGGCATATTTCAGAAAATGTGTGGGTATCTGGGAAGCCAAGCTTGTTGCCTCTCACCTGCATGGGGACTTGGTCCCGGGTACCCATGTGGGGTCCACAAGTGTACACTCTCACACATGGGGACAGCTGTGTACATGCTTATAGGTGGGGTCTGTGTGTCTTGATATGACCCCTCCAGCCTGGCCCTTTCAAAGAGCTTATGGGCTCACTCAGCCACCGCTGAGCTGGCAAAGACAGAACACAGGGCTCAGATGGGCCTAGGGGCTGGCTTCCAGGTCTCGGAGGCTCTTAAAGGTCCGGTTCTGGCTGTGGGGTATTCTGCAACTGACTTTGCTCCACTGACCCTGTGCTGTTCTCTCCTACTGGCTCCAGGTCACCCAGCCCATGGTTCCTCCCCTGCTTTTCTCTGTCTTCCCACACAGCATTTGGGGTATCACCAGGAAATGGCCTGCTGGCAGCCAGGGCAGCTGGATTGTAATGGCTCTCACCGCAGAAGCCTCCTGCATGAGGGATATGAGTGCCCGCCCCCTGCAGACTTCACCTCCGATCTTCACAGGACCCATCTACTGGGTCCTGCCCGAGGCCTCTCCTCCTGCACAACACACAGACATGCCCCGACATGCACAATCTCACAGGGGCACTTTCTGACTCACACACATACACACCACACACACACACAAACTCATATATGTCGTGCACACACAATCACACTGCACAAATTCACACAGCACACCCAAAATCACAGATACACAAACACACACACACACACACACACACTTGCAGATACAAAATCATACAAACTTATTGCCGTGCATGCACACACACACTCACAATGCACAAATTACGTTCATGTTTGCATGGGCAATCATACGCATACAACAACCTCCAAACTTAGATGCACACATGTACATACACACACACACACGAACACGGACATACATGTACAAACATACTTGTAGACACTAAATCACACATACATAAGCTCAAATCATGCTCTGGGCAGGCATGCCAAGAGCTCGTTTCACAGCCACAGCTTAGCTACCATCCCACAGCCTGCTCAGGCTTCCTTACCGTGGGTCCTGTGCCAGTGTGAGAGGCCCCAGGAGTCCCTGCCCTGCCCCACAGGCTGGGCACTGTCCTCTGGATACCTTCCAGCCTCAGGAGTTTATTTCTCCAGCCCCAGCTTCGCTACTCGAGTAGCCAGTTCAAGTCCCCACTCCAAGTCGTGCTGCCCCTAGGACCTGGCAGAAGTGACCCTGCATGGGTCTGAGCCTGGCTCTCCTGACCTGGCATGCTTTGACCTCCCTGCGACCAGGTCCAGCAGAGAGGCAGGTGGCTCTGCACACCACGACCCCAGTCTCAGCATTACCAGCTGACCGGTGGCACCGAGCAAGCTGGCCAGGAGGAGCCAGGCTGGTCCAGAGCCATGCACGGACCTGCTTTCCCAGCGACACTGAAGGGGGACCGGCCAGCACCATGCTAGGCTTAGGGTTTGTTACACCGCAGTAGCCAACTGACTCCGTGCCACTTCCATATTGGTTGATGGGGATTCTATTGCTGCTCCTGGCAGCCGGTTCTGAGTTGGACCTCATCCCGGGCCAGAGCTCCAAATCCTGCCCTCGGGCACAGCTGCTGGCCCCAGCAGGTGCCCCCTTCCTTCTTGCTCTGCCGCAGCTGCCGCTCCGCCCCATGCCCTGCCTTCTGTATCCTCTCTGTGACTCTGCCCATCTATCTCCTGGGATGAGACTCTTGCTCTGCATTTTTGAAATCATTTATCTACTGCCACCTTTGCAGATGAAAGGAAAATGCACTCGGAATTCCAAAGAAATCTACCTTCTTTGAGCAAACAAGCAAAGCACCCTTCCGCCGGATCCTGAGGTTCCATCCTTAGCTCACCCCCTGGGAGATAGAATGCCCACTCTAGGGAAAAAAATGATTTAGCTCCTTGTTGATGGTGTCAGATGGGGCAGGAGCTAAGTGACCCTCTCACCTGACCCCTTCCAGGACTGGGTACGGGGTGAACTGTGAGTAGAACCAACGACACCCGCAGAATTTGGCTGATTGCTTTCTCCAGCTGAGAGTCAAGTGCTTGGGCTGGCCTGTTCCACTTTTATAGACTGAACATCAAAGGACTGCTTGAGCCTCCTGCCAAATGACCAGGCTCCAGATGTGCGTCCTGCTTGATTCCAGAGTCAGGCCAGTGAGGCCTGGGGTAGAGACCAGCAAGCTGGTGGATCCAGAAAGGCCCCTCTAGGTTTGATTTCTAGCCCATGTATAGTTGAGCACGTACCTTTTGTGGCTGCAGAGCACATACATTTCGTGGAACAGTGACTAATCCTCTCCTTCCAATTATCCTACCCTGCCCATCCAGTGGAGCCATCAGTTCCAAACGGATGGCAGGGGTGCTCTCTGAGCCCTGGCAGCCATGAAGCTGTTTAACTTCGTGCCGTGTCTTGCCCAGGAATGTCCAGAAAGAAGGGGCTTCTCCTGTGTTGGATTCCTGGCATGGCCGAGCTGCTAAGAGTTGCATGATCTTGATGTCTTACAGAACGTCTATCACCTATCACTTGATCTTCTCCTCGGTGCAGGAGAAACAATGGTATTTCCGGAATGGCCCCCTTGCCCAGCAGAGAGTCACAATGCCCACCCGGTGGGCATTGGCAGAATGGGCAGTACTACCTACTCGGTTACTTGGTGCTTCCCCCAGTCCAACAAAGCATGCACTGCTGCCCTTTCTCTTAATGTTTCCTTAAACCATAGTCTGGGGAGGTCCCTTCTTCAAGACACATAGCTTTGGCCAGTGTCCCCCTCATCATAGACCAAGATGGACTTGAACAGCAAGTGCTTGTGAACCATTTTCCTCAGAAGAGGACACATTTCCTGGGGGCACCAAGGTGTCTGCTGGGCTCCCTTGGGTGTTGCCTCTCTTGCACCCTGGGAGGTGATTTCCACCCCCCATTTGATGTGTAGCTTTGAGCCAGCAAGTCTGTCTTGAGCTAACCTCCTGGCGAGGCTCTGGTCTGTTACTGTCCAGCTGTTCACTGCTGTTGAAAGGGTACTTTCTCTTGTAATATTTTATTTTTTTTAAGAATCTGGAACATTCCCACCATCATAGGGTCATTCATTCCCACCACAGAGGCATCTCGAGACCCTGTCCTTGGGAGCTTCAGTACTCAGGAGAGGGAGCACATCCTAGATTCAGCCTTGCAAATGTCATACCAGCTGCTTTCATGCTAGAAACAGGAACATTCGAACCCCCCAAGCATCCCTGCAGAGAGCTCAGTGAGCATTTGCTCACCCAGACCTTGACCCATTTGCTTTTTCCCACCTACTCTGGGCTGGTTGCTTTCAAGGAGCAGAGACCTTGGTCCTTGAGAGCAACCAGTTATGGTGGCCTGCCAGGAAGGGCTGGGCATAGGCCTGGACAGCCCAGGGATACTGGGAGGGAAACTCAGGAGAGGTTTGATGAGGGTCAAGCAGAGTGAGGCCCAGGATGAGGGGGGCAAGGGGAAATGGTGTGGGGGGGTGGGGAGCTGGCTGGGGCAACAGGAGGCGACAGGAGGCTGTGTCTCCACATCTGGCCTCCCTTCCCCAAGGCCCCCGGGGAGGAAATCACCTTTCTCTAAGGTGAGAGCTGATAGGCCACAGGGCAGCTGGTTCCAACCCCCGGGGGGAATGCAGAACAGCCCCTCATATCCCCACGGCAGCTGCAGACAGGTTGTTTGTGGGCAGGAAGGCTGGAGCCAGAGGGGAGTCCTGGGCCTGCCGGGGAATCCTCCCCAAGGGAGTTGGAGGGGTTGGGGTGAGCGTGTCCTTCCCCTCTGGGCGGGGCTGACAGGTGGTCACCCGGGACAGCTCAGCCTGGGCAGTTGCCCCAGTCTCGGCTATGGTGAGGCGCTGCTGGGATCTGCAGACATGCAGGAGCTGGGGGCGGGGGAACGGAGACCTGGGGGGTGGCCCTTTCTTCAGCTCAACCACCACCTGCCTCAGTTTTTACAGCTTAGCCCTTTGAGAACACTCAAGAAGAGCATGGAAGCCCTGCCCGGTGGGGATGACCAGGCTCGTAGCCCATGGGCTGCGCTGCACAGCAGCTCAGAGAGAAGAAAGCAGCTGTGGAGCTCACTCCTGAGCCAGGTTCTAGAGGACACACCCGGGACCCAGCTATCAAGGGCAGGGGGAGATCAGTAAGTCCCGCACCATGGGCAGGACACGGTCTGCCCCAGTGTTCCATATCTGCCCCCTGAGTAACAGTGGCCAAGAGGTTGTACATGCCTGGAGCTTCCTGAGAACAGTGCATACACAGGAACTGCCCCCCAGACATCCAGATGCAGTCCAAGGCGCTTCCTGTCCCTGGGCCAGGGCTGCTGTGCCAACACGGAGGGCATCTAGCAAACACACATACCCAGGACCCCCACGTTGATATTTCTCACTTGCTTGGCCTGTCACTGAGTGCCATCAGCTCAGGAGAGCTGGGACACAGGTAGGGCCCGCCATCACCCTTGCTGGATACAGTGAATCTCCATGAAAGGCAACTGTGGGGGAAGAGGATACTCCAGCTCTCTCTCCCCTGCCTGCAGTGCCCTCCCTGGGTCTCTCTCGGGCAGCCCGTGTTTCTCTGCTCCCATTCACCCATTCCAACTCCTTAGCTGTGTCATTTCTGCCACCTCTGCCTCCAGGTTTCTAGATCTTTTCTGCGACTTCCTCTCTCCCGGGCCTTCATCAGTCCCAGGTTCTGGAGCTCTGCCTGTACTAGGTCCGGTCCTGCGCCAGTCTGGCCCTGCAGCCTGAGCTCAGCTCCTGGGTTTTCCTCCCCATAAGCACAGGCTGGGCGTCCAGCCCTCCTTCCTAGGGTCTCTGTGCAAATTAACATGCCAGCGGATGTGGGGAGCACTGCCCGGGGTCAACCAGGGTCGGAGGCTCTGGCAGAGACAGGCACTGGCCCCCGCCAACTCTTCTCTGGGCCCCTGACTCCTCCAACGCCTCTTCCCAGCTCTCAGTGTGCAATTGGGAAGGATGGGGAGGGTGCCCCAAGCAGAGACACCGAAACTAATGTTACTTGAAATGAAGAGCATTTAGGGCATCACTTCCACAACAATGATGCCCCGGAGCTAGCATTGATGGCTCAGTAAGACCCAGCAGGGGACTGGAGCCTCTTTGGTGAGGCAGCGTTCAGGTAGGAAACAGCAGGAAACAGCCATCTCCTTCATTAGGATGAGTGCAAGCCGGGGTATTTTCTACACCCCAAAGTGGCCTTGAGAATGTTTTGGTTGCACAGGCTCTGCCTTGAGTCCTGTTGGGATATCACTGGTTTCTCTTGGGCGTTGCTCACTAGTATCTAACCATCGTGTCCCCAGTTCTCTAATCTCCTCCACTGTCTTCTCCAGATAATCCTACCTGTCCCAGCACTGGGCATCCCTCAGAACAGCAGTTCAGATCACCCACAGGGAGTTCACCGCCCCATAGTGGAAGTCTGTCTTGGAAGTGACTCCGGAGATGGTACGGCTTCTCCCCTTTCCTGGTGGACGTTTAACATGTTCTTGAAAGTCTGTCTTCTGGAGCTTTCCCGTGAAGGCTGAGATCAAGACTCTGGTTGCATGACACCCGAACTTTGAAGCAGAGGCCGTGCAAGGGAGGTTGAAGGTCACAACTGGCCCCAAACTTCTTTTGCTTCATCCGTGGAGAGATACTGACTTCTCTGACTTCTCTTCCACTCCCAATTCTGTCCTGCTAATTCCCATGAGAATACCCACTTGATCCCTGAGAGCGTCCGTCCCCAATTCCTGCCGGGGACAGAATTGAAGAGAGGGACACAGCGGAAAAATCGACTTGAGTCCACACAAATCGAGTCTGATGAGTTCACTGTGCCTCACACAAAGGAAAGACATCGATTACGCTAATAAGCTATTAGGTGGAGTGAGATTAATCGTGTCAGCTTAAATGTAACCTATTCCCCAGGATTGTAGGACATTATCCAGAGCGGCACACTTGTGTTTGTCGGCAGGCACTCCGCCTATGCAAAAATCTATAAAACTAATCCAACTGGCAGAGAAAGTTTTGTGCTAATAAGGTTGCTAATGGAGCTTAGGACCGGGGTTTAAATAACTAACATTGAATGCAGAAAAGAAACATTTTAATTATTTAATAGGGCATGAAAAGGAATTCCAAAGTATTTCTACAGAAGCAATCCCGACGGGTATAATTTTGGTCCCCAAATTTTATTCTTATTCTTTGAAGATGATGGCCTGAGCTTCTGACTTCATTGGATTAAAGGAATTGAAATTCTCGGGAGGGGGTGCAAAGACAATGTGCTAATTTAGAGACCAGCAGGGGAGGCTGTATCCCAGCAAAGGGAGGCATTTAGGGGGAGATGAGGTGTCCCCAAGAAGAGATGGAAGAATTGAGATGCAGAAAATACAGCTTGGGACACCCCTTGGGTACTTATAAATAATCATGGCAATTTGCATCTCGGTGGTGCTTTATAATTTACGAGGAACTCTCTCACTCTTGTCCTGACTTGCTTATCAGAACCCCCTCACACACAAGTTGTTCCTTTTCCTGTTTTAAGGAAACTGAGGCTCAGAAGATGACAGGTTCCTTACAGAGCAAGCCCACTCGCACCCCATTACCTGCAAGAGCTATTGGGATATTGGGATATTGGGATATTGAGCTCTGGTTTCCCCTTCTGGAACTGCAGCCAGGAAGAGTGGACATTCTCCAGTAGTGCCTAGAGATACTCCAGGACACAAAGATGGATCAGCCTCTCCACCCAGCAGAAACTCCATCAAGGCGCAGAAGCAGGAAATGTCGATCAGAACATGCCTGAGAAACAGGACTCAGGGCCTTATTTGTTTCTGAATCCTTGGTTTAGGGGAATTCTGGGTCTGGTCCTGGGAAAAACCTATGCTCTAAGACTCAGATCCTTGGACAAAGAATGGGAATCATAACGTTGTCTTAAAGAAGGAATTTTATGCCCTCCCCCCACTCCCCACTTCACACCAGGCCCTGAATACCCATCAGCCACTTCACGAACAAATATCGATGGGGCGACATGTAGACACAAGGTTCATCTGAACTCATTTGTGACTGGATACTTTAGAAGCAAAATTTTCCATTCCTGGGTAGATTTTATTTGTCTGGTCAAAGAGATCCTTGGAAGCGTTAGCTTCTAGAGAGACTGTGTCCTTTGGACAGTAAGTGCTTCTTGAAAACGGGTTAGAGAAGTTCAAGTACTTTTCCTGTCAGCTTGAGTGTTCTAGAAATGACTCTCTAGTTCATGGGGCTTAAAGGTCTTGAGACAATGCATGCTTGTATCAAAACTGAAATTGGTATGTGAGCTAGCGTCAGGTTTGTTCTTACTACACATCTAAACAGTAACAACCCTCCTACGCTGAAGAAGAGATCACAGCCAGACATGATAGCAAGGCCTTCCAGAACAGTCACAGGCATTCACATCATGCCACACTACTCCAGCCAGCCAATGGAGGCTCAATCGCTGGACTCCTCCATCCTCCCATAACACCCTATCCTAGGGTCAGGACCTTGGGTTTTCCCAAATTATACAGCTGTTTCACGGTCCCAGCATCTTGTCTCTTACCTTTGTGCACATTTCTCTCATTCATCCACCCACATTCTGAAGTTCTGACATCCGTTGACGATCAAGAATCAGGGATGCTGTCTCGTTTGCCAAGGTGTCAAAAATCAGATGGGCTGGTCACGTAATGAGATTTAAAGACGACCGCTGGACTAGAGCTGTTATCGACTGGATTCCATGGGATGTCAAAAGACTGCGTGGCCGCCCACCTACCAGATGGCCATACTTCTTCATAAAGATTATGAACGATCGGTTTGAGGCTCTTCATGTTCCTCGAGCGAACAGATGCCATTGGGCTACACTAGACAACGACAGGGACAAATGGAGATGTTAATGGTGCCCGCTCAAGCAAATCGATGATTAAAAGGAAGTTAAGTGATTGAGTGATACACCCACATATCTATCCATCACCTTTCTACACACTCACCTAACCATCTTCTATGCTTTTGTCCACCCATCCATCCATCCATGCATCCATCCACCCACCATCCACTCACCCATCCATCTATCCACTCACCCATCCATATATCCACCCATCATCCAACCAACAGGCCGTGGGAGAGAAGAGACAAATGGGATTTCATCCTCATGGAGTTTATTCATGTGACGGAGAGTAATATGGTGACAGATGGCATGGCATGGAGCTGTGGAGACACAGAGGAGGTGCTCTAACCCACCCTAGGGAGATGGGAAGGCTCCCAGAAGAGAAGGGATGAAGTTAAAACTGAGTCTTAAGGAGCAAGTAGGATGGAGGTAACCAGGAAATGTTGGCGGAGGAGGTTCCAGCAAATGAACAGCTCAACTGGTCTGACCCCCCTGGGCAGCTGTGTGGGAGGTCAGGGTGGAGCTGAGGGAAGAGGCAGGATGAGGGTGGAGGGGAAGGAGAAGGGTGGATGGAGGGGAGGATGGAAGATAAAATGGAGGGAAAGGTGGAGGTGAGGGTGGAGGAGGGGGTGGGGGAAGAGTGGAGTCAAGGATAGAAGCAGGATGGAGATGAGGGAGAATGGGAAGGTAGAAGGGAGGATGGAGCAAAAGACTGAGGTGAGGGTGGAAGAGAATGTGGAGATGAGGATGGAAGGGAGGAAGGAGGGAGTATGGAGATGAGGTTAGAGTGGAGGACAAGGGGAAGTTGGAGGGGAGGGTGTGGATGAGGGAGGTGAGAATGGAGGAATGGTGGGGATGAGGGAGGTAAGAATGGAGGGGTAGGTGGAGAGGAGGGTGGGGATGAGGGAGGTGAGAATGGAGGGAAGGGTCGGGATGAGGGAGGTGAGAATGCAGGGGTAGGTGGAGGGTAGGGTGGGGATGAGGGTAGAGGTGAGAATGGGTAGGAGGATGGAAGTGAGGGTGGAGATGAAGATGAGGATGAAGTTTGGGTAAGATGGAGGAGATGACAGAGGGGATGGAGGTGAGGTTGGAGGGCAGATGGAGGTGAGGAAGGAAGTAGGGGTGTAGGTGTGGGTGGAGGGGAATGGAGGGGAGATTAGAGTGGAGAGGAGAGTAGACGTGAGGATGGAGATGAGTATGGAGGGGAAGATGGAGGGAAGGGAAGTGGGAGGACGGAGGAAAATTTGGAAGGAAGAGAGGAGAGAGCAGGTGAGGTGACGTTGAGGTGGAAGGAAAGCTGGTGGGGAAGGTGGATGCCATGAGGGGCGGCCAGGCTGTGAGCTCTGAGTTTGGTCCTGGCAGCCCTGGGAGGGCAGGGCTTGGCTCTGGGGATGTGCAGTGCATGCCGGGAGCCCTGTCTGCAGGGGTACCTGCAGCTGCTGAGGGACAGCGGCCACAGCCCTGTCAGCCTGAGGCTGACTCAGACATCTAACAGGCTCTGTGGTCTGTTTGGGTCCATGCTCCATGGGTCCATGCTCCATGGCGAGATGCAGAGAGGTGAGAAGTTTCCCACCAAGAAGAAACAAAGGCCACAGGGCCCATTTCTGGGGAGACGCTTCCCAGGCCAAGTTGGGCCAAGGGCTGCCACTCCGCTCTGTCTGCCTGGTTCGGGGTGAGGCAGGAGCAGCCCAGGCTGCGCAAATCACAGGCCTTTGTTCCACACCCATGTATGTCCCTTGATTCCCATTTGAAGATTGGATTCTGTGTCAACATGGTGCTGCAGTGGACCCAAACGAGAAATGTCTGAACTTTCTCGAAGGCTGGGCTGGTGGATTTGGAACAGGTATTCCTGGTAAGGATATGCCTTTCACCCTGAGTGTCTTCAAAGGAGGCTGGATGAAGGGGCGCACAGTTCCCCTCCAGGGGGAACCGAAGAAACTGTCCTCCCACACCAACGATGACAGGCGAGGGAGCTTAAAGACACAGGATCAAATCCAACCTACTTCTGCTCTTTCCTGACTACAGCCCGCCCTCCTGCATGATTCTACCCCCTATCTAGAAATCCCCCTGGGAAATAACTGGAGACCCCATTGGACACAGCTTGCTTTTGACCCTCTGAGTACATCCTTATGTGGTCTAGTTGCATGCCTATTATCCCCATTGTAATGTGTTGCACATTCCGTGCAATTTGCTTTTATCCACACATGAGCTATATCGCAACATATATCCGTGTTAAATCACGTTTCTCACTGTATACGTTTTCATTTGCTTTGCTTATTTTCAGTTAATAATACGACATGGGCTTCCTCCCAGGCCAACAAGCCCACAGCAGTTTTCAGCAGCGTCGAAGATTCTGTTGTGCAGATGAAATTAGCCAATCCCCAGCTTCCTGATTCTTGCTGTTTTACCAGCATTGCTAAAAGAGTCATCCAAATATATATTTCATGTTGTAGAATTGTATAAGTTGCACATTATTTTTGTGTGTAGTTTCAAATGTGTATTTATAGAGTTCTATAAACGCACTCGCTGGGTCAAAAGCCTGCCTGTTTTTAGTTGTATGGAAGCCAAATGACTCTTCCCAAATGCCGTCAATTTTCACTCCAATCAATTTTGTTTGAAAATGCTCACTTTTCAACACTTTTGCCAGTTGCATTCTTAAAAATGGTGTGCCAATCAGAGCAATTGTATCTCAATTCTCAAATTTTCCTGACCCCAATCGGTGTCAGCCTGAACATCCTTGCACGGACTTTATGGCGACGTATGTTTATTTTTCTTGGATTGACTGCAAGATTTTTTGCTTATTTTTCCTTTTCATGGGCTTATCTCTTTCTCATTCATTCTGCGTGTACCTCTAGAGTTCTTATAACTCACCAAGATACAAATGTGGTTCGGGAGAAGCCATTGAGAAAATGCCTTTTGCTTTTTCACACCTCTAGGTGCTCCACCAAGAAGTGACAGGTATTTCCCCCAATCCAGTCCCTGCTCCTAGCCCCTCCTGCCCGGCAGAATGCCAGGTTTGGCTCTTAGCGGCCAGGTCCCCCTTAATCCTTGGCTGGGAGGGTTTTGTGTGTTCCAGGCGCGGGGAGAAGCCGTGCCAGGTGGCAGACACCCTCCCTAAACAGGTCTTTGATTTCCACGCCTGGGCCCACTGAGGCAATTAAGCTGGATTTGTCTGATGGGGCAGGGGATCAAAGGGCTGATGTTTTGAGAACTGAAGAGGAAAAAAGCTCAACTTGAGAAGGAGAAGAAAAAGTCCCCCAGGACAAGGGTACCGGCACCTCGGTGGTGGGAAGCTGAGATGCAGAGAAGCAGCCCATCACAAGGGAAGGAGAGGGAGTAAAGGGGTGCCCTGAATTCTGGGCACAATGCCCTGGAGGCCTGGCTGGATAAAGGGAAGGGGCAGCTGGGAATTGGCAATCATTGACCCGGGCTGCACAGATCTGAACCAGAAAGCAGGTGGCCACCTCCAGCCTGAACAGAGGGCCAGGGAATTGCCCAATTGCCTCGACTAGGGCCATGTTTGATAGAAAAGTGCTCTGAGGAGGGACTGGCCATCATCAAACCCGGGTGGCTGATTTCTCCAGTTCTGTTCTGAATCTGAAGGAGCCTGTTGGGAAGAAAGCGAAGCCTGCTGGGGCCAAGGACAGAGCAGGGAATGGGCCTCCCAGGTTGGCTGCACCATAGACTCACCATCAGAGAGACATAAAATCAGGGCCCCTTGATGATATCCTTCACCCCCCTGGACCCAAGCACCTGCAAAGGAGGCCCTGGGACATGGAGGTGGAATAAACATCGGTAATGGTAGACACATACCTCAACCATGTCTACTGGGAAATAGGAAGAGGAAGGAGTTGTTGGATCCATGTGTGGGACATTCTGGCCTCACAAGCAGGTGGGACAGTAGCAGTGGTGGTTGCTGTTGTGTAATTGGAGCAAATATCTTTCCTGGTGGCCGAGTTTCGCATCCTGCTTGGGAAGGCTCAGCCCTCCATGGGACCCTCAGCAGTCAACCAGAATGCCTCCTGCCCCTCCCCCATCTCTCTCTTTCTTTCTTTCTTTCTTTCTTTCTTTCTTTCTTTCTTTCTTTGCGTTTAGATTTCTATGCGGCTCAACACTGATGACTCCTCTGAGCTCATCTACTGATACTCCTGACTCTAGTGCTGAGTTCTAGCCAACGGGTTCACTTCAGTCTCTAGGATGCTGATTCTTTCCATGCTTTTGGTCTCTCCATTACTCTTCTACCTCCCATTTCAGCAAAAAGACCCTCCTGGGGAAGCCCCTTTAAGAAATCACTCTCCCAAATCTTCTGTTATGAAAACATCTTGTTTTCTTTCTTAGAATGTCTGAAGATTAGGACGGCATCTTCATTATCTTCCTGATGTTTGGCTCCGGAAGGAGACGTTTAATTGAGGCACCCATGTTGGTTTCATTCACCATCCCCCCTGGACTGAGCGCCTGGCAGGAAGCCTTGGGACACAGAGGTGCGAGAAGCATCTGTAATGATAGATGAATGCTTCTACAATGTCTGCTGGGAAGTAGGATAAAGAAGGAGTCAGGTCCATTTTTCTCCAAATTATGGTCAAGTGTAGCTTGACTCTTTGCAGAAGACACCTTTCCCCATGGAAGTGAAACAGGCTCTCTGATGTGCATTTTATTCCCAGACACATTTGGGACCAATTCTGAGCCATCTTCTCTTGCTTTTCTCCATCCATCTATTCCCAGGTAAGGTTGCTGAGTTAATTACCACAGCTCTGCCGCCGTGTTTATGCCCTTTGTGGGACGGCTAACCCTCCCATTTCTCTTAATGTTTCAATTAAAGGTTTTCCTGATCATTTTCTTCGGATGAGCTTTAGTGCAATTTGATCCAGCACAAAGGAAGGGTTTGTTGGGGTTTTGAATATGAAGGTGTTAGTTTTGCAGAGTAAATTGAAAAACATTCAACTCTTCAGCCTTCTTGTCCAGGTTATCGTTTGTCTCTCTACTGATTCATTCATATCTTTTCTTGGTTTTTAGCAATCCAGGCATCTCTGAGGCTTTCTACATGTAATTCTCTCACTGTGTTACTTTCGTTCCTTGACTTAAAAAAAAGTTGCCATGTTGACAGTGTGAAAAGGAAATCTTTTCTTGTTCCACTACGTTTCCATCAATATCCTATCTCTAGGGATGTCCACTAAGTACTTTCTCTATTTCTTTTGTGATGTTCTTAAAATCACTCATCTATCCTCAGAGAGAGCCCTTATGTAATGCCTGCTGAGTGCCAGATACCTGCCACATTAGAGATCATCTACTTCCCCATGTTGTCTCTGACAGGCTTCCCTTCCCCTGAACTACAGAGGCAGGAAGTGAGGACATCTGCCCGGGATACCAGAGTCTGTTGAACTGACATCCAACATATGTGGGTCTGGCTGAGGTTGGATGTCAATTTGATCCATGCATCTACTGTTGTTCAGGTGAGGGACATATTCAAGATGAGTGATTTTTTTAAATTATTTTTTTAAATTGTATTGAATCACCGTGAGAGAGTTACAAGCTTTCATGTTTGGGTTACAATCACACAATGCACATTTCCCACCACCAATATCCCCGGTATACCCACCCTTTCCCACCCTCCCCTGCCTCCATGACAGACAATATTCTCCATACTCTCTCTACTTTTGGACAATGTGGTTTGCAATGCAGATACTGAAAGGTTATCATGTTTGG
>JAOXYA010000019.1:21815582-21839908 GCA_028565675.1 Sorex palustris | reverse complement strand
GGTGTAGTTGCCGACCATCTAACTTCACTCCCATTCCTTCCCATTCCAGTCTTCGCATGATGTTCTCGAGGGTGGCAAAAACAGTAACAACAAGTCTCACAATGGAGACGTCACTGGTGCCCTCTCAAGCAAATTAATAAACACAGGAGGACAGTCTACAGTGCTACATATTATCAGAAGACTAAGTGAAATGTTCAAAGGATAAAGCTGGAAGGGAAATTATATCCTATTAGTGAGTCTCAGGTGAATCTTTCTGAGAACTTTTTAAAAGACTCAATGTCTAGGGGCCTGAGTGATAGTCCAATGCATAGGACACTTGCCTTACATGCAGTTTCGATCAATTTTGATCCCTGGCAACACATATCATTCCTCAAACCCTACTAAGAGCGATCTCTTGGTAGTGTGATAAATGTGGCCCAAGGGGAGAAAAAAAGTCAGGTAAAATGAAAGTCTCAATGCCTAGACCCCATCCCAGGACTCTGAATCTTGGGGATTGATACGTATAACTGATACTTATAGTCTAGTATAATTCATGAGCCTTGAGCAAAGCTACTTTGAATGGTGTTCCCAGATAAATAGTGTCCATCTTTGATTGAGAACCACTATTAAATTTATTTATTTAAATATTGGGGTCATACTTGCCTGTGTTCAGGGCTTATACTTGATTTTGAGGTCAGGGGCCACTTCTGGTGGGGCTGAGAAAACTAGTTTTGTTACCAGGAGATTGAATTCAGGTCAGCCATGTGCAAGCACCTAAGTACCCTCTGTACTAATTCTCTGGCCTTGCTTATTAGTTTTAAAGATAGAAGATCCAGGAACAGAACAGACTTGGTTAATGGTGATGAAAAATCAATGGTGCTACTGGTTAGAAGTTTATAGTGGGAAGTTTATATATGCCTGTGTACACATATACCATGATTTCTTCCCTCCCCCACCACCACCTTTCCACACACCATACTTCATTTACACACCGTGGTTTACAAAGTTCATGATGATTAGTTACAGGCATTCAATATTCCACTACCAACCTCATTATCACTGTCACCTTCCCTCTATCACTATTTCCATTTTCCCGACAACCCCAAAGCCTGCTCCCATAGCAGACCCACAATATTTTATTTTATATTGCTCATAAAATAAATGTCACCATTACTAACGAAATGATCAAAAAATTATTTCCATAGGAAAAAAATGGTGAAAATTGTCGTATCTCACCATGGGACGTTGAGTCCTTGTCTGAAGGTTTCCTCTTTCTTCACATCATCTTTCCTTGTGAATATTTCCTCTTGGATTTCCCCTTTTAGAAGCTCCCAGTGAGTTTTTGTATCCAAGAACTGGGTGACCTTCCTTCACTCAGTACCCCTAAAAGTTCTCTGAGTTAACTAAAGTCACTGGATTACAAAGCAGCGTTCTTATGAATCTTTATAGTTTTATCTATCAACCATTATCCAGAAAGCTCATCAAGGACAAAAAGGATGCTTCTTTTAGCTACTTGTTTCCAAGGCTTGACACATGGGCTCAATTAATAGATAATGAATAAATGTGGGCCAGTTGCTTTACATACATAAAAGTGATTTGTATATGCATACACATATCTGT
The DNA here is from genome assembly GCA_028565675.1 of Sorex palustris. Taxonomy (NCBI): domain Eukaryota; kingdom Metazoa; phylum Chordata; class Mammalia; order Eulipotyphla; family Soricidae; genus Sorex; species Sorex palustris. Next base: position 21,838,309 of record JAOXYA010000019.1, on the reverse strand, counting down.
GTGAGTGCATATCCCTTGTGTAGGACTTATTTGAAATTTATCATTTTGAATATACATATGATTAAATGCAAATGAGTTCATTTAGTTCAACAGAATTTACTGAGCACCTATTATATCTAAAGTCATGTGTGTATCTGTGCGTGTGCGTGTGTATGTGTCTGTATCTTTAAAACAAACCAAAAAAATACTAGTGATGAATGTCACAGTCTTTTACCTCTTAGGAACTCATCGGCTGGTGGGTCAGGCTTGCTCAGTGAACCACAGTTCAGTTTTGAGAGAATCTTAATTGTCAAACAGAACAAATAGCTAAGTTCTGGTTTTTTGTTTTTGTTTTTGCTCTTTGGGTCACACCCAGCGATGTTCAGGGGTTACTCCTGACTCTGCACTCGGGAATCCTTTCTGGTAGTGTTGGGACAGATAGCTAAGTTCTGAGGTAGCAAAAATGAGCTGAAAGTGTGTGTTGAATGAAACATGAATGCAGTGACTCTAAATTGTGTTTTGGGGATGGGGCCCTTGGAGAATCTTACAAAAGGTACTATGGATACTCCTTCCAGAAAACATGTGCAAAGCTCACAGATTGAAGACTCCGTGGGGATTATGCTGAGACCCTTAAATCATTCTCTGATTTAGATAAAGCTTTCTACATTGGTCATCATTTCAGTGTTGTCTGATGACATCCTATTTTTTGAGATATGTGACATCTACTAAGTAGCTTTGGACCTTCCTGTTCAATACAAGGAACAACCTGGACATTAGCCCTGTTTCTAGGTCTTTTGTCTCTATTTGAATTAGCTAGAAGTACCGACAGGGTTCATTTACAGCAGAAGAGACATGGATACACCTAAATGAGTTTGCTCTTAGTTTGGCTGTGTCTTGGAACATATCTGGAAAAGAAAAACCCAGAACATTGCCATTCAAGAGGAGTGCTCAGTTACTGCACTGACCAATGAAAGCAGCAATTCACATTTTTAACTATGTTTAGTAACGTTCCTTCGCGTAGCGAATTTCCTAGTATGCTACAACATGGACTCCTCTTCTTAACACTCTTCCTCAGACCTATAGCTAAAGGAACTCAAAGTCCTTCTGTTGAGTTCCTTTAACTCTCATACCCATTAATGTGTCAGTCTACAATCTTCAGTCTCACTTTTGACTCTTATTGAGGAGCCAGTTAGTCCTGCCATTTGGAATATGGGTCACAGTCTCTCATTATTAGAAATTACAAAAAATAGAATATCTGGGGCTAGAGAGATAGCACAGTGGGTAGGGCGTTTGCCTTGCATGCGGCCCACCCGGGTTCGATTCCCAGCATCCCATATGGTCCCCCTGAGCACCGCCAGGAGTAATTCCTGAGTGCAGAGCCAGGAGTAACCCCTGTGTATCGCCAAGTGTGACCTAAAAATGAAAAAAAATAGAATATCTATTCATTAATTTATTTTAAATTACCAACAACAAATATGCTATCTGATAATAAAAATAAGATATTTGTAATAAAACAAAATGAGGTTAACTCTCCAAAAGATAACATAACCAGTAAATCTTTTTTAATGATTAATTGGCTCTAAGACAGGGAAACTCTTGTGTTTGATTCTTTCTGATTCTGCAGTCAACATGTGAGAGGTTGTTCTGGTTGAACTCCATGAAGAAATTCCAACTCACATATTTGTGCCATTTGGAAAAGTATTGTATTTTATTACCTTTCATAGTACTTAGAATAGTCTTCTTTGATACTACACCAAATCTCAACAATTGGTGGTTTCTTAAATGTTGGTGGTAATGCAAAACCGTGTCATGAGTTTGTCATGCCTTGTGGTATTAAAATCTGCTGGTCTGTCTTTGAATGTAAATGTGATTAACGATAAACTCATGCTTGACTTTGAAACATCCTATGTTTGTCATTTGGCAATACCCCTCTAAATTATGAAGATATTTTCAAGTGCTGACACATGTCTTCATGCATTAATATCGCCCCTGAGTTCATCAACAAGGTCTCTCTTTTCAGGGGCTTTGAGATTCACAACAGACCCACATGTTCCAACTTTCTAATGCCAACGCAAAAGCGTCACTTTTATTATTGGCCACCAAATGAAATATATTGTATTTGGATTACAAGTTCACTCTGCTCATTTCCAAAATATGAAAACTGTCTGCCGAAAGGACAAATTCTGGATCACCATCATCATTTATAAGCTGCAATTTCAAGATAAAGCACCATTTCTTGAAGAAAGCACAGTTCACATAATCTGGCAAGTGCTATTCCTTAAGACTTGCCTAATTCAGTATGTCGTTGAAATGCTTCTGGCAGACCCTGTGTTGTGAGTAAGAGCATTAGAATAGCTCTGTGCCCGTAAAAGACGGACCCTGCTAAATATCCATGTTCGAATCATCAGAAGCTGTGAATGACATTTTATAAGGGAGAGGAGACTTTGAGGATCTGATCAAGTGAGCCATCTTGAAATGAGGTCCTGATGCTGCTTTATCTGGATTTTCCTCTCGAATCACATCTGTCTTGTACACAGCATCTTTTCTGGGCCGTATGTAGAGGGGAGAATTTGGCTCTGGAAAAAAGACAGTGAAAGCAGTTGACTATAAGTACTAAGAAGGAGCCCCGTGAGCCAAGGAATGCAGGAGGCCTTTAAAGCTGGAAATGTGGGCCAATAGATTCTCCCCTAGAGCTGACATCTCCACTGACATCTGGATCAGATTCACACAGTGTTAAACAAATCACATGATGATAGCCATGTGTGACTTCTCCCTACAAACCTGAAAGAGAAATAAATCAATGCTCTTTGAAACCTCTGTGGTCATTTGCCTCGGACAGCAAGAAGACTCGTCCACAAAATAACTGCTCCCTCACCCATAGGTAAAATAGAATAGTGAGGTTGATCCTAAAAGAACACCTTAAATAGAGTTGGAACTGAAGTGGATCACTTCCCATCCTATCAATTATGGGGCTGTGACTAAGAAGCCCAGAGTTTCTCTCTTGATTGTTTTTCGTTTTTGGTGCAATGCAAACACAGTGAAGAAAAGCAACATGCCCCTTATAATAATCACCAGTGTCTTGGCCTTACGGGCTACCTGTAAAATGCTCAGTGCCCTTAGGATGTATAGGTGATGACTTATAATTGGTGATTTCAGTAGTATAGCTATTTTTCTTTTCATTATTTTGTTTGGCATACATCCAGGGGTACTTAGGGCTTATTCATGGCTCTGTGCTCAGGGATGACTTGTGGCAGTGCCCTGGGGTCCATATGGAGTGCTAGGGATCTAACCCAGGTCAGTGGTGTGCAAGGCAAATGCATGTCTACTGTTCTCTCCAGTCCCTGTACAGGTACTATCAAAGCATTCTATAAACCTTTATGGTCACCCCCAAACCCATGTTCAATATATTAACTATCACAGGAATTATATTAGAAAGTTAATTTTTAACAAGCTGAGGGTTGGGATTCTCAGATTTTTTCATAATTTCTTTAAGAATATTCAGAGAAGTGTACCAACATTACTAAGAAATTTTCAACATGACTTTGGATTTTAACACAGAAATCAGCCTTTTGTGCATAACAATTTTGATGATGTAATTATGTTTTTTATGTATCTTTTGTATCCTATCATTTTTCTATTTTTAAATATAGCAATTGGCATACGCATAAGACATACACTTAATTTTCCATTTTGATATCTATTTTCATCTTTTCCAATCACCTTAGTTAAATTTTTTCCCTCTCAGAAAATCAATGACATTGATGAAGTTTTAACAAGTGGGCAAACTTCTTTGGAGAATAAATTCCAACTATCCAAAATGGGACACTTGGAGCTAAAAATGTATGCTGTGGGCTTTCAGAAGCTGAAGGTGTGCATTTAAAATGTTTCTAAGTGCTCTAGTTAAGAGACATGTTATTTTTGATTGATTGGTTTTCAAAAAATCCAGTGAAGGAATTTAACAGCAATTGAAACTTAAAAAACCATAAAATGGCTGGACGGAGGCGCCTAAACCTTCTTTGTGAGGCGACCCATGAGGCCCTGTGATACCCTATCAACTCCGACTCTAGAGCATTGAATTGAATTAGATGGAACAAAAGAACCCATAAATCTTCTATTTTCTCATTTCCAAGTCAAAGGACTGAGGAGTTAGTGAAACAACAACAAAACCTTTTGGTTTGAGATTCACACATTGAGAAGTGTGACTTTGGTTCATCTACCAAATCCCCTCATCTTGTGTCCTCCACATTCTGCACAGAATAATTTTATGAACAACAGTCTTTATTTTTTTTTTATTCTAAAGAATGGGCAGACAAGAATCACGAGTGCAGCAGCACCCGCACCTGAGAAAAGGTCGACATTCTCTTCATCGTGGAGGTGGCCCAATGGAATTCCAAAGGGGAACCCAGAAGCAAGAGACTGGAGCCTCCAAATAGGGGTAATGCAGAGTGTTTGGAAGGCGGAAATGATGCTTTGGGTGATATAGCAGAGATATTAGCAGAGATGATATTAGCAGAGAGAGGGTTGCCACGAGGATCTGTTATTGGGAGTTTGGATGTTTTATTGTTGGGCCTGAAAGCGCCAATAAAGCCTTGAGTTCTCATAGACACAATGAGGTGATGCAGTGAGATGCAGCTGGGCTGGGGGCTGTTGAGCCAAGATGGATATTGCAGTTCAGCTTCATGTCACACTCTTCCAGGAAGAGCTGAAGCCTGGTAGCACAGAGAAGGCAACTATGGGCCATCTGCATGACAGGGCATGTAGAGTGAAACCTCATGTATGGTTTCTGAGAGGGAATCAGTGAGGACTATTGGAACACACGGACATAGCTAGAGTTTGGGGCCAGCAGTAGCATGAAACAATTCAGTGATGCTGTGTCTGGAGGTGGGAATGGGAGGAAGAGATTGAATTCCACTATATCCCTGCAGCCAGGGAGGAGTGTGTGTGTGTGTGTGTGTGTGTATGTGTGTGTGTGTGGTGGGGGGAACCTCTTTTTTTTTCTTTTTGGGTCACACCCGGCGATGCACAGGGGTTACTCCTGGCTCTGCACTCAGGAGTCACTTGGCGATGCTCAGGGGACCATATGGGATGCTGGGAATCGAACCCGGGTGGGCCGCGTGCAAGGCAAACGCCCTCCCCGCTGTGCTATCACTCCAGCCCCCGGTGGGGGGAACCTCTTTATCTGATGAAAACGAATACTTGCTTCCAGGAATGGCAAGTTCCTGGCATTTACTGAAGTGCTCAGTTTCTTGCCAGAATGTTGGAGAGGGAGTACAGGGTGTTTGCCTTGTGGGGGGATTGGTCCTTGGCACCCTTTATGGTCCCTGAGGGCCCATCAGGAATGATGCCTGAGAACAGTGTCAGAAGCAAGTCCTGAGCACTTCTGGGTGTGGCCCCCAAACCAAAAGAAATTTCAAAAAGGAAAAAAAAAGAAACCCAAATCAAAAAAAGATTCTTGAGCTGCCAGAATGAACTACCTCCGCCTCAGGACTGTGGGAGCAAGTTTCTTCCTCCTTTCTGCACCTTCCCTCTTTGCTCCTGGCAATCCAGTTTCTGCTCTAACAGTCAGGACTTGGGCAGTGTAGTAGCATCCTGGGATGAGCACCTCAATTATTGCCTGGGCATCTGAGGGCCATCCTGGTTTCTATACAACAGGGGGCTGTTTCTTAGTGCCTGAGACATTCTGAAGGTTCCCCCAAGCCCCTGTCTCTTCTTTCAAAAACAATGAGGTTCTCAGGTCCCCTTGCAGTTGGGAATAACCATGTGACCAAACTTCAGCCAATGGGATGTGATTGAGAGAAAGACACTGGGCTTTAGCCAGTTGGGTGTGAGTTGAGAGAAAGGGTGGGTGGGGCAGGTTCTGGCAGACCTGCCTCTCCCTGCCCCTCCCTGCCCCACAACTTTCCAGGGAAGGCTCTTGCTCAGGTATGCTCTGTACAACTTCTATCCCCCTCCATCCCCATATGACCACCCATGGCCCTTTCTCTGCTCAAGTTCACTCCACTGATTTATTTAAAGAACAAATTGTTGATCTTGGAAATTGTTTCCATTCCACTGAGAATGGGACGCGAGGTTAGAAGGACCAGTTCTCTCTTCATCAAATGCAGCATTTTCTTGAGTATTGCCTATATGCGAAATGCACACATCTACCCGTGATAATAATGGTCCTTCCGTGCCCTCCTTGGGCCTTATGCTAAGCATTGAACATGCATTCACCCACGACAGTGCTCCCAAAACCTCCACAGGGAATAGTACCACCCTCACTTTACAGATGAAGCACTGTAAAGAACTTAACCACCTTGATCACACAACTACGAGAAGGCAGAGAGGGTTCCAGAGCATCCGAGTCTGTGCTAGGCCCCCTGGGTGGTGGTGTTCTGCCTCCCCAGGGTCCCCTCCTACCTTTTTGTTTGCATTAGACCAGGGGTCTGTTCCACCAGAGGACACATGCACTCATGCAAGCACCAGCATGCTCCCTCCAGCTAACGGGGCCACTCTGGTTCTAGCTCAGTCTTATTCCTGGGGGGTCATTTGGAGGTTCAGAGAAAGGGCCCATCTGCCCTCAGTGAATGTAGTCCAGGGATGCTGAAGAAATTTAGAAAGGGATGCCTAAAGGAGTTTCTGAAGGGGCCATACAGACAGGAATATTGAAGTGGGAAGAATTCCATATCTCTATGACAGAGGATTCTCAGAGACCACCACTGGCTTCCCTGATAGGGAATGTAGACCTTAGAATAGGGGGGTTGTCCATGCAGCCCCAGGGGCTTCTGAGAAGCATGACTTATCTCCTGGTGTGGACCAACCCCCTCAACACTCAGTCTCCAGATTCTACCACTTTATAGAGGCACCTACTTATTTCCTGACCTCATAGAACCCCTGGGAGAGCAGGAGGCCGTGCCCCCTGATACACATGAAAGGAACAACAATATGAAAATCAATTGTTTTGAGAACAAAGGGACCTCCCAGCAGCGTTGTGTGCTAGGAGAAAATGAAGGCCCACCAGTCAGCTCTGGAGTATCCAGGCCTTGCTGCTGGGGATGTTGGTGTGTTAAATGTGTCTCAATCAACCTAGGCACACGGCAGTGGCTGCAAGGGGAGCATTGTTTTCATGGACCCCAGTGGGAAAGGCTTATTTTTAAAGCATTCAGTTGGGTGTTTGGTTAATAGGAGCATCTAGATAGTGTTCTGACTTCCGGGGCCTCTCTAGTTAGACACAGTGATGTCTAGGAGGAAGCCAGGGATCTCCAGGTGAGTGAGGACCCAGGTCACCTCTGCTGTCCTCCTGTTGCCTTCCACATGGTTTACCTTCTCCATCTCAGACCCAGTACTTAATTTTAGAGTTCACATTTTTTAGTGAGCTCCAAGGGCATTCTTTCTTCCTACCTTTGTCTTCCTCTAATCCTTCTCCCCTCTGGTGTCCACTATGACCAGCCATGGCCTCTGGGAGTAACAACCATGTACTGGAGGCGGCTTCGACTGAGCTTGGTCACCTGATCACTAGCACCAGGTGTGTCTTGGTTGCCATTAACCCCTTCATTTCCAGGACAAAGCCTCCTGAAGCAGCATCTGTGGGTGTGGAAAAAATAAAAAAGGAAGAGTTGCAGAATGGGGCATGCTGAGGAGAAGCAGAAACAAAAGGAAAGTTCAGGAACAGCCGCTCAACACTGTCCTAGGTTGACAACTTGGTAACAGCGTGAAAACAAATTAAGCCAAAGAAATACCTCCCTGGAGACGCTTCATTACTTTCCCTATCTAGGTGTGGATGCCATTAAGGCAAATTATTGCCTCTCAAATATTTTTAGCTCGATGCCCATTTCCGTCTGCATTTGCCTTAGAGGTACATGTTTTCAACTAAGTAATAGGACATACAAATTAAATGCAATTTCAAATTTAAACCTGTACAAGTGTCACTTACCAAGTCCCCCCTGATCATCCCAGGGGGCTGCCCACAGCGTTCTTGGAAAGTCTATCACTGTACTTGGTTCGCATTATTTAGTCCAAGAGTTTCTTATTAAAGTAAAAGCCTGGCAATAAGGTTAATATTTTATATGCTGCACTGACGCAGCCACGAAGTGGCTTCTCACAAATAGACTTTCTTTCTCACCAGGCAATTTTTTTTTCTTTTCACGTGTAGATTGTTTTCTTTTTTCTGCACATCTGCACTGACCTCTCCAGAAGTACACACACCTAGGACCAGGTTCAAAGCAGCACATCCAAGTAGCTTTTTAAAGAATGGAAAATGGGCCAGAGAGGGGCTGGAGTGATAGCACAGCGGGTAGGGCATTTGCCTTGTATGCGGCTGACCCGGGTCCAATTCCCAGCATCCTATATGATCCCCCGAGCACCGCCAGGAGTAATCCCTGAGTGCAGAGCCAGGAATAACCCTTGTGCATCGCTGGTTGTGACTCAAAAAGAAAAAAAAATGGGCCAGAGAAAGGTTAGTGTGCTCCCCTGCCTGACTGTGGAGACCCAGAGAGAGGGAACGTGACGATAGGGTGAATGTTCCCAAGGAGCCTCATCTTTCTTTTTGGTTTTTTTTTCTTTTATAAATTTATTTATTGAATCACTGTGAGAGTAGTTACAAAGTTTTCGGGTTTAAGTTTCAGTCAGACAATGATGAAACACCTGTCCATCCACCAGTGCCCATTTTCCACCACCAAAAACCCTTGTATATCCCCCATCCCATACCCTCCTCCTACCTGTGGGGCAAATGATTTCCACATTACTCTCTCTCTACTTTGATTACATTCAACATTTCGACACCAGACCCACCATTATTGTTTGGGAATTTACCCCAACACTCAGATCTGCCCCAAAGGCAACCGTAGACAATTTGTTTTCTATTACTGATTATGAATAACATATGATATCATGCAGCCACAATAGTGGTCACACGATTTTGGAATTTCAAAATTTTAACAATTAACTCTGGAGGGATTGCTGCCAAAACCTGCTGGGTTCTGAGATTTGTTCCTGAGTCTCTGGGATCATGGCCATTAAGCAGCTTGATCAGGATCCAGAGAGGCCGTTCATGGGCAGTGACTTGGGGTCTCGTTGGGGCGGGGAGGAAAGGGCTGGCTCCACCCCCATTCATGAGGCCACATGTGTCTCATCTCTGAGGGGAGCCTCATCTCTCAATCCTGGGGCCAAAGTACATTTCCCTCAGCCCCTAGAGCCTACAACCCCACAGACACTCATAAAGTCACATAACACTCCATTTTAGCTCCACCATATGCCCCAGACTGACCAGATGTGGTTAGCGGACCTGAACCCCTTCTGGGTTAGGTCTGGGTGGCCGTGCATGAGGTAAGGATGCACAGAACACCTTGGTCCATGGGAAACATCGTGGCTGTTGTCCCGCATGTAAGTCACTTGCTTTTCCCCTCCACACTCAATCCCCATCACCCCACCTGCCCCAGCACCCAGGGGCTCTTCCAGCCTCTCCCATATATATTAAATATATGTATATATATTTAATTTGTACAAGCATACTTTTCCTTTTTAACATTTTCTGGCATGTTCCCCTCGAAATTATATGACCCTCAAAGTTTTCAGGGGTACGTTGTTGCAAATCTGTATCTGAATGTGTTTCATTGCCACCCTCCTCATAGCCCATAGGGTGGGGTGAGTCACCACCTCCAGGTTCTTTTCTCAGCTGGAAAATGAGGGGGCTGGAGTAAGTTCTAGAACTCATCTCTCATGTCCTTGCTTGTTTCTGACTCCGAAAGAACCGGGTTGTGTTCTATAGAAGTAAATGGAACCATCCCTGGTGACGACCTCGTGAGCACTGCTTCCACGGTGCTGGAGGGCAGTCAGTGTTTCACAGGACATCAGAAAGAGATCAGCAGGACTAAAGAATGGGCGCCATGAAAACAACCAGGTCCCTAGGCAGAGAAAGACCAGGGAGGACCCTGGAGGCACAGCCCACTCTCTCGGAACTAGTGAAAAGGCTCAGATATCACCTAGGGTCGGAAGTCCTGTGGGCCCTGGACTCCCAGGTTAAAGGATGTTTGTAGCTGAACCAGGTAAGCATCAAAGGGGAGGAAATCATCAAGGACTCACTCTAGAATGTGTTTGCAATGACTCACAAGTGTGGTGGAATCAGGCCCAAGCTGTGGTGTCTGTGACCACTCTCAACCCAGAGCATTTAGGAAACAGCAGAAAGAAGAATGTGCAAGATGGCTAGCAGCTGTTGGTGTGAGTTGTTGAACATGCATGTATCTGTAATGTGCATATGTGCACGTGCGGATTGGTGTGTGATTTTGCTCGAGTGTGAATATTTATATGTATGTTTGAATGCATGCATGTATAATGCATAAGCGTGTGACTGTATCTGTATGAGAATGAATATATATCTGATAATGTCTGACTTTGTGAATGTATGTGTATGTATGTTGTGTGTAAATTTGTGTATGCCTATGAATGTATGTGTATGAATGTGTATATATGTGAGAGTGTGTATGTGTGAATACATAAGGTGTGCATGTGCAAATACATGTATATATGTGTTTAGGGTTGTGAATGTGTATATTATGAATGTATATGTTATCTGCAGGGTAGGAGCAATAGCACTGTGGATAGGGCATTTGCCTTGCACGTGGCCTACATGGTTGGCCCAGGTTTGATTCCTCTGGCCCTCTCGGAGAGTCTGTCAAGCTACTGAGAGTATCTCGCCCGCACAGCAAAGCCTGGAAAGCTACCCGTGACACATTTGATATGCCAAACACAGTAACAAGTCTCACAATGGAGACGTTACTGGGCCTGCTCGAGGAAATTGGTGAACAATGGGAGGACAGTGCTACATCATATTACCTGTGTATGAATATACAAATGAGTGCATGAGTGTGATGAGTGAACATCTGTATGAGTGAAAGTGTGTATGTTTGTGAGAACATAAGAATGTGTGTCAGTGTATCAATTGTGCATGAATATGCATGTGAATGCGCATACATGTGAGAATATATATGTGTATGTGTGTATTATATGAGTGACTATATAATTATGCACCTGAATGTGAATGTGTGTGTAGTGTATGTGGTGAATTATAGAAAGGAAGCACAAGGGTGAACCTTGACCATTTTCTCCCTCTGAGTCTGACTTTACATGTTTTCTAAGATTCTGGCCCTGACTGAGACTTGAATTAATTACTCTTGAATTACTCTTCCCCTTTCACCAGCATTTCCATGGCCTAGCGATCTTCATAACTCTCATTCCAGGCCATCAAAGTTTAACTATACCTTGCTCTGATTGGTGGCCTAGATCTTACATTTTTCCTTGATTTCATCACAAATAACAAATCCATGAAATGTTTGTGCATGTAACTTTTAGCTGTTGTTTGGTGATGTACTTGGAAACATGAGTTCCTTTCCCCCCCCCCTCTCTAATTATCTTTGACTTTTAGGCCATACTGACTGTCTTCTCCATAGAAGACAGAATCCATTGTTTTTTTTTTTTTAACTTTCTCCACTCCTGCTTTTGCCAGAAATGTTTGCAAGGCACATTGCAACAGGCTCTGGTCTGGGTTTGGAGACTCACATACTGTTCTGCCAGCCTCATTCCTCTGGGTTTTTGTGACTCAGGTGAGTTTGGGGCTCACTTCTGGTGCTTTCCTTTTCCTGAAAATACTTTTGGAATTTTTTCACTCCGTTGGTTGTAGCATAGAGTTTCTCATAGGCTGATTTCAGTCCTCACTTTCCTGAGCTTCTTCTAGCTGGGAAACCCCTTACATTTCAATGTTCTTCATATTGTGATACCCATCACAAATGACACACATTAGTAGTGGATTTACGTGAGCAAATCATGTTAATAAGAGATAACAAAGAAGCTCAAACATAGCACTAGGGTTAGGATCTCAGCACTGAAGGTGAGAACAATGAGTCCTGACTAGGCCCTGAACGGACTGGAAGATAATCTCAATCTCTAAGCCTTCACATCCTCATCTGGGAAAGGGGCCAGTGATAAATCTTGTTGGAAAGTTGACTGTGAGGTCAGATTAAAGTAGATATAACACAGTTCTTGACACATTGCGAGCAGTGAATAATAATTATAAACAACTCCACGTAAATTTTGCTTATAAATGAGGGTAGTTTATTAGTACTATGATTGACATTTGATTCAGACCCCATTTCCTGAGCACAACCTATGTTCGGCAGATAATAAACCAAATAAGAGGACATCAAAGTCCAATAAAGTCTGACCTCCATGCGTGTTCTGGGGCCTGGTTATTCAGAGAAAACAAGATAAAGTGTTTGCAAGTTGGAGAATAAGGATATTGGGATCTTATTGAATTCTCTTCGCTGTGCAAGCTTTTGATTATGTGCATTTAAATTTTGGTGCAAGAGAAAGGAAAAATAATAGCAACGGGGTCCCAAGGGGTGACATTCTTCCTTGTGCTCGGTACCCGGCCACTTAGAGAAGATTGGAACTCAGAAACAGTTGAGTGTTTGGAGCGGGTGTTCTCACCTTAAACAGAAACAAACACCAATTTTTAAGAAACAAACACTTCCAGAAAGATATTTTAGCTGCAATTCTTGCCCGTAATGCTGCACACACACTCATCAAGCTTTAGGGACACTGGGAGTTGAGGAGATAAGATGAAAATGCTCACAGATCATCGTGACTGTCTGGAAAGTTCTTTTCTACAATGGAAGCAAGAATCCAAGTCTTTGACTTTAGTGAAACCCTACATGCAACAGGCTGACCTTTGGGTAAGATCCCCATTGCAATGGGCAATCCCCTGGGTTCAGTGGTCAGAGTATGGGACACATTTTATGGTGCAGGTTTCATCAGGGGACTGTGAATAAGGGTTAAGTTTTGGGGTTTCAGTATCTAAGTTTTATCCTGGTTGTAGAAAATGATTTCCTCAGAAGGCATCCACTGTAGAAACTCTCAGTGACCTTGGCATCAGGTTCTCAGTGTGCAGCATAAGTAGAGGGTATGCTGAATACCCCAGTGATGGTATTGTCTGGGGGCTTCTTTCCTCCACCAGAAGGACTAAGGACTCACAACAGGACATCTGGGAAACACTGGTGCTTAAAGCTGAACTCCCAACTCATCAATAATTGTCCCCACCTCTGGGTGGAGTATGACATGGTCCTTTGTGGTCGAACAGGGTTCCCAGGATGGGGGTGTTCCCACTGGATAACGTAATCTGCAACTGCCTTTATTTTCTCTTTTGGGGGCCACACCCTGCAGTGCTCAAGAACTACTTATAGCTCAGTGAGTGGTTACTTGGGGGTTACTTCATGCAATTCTAGGGGGTTACATTATTGTTAGGGATTGAACCTCAGCTTCCTACTCTCAAAGAAAAATCTTTACCCAATTCACAATCTCTCTAGTTTTGGGAAATGTTTCTTTTGGAAGAAATATGTTTCCCAAGGAAGTTCAGAAGACTTGGGGCTCTCTCTTGGCCAAGCGGACCAATAATCCAATACAAGGATCAGAGGATGCAGTGCTATTCAGACACCACATGTGGTGCCAAGTATGCTCGGGACAAACCTGATGGTACTCAAAGGATATAAGCTGAGATGCTTGAGTGACAAGCTGGTGGTGGCTTCTAACCAGGATCAGTCAATATGCAAGGTAATGTCTTAACTTCTGTATTGACTTTCTGGCCCTGGAACCACATTTACTAAACTACTATTGGCAGCTTCCTTTATTATAGCAGTGGGTCTTCCTGTCCAAAACACAGGGCACAATCCATGTTCCAAGTCAGTTCTTGAATGTGAGAGTATTCTGGAAAGGAGTCTTCTATGCAGGCCCGAAGAAAGGAGAGGCATGGCCCTCTGTATATCAGGGGATTGTCTTAGAAGCCAGAATGATGGCAGAAGTAGAGAGGCCCCTTTACCCTCTCATACCCCAGACTAACTGGTTCCCATGCAGCTTGAATTATGCACCTATAAGTTAAGTAAGACAAATGCAGGGAGCTGAGGATAGGGTTCAGAGGTAGAGCTAACTCACTCTGCACATGTGAGGCCCTGGGTTCAATCCCAAGCAGCCATTCCAAAATGTATGGCAAGTGATCACTAGACCCAAAGGGCCTATTCAAGACAGACCTGTACCATAACTGGTTGATGTAAATCGACAATGTCTGTGTATGGGGTCCCTGAATCAATACATCCATGACATAGTCACCAAATGGAGCAAATTGGAAACTTAGAAACAGTTCTTGAAAAACTCTTTATCCCTAGTTTCCACTGCCCAGTTTTATCTCTAGTTTATTTATTTTCCCTATGAACATGGTTGGAATCCATGAACTGCTGATTAGTTCCTGGTAGACATAGGTACCCTGCACAGTTCCAGACCATGTCACACGTAAGGTACTATCCTTGGTCCCCAGGGTGGGGCTGGGAAGACCTGCTGTGATCCATCGCCCCTGCCCCCCGGGGAGATATTTCATCTAGGCAGGAGCATGAGTCCTGGCTGTGAGGAACAGCAACTGACCAGTGATGAGGCCCCTCTGTTGAGGCTGGTCTCTGGCTTCTCTCCTGTGTTCTCTCCAGTTCTGTCTCCCACATAAGTGTCCATGTCTCATGTCCAGTATCCACCTTGGTGATTCTCAGATTTTATCAGAGTCCTGGGACAGAATGATCAGCCACAAAATATTTTATATACCTAGGAATGCATCAGTGAATAGAGACAAGTCACATCCCAAACCTGGGGACAGTCCTCTTCAGTCTTTGAAGAGTGAACAGAGACCACTGTTGTTCCTCAGTCCTTATAAAAATTGAGCTTACTCTTCCAACTGAAGTTACTCTTCAGTTCTTCTTTATAAAACCTCACCTACAAAATCTCATCTCTGGGAGCTGGCTCGTCAGCCCCGCTAAGAAAGCAGAGGCTTGGCAATGAGCATATTTCAACCACCCTCTTCCCCTGGGGCATACAGCTTTCTCCACAATGTTTCTCATCCTCTTCTCGGCTCACAAACCCTTTCTCTGTGCTTCCAGTTTCTCTCCAGCCAACGCTGTCCTTGAACACACAATCAAGGTGCTCCATCAAGCCAAAGGCTTCCCAGATCGAAACAAAAGGCAGTTTGGAGACAGGCGTCTGGTTGGCAACAGGGAGGGGGAGGCCTGTGGAGAGACAAGTTGCCTCCCTCCACATTTTCCCTTTGGGTTGGGGAAAGCTGAGCCATGTGTGCTGGGAAGGGAGAAGTCATTTCTGGGAGGGTTTTTTTCTTTCCTTTTTTAATTTTTTCTCCCAAGGACCAGGGTCAGGAAGAATCCACCCCAAGGGTAGTTGGAGGGAAGAAAAATAACAAGGCACATGAGTGTCTGGGGACCACAGCATTGCTCACATCCTCTATAATCATCAGTGCATGGTTCGACTGTCTTGGTAATTTACATAATACCGTCCTGACACCTTCACTTCAGTTATCCATCAGCTCTGCAGCCCGGCGCACACTTGCTCATTTTCGCTCCCTTCCTTGGTGTTTCTCTCCCATCTTTGCTGCTTCCCCCTCCTTCCTCTCTACCTTCTTGCCCTCTTGTCTGCTCAGGCCCCTCTCGCTTGCTTTCCACTTGTGTTTATGTCTATTAGGGCGAGCTTAAGGAAAAAGAAGGGAAGGACAAAGGGAGGGATTTCAAATCGTTTCTGCCCTTCTTGTTCAACACCCACACAGTTGGTATGTGATGAAGCACCAAGTCAATGAACAGGAGGAATTCATAGAAGAGTGCTCCCTTCCTAGATAATAAATAGTATCATTGGGGTGGGGGGAAGGGAGTGACTTTCATAAATCTATACAGGAACACTCTGGGGGAAATGAGATCTTCAGTTTCTACATTGTTTTGAACATAAATCAGTTTATGCTTTGCATTGAACATAAATTTGCAAATAGAGAAAAATTGGACACTGAGTATTCAATTCATCTTTCAGCATAATCCAAAAAGTCCATAAATAAATAAATCCAAGACTCTCAAGCACCTGGGAATATTACTGAGTTGTTGCACTGATAATTTTCTGAGAATGTTCAATTTGTTGCATTCATATGGTTAGGCCATAAGAAAATGGAAAAATAATAGAGGGGATCAATAGATTTTTCCCGTTGCACTACATTTTAGGCAAAGACAAATGATTGGAAAATTACATAAAAATATGGGAAAAACCTGTTGCATAGAATCTATGTTCTGTGCGCTTATTAAAATGCAGAAAAAAGGTATTATAAAATGTTTGACAAAGCCTGATGAATGCCAAGGACATCAGGGATGGGTTGTTATGAAATGGCAGTTTGTATGGATCAGAGTTAAAGATAATTATTAAATTGAATGAGCTGCAGCCATTTTTCATGAACTTTCGCTTCTTTCCTCCGTAAAATGCCCATTGTAAGCCACCGCTCTCCCTGATTTTTCTTCCTCTTTTGTTTTATATTAGAATAGTATAGCTAAATGGGACCCAGAGATAAACAGTATAAGCTTTTAGTGATTGTTTCCTGAAAGTCCAATGCTTCAGCCCTGCCTACCGTGCTTTTGAAAGGAAATACCAAAGCTTCAACACACACCAGGACAGATGGAGTTTGCCTATGCAGTGCAGCCACTAAGTTCCTATTTATGCTAATAATATGAACTCTCTGTGCTCTCTCTTCACTGATTAAATTTTCACCTTGCCCTTCTGGAGTCTTCTAGAATCTTCTCTGTGCACCACACCATTAAAGCAGACAGATTGCTTTTATATTTTTTTTTCACATAAGAAGATATTACAGTCACAGGGGCCTGATTCTCACATTCATGGGACCTCCTGGCTGCCCGTAGGCCCAGTGCTAACATGTGCAATTGGCATTACCTCAGAAGTTTCCTTAACTCTCCATGGACCAGCCTGGGAGCTTCCTGAGGTCAGACTAAGGTTGTTTCCTTTGTGTCTCCTCGAAGCTTTGATCTGAGCTCAAAGAACCTCACCAGAACACAGTTCGTCCTAAGGGGCATCCCGTTCAATTTCCAGACCCTCCCTCCCATGGTCAGGCTGAGGTTTTTGGTGACCAGGATAGCCAGGTTGGAGCAGTGGGTTCCTGCAGGGACACGGGGAGTCTGAAGGAGGAGCTACTGAGTCTAATTCATTAGGTAGAACAAACACTCAGACTTGGAATCTCCACAAGGCCCCTCGTTCCCCTGCCATCCTTTGTTATCATTATGGAAATGAAAACACTCAGCTTTGCCTCTCACTAGCTAGCCGTGTCACTTCTAGCGTGAGATCAATAAGGGATTATGGCAACAATCACAGCCAGTTCAGCATATGACTCCTAGGCGCTGATGCCATGAGTCCGAGTTCCATGCTCTGAGTCTTCCCCTGCTGAGCAGAGAAACTTCATAGGACAAGTACTCAGACCAGGGAGCTATTCGCTGAGGGAACGAGCAGGCCTGTTTTCCTCACCAGGCAGCTTTGGATCTAGTACCAAGATGATAGCAGTAGAAGAAATCCAAGACGGGAATGCATGGGGGCAGTCTTAATGTTCTAAGTGACCTCCTCCCTAATCCCTGGTGGATGCATCTCTCAGGAGCACTTCTGAGCCCACAGTCTGACTGTACAGATGCTTTCTATTTACCTCCTGAGTTCCTCTTCCTCCAGGAACTGGGCATGTCTTTACTGTTTGCACATCAAACAGCCATCATCTCAAACAGAAGACCGAGATCATAAAAGAAAGAAGGAAAACTGTGAGCTAAGAAAGACTAGAAGGACCAAGGCCCCCATGGAAGGGGAGTTTTCTCTGCGAGAATCCCATTTCTTCTCATAACTTCCATCACCTTTTATCATTCAAATCTTTCTGCTCTACAAGCTCTCAGAGCATACTCTGTTCTTTGTGCCTGTCACTATCTCCCTGTATTGGTCACACACAACACACACACACACACACACACACATGCATCTGTTCATTGTCATTCATTCATCCACCCTAAATTTAGCCTCAGTGTGGTCTCAGGAAGTTTCCATCGAGGTGAGTTTGAAGTCTGATGACCACTTGCTGCCCAGAACAGAGTGCAAATTTAGGTTCGGGGCTTCTTGTTGATTCAGCATCCCCATATATGTCTGCTTTGTGGAACAAACTAGTGAATGAATGATATGGGTTCTGTGCTCGACTCTAGGGCGTAGACTGTGTGTTCAAAAACTGTGGGGGCATGCTGAGTGCATTTGCTGTCCATGAGTCGCTTCCCCACCCCAGCAGACCACCAACAAAGGATGTATGAAGGAGGGAACAGGGCTGCCAGGCTGGTTGGTGATCAATCATTGTTTATTCTAATCTCTAGACTCATTCTCAGCCCCCAAGGTAGTATCCCACTGTCTTGTATTCTCACCTTTCTACACCCAGTCTCACAGCCTCCATAATAGAGGAAAAATCACCAAGCCTGGTAGGGGGAGTAATTACACATAGGTGAGGTAGCAGAATCAACATATGAAAAGCCCTTCCTTCAGGGGAAGCTCTTCTAGAACAAAATCTCATCCTGCTAGGAGATCCATCCTCCCAAGTACAGGATTTCATTTAAGGGCATATTTCAACTTTCCTTAGTTCCAATCCACTTAAATAACCATCTTAAATTTGCTTCTGAATAATCTTTCTAGTCATTTTGTATGGATGCAGTAAGAGATATATTAAGCTTATAGGGTGACTCTCCTATTTCTATATATCCCAGACTACAGTCCTCAGACCAAATGAGTCCTTCCTAACTCCAGCAGGGTCCTTATCTAGTTACTTCTTTTCAGGTCATGACAGAGTTTGTTCATGACCATGCTCTTAACTTCCTTTAAGTTTTATGGTGCTTGGCCTTTCCCTTTTTGGTACCAGGGTAGCTTGCAACTTGTATTGGGCCCATCCAGTTCTCTTGTCGGGACCTTGCTTCTGGGGTGCTAGGAACTAAGGGCAAGTGAGGGTTAAGTCGAGTGAATATGACAGATTTCCAGGAGTAAATATAATTCGGAGTCAATTAACTCTCAAGTAACAAGAGCATAGCATCAACTGCCTCCCAGTGTCTATACAAGGCGGACATTGCTCTGAAGTAAACTACAAAGGACATAAAGGAAAGAAAAAAAGTAATAGTTCATTAACAAACACAAAATCTAGAGATCTCTGAAGAATCTGACTACACATCACATGTTCTGAACAGGGGAAATGAGGAATTAACTGAGGAAGCAGAACACAAAAATAAGTTAAAGATGAATGGGAGTACTTCAGGAGCATTGTAAGGGGTGTTATTCAGCAAACCCAAACCCCTAGCTTTTACTCAATAAAACTCCTTTTTCCTTCCAGGAAAAAAGACTGACCAGTGTTATCCAACAGTAGACAAGCCTCCAAATATTCCCTCCTTTATCTTAAAGGGGTTTACACTCCAGTGAGTGACCCTGCTATGTAAAACACAGCAGCTGCTCCAGTAGACCCACGTTGCCAATATTTATTTATTTGAGCAGCTACTTCTTCCCAGGGCTCATCATCTCCTGAGAGTCAGTGAGATCCCATCCAAGTCATCTTGAGTTCCCTACAGGCTAGCCACAGGGACAGTATTATAGTGGCACTGTGGAAATCTGGGGACTTTGACATTGGAATTGGACTTTCCCATTCATTTCAGGTCAGAACCCTCAGGGCTGATGATCACAGTGTTGACCTAGTCAGAGAGGCACTGCCATTTTCCTGCCAGGCACAGGGGAGAAGAAATCCAGAGGCATCATTCAACCCTGTCAGTATGCTAAGAGAGGCCAATATTTTACCCTTGATCCATGCAGGTCCAGGTGAAGACCTGCATCCCAGGTGGAAAATCTGAGGCTGGCAGGCCCAGGATCCTGAACCAAATCTCTTTCCAGTCTGACGAAAATCATTCAAAGACGTTGTCCCTTGGAACAAATGCCCACCACTCATCACCCGATGTGCTGGCATCTTGGTCTCAGGGGGGAAAATCCAGAATGCAGCATTTATTGGCATTCACCTCTGCCTCTATCATCTCTGGATTCTCTGGGTGGCACTTTCAGGATACATTTCTTGTCAAGGATGTTCTTTGATTCCTAACAAATCTACCAATCTGGGCAGTCTCCACCTGGAATTCCCACGCAGAAAGGAATTCTTAGACAACATCCTTCTGCTTTTGAAAGTTGTACTGGAATCTGTGAGCACTTGATTAAACTATGCGGTGATGGGGACTAGAGTGATAGTACAGTGGGCAGCTTGTTTTTCTTGCACCTAGTGACCCATGTCTTATCCCTAGCACCCAGTATGGTGTCCCATGCCCCACCAGAAATGATCCTGAGCCCAGAGTCAGTAGTATATGTGACCACCATGCAAGAAAAACACACCGCCATGTGTGACCTGAAGACCTAAATAAATAAATAAATAAGTAAACTACAAAGATAAAAATACTCTCCCCCCAGAAGCCCCCAACTGCATACACTATCCCCCAAAAAGGGCAGAAGAAAAGCAGAAATTATTTCAATATTTTCCATAGGTGCCTTCTTTCCACAAGGTTATGTTTGAATATCTTTTTTTTCAAGCCCATAATCTGCAAATCCAGAAATATTGGCGACCCCTAGGTTTGCACAGTAGCTTTTATGAAGTTACTTTATTAAGATCGGAGTTTATGCTATAAATTGAATTAGGGCGCAAATATATACGGTTCATTTTGTCTTTTAGCACTGCCTCACTCTTACTTTCTCTGGTGATAAAGAAAACCATTAGCTCCTGTCAGAACCACAAGGAAGGAGATCATTTTTATTGAAATAAGAAGGAAATGATAGTGTCAGGCACTGAGTCCGAGAGATAAAATATTACATCTAATAAACATGCTACATATGGGATTCGACAAGGGGTCCTTGAATTACGGAACAACAGAAGCTTCAGAAAAACAATAACATTAATATTGAAAAATAATGACTAACCCCTTCATCTCGGAGAAACCTGCATTTTAATAAACAGGAGGGAATTTTGAGAATCTCAGGGAAAGTAGCTTGATGACACCCAGTGTACAGAAAAATTGTTGGAGGTGGTAGAGCGTGATGGGAGGAAGGCACTTGGATAGCTCTAAATTCAGGCGACAACTCATAAGGTGGGTGGTATTTGAAATACTACAGAGAGGAGAGTGAAGGCAGAGGTGAGAGAGTCAGAATCACAGTGGTCAAAAAACTTGTGAAGGTCATCTCTTGTGGCTTTCTGGGTAACCAGTGATGATCACTGGAACTCTGCACCAACAGATAAAGATCATTCTTAATTTACAGCAAGTAGTCTACGGACTGGGAGTTGGAGCTGGAGAATGAAAGAAAAGGTGGAGAGATTCCATGTTGATACTCAGCATCAGTGGCATTCAACTAGCCCCCAAAGGACATTTCACAATGTACACGGGTACAGGGGAGCCTCTAACAATAGCAGAGACTTCTTTGGCCTCAAATGTCAGTAATTCTTCACTTGTCCCCCATTAGGTCTTAATCTCCTCTCAGTAACCCGTATTCAGTGAGCTTGCCAGTACACTGTCCCCAGACAGGCTCTGTTCTTTATCTGACCTACTTCCAGGGTCAGGATTCCACCTGAAACCAGAGGACTTTGCTTTTGTGAGGAAGCTGTTCAACTGGCCTATCAATTCAATTATTAGTTGATATATCAAAAACTGTGATTACCAATAGACAATTAGGATCACTTACTAATGGCTTATGACTCAAAACTCAACACTTTTTCTGGATGAACTGTGATTGGTCAGAAAGAACTACATGACAGTATTACTCTAACTGCCAATTATGAAGTATGACCTGGACATAAAGGTATCAACTTCTAAGACACAGACCGAGATTCCAGGGCCCTTCTGTCTGATTCCACAACTCAGTCTATTTGGGGGCAGGTTCAGGGTTTCTCAACTTTGCTAACAAGACACCTGGAGCTGTATCCATTGTGTTGGATGAGGGAGGATAAAGATAGGATATTCTGTGCATTGTGGATAGACCCTATTTTCCACCCAGGGATGTTAGGAATGACCCTTTTCCCTCTGCCCCCTGCATATTTTCCATGATGGCAATGATCAGTGCCTCTTGATATAGTACAATGTCCCCTGAAGTCAAAGTTTCACTCCCATTGAGAGTCATTGGGCTGGAGCGATAGCACAGTGGGTAGGGCGTTTGCCTTGCATGCGGCCGACATGGCCAACCCGAGTTCAATTCCTCCGCCCCTCTAGGAGAGCCCGGCAAGCTACCGAGAGTATCTCACCCACATGGCAAAGCCTGGGAAGCTATACGTGACATATCCGATATGCCAAACACAGTAACAAGTCTCACAATGTTACCAGGTCCGCTCGAGCAAATTGATGAACAATGGGAGGACAGTGACAGTGACACAGTGAGAGTCATTATTCTAGACAGGATGTGTTATTCAGTTTTATTACTAAAACACTACAAACCTACCAGGAGAAATAGTGTTTAACTGGTCACTATACAAGTGGAAGGTCAAGAAACCATCCCCACTGCAGTCTTCCTCCTTCTCGCCATTTTCATTGAATCTGACTCATTGGTAACCTGCATGAATGTGACAAGTTTTTTTTCCACTGATGCTTGGCTTTCCAAGAAAACACATTGGGAAAAATCCCACCTGGGTTTCATTCAGGTTATTGTCCCAACTTGAGCCAAGTGACAATTTCCTACATGTCTTCTTAGTATGAGTACCTGATGCTTCTGAAATAGCGACCCAAGTAAAACTATATATTGAGTACTATTGTGAGACATATCGAGTACGTCACGGGGAGCTTGCCAGGCTCTGCCGAGCGGGCGAGATACTCTCGGTAGCTTGCCGGGCTCTCCGAGAGGGG
>JAOXYA010000019.1:21764091-21775858 GCA_028565675.1 Sorex palustris | reverse complement strand
GGTACTAATCTCGGCCTCAGTGTATTTGGTTGTTTTTTTTTTTTTCTTTTTGGGTCACACCTGACGATGCTCAGAGGTTACTCCTGGCTCATGCACTCAGGAATTACTTCTGGCGGTGCTCGGGGGACCATGTGGGATGCTGGGAATCAAACCCGGGTCGGCCATGTTGGCTGCATGCAAGGCAAACACCCTACCCGCTGTGCTATCGCTCCAGCCCCTCAATGTATTTGTTTTTAAAGCACAATCTTCTCATTTGCTGGTTGTTCTCTGTGCCTCGCACACAGCTGCCAACCTGAGATTTCCGTTTTCTGTCTTCTTGAGTCTTTTCCATTTCTCTGGTGTTGGGCCTCACTTGTGGTGCACAAATTCAAGTAATTCCATAAAAATGGGCACATGAGAAGACAAATTTGTTGAGACTATGAAGATCTAGAAATATCCTTAGGGCTAGAGTAATAGTACGGCAGGCAGGTTGTTTACCTTGTACTTGACCCAGGTTCCATTCCTGGCACCACATATGGTCCTGAGCACCAGCAGGAATGATTCCTGAGTGCAGAGCCAGGAGTAAGCCCATATATAATTAAAAAAAAGAAATATCTTTATTTCATAGTACTTGATTTATAGTTGTACTGGGTACAGAATTTCCCTAAATAATATTTCACCACTGTCTTCTTGATTCAAGAATTCAGAAATCTAAAAAAATTAAGCCATTTTAATTCCAGATATCTGGCATGTATATGTGTATGTACATACACGTAGACTTAATATTTAGGGATATGTGAGTTCTTCCTTCCTTCCTTTCTTCCTTCCTTCCCTCCTTCCTTCCTTCCTTCCTTCCTTCCTTCCTTCCTTCCTTCCTTCCTTCCTTTTTCCCTCTCTTTTTCTTTCTTTTCTTATTTCTTTCTCTTTCTCTCTTCTTTCTTTCATTCTTTATTTCTTTATTTCTTTCTTCTTTCTTTCTCTTTCTTTCTTTCTCTTTCTTTCTTTCTCTCTTGCTTGCTTGCTTTCTTGCTTTCTTTCTTCTCTCTCTTTTTTCTTGCTTTCTTCTCTCTTCTCCTTTCTTTCTTTCTTTCTTTCTTTCTTTCTTTCTTTCTTTCTTTCTTTCTTTTCCCTAGCCTTGGAGTTCTGAACTTTGTTGAAACAAAGGCTAAGGGCTGGGCTGGGTTAAGGTGCTCAGTTAGCAATGGAGGGGCCACTTCCATTGGCCCTGCCCACCGGCCGATGGGTACCCTGATAGGGCCACCTGATATGCCTTAATGGAGGCTGCCCTCCACAAGAGCGGGCACATTCCTCAGCTGTCTGGCTCCAAGCTGACAGCCGTTTGAACCTCTTGTATTCTGAAAGCCCATTACTTGACTTCCTAATCTGGGGGAGACTTGAAAGCTATTCTTGCCAAGGGTTTCAGACATGTCAGAGAGGGAAGATGTGGTTTGTAAGAAGGGATTTCTGCAAATTATCTCTGCCAATGATCAACATGCTCAGGTCTCCTCTTGACCCTGTGAACTCCCCCCGTCGCCCTCCCCCCACATTCTTTCCCCTAACTAGCTGTCTCCTGTGTGTCTTGGCCCCACACTTATCGAATATCCACCCCAAAGCTTTCCTATTGGCCCCAGAAGACACTAGTTTCCATGGGCCCCCTCGCGCTTGTCTCTAGCCACGCTGCATTTTTTTCTGCCCTGATCTTGAACTTGCTGCTCTATTGACCCCAAGAACTTCCACCCCCTACCCTCCTGAGGCTCTTCTCTGAGCTCTGATTCTCCTTGGAGCTGCCTTTTGGCTTATTATACATATTTTTTTTTTACTTTTTACAATCTGGATCTCCAGTGATAGATGGAACAGGAGTCCTGGATGTCTGAGATGGCTGAGCTGCGAGGCAAGAAGAGAGACCAACTGGATGGAAGGACACTGAGCCTCGGACTACCCTGGGTTTTAAGGAGAGCAAAGTTCTGGCCACTGCGCCCCACAGGTGGAGAAGCATCTTTATTCCCAGTGGGTTCAGTGGCAATAGAGTGTCCTGGGGGACAGAGCTGCCCCTTGCAGAGGGGGTGGACCCTATGCTGCAGGGTGCCATGTCTGGCTCTAGTGAGATGACCACAATTTCCTCCGCAGGTCCTCTGAACCTGGGTACCCTACACACAGCCCTGTGATCAAGAAAAGCCATGTGGTCTCTCCTGGGAAGTGAAAGCAGGCATGCCCATTGGACATGCCTCACTCAAGGCTTGAGAAGGTCCATGAATCTTCACAAACCCCCTTAATGGTCCTCAAGTTGGATAAACCTAGTTATAGTTCACTCCGTTGAATTCGCTTCTTCTCACTAGACTTCAATCTGCACTGAACTGTAGCACTGTCCTCCCACTGTTCATTGAATTGTTTGAGCGGGCACCAGTAACATCTCCATTGTGAGACTTGTTGTTATTGTTTTTGGCATATTGAATATGTCATGGGTAGCTTGCCAGGCTTTGCCATGCGGGTGGAATACTCCTGGTAGCTTGCCGGACTCTCCAAGAGGGCCAGAGAAATCAAACCCGGGTCGGCCACATGCAAGGCAAATGCCCTACCTGCTATGCTATTGCTCCAGACCAGATTTCAAGCCGTAGCCACCCATATTCCAAAGAAAGCTCAAAGAGCAAAGTCTTCCAGGTTCTGTCTCCTGCATAACTGTCATTTATCTGCAGCTCTCACTTCCCCCAGTGGGTGCAACAGAGCCTTGTGAATCTAGAAAACTAGGAAATTACTTGCTGTGGAGGAAAGTGCGTTGCTGGAGATTACTCTGATATGAAGTGTTGGAGCTAGGATGGTTGGATGGTTGGGTAGAAAAATATTCTGTTTTTCCCTGTTGCTCACGTATATCCCCCATTACCTCTACATCAGAGTGCTTCTTGGATCTCAAGGAGTTGGCAAATTCGAGCGATTTACTGGTGGGATAGCAGAAGCACACTCATGAGCACAGAGCAAGAACAAAGATGCTCTTATCATCTAGGAAGGAACAACATTGGTGTGGGGAAGAACATAAGGTTTCTAAACATGAGATCCTTTTCCCCATCGGAGTTCAGGTAAGAATAATACTCAGATTAGTTTCACTGCTTGACACAGGTGATAAAACGGTGTCTTTGCTTCCTTCCTGTTCACAGCATGTCTATACTTTAGCTGTTTTTTTGGGAGATGCTTATTATCATTAACTCAGCCCATGTGACATTAGTAATGACCTTCATATGGAAGTATGATGTCTATAAATCCTCAAAGTATATGCAGAATCAAGTGAGACTGTGATATAAGACAGTGATCTTCCACCACGGGCCTAAGGGTGAAAAGGTGAAAAGAGGTTGAAACAGGTAGTCTACTACCTTGGTGCTAACAATGGGTCCATGAATGTTTGTGCAGAATCCATGTCTGTCTGCAACTGCCAAAGGGTTGAAAACTATTGGTCTACCATCTACTATCATGGATGTATCTGACAATCCGTTGGCCCACATGCAAGAATGTATAGAACATGTTGAAGAAAATGCCATGGAAAATTGCAACTCTGAGTCAAAGAGGATGGGGTGTGTTGGTGTTAGCATTCAGAGGGCTCCTTGCCTTCTCTGTCTCCCTGCCCCTGTGAAGCCCAGTCAGACAATGAGGTAGCACATAGTTTTGTTAGGCACAACTTCTAAATGTCAGCTGGACAACATTTTCCTTATTATCCTCTTACCCTATCAAATAAAGTTATTGCTATTGGCCTGAAACTGATATCGGACCAATAGAAGGTTCACTTCGAGAATCAAAGCAAAACAGCAGGAAATCTCATAAAGAATGAGAGCGTTGGCTCCTTGTTGCCACCCATGACCCTTCTCTGAGAATCCGAGACCACATAGAACAGCAGTTCTTTAATTTACAGTTAATGAAAAATATGCAGTCCTATTTACTAGCTCTTCTTGCCCATTGTGAACCTCCTGCTCTCAGCTTACTAGACTCCTGACTCTCCCTTTTTCTCAGGGCATCAGGTCCTTAAGCCTGAGAGGCACAAAGCTAAGGCTGATAGCAGTGACATCCTGCATGAAGAGCAGTCCTTGGACACCAGTCTGCCTGGACTGGAAGATTGATTTTCATCACTACAAGCTATGAGACCTTGGGCAGAAATCTGAAACATTCCAGCCAGTGAGTATTTAATAGGTGACGTTGCAGTATGCTAGCCCCTCTTCCTCATGATCCACAGAGAGACCTGAGGACACTGGGCTCACGGGGAAATACATGGCTATATATATAAACACAGGGGGACATAAGGGAACTCTTAGGATACATAGTTACACATAAACACACAAAGGGAGACAGCTGGGAACTCATGGTTATGCACAGAGACATGGGGGATACAGGGGACATGGGAACACAAGAAAACATGGGGACACAGAGAGACATACAGAGTCACATGGTACATGGTCACACATAAGAGACACAGGGAGACACATGGGGATATAGGGAGAGAAGGAAACATATGGGACACATGGGAACAGGCAGGAGACAGACGCAGAGTTCTGTGGTGGTGCCCTAGACAGGTGCACTGTAGCTGAGGAGCTGCCCACCACTGCTGCCGGAATCCTCCAGAACCCTCCAGAAGGTTCCAGAAGGTTCCAGTCAGCTGTAGACCGCCATTCAACTAGCTTGGCTGGCAGAAGCTGGCACCTAGCACCTGTCTGATCAAAGGCACGTCAGGGCCACGAGAGTATGGATTAGGAGGATTTAAAGAACAAAAGTAAAAGCAAATGAGAGTTTTTTAGATAATTGTGCTCCAGGAGAGCGAGTGAAGCTCTCACAGGGATGTGTCAGAGGAGGTGGAGGCAGAGCTAACCTCTGGCTTCCACACCTACAGCAGCCTGCCCAACTCTCTGCTAGCCCAGAGCCCCTTCCTCTCTGTTTCTGCATGTCACCCCAACTGTCTGGGGCAGACCATGCTCCTCTGATGGTGCAATTCAATTGGCTGCCTCCTTTAGAGAGAGCCAAGAACCCACTGACGTCGTTCTCCACAACCACACATGGGTGTGAGTGAAACATTGACTTGAGCACCCCATGTGAATTGGGGGAAAATGGGCCCCATCCAGTCCAGAGAGCAGGGTTTCCTGGATGCAGGTAGAAAGCTTAGTTGGGGAGGTGCTCCTGAATGAGCAGGGGGGGTGACTCCCAGGAGGGAGGGTCCTCTAGACTCAGTACAGGGTGTCTGACACCCACCCTTTCTGGGACTAAACCAGTCACGGATACAAACAGGGCGTATCCCCCTACTGCTGCAAGAGCCTTCTCCGGGCCCACAATCCCCCAAGGAAAGAGGACATGACCCGTCATTGCTCCGGCTGTCTCAGCTCTCTGTCCCTAGCTGCCAACCAGACTTCCACCCAGGGAAGGGCTATCCTCCCTGCCCCCCATCCTCTGGTTGGCTCTGCAGTCCAACTCTGGCAGTGCCTCAGGAACCAAGTGAAAACACAGGAGCTGAGCACCCTCGGGTGTCCTCAGGGGGGGTGAATTCTCACTGTTGCTCTTCTATTCATAGCTTTGAAATGCTAAAGCAACTCAGTCATTCTAATGTCTGCAAACAACGCAAAGACCACCAACTCTTTCACCTACTTATTCATGCAGTGCAGGTGAGTGAAGTGGGGTGGGTTCATCAAGCCCAGGGCATTACACATGCTAAGCTTGTGCTCACCAAGAAGTCCACTCCCCAAACCCACTGCTTCAAGAGTAAAACTCTTGAATTACTTTTAATTCAGATCCTAGAGATAGTATACGGGTTAAGGCACTTGCCTTGAGTGTGGCTGACGTGGTTCAAGCCTCAGCATTGCATAAAGTCCCCTGAGCAAGCCAGGAGAGATTCCTGAGCACAGAGCCAGGAGTAAACCCTGACCAACACTGAGTGTGTCTTTAAAACAAACAAACACGAGTAGTGAATAAAATAGACTTTTAAAATTCACTGCGAATCCCAAGCATTCCTTCAAATACCCACTTATTATCCACTCTTCTAGTTTGCACTCATTCTATGTATGAAAGATTAGCAGAATACAATAATGAATATTATTATATAAGGTTAATTCTGATTTATCCTTTCCAACATGTGTTAGCAGAATGCTTAATAACCATTGCTTCTCACTCCCACTTCTTCTGACTTAATTTCCTTTCTCAAGTATTTTGACAGTGAGTGGCTCTTTCAGTGTAGATAGGGTCCTAGGATACCTAGTCTTTAACTATTTATGAATGTGATTTATTTTTTAATCTCAGAAGATTATGTCAAGTAAGGGGTATTTTTTTCTAAACAGGAATTTAAGATAATCAAGGACTTGATTTTCTCTAGTAATTTCAGCCCCAGGCAGATCAAGGCCTGTGACTTCCCTACTATTCCCCAGGAACCTGTCTTTCTTCTGTATCCACTCCAATAGCCTGTGGATTGCCTCATGGTCACAAATTCTTTCTTTCTTTCTTTCTTTCTTTCTTTCTTTCTTTCTTTCTTTCTGTCTTTTTTTTTCCTTTTTGGGTCACATCTGGTGATGCGCAGGGTTTACTCCTGGCTCATGCATTCAGGAATTACTCCTGGCGGTGCTCAGGGGGACATATGGGATGCTGGGAATCGAACCTGGATTGGCTGCATACAAGGCAAATGCCCTACACGCTGTGCTATCACTCCAGCCCAGCAAAAGCATGTTTTCTTAACTCCAGTCCCTCCAAACAACTTATGGGCACTGCAGTCATTTCCACATCCATTCTAGTCATTGACCTTCAAATATTTTATTTTCAGAGTTTTTTAAAAAAAATTTCTATCTATCTGAGTCTCTCATTAGAAAAATTTCAACCTAGCTGCCGGTATTTTTTTTTGGTTTTGTGCCATTCTTGGCAATGGTCAGGGGCTTACTACTGGCTCTGTAGGGTCACTCCTGTTGGGCTCAGACATCATATGTAGTTCAAAGCAAAGGCCCTTTCTCAAAAAATATTTTCTCTCTTGTATCTGAGCAATATGTTTGGCATTTCTCCTCTGAGTGGCCAATTAATTTCTTCTTGGTTAAACCAACATTATACTCCTTTATTAAAGTTGAAAGTCAAAGTTTCAATGATTGTATTTTTTAAAAATATCTCAGCTTTCTAATTTTTTTTCTTCCTAAATTTTTCTCACTTTTGTTCTTTCATGCTTTATGGATATTGTTCCTTTATAACCTTAGATTATTAGATTATATATATATATATATATATATATACTGTATCACTGCATCACTGTATCACTGCCATCCCACTGTTTGTCGATTTACTCGAGCAGACGCCAGTGACATCTCTATTCCTTCCAGCCCTGAGATTTTAGCAGCCTCTTCTTACTTGTCTTTTCCCAATGTTTGGAGGTTCTTTCTGGGTCAGGGGAATGAGACCTATTGTCGTTACTGTATTTGGCATATCAAATACACCACGGAGAGCTTGCCAGGCTCTGCCCGTGCAGGCAGTATACCCTGGTTTCTTGTCAGGCTCTCCAAGAAGCATAAATGGGTAGGAAGTGTCTTATAATGTATTGCATGGGTTCTTTGCGGCCATGCGGTCTGGAAAGTGGCCTGGAGCATGGCGGTGGTTGGGCAGTGGAGGTCGGCTGATGAGTCTAGGTTTCTTGGGGTGGGGAGGGCTCATATATATATATATGATATTTTTATTTAATTACAATCTATAATTTTTCAGTGGATATTCTTCCTCATATTATAAAATAGTCATTGTTTTCAATGCGTAAGTTACGTTTACATATAATAAAAGTAAAAATATTATCATTCCTATTTTGAGTAAGCAACCGAAATTTCTGGAATAGATTTTGAGCAGAGGAAGGTGAAATCATTTCTAAAAGACAATATTCTTGAGGACACTTTGAAGACTTTATCTCTTTCTTGAAAACCTTTAAATCTATTCCATGCTAAGTAGCTGAATAGTACTGAATGGCTCCAACTTTATCTCTGACTTAGAGTTATCTACAATCTCCACAATCAGCGAGTTCTGTCCACTCTGGAAGTACCATAGGCCAATCTAACCTACTCTCATGTGCGATCTACTCATAATGTTCTAAAACCACCTAATCAGGGGCTGGAGCGGGTAGTACAGTGGGTAGAGCACTTGCCTAGCATGCAGCCTTGCTGGGATCCATCCCTGGCATCTCATATGGTACCCCAAGTATTTCCAGGAGTAATTTCTGAGTGAAGAACCAGGAGTAACCCCTGAGCATTGTCAGGTGTTCCCCCAAAACCTACATCAATAAAATGGGCTGGAGCGATAGCACAGCAGGTAGGGCGTTTGCCTTGCATGCAAACGACCTTGGTTTGATTCCTTCATCCCTCTCAAAGAGCCCAGCAAACTACCAAGAGTATCCCTCCTCACGGCAGAGCCTGGCAAGCTCCCCTTGGGGTATTTGATATGCCAGAAAGAGTAACAACAAGTATCACAATGGAGACATTACTAGTGCCCGCTCGAGCAAATCAATGAGCAATGGGATGACAGTGCTACAGTGCTATATAATATTATTTTGCCACTGAGCCATATCTCTGGCCCTAAAGATTCTTCCTGTAAATCTCCTTCGGACTTCACATCTTTGACATGCTTCTGTGATGACATGTTTCCTTATAGAAGTTCTTCCAGTTCCTAAATCTATGAGCTATCATTGTGGGCGCTCTTAGTTCTGACTGGGCTATTCTAGCTCATTCTCCTGGAGGTTATCTTTGGTGCTCATTCTCTTCCCTACATTGGGGAAGAGAAACCTTTGGCCTAGAGCAAGTAGATTCATTTTCCTCTTAGAAAATTTTGGGCAGGCCTGCCCAGACTTTGCAGAGCTTACTATCCATGGGTCAGTGTGTGGGGTTTGAATTGGGTTATTGTAGTAGATAGGTTATCCTCTTTGATTTACTGTTTTTTTTGAGTGGGCAGGTGATAAGCACACTCTGAGGTATTTTAGGACTATTGCTCCCTCTGAGCTCAAAAGTGAACCCTGGAAGTATTCAGGGAACCACATGTGATGGTGGGGATGAAACCAGAGTCAGAATGAGGAGAGGCAAGTGCTTTAACACCTGCACTGTTTCTTTAGACCTCTCAGACTTCTGTACCCAAAGCTAGCTAGCTATCACTAGGGTTCTTTCTAAGGATGAGGGAGAATATTCCCATGCCATTTGGCAAACCAGTCACTGTCACTGTCACTGTCCTCCCATTGTTCATCGATTTGCTCAAGCGGGCCCAGTAATGTCTCCATTGTGAGACTTCATGTTACTGCATTTGGCATATTGAATACTCTCGGTAGCTTGCCAGGCTCTACAAGAGGGGTGGAGGAATCGAACCCGGCTCGGCCGGGCTGGCTGCGCGCAAGGCAAACGCCCTACCACTGTGCTATCACTCCAGCCTTAGGCAAAGCAGTAAGAAACAGATAGAGCTATGGGGCAATGGGCTGAGATATTCCAGTTCCCATTTATCCAAGGGACTAATTCTCTACTTCTTGTCACTGTCCTCTGGCTGCAACAGGGGCTTAAATTCTCAGACCTTGAGGGGGTGTAGTGTCTAGTGATCCTACTGGGGTCTGCTCCAGATTAGTAAAGATGGACCCCAAATTCATGAGGTATCGTCTTTTATTTCTGCTACGGAATGATATATTTCTGGTGTTGTAGCTGTGTAATCTGCTGTGTAACTAATCTATCCCATAGAACTGGGTGTTTGCAGCAGAAAAGAGTACGTTCATGAGCTTTATATGCTTTTCACCCTGAAATCAAAGGCTGCAATTGAAAGGAGGAGTTCTAAGCGCTGTAAAGTCAGTGGGATGAGGGAGGGTGCTTGGACTAGAATGTGTCTTTTGAGGTCACACTGTGTGGACTGTGATCGAGTGTGAGCTTAAAGGGGGACAGGTCACCTGGGGCTGAATCAAGGAGGGGAGCCTGTGGGCTCCAAACATCTATCTTATTTCTATTTCCAGTCTCTTCTATGGTGACACTACTCTCTCCATCCTTGATTCCTTATCGTGTGTGTGTGTGTTTATAATAATTCATTGAGGAGGTTTCCTATGCATACAACCAAAGGACATCTCATCCAGAAAAAAGATATTTGAGTATAGACCCCCCCCCACAAAAAATAGTGTGAATTTTCAAATTACCTTTGGGAAAAGAATTGGCTGGTTTGAGCAACAGTAAAGGCTAATGTAAGTCATTTCCAGAAACAGCTGAAGTAAGAACATTTAAATAAGTTACAAAGCAGGGTTTTCCAGGTTTATTTCCTGTTGTCATCACAAGTGACTGAGACAATTGCATTGCTTCACTTTGGAAATGAAGAAGACTTTCATGGTGCCTTTTTTGCCCAGGAAGGCAGAGCCAGGAAGTTCACCTTGAAAACTCAAAGAACTGAAATTCTTGAGCTGATGTGCTCTTTGGAAGAGCCAATGTAAGGCCATTGGCCAGGACAGAGTGGACTCTGAGCTGTGCCCACTCTCTCTTCAGCTCCTACCCTCTGATGGGTAGGGATCAAGGAGGAAGCAGCCAGTGCTGGTGTATCACATTTGGGCTCGTGGCCAACGGTATTTGTGTCCAGTTGGAGGGATGTCGTGTCCAATCATCAGCAGTCATCCTTTGAGGTATCATGCTCTCCCTGGCCTGCGCTCCGCAGCTATATCCTGATGGTCTGATGGAAATCCGTGCAGAACAGGGACCCCGGGTGTCTGCCTGCTTCCCCCGAGTTGCAAAGCCTTATATGAGAGGCAGGAGTGTACATGGGAGGGACCTCGCCAGGTCCCTAGGGTTACTGTTTTATTTTCTTTACTCAAGGGCAACACTTTTTTGGTTTGGCTATGATCCCTGGAAACAGTTGCCAGGGAAGGAGAAGTAGGTCAGAGAATAGTGTGGCAACAGGTAGCTCCTATCAAGGTAGATACCCACTCTGGATCTGTTCAAATCAACCCTGGAATCAGTTGGGAGACTTGGAGACTTGATTCACTACTGTCTGGGGGGCGGCCATTACACTATATTTGGACTACTGCCTGTGCCTGCTGTCCACAGGAGCAAAGGGGGTTATGCTGGCCAGAGAAAAACTGTGTAAAAATCAAAAAGAACAAGAACAACCAGTGTTGGCATGGATGTAGGGAGAAAGAGTCTCTCATTCACTGAGCATGGGAATGTCAACGGGTACAGTCTTTCTGGAAAGCAATACGAAAATTTATAAAAGATAAAATCTAAGAATTGATTTTCCATTTGACCCATAATATACTCCAAGGACTCAGAAACAAAATGGAGAAAAGACATCTGCACTCCTATGTTCCTTGAAGCACAATCTACTACAGCTCAAATCTGGAAACAACCCAAGTGTCTAAGCACAGATAGCTAGATAAAGAAACCATGGTACATATACCCAAAAGATTACTCAGCTATTAAGAAAAGTGAGTTATGAAATTTGCTGCTATATGAAGGGATCTAGAGAGTATCATGCTGAGTGAAGTTAGAGGCAGAGAAAGTGACATAGAATGATCTCTCTCATCTGCGGAATGTAAAGAAACACAATGGTGTAAAGACAAATGTCCAAAAACGATGGAAACAAAGAACTCAAGAAAGACTGTTTGTAGAAATCATGTCACTGGAGTGGGTTGGGGTATAGGACAGAAGGGGGTAGCGTTTATGATGGAGGGAAGAGCTCAGATGGGAAGAGGTGGTGCTGAAAGTTGATTACAGTGTCATGGATAAAACCCTATGAGGGTTTAAAGGTAAAGGCCCTCCCATTGTTCGTCGATTTGCTCGAGCGGGCCCAGTAATGTCTCCATTGGAGACTTTGTTGT
>JAOXYA010000019.1:21750768-21763991 GCA_028565675.1 Sorex palustris | reverse complement strand
ATGGGAGGATGGGGGGTGGGAGGGATACTGGGATCAGTGGTGGTGGAGAATGGGCACTGGTGGAGGGATGGGTACTCGATCAATGTATAACTGAAACTCAAGCACAAAAATTTCTAAGTATACAACTGTACCTCATGGTGTTTCACTAATAAAAATTAAAAAAAAAAAGAAAGACACAGCCTAAGGCAACCTAAGTGAGAAACTCAGCTAAGCAGAGCTCAGCTGCTGGAAATGTGGCCTATGGCAGGGTTGGAAACGGGGTGGGTGGTCACCAGCCAGCCCCCCAACTTCTTGTAGCACTGCTTCTTACCCTGGGGCTTGCAGGGAACCACTAAGAAACTCTGATGGTTCTGAGCAGGATAGTTTGTGAGAATCAAAACCAAAGAGAGGATTAAATTCCTTCGAAGGCTCCTTCCCACTCTAATATTTCATAAGCCTCTGGATTAAATCAAAGGCTGCTGCTCTTATTGGAGTCGGATCCCCATGGAGAAGTTTCTGGGTGTCCAGGAGACGTTGTTGAAATGGAACGAGGAGAAGGGGCCTGTTACCAGTCACCTGCCCACAAGGAGCTCAGGGGAGCACTAGAGGCCACCCCAGGACTTTGGGGGGATGGGGGCCTCAGAGGCTGTATAAGTCCCCATACTGGGGACAGCGGCACCTGGAAGGGAGATCCCGGACTAAAGAAGGAGCCATCGCTGGAGCCTTCTTCCTGGCTTGGCCTCAGAGTCTTGGGTTTCTGGTTCTTAGAAAGGGACGATCATCCCTGTTACGGGGCGTTTTCTGCCCAAGCACACAGACCTCCGGCTCAGTGTCCATCCACTGAATAGTGTCACTTCCTAGATTCCCACCCACCCCCAGATCAGCAGGGCCGTGGGCACCCAGACAGCTACTGGCTCCGACTCCACAACCCAACACACCCTAAGGACCAGTTGAAAAAGTCGCTTCAGACCCGAGGCCCAGAGTGTTGATGGGGTCGCCTGCTCTGGGCCAGAATGCAGTGGCTCCGGAAGGGTGGGCAGGAGGAGCCAGCAGGGGGATTACAGTTTGCATGGCGCCCTTGATGAGCCTGTGCCTTGGGGAGCACATTTCCCTCTAAGTATACAACTGTATACTTAGTTGAGAGTTTGGAGAGAGGTTTGGAGAGAGGTTGCCCAAGCCTTTTCAGGTGGAACAACCAAGCACCAAGGGGATCTCAAGTCTCCCATCTCCCTCCTCCCCTGCCACCTCTATTCCTGCTCTGGCAGGTGGATCAGGACCTGCAGGGTAGCTGGGATGAAGGGAACTCAAATCTTTTGGAGGACACATGAGCCCTGGGAGTGGCAGGGGGGCTCCGTGTTGTTCCCCCACTGATGGTGGGCGCTCCAGGCTCTTGTTGTCCAGTTGAGTCATTCAGAAGCTGATGCTGGACTGTCCAGGTCTTTTCTCCTGTGCTCAAGGATGGTCATTGCCCACAGAAGGTGGCTCAGTCCACAGAGGGGCTGTAACAAGGAGACCTCGATCCTCTGGCTCATCACAGGAAACTGGGGAGCTCCAAGGAGGAATGGGACAGAAAGTTCGAGTGGGAAAGTTAACACAAGTGTGTGAAGCCAAGAGGGGTCCCCAATCTGCTTTGCAATGACCAGAGCTCCTAGTGTTCGGATCTACCCTGTAGAACCTGCTTCTGCCCCCCAAACACATGATCTTGAATCTCAAGACACAGCCGTTCCCTCAAATCAGGCCTCCTCAGCTTCTGAGCTGTGTGCCCACATGACTGTTCCCAGTCTTCTCAGATCATCAGCTGCCTCCTTTCCAAACAGCTTCCTGCAACGGCATGCTGTGTGCACTCCTGAAAATCCACACATTCTGCAAAATGACACGCTTTAAATAACCAGGCAGGTGGCAGAAATAGCGTGCAGAGCATACAATTCTCCAAAGGTAGGTAATTTTGCAAACAGACCCCCTAAAATATACAACGAAAAACTCTGTTGTGTTCAATGGTCACAGAGAAAACCACACTACTCACTACCCTAGGAATACAAGGCACCTGTCCCAAAAGGGGAGTTCCTCATGATGAGGTTATTCAGGAAGATCCAGGGAAAACGGATCAAGATTGGGAGGTAGGGAAGTCCCAAAAATCAGTTTTTTCAAGAAGACATGGGGGAGAATGAGTCCAGACAAAGCCCAATGGTGGGCAGATGATGGTGGCACTGGGACCCATCAGGTGCTGAGAAATTGAACAGGGGAAAACAGTTTCAAAGTCATCAGGCTTCTGCATCACTGAAGGATGTTCCCTCCTTTAATATAGGAAGGAGTTATTTCTTGCTTCTAGAAACTTCTTAGTGCAGAATGATTTACCTTTTGTCTTTGGGTTTCTCTGGATCCTTGCAGGTAAGAGGAAGGGTTTCATGTACTGGACACTTAATGCACTGGACATTTAATGCACTGGACACTTAATAGTACCTTGGTGAATATGCATTTGTGTGTTACATTCCATCAGCATTAGCAGTTTTAGCCTGGTGATGGAGATTTGTCAGGTTTCCTGGTCAATCCCATTCCTAAACCCTAAGTGGTCCTTTTTTTTTCTTTTAAAGACTCTGATTCTTCACAGATAAGCAAAGATCCTCATCATCCTCACCCCCCTGTGGACTTTCTGCAAGGTGGGTCCTCAGAGGAAAGAGAAGGCATTCTCTAGGAGGGAGCATCTGAGGAAATGCAGACATGCATTTTCAAACGAAAAGTTTCCCTGCAAATGACATTTCAGGGGAAAGTAAATTTTGTTCCCTAATGTTGATTGATTCCATGGTGTTGGGCAAGATTGTAAATAGAAATTCTGTTAGACATAACCCGGGGGTGGGAGGCAGGGGTGGGGATGCAATATAAATAAAAAAATCAGTCTAATTAAAGATCTTTTTTGACTTGATGAACCTTGTGAAATCTGACACGTAAGTGCAAAAGAACACCAAAATAGCCATTCTGAGTATACGACATAAGACAGTGGGATGAGGCCGTGGGACATCTCAACAGAGGGGACTGCCACATTGGAGCCCATAGGTAGAACCGGCTGGATAGGACATGTGAGGTTTGATATCAGGAGGTTCAGGGTTCCACACCCACCCAGCCCCAAGGATGTGTGCTCGGAGGAACTCTTGCCCAACTCTTGCATTTATTCTATAAGTATGAAGACAAACTAGGGCAATGGACAAGAAGTCCACCACCATTCAGACAAATGACTCTCTAACCATGAAGTCTGCTCCAATCCAGAAGGCGCCCTTGCCAGACCAGCTTGAATTTGCCATCTCGAGGGGCGTTGAATCACCAATGTCTGGAGGCCAGAGACCTTGCTGGGAAGTGCCTCCCTCTAAGACTTCAGAAAGATACTGTGTAGTCAACTTTGAGAGGACCACAGGGGACAAGTGGACAGGAGGAAAGGGAGTTTTCTGGTCTGTCCATGGCAGACTTGTATTGTTTGCTTCTCGGGGATTCCATGGCCACAAACTACGTCCTGGATGGCTTCGAGAACAGAGATTTGCCAAGTTGCAATTTGCTGTGATGTGGAGAGATCTGGACAGGGTCACGCTGAGTGGAGTTACTCAGAAGAGGGACAGATTCAAAATAATCTTTCTCTTAGGTGGTACATAAAGAAACATGGTGAGGAAATAATAAATTCCCAAATGGGGACAGAAACTGGGAACTGGACTTGAGTGGAATCATATTGCTCCAGAGATGAGGTAAACTGGAGGGGGTCCTTGAACAATGACGAAGAGAAGCAGATACTCTGGGAGAGGGTGAGGTGTGAAGATGTTTTCTGCAGGAAACCACGCCATGATCAATATTGTAATCATGGTGCTGAAAATAAAAATTAAAAAATACATTTTAAAAAAAGAAGAGATCTTTTCCTCATGTTGGGAGGGTAGGGACACGTCCTTCTGAAACCTCTCTTCTTATCTCACACATGGCCATCTTCTCCTGTGCCCTCTCTGGCTATGTGTGAGTGTGTCCCCAGCTCCTCTTATAAGTATTCCAGTTTGTCTGTATCAGAACCCACCCTCATGACCGGGTGCTGCGTGGTTACCTCTTGACAGGACCCATTTCCCAAGAGAGCCACATCCCCAGATTTCAGCATTTGAGTTGGGACACAATAGTTAAGACTCTTACCATCAGTCCTGACTCCTACTGCACCAGTGCAGAAACTGAGACCTGGAAACTCAGACATGAGCCTCTGTAAGCAAAGGAAGAGCCAAGACACCAACCTGGATCTAGCTGCAGTCAGCATCCCTGTGCCACCTTGTATGCCGAATAAAGCTAGAAATGGATATCTCTGCAGAGAAGCCAGTATGGGCTCCAGGCACTGGTCCCAGAACAGGAAATAAAGGTCTCCATGAGTTGGGAGCTGGCTCAGGCTGTGTGAAGATGAAGCAGAAATCAGGACATAAGTGAGGTACATCTGTAACCTTCCTCCCCTTGTCAAACCATCGTTCCCAGCAAGGCACCAGCGTGGTCTGCTCCAGCATCCTCAGCAGAGAGAGAACAAAACCCCAAACTGCAATTTGTGTGTAAGAGAGAGAGAGAGAGAGAGAGAGAGAGAGAGAGAGCTCTGCAGAGACACAGGATCTCATGAAGGGAGAGTGAGGCGCAAGCCCGTTGCTTCTCCACATCAGAGATCCTACACTAATACCAACAATGGGGGTCAGCCCATCGCTAATTGTTCTGGGAGAAGAAACAGTGATTATCACACGTGTGTGCGGGCACACCAGAGACATAATAAACACAGTCTAAAATATCACCAGCTCCTCGGCTACGGGGCTGATTTGCAATTGTAAATCCATTAGTAGCTTGCATGAATACTAAGCATATCGGAATACCAGGCTGCGAATTTGCCAGGGAAACCAACGTGCTTTTCTGCAAGAGAAGAAACACATACCCTGTGGAAAATGATTTCTTCCTGTGCAATTAGGTCTGTCTCTCAATTTAAATCATTTTTAATAATCTCCTGATCAGCGGTACATTTTTAAGTGTGAATAATATAACCCTTTCTGTTTACATTAAACATGAACCATTAGACCAGAGAGAGAGAGAGAGAGAGAGAGAGAGAGAGAGAGAGAGAGATCACTTTATTACTTACAATTCCTCCCCATCTCCAAAAATGGCGAAGAGTGACGAATATTAGCATTTGGGATGTTACATAGTTGCTCAGCCCTATAGAGCAAAGATTGATCAACTATAGCTTGGGAGTCTAGTGCACCCCACTGATTTTTGTCAATAAAGTTTTATTGCAATTCTATTACTGGTTAATAGAATTACTTCTATTACTTCTATTACTTGTCTCCCTTGCGCCTCACTCTCACTGCCAATCCTGTGCAGGCCCCATGACAACATAGCTATTTTCCATTTTTAGCAGCTCTTCCTCTAGAGACAAGAAGGCTTTGGCCCAGGTGCTTGGGTATCCTGTTTGGCCATGTGAGCCAAGGAGGTAGGCTTTCACGATCAGTACAAGTCATGAGGGATAGTGATGCTGTCTGAGAAAACAGAGTCCATTAGTTAAACTAGAGGGGGATGAGGGCAGAATGGAGACTGGGACCAAGAGCTGCACCAAAGTGCTCAAGGGAAACTTCTAGCACCTCATCAAGGTGATTCACTCAAGTCCAGCCTAAATATTATACCTGGTTGTGTGAACAATGGCTCTTTTTGTTTTCTTCCCAAAATTACCTTTAATGCATGAATAGAGATGGGGGAGGGGGGAGGTTTGTACTGACTGTGCTCCCAATACCACCTAACCTGGGGACATTTGGCCATGGCTACTTTTGGTAGTCATAAAGGGGAGGAAGTGGGCTTCTAGAATCCAGGTGGGGCCTGGGATGCTGCTAAAAATCCCCTCCCTCTCAGGCCGACCCCAGAGCAAAAGACCCCACACATTTGAATCTCCAAAGGAAAGAGTGCTGAGTTGAGAAGCCTTCAAATAAAATGTCTTTACCTGACAACTGGAGAATTGTGGCGTAGCAAGATTAATATGATGAAGGTTCCTGGCAGATCCTAGGAAAATAAGTCCCTCTTGGAAGATATATTTGCTCTGTAGTTGACTCTGCCTGCCAGCCCCTCCCCCCACTCCAACACATGTGAATTATTTGAACCCCCTGCTTTTCAGTAACTTTATGTGGCTAACCACATTTCACTGCAATTTCCAGACGAGTTTACCTAAAAAAAAGTATTCCAGATATATCAAAAGAAACTGAAGAAGAAATATCATGTGTACCTTTTAAAAAAAATTTAAGGACAGATTGCAATGTATTAGAAATAGATATAATACTCTGACTTCTCTTTTTTGGTCAAATCATGTTTGATTTGGTTAATCCCAGTCGAAAAGGAGTTTAACACTCAGCCTTTTAAGAGAGATCATTCCTCTATTAATGAGAT
Organism: Sorex palustris; assembly: GCA_028565675.1. Taxonomy (NCBI): domain Eukaryota; kingdom Metazoa; phylum Chordata; class Mammalia; order Eulipotyphla; family Soricidae; genus Sorex; species Sorex palustris. The sequence continues at coordinate 21,757,601 of JAOXYA010000019.1, read as the reverse complement.
CCAGACTGATTCAAGTAAAGAAAATGATTAAAAAATGAAAATGCCCTCTTGCTGTTATTCAAATGAATGGAAGAAAAAAGGGGATATATTTGAAACTTGCTTGCTCTCGCTCCCTTTTTTTCTCCCCAGCCTAATTGACTTGGATCTGGTTCATCTTGAGTAGGTTATGTTTTCTTATTGTAACAGCTTTTCCCCAGCAAAATCATTCCCCTCACTAATGAGCTCCATCCTCCTATGATAGAGACCGAGTTTTAAAAACACCCACTGCTCTCTCCTGATCATTTGAACAGCACCAAAGGGACACCCTTTCCATCGTTTCTATCAGAGAGATGGGCTGGATCTCATTAATAAAGAGATGATTTTACTCCAAAAAGCCCTCGGCATTGAGCCCTAACCTAGATTAGAATTTGTCAAACACAGAGCTTGGCCATTGAGAGCATCTCCCAGGAGTCCGGCTGCACCCTCCCATGCCACCGTGATTGGGGGCTTAATTTAGGGAGGAAAGAGGTCAGTGAAGGGTGAGTTGAGTCTTTCATCCCCAACAGATAAGCCTGCTGACCTGTTGCTAGGAGGTCAACAGTCCCATGTGTCATAAAGACCATCCCAGACTTTTGATGGCCAAGGGCTCCCCTCCATGACCTCCAGATGAGAGTCAGATATGAAACAGATAGGAACGGGTGCCTTTGCCCATCTCTGTCCTTATTTTCCCATCCATCCTCCCAGACCTCACATTCAGCTTCTGTGACCAGCTCACCTGGACCCCACACATTCTCCAAGGGTCATGAGAGAGGATGGGACACTAAGCCCACAAGTCAGGCAAGACACTGCTGAAACCTCCTCTGGATTCATCTCACTGACCCTACAAGCATTCACCAAACATTCCCCATGCCTACTCCACCACCCATGACTTTGAGACCTACAGAGGAAGGGGGAGCCTATGGGTCAGGTCGGGGCCACTCCAGAGAACCCCAGCTCGAATTCAGGCCTTGTCAATCATGGCCTTGGGTCAATACTCTAGGCAAGAAAATAGATCTTCACGGTTTTCTTTGAGTCTCAGCTCATCTTTTGAGCTAGGAACTGTCATTTCTCCTGGACAAACCAATCGTCTTGTAAGATAGAGGTGTCCCCTGTCATGCTGGAGTGGCCATCAGGCTGACTCCCTGTCTGCTCTGAAAAATACAGGTTCCCTGAGTTCTATGGTCCCCTCTGACTAGAGGGATGATGTCATCAGCCCTCTTTGCATCACTAAGGAGAGGTGGAGACTCAGGGAAAAGAGGTAGAAAGAGCTGGTCCTCTGAGGGAAGTAATGTCACACAGTTTAGGGTTGGGGAGATGATACAGGGATTAAGGTGCTTGCCTCGCATGAGGCAGACCACTGTTTGATCTCTAGCACTCTATCTGGTTCCCTGAACAGTACCAGGTATGACTCCTGAGTTCAGAACCAGGAATATTCCCTAAGTACTGTTACATATGGTCCAATCTACCAAAAATATAACTAAATACATCAAAGTCTGTCTCTCTCTGGCACTGATTTTTTGCATCTACTCCCAGAAGCAAGAAACTGAGGTGCTGATTCGTCAGCTCCTAACATCAAAGCTCAGAGTTCCACAGTTCTTGACGTCCTCCTTCAAAGTTCCAGTTTCCTCACTCACAAACGGGAGAACAAATGAGTTTCTCCCTCAGAGGTTCCTGTGAGGAGTATATGCGGTCAGCAAAGCTAATGCTGAGAAATCAGATAATAGTAACTACTTAACTGATAGCCTCTATATTTTGTTATGTCACCTGGATCTACCACATCTGTCTCTTGACAGCCAAGGAAAGAGTGCTAGAAAGGCTGAAGGATCACTAGGGTTGGGAAGACCACCCACCCTGGCAGAGTAATCTCATTCCCATGTCGGATACAACAGTCAAGGCAGAAGCAAAGCTCACCATGGGGTTCTCCAGTTGGGAAGGGGTAGACGGCTTTGCCTCCCTTCTGAGAAGCCATCTGTAAACGCAGGGAACCATGTCATCTTTTATCATAGAAACTTGCCATGTGTAGGTAATTATTCAATAAATCCCTTCGAATAAGCTTAAACATATGAATGCGAATTTATTTAATTAAGGCAATTAATTTAGAGCAGTTTTACTTTCACAACAAAATTGAGAGGGGAGATAGAGAGATTTCTCATCTATATCCTGCCCTCATAAATACATAGACCTCCCACTGTCAATATCCCCAACATTTCTGAAAATTGGTAAAACTACCAAAGTTCAGTTACCAGCAGGATTCATTCTTCTTGACATTGTCCATTCTGTGATTTCCGACAGATAAGCAGTCAACATTATGGTGTCAAAGCAGTTTTACTGCTTTAAATCTCATCTCTGATTGGTCTCTCCTTCCCTTCCTCCTCGTCCCTAAACCTTAATGCTCACTGATACGTGTTTTCTCTTGCCATAGTTTATGCTTTTTCTAGGATGTCTGTACTTGAAATCTGACAGTATTCAAGTAAGCTGCTTTCAGTTAGTAATAGGTGTTTAAAGGCCCTCCATGCATTAGCAAGGCTAGAGAGCCCATTTCTTTGAGGCTCTGAACAGTATTTCATTGTCTGCACACACCGGTATATTTATCCCTTCACCCACTCAGGGGTATCTTGGTCACTTCTGAGATCCGGCCATGGCAACAAAACCACAGAAAACAGCCGTGTGCACATATTTGCGTGTGCACATACATTTTCAGCTCATGTGGGTAAATGGCAAGCAGTCAGTTTGCTGAGTCAAAACAACTTTCATTGTGACTCTTTTCCCTTCCCTCCAGCAGTGAGAGTTCCTGTTGCTCCACATTTCACTGGCGTTTGTGGTTGGTGGTGATCAGGATTCTGGCTATTCTAATAGGCATGCAGTGGCGTCTTGCTTTAATTGGCATCTCCCTGATGGCCTGTGACGTGGAGCATCTTTTCATATATTAATTGCCATCTGTATATCTTCTTTGGGGAAGTGTCTCTTAAGGTCCCTGGCACATTTTTAATTGGATTCCTTGCTTCTTATTGCTGAGCTTTAAGTGACAGTCTTTTATCAGGTGTGCCTTTTACAAACATTTTCTTTCAGTCGGTGGCTCGTCTTTTCATTCTCCTGACATTGTCTTCTGGAAAGTAGAAGTTTTTGTATTTTAGTCAAGTCTAGATTGTCAATTACATATTGTATGGCTTGTGTCTTTGGGGCTGTCTCTAAAAGTCAATGCATAACCAATATCAGCTAGATTTTATCCTATATTACTTCCGAGATTTTTTTTGACTTTACATTTGTGCATTCAGATGTGTGAGCCATTGAACTAGTTTTTTTGTGAAGAGTGCAAAGTCTGTGTCTAGCTGAACATTTTTGTAGGTGAATGTCCATTTGTTCCAACACCATTTGTTGAAAAGACTCTCGTTGCTCCATTGTATTGCTTTTTCACCTTTGTTAGATGTTGGCTGACTAATATGTACGTGGATCCACTTCTCAGTTACCTATTCTGTTCCAGTAAAGATGAATTGAACTCCTGTGACGAGAGGAAGTAGCACATGCGACAATATGCCCACTTTATTGGTATTTGGCATTATATTTGCTCCTTTATAGCTTTTTTAATACTCTAAGATGTAGCTCAAAAACTTTCTTGTGGCTTATAAGATACCATAGGCTCTGACCATCCACTTCCTGCAGCATATCCCTGGTTCAACATACAAACAATTTATGCAAATAGACTTAGAATCTATTGATTATTGATTCTTGTGATGGGCCTCAGGCACTCACATACACTGTGTCCTCTGCTTAGAGTTTCCCCAACCTTTTTGCCACCCCTACCCATCACCTTCATCTGGGAACTTCTTCCACCCATAACATGGCTGGCTAGCCATGCTTTCCTAGAGCACACCTTTGTGTTTTGTTTTGCCTTGGGGCCACAATTTGCAGTGTTCATGGCTTACTCCTGGCACTGTGCTCAGGGATCATTCCTAGTAGGTCTCAGAGGGCCATATGGGGTGCCAAGGTTCAAACCCAGGGTTGACCACATGTGACACAAGTACCCCACCGGCTGTACTATCACTCCAGCCCCTCCAAGAACACTTTCTTTTCCACCCATACACCCATTGAGACCGGTACAACGTGTCTGCTGGGTTAATTATCTTTTCAGCCTCCCCACTCCTCCCCATCACATCATTTTAGTTCTAAATCACAGTTAAGAAGAAATTCTAAATGGTGAAAATAAAAATATTCGACAAAGACATAAAGGGCAATAAAGTTTAAAACAAAACAGAACCTGTAAAGGTGAGGTCAAGCATGTCTGTGAATGACTTGCCACCTGTTTGGAAGTTCTGAAATCAAGTGACTTCTCATGTTCCCTGACTGCAGGCTATTTTAGTAACTTTCTACCAATTTTAAAAAAAATGGGTGGAAGGAATTACAACTGGGTGGAAGGAATTTCAGGTGCTGAAGCTATGTCAGGAGAGGAAATGCACTGTCTGCTTCACTGACTCATGGGACACTTAATCTTGGAATCCATACTTGAGACACAAGGAGAGGTTGTGGGTGTTACTTCTGACTGGGAGGTCCAGGATACATCTAGCCAAGAGCATCATGGTCAGAACACGGAAGGAGGACTTTGAGATGAACTATCCAATACTGTGAAACTTGATTTTGCCTAAAAGACCCAGAAGAACCACCCAGCAGAACCCAAGTAACATGTAGCCAATGAGAAACAGTACCAAAAAACAACAACAGCTACAAAAATGATTACTGTTTTAAAATTCTATACTTTTCCTGGCTTGTTATATAGTTGTAGATATCAGATTATTTAAAAGGATACTTTTCATTTTATGCTCAGCAAATTTTTATTAGTAATCAGGATATGATGACCCTTAGGATGTGAGCAAAAACACAGTCGACTTAGTAGCAATATTCCTAAATCAGGACTATGATGCAAGTCACATATCCTTAAAAACTTGGAAGAAATATATAATTTATTGGAAAAATATGATTCATTAAAAATTCCAGAAGAGAGAGAACATGTAAATGATCTCATTTCCATGGAAGAAAAAGAAATTTGTTAAAGCAATGCCTCCATGGAAATCAACAGATCTTAACTGTTTCACAATGGTATCTTTAATTCACATATTTATGTAAGCAAATATATGCAAATTGTTTTCTATTGAAGTATCTATCAATTTTATCTTCTGAAACTTACATCCACATTCTTATGCAATATGTTTCTATTGCTTATTCTTGGCACCACCATTAAAAAGTGTCAATAAAACTTTTTTATTTTCTATGAAATTTTGAATAAACATTTAAGAACCGGCTTAAATTTATAGAAAATTTAAAAGTGGTACTTAGATACTCCATTCTCAGTTTCTCCCATTATTAACACCATGCATTAGTATGGCATATTTATTATCATTAATGCAGTGTCAAATATGCATTACTAGTTACTAAAGATTTCCTTCATTTTAAACTGATATGCTTTTTCTTGCTGGAGCGATAGCACAGCAGTAGGGCATTTGCCTTGCACACAGCCAGTCTGGTAGAGCCGGGTTGGATTCCTCCGCCCCTCTTGGAGAGCCCGGCAAGCTACCGAGAGTATCTTGTCCGCGCGGCAAAGCCTGGCAAGCTACCCATGACATATTCAATATGCCAAACACAGTAACTACAAGTCTTAAAATGGAGACGTTACTGGACCCACTCAAGCAAATCAATGAACAACGGGAGGACAGTGTTTGTTTGCTTTTTCTATTCCAGGATTCCATCCAGAATGCCAGGTCACATTTATTTGACCTATCTTCTTGGGTTTATTTTGGCTATGACATTAGTATAATGGTCCTTGCTTTTGGTGATCCTGTCAATTTTTAGCATCACTGGTTAGGTATTCCATCAAATATTGCTCACTTGAAATTCATTTTATATTTATGACATGAATAGACGTGGGGGAGAAATTTTGAGGGGAAAAATCACAAAAGCAAAGTGCCAGCTGCCTTTCATCACATCAAGGATCTCCATCACTATTAGCAAGATTGAGTCCAAGTTGGGCTGGAGCGATAGCACAGCGGTAGGGCCTTTGCCTTGCACGCAGAGGACCTGACCGACCAAGATTCAATTCCTCTGCCTTTCTCGGAGAGCCCGGGAAGCTACTGAGAGTATCTCGCCAGCACAGCAAAAGCCTGGCAAGCTTCCCATGACGTATTCAATATGCCAAACACTCTAACAACAAGTCTCACAATGGAGATGTTACTGGGCCAGCTCGAGCAAATTGATTAACAGCGGAGGACAGTGAACAGTGGAGTCCTAGTTGATGTTGACCTTTAATCCCTAGCTGAGATGATCTTTGGCAAATGTCCCTAGGGTGTTACATGTGCCCCCACTTTTTATACTGATCCCTGAAGAAGGAAAGTGTCAATGTTTATCTAAATTTAAGGAGTAGGGGGCTATGCTTCACCTATTTGTGGGTAGAATATTTACTATTTATTTGAATTCTATCTCATAAGATTCTTCCGTCCAGACTTATTAACTCTGTCCTTGATCTTTTCCAGCATTCTATAATTCTCCTAATCTTGGTCAAACTATTACAGTTTTGGTCTTTGGAGGAATCAACCTGGAAATGCTCAGGATTTACTCCTGCTTCTGTGCTCAGAGATCACTCCTGGCAGGATTCTGGGGACTAAATGGGGTGCTGGTGATAGAATTTGAGTCAGCTGAGTGCAAGGCAACTGTCTTGCCCACTGTTCTATCTCTTCAGTCCCATGACATGACTTCTTTTTTTTTTTTTATTAGTGAAACACCATGAGGTACAGTTGTAGATTTACAATTTTTTGTGCTTGGGTTTCGAT
>JAOXYA010000019.1:21724284-21734414 GCA_028565675.1 Sorex palustris | reverse complement strand
TCCAATGGAGATGTTACTGGGCCCGCTCGAGCAAATCGATGATCAACGGGAGGGCCTTTACCTTTACCTTTATGTATTTATTTATTGAGTCACCCTGAGATAGAGTTACAAAGCTGATCATGATCGGGTTTCAGTCATACAATGTTTCAGCACCCGACCCTCCACTGGTGCACATTTCCCACCACCAATGTTCCCAGGTTCTCCCCTCCCCCGAGCCTGTCTCTGTAGTGGGCACTTTCCTTCTCTCTCTTTGCTTCTGTCTCTGTCTGTTTCTGTCTCTCTGTATCTCTGTCTCTTTCTCTTTCTTTCTCTCTCTGTCTCTGTCTCTGCCTCTCTGTTTCTCTCTCTCTCCCTCCACTGGGGCATTATGATTTGCAATACAGGTTCTGAGAGGTTATCTTGTTTGTTTCTTTACCTGTTTTTAGTACACAGTTCTTATCCAGAGTGATCATCTCCAACTATCTTTGTCCTGCTATTCCGGTTTCTTTTCAGGTTGTATAAATCTTTCACCTTTTACCAATTCATCCTTTAGCATTCAGATTGGAGAAGAAAGGAATTTGCCTTTGAACAGAAAGTGGAGAAACACCATGGTGTCTTTCTATCCAAGCCTAATCAGCATTTGATGGGACAATGTTCCTTAAGGGGATAATGTATATGGACTTATGGTTACTATCCCATTCCTCCTCTTCCTTCTCTCCCTTCTCCTCCTACTTTTCTTCATCCTCTTCCTTCTCTTCTTCCTCTTTCTCCTCTTTCTCCTCCTCTTCCCTCTCCTCTTCCTTTTCCTCCTCCTCCTACTTTTCTTCCTTTGCTTTCTCTTCCTCCTTTTCTTCCAATTCTTCTTCCTCCTTCTCCTCCTCCTCTTCCTTCTCTTCCTCCTCCTTCTCCTTTTCTTCCTCCTCTTGCTTCTCTTCTTCCTCTTTCTCTACTTCCTCCTCCTCCTACCACTCCTCTTCCTTCTCCTCCTCTTCTTCCTCCTACTTTTCTTCCTCCTCTTCCTCCTCCTCCACCTCCTCTACCACCACCTCACTGTGGACTCACCTCCTGCTAGTTCTTGTGCATCAGGAAAGAGAATGGGCTTTCTCTGAATGCATGTGTGAGCGTCCATCTCCCCATTCAGTTCGAACCTCCTCCAGACGCTTCATCTGACTGCGGTTTTGTGGTTACAGGGGCTTAATGGCTTATTCGCCTTGCCCAGAACTTACAAATTGAAGAAATGGGAATCCCATAATGGCTTACGCCCAAGCTGTGCATCGCTTCAGGATGATTTGGAAGCACATAAATGGCAGGCTTGATTGAGGTTTTCTTTGAGAGTCAGTGTAACAGGGAAAAAACCAGAGATGGCCAAATCCTTAGAAAGGAAACTGCTGAGGCAGAATTTGCCTTTTAGGCCATTTTAGGATTCTCTTGTTCCAACACTGGCCCACCCATGTTTTATGTCTGGCCAGTAACAATCGGAGTCAAGTGCTTGCTGTCCAAGGCCCTCATGGTATAGTACTGCCCACAGAATCTTCCAAAATGACCTCAACTTAACTCTGACTCTTCCTTTTGAGACCGAGGACTGAACATGGCCCCTAAGTCCGTCTGGTCTATGCACTCTATGCTCACTACATCTCTCCTTCCTTTCTAGCCTTATTCTGGGGTCTCAGAGGTTGTAGGTGACCATGGTATTCCCCAGATGAGGTTCCCCTAGTGAAAAAACACGCTTGGGTCTGGAATCTTGGTGGAAACCCAGCTGGAGAAGCTGTGCATAAGATGGAGCCTGGGAGAGCACATTTGCTTCTTAGGGGTGCTATGACAAGGAATCACAACCAGGTGTCAAAGAGACACAACTGGGGGTCAAAGAACCACTGCTGGGGACAAAAGTATCACAAACTTGAGACCAAATAATCATAACTTGGGGTGTGAAATAGGATCTAAAGCATTTATCCCAAAGTGGAGGAGGACAAGTCCAGTCACAGGGCCTTGCCCCTCCCCCAGACTTTCATGAATACCCCTCCCTACCTGGCAGTCATTGCCAGATTCCAATCTCTGCCTCTGTCATCACATGGAGTTCTCTCTTTGTTGCTCTTCTAAGAACAATCGTCCAGGGAGACCTTATCTCTACCCTTAAATCTGCAAAGACACTCCCCCCCCCACACACACACACGTGCCCATAATTCACCTATTCATCTGCACAGGTATAAGGTACTAAAACTCATGAATTTATTTGGGAATATCCTGTGCACTCTGATATTACACCAAGAAGAGCCTGGTATAAATATCTTTAATGATATGGGGAACTGTTTAAAAATAAAGACATAACATAATAGTTGTACCTCCCCTCCCCATTATGTGAAGGGAACAAAGTTGCCACAAAATTTGTGTTGACTACATAGTGAAATACAGGAATTTCCAAACGAAGTCTCATTGTAAGGCTGTAGATATCCAAGAATCTTGAAGAGGTGCTACTTAGCCAGTAAGAACAAGTAGTAAACTCTCCAGAAGACCAGATTTCTCCTCTGGTGTCTAAGTCTGTTTGTGGGAGGGAAGAAGAAGCAAAGGCTTCATCTATTCCTGTCTCCATCCATTCATCGGACTCACATCTGCTAAGCAGTTCTGCTCCAAACCACAATGAAATCAGCAAACTTTGGACCTTTATCTCCAAGCACTTATACTTTCAAACAAGGTCTAAGGCATGAAAACAGGTAGAAATACTTAAAAGGAAGATGATCGCTATTATGGAGTTCAGAGACTTCCAGGAAACCAGAGCTCATCCAACCAAAGAAGTTGGGTGGAAACTTTTATAGAAGTGACAGCTTATAAATACAAATGGACCTATCTGAAGCTAAAAAGTAGGACTTTGGAGAAAGAGAGACAAGTACAGAGATGAAGGCAGATGGAGGTAAAATAAATAAATAAATAAATAAATAAAAATCCCACTGCTGTAAAAGGACAAAGTTCATTTCTCACGGAACTCCCCTGTGGAAACTGACATGTCTACTTCCTTCATTTCATGGCCACTTCTGTGCCAGGCCACCACTTACACCATTAGCCCAAGGATCGTAAAAGGCAGGGTCCCTGCTGTTGTAAATTTCCTGAGTTGATAGATCCATCAAGATATTTCCATGTGTGTATAAACTGCAGAGGACGAAGTTCAAGGCTGAGAATAACTTAGGCTTCAAGTGACTTCCTTTGCTCTCATCAGTTATGAAGCGGGTGACACCATGTCATGAGAATACATTGCTAAATGACAGAATCTCTCTGAGAACGAATAATCTTGATTTTTTTTCAAAAAAGAAAACGACATGAAAACTCAGCACACAGACTCCCTATCCATTAGGAACTAGCAGTACAGTCTGGATGTCAAATAATTAGAAACAGCAGTCTTTATACAAGACTTGAAAATTGTCAGGGACTCTAAATATAGCTTTCTTAAATATGCATGCACGCGTGAGCGCCTGTGCATGTGTGTGTGTGTGTGTGTGCATGTGTGTGTGTCCGCACACACACACACACGCACACACAGAGGAAACTTTTGGATCCAAGCCAGACCGGGTGGAAATATCCATCCCTTTCCTAGAAAAATGCTGAGGCAAGAAGTCAAAGCTCTCGCTGTTGGGAGGGCCTTAGATGGATAATCTATGTGCTTACCGCTCAAGTTCTGCTCCCCAGCCTTCTACACAAATAAATAATTGAAGCCCATTACCACTTTGGGGGCTCTCTTACATGGCTCCCATCAAAGCCAAGCTCTGTGTCAAAGGCAGCAGCCACATTGAGCAGAGTCTCAGGGAGACTACTGATTAATTGCTTTTGCATTTTGGAAGTGCATCCAAGGCTGTTGTAAAATAGTGTTTGTTTTTGCCGTTGCCAAACCTTGTTTAGGAGGGCTCTGGAGAATGAGGGTGATGCACTCAAGATGGTGAGAGAGGCGAGAGCGATCAGCCCAGGTGTGCTTGCCAATTCTGAGCTCTGGAAGCTTCTCTAAGCAGGTAGGGGTAGGGGCCAGTGGGCAGGGGCTAAAATCTACACCCACCACTGTGGCCTTGGTCACCCCATGGCTTCTTCCCTGAGTGTCCCTGGCCACACCACCCACAGGAAGACAGATTGTTGGAGTTCCCAGAAAGCCTTGATTTGTCGGCCATCGGGAAACAGAAATAAGAAACCCGGGACAGACTAACTCCCCCTCCTAAGCAGGGTGGGTGCCAAAGACCTTACTGAAATTTGGTAATAGATGATGGGGAGCAAGGACTCATTTCATTCTGGCAAATTCTGTCAACATCAGCAGGCCTCATGCTGTGCTCTGCCTTTCTGGCCCCCACTCTATCAGCTCCACATGTTGCGCTGGTGGCCGTCTTTGTACTTAATAGAACTTGTCAAAACAGATCTATCAGTTGCTCGGAGAGCAAACTTGGGTGGTCAGGGGAGAGCTGGCCGGGGGCAGAATGCCATTCCTGGTGGCCACACGAATGCCCCCTGCCTGGCCTCCCTGCCAGCTGAGGGAGAGGAGAGCTCACTGTGGAGGCGCTGGACCCCCGCCTGCTTCTCACACCAGCAGCCGCATTAGCAGCACATTTGTGTTTATTTGAATTCCCCATCTCCACTTTCATGTGGAGTTTTGGTGGTTCTCAAAACTGTGAAAAAAATGAGATGTGTTTCCATTTGTTCTGAGGAGCTCCTTATACCTTGGATGTCTATGTTTGCAGATACACACAGACAAACAAGTAGACAAGAACACGTGGCTACGCGTCGTGTGGTGCAGTTCTCCTTGTGTCTGTGAAACAGCACGTCTATACACATGTGTGCATGTGGACATGGAAATTCTTTAGGTACAAACAAACTGGCTTGGACATGTTATCTATCTCCTCTCCCCACCACTGAAACACAGTCATAAATACATGAGGGATTTATGGGCCAGGATGATTACGTGTCTACATACTTACACACATTTCAGACTTCTATACAAATATGTGATACTTCTATGGGTCAGACTGATTGTAAAATTGTATATATATATATGTATATATATGCACACATTTTAAATGTAAACACATGATAAATTTTATGACCCAGGTAAATAATGTACACGTGCATGTGTATTTATAATATGTATGTACATTCACTCATATGTAAGTAGATTAAGATTCTTGTGGACCAGACTAAGGTATGTATAATATGTAAATATGTGCACAAAAAGGTGCACACATACATATTAGTATACAAGTAGATAATGAAGCTAATAGGTAGACTCGAGCGGGCCCAGTAACGTCTCCATTGGAGACTTTGTTGTTACTGTGTCTGGCATACTGAATACATCACGGGGAGCTTGCCAGGCTCTGCCGCACGGGCGAGATACTCTTGGTAGCTTGCCGGGCTCTCCAAGAGGGGCGGAGGAATCGAACTCCGGTCGGCCATGTTGGCTGCGTGCAAGGCAAACGCCCTACCGCTGTGCTATCGCAGCCGGCCTATCTTAAAAAAAAAAAAAATTAAAAAAAAAAAAAAGAAAAGAAGTAGGAAAAAAACCCCACTGCCTGAAGGTGAGAATATAAGCGGTGGAAATGTCACAGGGGATATCCGGTTGGGACCCGGGCCAAGGGCGTTTCTATTGCTTTTCCTCCGCCCTCCACCAAGTGGGCAACTCATTTGATAGGCGCTTTCTTTTCTCTTTTTCTTTTACTTTTTGCTTCTTGGATCACACCCAGCGATGCACGGGGGTTACTTTTGGTTCTGCGCTCAGAAATTACCCCTGGCGGTGCTATAGGGACCATGTGAGATGCTGGGAATGGAACCCAGGTTGGCCGCGTGCAAGGCAAACGCCCTACCCGCTGTGCTATTGCTCCAGCCCCATGAGAGGTGCTTTCTTGGAGTGTGCTCCCGGTCCTGGTAGCAACCTCAAGAGTTTGGGGACGAAACCTCGTCCCAGGAGGCCAAGTGACTTGTCCCTGGTTCCCCAGGTACCTGCTTTCCACGTCTGCACCACCTTGTTTCTTTTTCATCAGAACGAAACGTGAGCTCTGCTGGATGTTAAAATCCACAAAACTCAAACATGGATTTTTTTTTTAAATTTCACTAATTATTTTTCTTTGTTTTGGGGGCCACACTTGGCAATGCTCAGGGGTTACTCCTGGCTCTGCATTCAGGAATTACTCCGGGCGATGCTCAGGGATTAAACCCGGGGTGGGCCAACTGTGCAAAGCCAGCACCCTCCCTGCCAGCACCCTCCCCTATCACTCCAGAAATTCCCCCTCCCTCATCCCAAATACGGATTCTAGCCACTGGGAACTTACTTTGGGGAGAGAGACATGACAAACAAGAGGAATAAAGAGCAAATTAGCTACTGCTGGGAAAGAAAGAGTAAAATTGGAATTAAATTATAATTTAATGAATAGCAATTAGGACATAATTTAATATTAAAAAAATCCTCTCCACAAATGTGGATTAGAAGGAGTTTTATTATTGAGTATGAAGGTAGATCATAATATGAATGGCCTGGAATGCACAGTAGACCCAAGAAAATTTAATAGCACCCAGAAGATCTGGGATGCTTTGGGGAGAGAGAGCAGGGGAGGGATTGGGGCATATGTAGACTGGGTGAGAGGACAGGCAAGGCAAGCTCTTTCTAATTCTGGGGGGTGGGTTGTCTACTGGCCTTGTTTATTTATTTTGTTTTGGGGAGGGCCCACCTGTCAATGTTCAGGGGTTACTCCTGGCTCAGGAATCACTCCTGGTGGTGCTCTTTGGACCATATGAGATGTCAGGGATCAAACCTGGGTTGGCCGCATGCAAGGCAAATGCCCTACCCATTAAACTATCTCTCTGACCCCTGGCCTAATTTATTTTCAGGCCAGTTTTGACTCTTGGGGTTTTTCAAATTCATCCTGACGTGAACAGGTGCGCCTCTGACTAGCTTTAAGGCTGAGATGAGAATCACTGACCTTGACCCTTCACAACCAAAGTTAGGGTGTGACCTTCCCTTGAATAGAGACCAGGAGGGCCGCCCCTCCCCAACACAATCCATCTTTCCTCACTGCACCCCAGTCATAATAGGGTGATAAACACAGACTCATCCATGCCACAATTTTTTTTATTTGTTCTTGGGCCACACCCACCTTTGCTCAGGGCTTACTCCTGGCTCTGAGCTCAGGGATCACTCCTGGCAGGGCTCAGGGGACCATATGGGGTGCTGGGATCAAATCCGGGTCAGCTGTGTGCACGGCGAGTGCCCTACCCGCTGCTCTATCTCTCTTTCCCAACACAATCATTTTAAACCACTCTAACAGAGCTCATAGAGCCTAATAAGGAACCCCACCACTTAGACCTCCCTATATTCCCTAGAAAGTGCATGAATAAACCTCCCCAGAGTTTAGCATATAATCAAAAAAATGTGTTAAGGCTCTGAAGACTTCTCAGAGAATGAACTTGGCTCCTGTCCCAGCTGCTGCCGCCCAAAGGCCTTTTCTTTTCTGTTTTTTCTTTTATTCTTTTTTTAAATTGTTTTGTTTTGTCTTGGGGCCACACCTAGCAGTGCTCAGGCTGGCTCAGGGGACCTTATGTGGTGCCGGGGATCAAACGTGGGTCAGCTGTGTGCAAGGCAAACGCCCTACCGGCTCGCTGTACTATCGCTCTGGCTCTCAAAGGCCCTTTCAAGGGTCTTGAAGAAGCTCAACAATTGAGCTTCTTCAACTGCCTTACATGTGAGATTCAATCCCTGGCACTGCATGCTCCCCCTGAACACCATCCGGAGCAACACCTGAGCACAGAGCCAGGAGTAACCCCTGTACCTCAGCACCGCTGGGTGTGGCAAAACATAAAAATGTCCTTTGCAATTATAAACCTCATGTTGCCCTAAGCTCACTCTTTATAATTAATTTTGTTGTTGTTTTGTTTTGTCTTTGTTCGGGGGCCATAAGCAGCAATGCTCAAGGCTTACTGGCTCTGTGGTCAGGTCATTCCCGATAGTGCTGGGGGACCATATAGGATGCTAATCCAATCCAGATAGGCCGCTGGCAAGGCAAATGCCCTCCCTGCTGTACTCTAGCTCTGTCCCAGTTCTTTATAATTTTAAATGTAAAGAAGTAAAAGCAGCTCCTGTTTACCTTGTAACAACAAGCACAGTGATCTGGTTTTGTCTCTATTCTTACCATTTGCTCCCACACTTTGGCGCAAATCTTTCTCTTCAGGTGTGTGTGTGTGTGTGTGTGTGTGTGTGTGTGTGTGTGTGTTTGGGCCACGCCTGGTGATCCTCAGGACTCACTCTTGGCTCTGCACTCAAGGGTCACTTAGAGCAGGCTTAGAAGACCATATGGGCCATCGGGGATTAAATTTGAGTCAACCACATGCAAAGCAAGTGCCTCACCTACTGTACTATCTCTCTGGAGCCTTTTGCGCAAATCTTAACTATTAAGAAGGAAGAGAAGGGTCATAGCAATAGAACAGTGAGGAGAGTGTTTACCTTGCAGGTGGTCAACCAGGGTTTGATCCCAGGCATGCCCCTGAGCACCACCAGGAGTGATTTCTGCGTGAAGAACCAGAAGTAACCCCTGAGCATCATCAGGTGTGGCCCCCAACCCCCCTCCCAAAATAAAAGAAAAATAAAAAAAGGAAAAAGGAAAGAAGACTCACCCTTCCCGTTGTTGTCAGGACGACCTGGGATTTCGCTCTCTTTTGCAGTCCCGGATCCCAAACAGGAGCATTTGCCTGGGAGATGCGTGGGGTGTGCAGGTGGCTCAGGGAATGCCCAGGGACCTGGGATTTTCAAGTTGGGTGCTTTTCCATCTGACTAAGCCTAAGCCCATAAGTCTATAGTTTTCTGGTTAATATTTAGTTTAGCTTTTGATTTGGGGACCATTACCCGATGGTGCATGAGTGCTGCTCCTGGCTCAGGGAACCATATGGGATGCTGGGGATGGAACCCGGGTCGGGAACGTGCAAGACAATTGCCCTACCCAAGGTACTATCTCTCCAGCTCCTACCTTCATCTTTTCCTGAAATTCTTCTGGGGGAGAGGGGAGACGCTGGAGGAGATGTTGGAGAAGAAGTTGGGGTCACACCCAGCAGTGCTCAGGGCTTACTCCAGGCTCAGTACTCAGGGATCACTCCTGGTGGGGGCTCAGTTCTCTGTATAGGGTTTCCAGGATGGAGCCTGGGGCCACCACAGGGAGCAGAGAGAGCAGAGCTCCAGGCTCATGCTCAATGCATGCAGGGGGCCAGAAGTTTGAACCTGTGGCCAAACGCTTAGAAAACAGGTAGCTAAGTCCCTGTTCTATTCCTCCAGGCCCCTGGGGATATTTTAAAAAAATTATTATTTAGTTTTTGAGGAGAGCAGTTTGAATTACATAGCATCTCCTATGGAGATCAATTTTTTTAATTTTAATTTTTTCAATTTAATTTTTTAAATTGAATCACGGTGAGATATAGTTACAAAGTTGTTCGTGATTGAATCTCAGTCACACAATGTTCCAACACCCACCCCTTCACCAATGAACATTTCCCACCACCAGTGTCCCCAGTTTCCCTCCTGTCCACATCCTCCCGTCCTGCTCCTGCAGATACATTTCTTCTCTAAAATTTTTTTTTTAAATGAACAAGACTTGACTAAGTTCTATACTATGATCTTCTCCAACTGGGGAGTTCTTTTCTCTTTCACTTCTACTTTCCAATAAACCTTCCTATTTACCCTCAAAAATTTTTTTATTGGTTTTGGTTTTGAGCACCAGTAATGTTCCATTGTGAGACTTGTTGTTACTGTGTTTGGCATATTGATTACACCACGGGGAGCTTGCCAGGCTCTGCCGTGCGGGCAGGATACTCTCAGTAGCTTGCCAGGCTCTCTGAGAGGGACAGTTACTGGTGCCCGCTCGAGCAAATTGATGTACAATGGGAGGACAGTGCTACAGTGCAGTGCTTGGTTTGGGGACCACATCCAGCTGTGCTCAGGGATTATTTCTAGCTCTGTGCTCAGGAATTACTCCTGACAGTGCTTGGGGAACCATATGCAGTGGTTCAATTCCTACTGAACATGCAAGACTAGCGCCTTAACCTTGATACTATCTCTCTGACCTCTGGTGCAAGTTCTTTAAAGGTAAAGGTAAAGGCCCTCCCGTTGATCGTCGATTTGCTCGAGCGGGCCCAGTAACGTCTCCATTGGAGAC
>JAOXYA010000019.1:21708906-21724184 GCA_028565675.1 Sorex palustris | reverse complement strand
CAAAGCAAACAATTCATTTGCCAACCCTTCCTCAAGTGAGTTCTTGCAGGGAGAGAAGTGCTAGGCTGTTCCAGCAATCTCCTGGGGAAGGCTTTTTGTCTGTTTGGGGGCCACAACCAGCAGTGCTCAGGGCTTACTCCTGGCTCTGTGCTCAGGGATCACTCCTGGAGGGGCTTGGGGGACCATTTGGGGTGCCAGGGGATTAAACCTGAGTAAGCTGCATGCAAGGGAAGCCTTTACCCTCTACTATCTTGCCAGCACCCTCAGTGAGTAGCCTTGTAAGATAAAAAAGCCAGTTATCTGCTCTGGCCCTCAGTCTTACCATCAGAGAAATGGGATAAACTCTTCTTTTGTCACAAAATAGATAGATCAGGTCTATTAAGTTCTGAACAGTGAAGATTCTCTCTCTGGTAAGGATCACTTCAAGGTCTGGGCTAGATCTCAGGATCATCTTTTGTGTTCATGAGCTTGTGGAGGGAGTGTCACACCCAGCTGTGCTCAGGACCTACTCTTGCTCAGTACTGGGGATTGATTCTGGGACCATCGGTGCTGGGGATCAGACTCAAGCTTCTCACATGCAGAGTTTGCTCCCTTGAACTTTGAGTCATATCCTCCCTGCCCTGAGCTTGCCTGGCTGCATTCCTTCCTTCCTTCTTCCCTTCCCCCCTCCTTCCCTCCCTTTCTTCCTCCATCCTTCCCTTCTCTCTCTTGCTCTTTCTTTTTCCTTTCTTTCTTTCTGTCTTTCTTTCTTTCTCTCTTCCTTTTTTCTCTCTTCCTCTTACTCTCTTTCTTTGCTGGTATAGAACCCAGGACCTCGCACCTCCTTGGCATGTTGTCTGCCTCTGAGTTACAGCTCCAGGTCCTCTATCTCTCAACATCTTTGTGCTTTTTGTAACCTAGTGAAGGGCTTGACCCAGCTCCCTGGTTGGCCTGATCTTTTGTGGGGAGCCCAGTTGGTCCTGTGAGGCATACCAACCCATAATACATAGTAAGGATACCACTGTAGGTATACTGAATACAAAGTTATAGCAAAAAACTTTTCTCTTAGCAGTTTTTACCTCATCTGTGTAAAAAAAAAAGTTCTCAAGATGCTAGAACATTCCTCACTGCCATAAAACAGCCTTATTGGTAACTCTCCTAGACACCCTTCCTGGCTCTCAGCTACCTTGCATCATTTCTAATGAGACTCCAGGCAAATGATTCTGTAGAGAAAGCCACACGGACTTCAGTTTGCAAGGAATCTTGTTATCTACTTTTGATCCTTTTAAGAGGGAACAGTTTGGTTTGTTTTTGTTTGGTTCCATACGTGGCTATATACAAGGCTTACTCCTGGCTCTGTTCTCAGGGACCATTCCTGGCAATGCTCAGGGAAATGTCTGTGATGCTGGAGATCAAACCCAAGCTAGCTGTATTCAAGGTCAGCTCCTTACTTGATATATTATCTCTCCAGCCCATGATGGTGCTATAATTTTAATAACTTACCAGCTGAAAATTAAGAGTTTATTACCCAGCAAACTTTATGTGTTACACCTATGGACAACTGACTACTAGAATATGATTTTTTATGCCTCTGAACTTGCACTGCTTTTGCCACTTGAGGCCAGGGAGATAGTTGAAAGGATTGGAAAACATGCTTTATGAAGTAAGTGAAGTAAGTAAAGGCCCTCCCGTTGTTTGTTGATTTGCTCGAGCGGGCCCAGTAACGTCTCCATTGGAGACTTTGTTGTTACTGTGTTTGGCAGATCGAATACATCTCGGGTAGCTTGCCAGGCTCTGCCATGCGGGCGAGATACTCTTGGTAGCTTGCCGGGCTCTCTGAGAGGGGCAGAGGAATCAAACTCAGGTCGGCCATGTTGGCTACGTGCAAGGCAAACGCCCTACCACTATGCTATCGCTCCAGCCCTACAATACCATTGCCGAGACTATATCACTTTACCTCTTTTCAGCACCCAGTTCTCTTCCATAATGGCCACTCCTCCCATCATTGTCATACTGGTTCCATCACTGGCCTCACTGGGACAAAACTCCTACCAAGGACCAGTACTCCTGCCCTTTGTTTCCATTGTTTTGGGAGTTTTTTCTCCTACAACTTTTCTCTATGCCCCACAAAGTGAGATCCTTCTGTCTGTCTGTCTATCTGTCTGCCTCTGACTCATTTCACTCAGCATGATACTCTTCGGATCCATCCATGTATCAGCAAATCTTGCTCCATCTTTTCTACGCTTGCATAGTATTTCAAGCATCTAGAGTATTTTCTTGAGGGATTGTGAAAGTTGGAAAAATTTCTTCTGTGCAGCACCTTTTTTAAGCAATACATATACTCATTTCTTTTGTTGATTTGTTTTGTTCTGGAGTCACAACTATATTCAAAGAATACTCCTAACTCTGTCTCAGGGATCAGTCCTGAGGGTGCTCAAGGGACCATAGGTGGTGCCAGGGATTGAATCCAGGTCAGACACATGCTAGGTAGGTGCCTTAATCCCTGTATTATCTCTCTTGCCCAACATATTCTCATTTTTCCCCAGTAAGTCACATTCTCTCCATCTGGCTTCCCAAGAAAGGTAGAGCAGAAATTGTCCACCCTGCCATGTTGAGCAAATTGGCTTTGAGCTGGAAACCTGGTGTCAGAGCCCATGAAAGTAAAACAAAGTAGTAAAATGAACTTGGAAAGTTCACAAAAGACCTGGCAAGGATTAGATGTGACACCCCAAAGTTTACAGGTGGAAATTCTTATCTCCCACCCAAGGGTCAACATCTTTGATATTCGTATTAGGTTGGTATTAGATTGGTATTAGGAGGTGGGGCCTTGTGGGTGGGGGGAGGGTTATAACAAGGATCAGGAAGCTGTGAGGATGGGGTTCTTGCCAGGTAAATCATCTTGAATAAATTATGAGAGATTTCTCCTCCATTTCATTCACCTGTAAGTCAGGGTCTCCATCTGCAAAGAGGAAGAAGACTTCAAGTATCCAGGCAGCCTGACCTTGAACTTCCAGCTTAGGAACATTGAAAAAGTGCTGGACGGACCACTGTCTGCTTTAGGAGCACCTGGTCTATGGCGTTTTAGTTTTGTAGTAACATCCCAGAGACAAAACCCTGAGAGTCTCAGTTTCTTTGGGACACTTAACTTCACAGGCTCTATATTTTACTTTATATATTTATAAAAAAAATAATTCATTTCTTGGGATCCCATCATTCACTGTTGGACTAGCTCCACGGCTATTCTCAGCTCTGTTCTTGGGGGTCACTCCTAGAGGCTTTCAGGTGTCCTGCAATGCCAGTAACCAAACAGAGCTCAGCTGCCAGCAAGGCAAAGTCTCTGCCCTTATAGTCTCTCTTGCCCCAGTTAGTCAGATTTCAGCTACTTCCCACTGACCTTCTTAGAGTGTCTCTGCAGTTTGCTGACACAGAGAAAGCAGACCAAGAAAACACACATGACCTTCCCCATTCATACCTGCCCCTGTTTTATGGTTTCACGTGTTTTATTTTTTGGTGGAGAGAATCACTTACCTGTGACACGTAGGTAAGGTCTTTCTCAGCTTTCAAAGCATTAAAGAGGCAGTGGCAGCTGAGAAAACCTTGTCCCTGTACCCCAGGAGCAACGCCTGCCATGGGTGACAGCCTGTGCAAGCGGGGGAAAGGTGTAGACATACCACACTCTCCAGGCTGGGAGGGCAAAGCTCCCAAATTTCTCAGCTGTGGCTAAAGAAGGAGACAGGGGCAGAGACTACAGGTGGGGAGTAAGGTGAGTGTCTGGTGGTCTTCACAATGAGCTTAGTCCACCCCCACGTGCCCTTATTCACTTTCCTGGCATCTACCTTCTCTTTTGTACCTCCTAACACCCAAGACCCTTTGGGTACTTCATTGGCGTGACTCCTAAGTGTTTAAAGTTAAGTTTGTCCGTTTCCGGTGCTCTGGCTATGACCTTGTGGGTTTATTAGCTGCTTCCATTTGGCCTTCTGCTCACACAGCGACCCACACTTCTATGGAGCTCTCACCCCGAATTGTTCCCTGTACTACAGCACCATAGTCACCAGGCCCCCCTGTACCTGGCAAGGTTAAGACAACAGGGAGTGGTGGTGGTGATGGGGGGGGGGGGTGTCGGGAGGAGGCGGGGAGTGGTTGGAGGAGGTAGGGGAGGTCTTTGAGGATCTCACCAGTACATGTCCTGTTGCAGGACTGCAGAATCTCTGCGGGCTTTTGTTACAAACACAGAGTCAGCCAAGCCAACTCCTCTGCTTGGTGCTCTGACCTTGAGCCACACCCAAGGACCTCTCTCTGGAGGGCCTCAGCACAGAGCTTCTGTGTGCTTTATACTTCAGTTTGGGAACTCCATGTAGAGGAGGACTTTAGGAATTGTTAGCTGTTGCATTTTAACGAACATTTCTAAAGGAGCTTTGGAAATTACCTGAGGAGGGGAAATGGGATCTGCATTGGGCAGTGACTGGGTCCATCTGATGAAGGAGAGTTGGTGGACGGTTAAAGTGAAAAAGAAGAAGAAGCACCACTTGTTCTCTGCTATAAGTGACCAGGACACACACATTCTCTATGGTTGCCAAAAGTACCTCAAGGACCATTCTGATTATGCCATGCTCTGCTCAAAAACTCTTCTAGCTGATTCAACCATTCTGGGACTGCTTGCCATTCCAAACTTTCTTTGAGCCCTCTTAACTTGTACATGTTTTCCTGATCTCCATCAGCCTATTTCCTTACATTATCCTGTTTGGCACTTCTCCTCCAGCTCTTTGTTATTGAGTCTTTTCTCCAGCAACCCATCTTCGAATATCCCAGGCTAGGGGGCCTCCTTCTGTCCCTTCTGTCTCCATTCTCCCTACTATCCTTATAAAGATATACCACAGGGTAGAAAGAGACAGTCCTGGAGTTAGGATGATTCCCTTGCACCTGGCCAATCCAAGTTCAATCTCCAGCACCACAAGAATCTCTGGTATGACCCTTCAGCACAGGGACCCTTGAGCACCCCTGGGTGCAGACCTATATCAGAAACATAAAATTGTCACAAAACTAAGTAAAGTTGTGACATAGAATCACATAATTAATCACATAATTAATTACATAGAGCATGAAATCGGCAGGTACTACTCTTGTTTTATTATGCCACAGCCCCACTGATGAAGGCAAGGCCTGGCACAGAACTAGCGCCCAGTCTGCATTTGTTGGGTGGAGAGGTCGGGGAGGGACGGAAGATCCCCTCCACTGAACTACATGCGTGTTGACCAACAGTCCCTTTTCCGGGTTGGAGTAGTTGGAGTAGTACAGAGGTGTGAATGGGTGGGGAAGGGGTAGATCTCAGCCTAGCTCAGGGTCCCTTTTGGGACACCCAGGTGACACCATCACCAGCCAGAGGTCTTGGGAGCGGTGTTGCTTGGCATTGTCTTTCGAGGCCTGTACCAAACAGGTCAGGTGCTGTAATAGAAGTCGACAAGCCACTCACGAGACAAGCGGCTGTCCCAAGCAATTCAAGTCAGGGAACCAGGCCACGGCTGAACAGGCAAAGGACGAGGGCGTTTATTAGGGTGATGGAGCATGATGAACCCAGGGCAACAGAGGAATGTCGGGCTCGTTATTAGATCGGATATCAAACACCGTGGTGTGTCTCCTCTGCCCCAGGCAGGCGCTGCTCACTGGTGACATGTCAGGTCAATCAGGGTGCAGGCTCGGCTCCTGGACAAACAGACAGGCAAATCCCCTTTTCAAGTCCAATTTAGTGCCTGGGTTTTGACTGGTCCCATCCAATCACCTTGCACAGAATCGAATGACAAGGTGACTTTGGGACATGGCTCCTGGTTTTCTTTTACCCATCCCTGGGCTCTTTCCACCCTTCTTAGCCTTGTGGCTTTTGAAAGTCGACAACGATTGCATCCCAAATCATTTTAGAAAAAGACACATTTCCATGTCACCAAACGGAGTTCAGCAAGCCAGTGACATAAAGGACCTTGAGAGAACAGGGTCCTCAGAAGTCGGCTGATTAAGATGGTGCCTCTGAAGGCAAACTCTGGTTGGATTGGCACAGACAACAAGTCAAGGTGCAAACTTCTAGTAAGGTCTTGAGGTGTGAGTGCAGAAATGGAATTATGGAGAAGTGCAGCTATGTGTGAATTTATCATTGCTTTTTTTTTCACTTATGTCCTGAACTTGCCCTTTATCCACACTGGCTCATCACTGGTCTCCCTTTGCTCTGTTCCTCCAAGTGGACATGTTGGTCGGTCTTTCCTTGGTTCTGTCTCTCAAAGTCCTCCTGGTCTGCCACTGACACTGTGTAGTCTGTCACTGGGCCAGCGTGACCTACCAGTGGTTCCACATGCACAGTCTTCTTTGGCCACAGCCACGGGCATGTGGATAAGAAAAGAGAAGCCTACTGCTCTTCTGGGCACTATTGGGAAGACAAAGAAGAAGTTGTTCAGTTGGGGAGTCCCTTTTGGATGCCCCATTTTGAGTGGCTAGATCTTTGACAGGGAAGACTTAAAAGGACATAAAATTAACTAGATAACTTGGCATTCCCCCACTTGCCATTTCTGTCATAAAATTATCATCTTCATCTGGTGTCAACCTAATTCACCCCATCCCCTGCCCTCAAAACAGTTTCCCTGAGTCACAAACCCTCTGTTGTACATCTTGCAGAGAACATTTCCCAACATCTTCCCCTCTCGTCCTGCCATGCCAAGTGCACACTCATATATTAAAGCATTTATTAAATTGGTGCAGGTCTGCCTCTTCAGAAGATTGTCTAATTGTTGAGCTATTCTCCATATTTGGGGGTTTATACTTGTAAGCCTCAGTGCCTCAGTTAGTTTTTGCAAGGAGACCCCATACATATATACCTTGAATTTGTCAAGGATAAAGTGGACCAATAAATTGCTTGTAATGGTTGGCTAGAGGGTGATCCTGTGAAAACGTGGATCACTCTTCCAGAGGTGAGAAGTCACTTGGTGACTTTTAGTGTCATAGTTTTGCATTTCTAAAGTCAGTCTGGCCACAGGAAGTAGGAACTGGTCAGAATTTCATGGAGAGTGATCTGTGGGGACTGAGAGGGGCATTCTGAAGACATGAGGGTGCTGGGGAGGCAGGGAAGGAAGGAAAGCTGGGATGGGAAGAAGTTGTCAATTGAGAGGGAAGAAAACTAAGAGCTAATAGTAGCGAAATAGTCTGGGGTGCTCTGGATCCTTGGATAGGGGCCAGGCGGATGGTTGCTGACCTCTGCCACCAACCCATGGGAATATGGAAACCCCATTTAATGAATAGGAGATTCTTTTGAATGGCATAATTCTTCCTTTCAGAACGTTTTTTGACCCATGCAATCTAGTTTCATAATATTTAGTAAAGCATTACTTGGTTCTAGTGTATCTTTTATTTATTTATTTAATGTTTTTTGGAAAGTGAACTGAGTTGTGCTCTTTCAGAGGACTTGTGTATTTGTTCCCATTGGTAGCTTTTGTTTGCCATCATCTAGATTTTCCCTTTTGATTCCACTGAGGTTTATTGTTGTTGTTCAGCATTGTTTATCCGATCATGTGTTTATGTTGCTTTATACACAAAACAAAGTTGACAACATACAAAATTCTTGGAAGAGAAGCAATTTTGTAACAACACAATGTCAGGAAAGTTTATATTGAGGAATTCAAAGGAAAAGTCTGATTGGCAACCATGTCAACATATAAAATAATTAAGCTATGATTCTACAAATTTATAAACAAGCATGGAAACATAGTCAAATGCACACACAAGCCCAGAGTATGCGTGCTGAGGTTTGACCTCCTTCGTTCATGGGCACCCACAACACCAGTCTCACCCATTCTGGGTCAAGAAAATATTCCATCAAACTTCAGACTGTGGCTTCTAGAAACTCTTCAGTAAAAAGGAGAAATCAAGTTGAGCACATGTATGTTTATGGAAAGGAACAAATGACATCTTTAAATCAGAGCAGTTTCCTCTCTCTCTTTCTCTCTCTCTCTCTCTCTCAGTCATTTCTTCATAGTACATTGTATTTTCACTGAACTCCATAAACACTTCATCTTCTGACCATTCATTAGTCATTTGAGAAAGAAGGAAAAATATCTTTGGGGTTGATCAATATGTGTGAGTCCCTCCCAACAACTGATCATTTCCCTCCAGTGTGTCCCACCACATAGCACTTTCTCAATCCAAACCCCAAAAATTCCCAGGACCACTGTTGGGACAGAGGTGATGGGAAAAGAGTGGGCTGAGGTCCTTGTCTCCACAGATCTCTGAGGTGGGTGCAGCTATACAAAGGTTGAACCACAGCGCTGGGAAATGGCATCACCCACAGAAGGAAGTACAGAGAGAAGGCGGTGATGGGGGCTTCTCTGCAGGGTGGCATTGATGCATTGAGAGGGATTTCTAGGAAGAGGGGGCTCTAGCCCCGAGGTATTGCTGAAGCACTGGACAGAAAGAGGCGCTCGGCAAACACTAGGAAGGGCGCGGTCAGGGTAGGGGAGGCTGCACCCAAAGACCAGTGCATCCCACGCTAGGGGCTTGGGAAGAGATTCTAAGAACTTTTCACAGACCATCAACTTGCTGAAACCAAAATCTAAGATGGTCCCTGAAATTCGCGTCCCCTTTGATTCCCTCCTTAGAGTCCAGAATCCCAGAATTTAATACGTGCTTCTTTGTTGATGGTGACCACTGAGAGTAACCAGAGGAAGGTCACCTCCTGTCCTTTGAGTCCCCAGTAGCCAGAAAGCCCTCCCGATCCCTGCCAAGAATGAGGGGGCTCTTCATAGCACCCCACACAGCTGGCAGGTATGTGTCCTCCCTTCTCTTCATCACTGCAGTGTTTTCCTTTGACAGTGCCCGTGAATTGTACCCAGCCGCCGAGGAAGTGAGGGGAGTGCATCTCCTTTCAGACCGTGTCCCTGAGCACTCAGCCTGAACAATGGCCAGCTTAGAGGCCCAAGAGCAACCGGCTGCTAAGGGCCAATCGTGTGCCGGGAATTTTGTTTTGTCTTTGTTCTTTTCTGTGCAAAGAGAAGCACCATTCTTGCCAGCATCCAGCTCGCCCTGTGCCTCAGCAATCTTGAAGCCTGTGGCAGCGCTCAGTACTGCATCCCCTGCCCCCTGCTGTCCCCAGGCTGCCCTGCCCACTGGGCTTCCCAGGCCACTGGGTTGGGAGGCGGGGCGGAATGGGAAAATCCCACAAGGCTCCATGCTCCTCTGCAAAATCAGGATACACATCTTTATTGACTGCCTTTGTGGATGCCAGAGACCAAGAGACTTTTGTTTTCCTCTTTCATTAAAAATGTTGAACTTCTTTCTTTATTTTGAGAGAATTTATGTTATTTTTGTTGTTTCTGTTGTTTTTAAGAGAGTTCCCTAGAAAATATAAATTTATGGGGCCAGAGAGATAGTAAAAGCAACTAGGGTGCTTTCTTTGTATATGTCAATCCTGGTTTGATCTCCAACACCTCACAGGGTCCCCTGAGTACCTCTAGGAGAGATCTCTGAACACGGGGCCAAGAATCAGCTCTGAACATCACTGAGTGTGACTCCAAAACAGACTAAAATAATATAGATTCCTACACGCTCACAGAGAAACCTATGACTCCTGTATACATAACCAGCAGATGGGAAACAGCTCCTCTTCATTCATTTACTTCATTTAGTTAGTTAATTTTGGTTTTCGGACCACACCCTGAGATTCTCAGAACTTCCTGTACTTTTCTTGGTGATCAGTGAGGATCCAAGGATGCCCAGTTTCAAGACTATAAATATCTTTTTGTGTTATTCATTCTTTGACCCATGGACCTTAGTGTCTGATGATTCTTGGCTGAAGTGCCTTTTTCTCTGGCGTGTGCCATAGAGGACATCTTCATACATTTCCATGGTGTTTTACACATTTCTAAGTTGAACTACTGTTATTTTCTGTTGAGGGAAGAACTTCATCAGTAGAAACTCATGGGCTCTGCTTTATCCTCTGGGCTAAAATAACTATCATTACATACCTAATGACTTAAGGACATAATGACATACAAGTTGTTGTTTATTTTGTCCCAGATTTGACCGTTGGGATAACATTAAAGTTGGTGCCAATGCCCATAAAATAATCACCATTTTAACAAGTCCTTAGTTTGGGTACCACAGGGAGACCCAGTCCTTTCACCAGTTTGGAACTGCCAATCCTCCAGACTGACCCTTTTATTGGAGGATGAGACCTAGAGACCAAACTCTGTGTCCAGTCGCATACCATTGGTCACGAGGGAGAGGCCAGTTCACAGCTAACTCTCCCACAAACTGACTTATTTCATCTCCTCCAATACACTTCTGGTGGCCACTATATAGTCAGGGGAAAGGGAGAATATTAGCAGGAATGAATTTAGATCTTACCCTGAATGTCAGAGGAACCAGGATTCCAACTCAAGTGTGCCAACTTGAAGATAAAAATTGTCCCTAGAAATGAGAGCAGCTATGGAGAAGGAGCTGATGGGCTATACAGAAAGGGTAGAAGGAAGGTCTCGATCTGTCCTAGCCCAGGGAACCTCCTGGAGATTCAGCCTTATTCTCCAGTGGGTCACGGGGTAGTAGGCTCTGAAAACGCTCTGGGCGTCCACTGCATGGAGGCAGCATCTCTCTCATTTCTAGTTGCCTGCCGCCCCCCCTGGCCCCCAAAGTAGACAGTCTATTTCTCAGTCATCAGCAGGGACTTCCTTCTGCTTACTTGCTGAATTGTTTAATTAACCCTAATTTCTTAATTGGATTAATTACTGCCTTATTCTCTCAAGGGGCATCTGCAGTGGACAGCTCAGTCTCCCAACATAGCAGAGAAAGACTGTGATCTGTGGCCACTTCGCATGAGCAAGGCCTGGCCTCCTGATGGAGGGAGGTGGACTCTGTGCTGATAGGCAGGGTTATAGGCAATCTTTATGGGGAGACCACCAGGAGAGGATCCACGGGGTCATGGCTTAGAGCCTGAGCTCTGTACAGTCCAATGCCACTCAGACGGGAGCATCCCCAAGAATTGAAAGGAGCCCAGCCCAGCCTATCTAACCCAGCCTCTGTTTCTCCTCCTTGCAGAGGAATCAGAGAGGATCTCCCTGTGATCCAGTCTTGTCCCTTCTCCCAGCTGGGAACATCACACAAATCACACAAAACCGGGAGAGCATCTTTGCCTACAGCTGAGTTACTTTTTCTTTCTTGGGGTCACACCTGGCCATGCTCAGGGGCTACTCCTGACTCTGCAGTTAGAAATTGCGTCTGGCAGTGTGCAGGGAACCATGTGGGATTCTGGGGGTTGAATCTGGGTCAGTCGCATGCAAGACAAAGACCCTACCTGCTCCGACTCACAATGGGGAATTTTTCTTTCATTTAATGACCCATTCTCCTCCCTCGTCCAGGCCCTCGCTCCTAAATTGCTCTTGGACTATGAAGGATGCCCAGACAGGAGCCATCTCCTTTGGCCTCTAGAGAGCCAGCTACAGCATCAGATGCATGTTGGTTAGTACCAGCAACTTATTCTCTTCAGGTCTGGGAACAACTTAGACCCTATACTCAGGTGATGCAATGGGCAAGCGGGTACAGAAGGGGTAAGAGGAAGGACAGGTGTTAATAGTCAGGTCTCTGAGAGCCATGGGGCAGGGGCATGTACCTTAGCCTGGATGACCCCAAAGCAACTTCAGTTATGTGGTAATTCAAGGGTATTTTTGTCTCAACAAGGGTTCTGTGACCAGCCTGCGGAAGCTCTCAGAGATCGATTTCAAAGGCTGTAGTACAGTGCAGAGCCCTGAGCTATTACACACTGGCTTTGGAGAATTTGATTTGCTTTGATTTATTATTGTCGCTCTTGTGGGTCTTATTTTCCAGCTTTGCAATGGGGCAAGGCTTCACTGTCACTGTCACTGTCATCCCCTTGTTCATCGATTTCCTCGAGCGGGCCCAGTAACGTCTCCATTATGACACTTGTTACTGTGTTTGGCATATCGAATATGTCACGGATAGCTTGCCAGGCTTAGCCATGTGGGCGAAATACTCTCGGTAGCTTGCCGGGCTCTCCGAGAGGGGCAGAGGAATTGAACCTGGGTCGGCCAGGATGGCTGAGTGCAAGGCAAATGCCCTACCCGCTGTGCTATCGCTCCAACCCAAGGGGGCAAGGCTTCATCTACGCAAATGTTGAGTGTTAAAGAGATGCCCAGCCCAAAGCAGTTCCTTGGTTCTAGCCATTGCCACCACCCACTTGGCATTTTGTGGTTTATCCGAAATGTCCCTTTTCCACAGCCTCCACCTGGCATAGTTGCAACTGTGCCTACTCTCTCCCTCTCTCTACCTCTCTAATACTCTCTCTCTCTCTCTCTCTCTCTCTCTCTCTCTCTCTCTCACACACACACACACACACACACACTGTATTGGGGCTGTTTTTCTCATTTGGATTTTGAGAACGACATGCAAATCCATCATTGGGCCTGCTTTGCTTCCAGAAGAGACTCAGGGGAAAGAGTTATTTTTACTAAGTCCGAAGAGGTCATCTGACAGCAGCTTCCTGGCTCCCATATCAGATCCTCTGCCCACGTGTTGGGTGATCTTGAATCATCTGGCCCCCACCTGGAAATGAGGGAGAAACCGGGGTGGGGTGGGGGTGCTTTTCTCCTGTCGTGATGGGTCCCGCACTAGTGGAGGTGTCGGCACTGGCTGCCTGGGGTCACACAGGGAGAGCTCTGCCAGGGCTATTTTTAGGATCTCGGGCTGCTGGAGGCTGCAGAAAGTGTTACTTTCCTGACAGTGAATTTCACAATCTCAACATGTGATGATTTCAAAGGAGAGAAACACAGGCTTTAACTTCCTCCTGCTCCACTGTTCTGGCCTTAATGGCAACAGGTACTATGATGATACTAGTGACTCAAACATGTTTGCTCGGTGCGTGGACCCCATGTGGAAGTATCCCACCAATGGGCTGTTGGAGATGGACACAGAGGCCAGTGAAAAGTGGTTCCTCAACCCCTACCCCATCCCTCACTCACCGGAACCATGTTGGCTGAATACAGTCAATGATGTTTATCCAGAAAAATCCATTTCTGGTTCAGGCTATTTGGAAAGGGACACTTCATAGAGCCCCTATGTTTCTTCCTGTGGATAGGGATAAAGGCACAGATCCCTGGAACCAGTCCAGGAGCTCTTGTGGAAAGGCAAAGGGGGCATTTGATTCGTAGTAAGTCTCTGAGGCTGGAGAGAAATTCAGCACCCTATATAAGTTGTCACTCATTGTAGATGATTAAGGCCCTTCCCGTTGATCGTCGATTTGCTCGAGCGGGCCCAGTAACGTCTCCATTGGAGACTTTGTTGTTACTGTGTCTGGCATATCATATACTCTCGGTAGCTTGCCAGGCTCTCTGAGAGGGGCGGAGGAATCGAACTCGGGTTGGCCATGTTGGCCACGTGTAAGGCGGAGCTTTCAATAATTGCAGGTAAAGAATCTGACTGTCAACATTTATTATTAAAAACTCATGACACACCCTTTATTTTTTTGTAAGTAGTTATCACAGTCTGGGGTATTGGTAGAATATGAAGAGGGAGGTCAGAGTTCCAGCTCTGAGGCAAAGGAAAGAGCTTTGTGGGGTCAGAGAGATAGTATACTGGGAAGGGCATTTGTCTCGCCCTTAGCCAACCTGGGTTCGATCCTTCTGACCTAGATGGTTGTCCAAGCACTGCCGGGAGAGATCCCTGAATGCAGAACCAGGCATAAGCCCTGAGCACAGCCAGGTGTGGCTGAAAAATTAAAAACAAAACAAAACACAAAACCAAAAAATCACACAAAGCAAAATAGAGCTTTGGAGTTCCTACAGCCTGAATATAGACTAAGGACAAGTTGGAATACTTAACACTATATCTGTATCTGTAGTTGTTGCCCCAGCCCTGGGAGTTCCCTCAAGTAAGTAGGGGAAACACACTTGGCTGGAAATTGAGTAAGTCAATTAGACTCTGAACCCCAGTGATTTTTTTCTGGTATATTATAGAAGCTAAACTCCTCTTTACCCCCCTCCCCGTTCCCCCCTCCCAAGAGATCCAAGCCTCAGAAGATGCCAGGATTTCAGGCTACAAACACCTGGCCTGTAGCTTGACTCATCCTAACTAATATAGGATAGAAGGTTAAGATTCCCCTCCTGACACTGGCAATCCCAGAAAGACACTCTCCAGTAAATTGTCATCCCAGCAGACACATTTCCAGCACTGGGGCCAGAGGAGGGACCTGGGGACACACACTGAGCTCTGAGAGTCACAAGATGAGACAGAGAGAGATTGTATACTTAGGAGAGTCCTCCTCACCAAGTGATGAAGGAAAGTTTCTCTCCCCATTTATGCTCGAAAGTCAGCCCCCCAACCCAAACCATACAAGACAGAGCAAGCCTCACAGTTCCTCATTTTGAAAGAACAAAGTCAGTGTCAAAAAAGTTTAAACGTACACTACAAAAAGAAAATTGTTCGGAAATCATTCTAAACAACATAGGAATGGGTAGTTTAATACATTTTAAGTAGAAAGAGGAAAATCAATGAGATACATCAAAGGCACTTGAATGCAGAACAAAGCATTAATGAAATAAGAAAGGAAATGCACAAGCAGAAGTTCTTCATCTTCACTGAAGAGATGAAAGTTACGAACAACAAGCAAATCTCCAGATGGTAGATAAGAACAACACAAAGAATGAAATGCAAATCTCTGGGAAAAACAGGGCAGACAGACTCAGTCTCACAGAGGAAGGAATTAGTGCAATAGAAAAGAAAATTCCAGTAATATCACAAAGAAGACAGTGAGTTAGGAAAAATGAAGAAACCGCTCATGAATGATCAGATTCCATTAGAAGAAGAAATATATAGATAATGGGATAAAGGGTCACTAAGAAAGTTCCCCAGCCCTAAATCTGGGAAGCTGATAAGACATTCAAATTTATGAATGTCAAAAGACTGATATCTAAGCATCAATGGATTCAATAGTTATATAAGTAGAACTAAAACTGCATGGATTCTCAATGGCAGGTAAAGGATGTAACTAAGTCAACAATCTTTTATTGTTAAAAAATAACTGTTATTAAAAAAACAACAAAAAAGACTATATATATTTTTGCTAAACTGTCAAAAGTCAATGATAAAAAGTAGTAAGAGGTTCTAGAGAAATTTATAAAATACTTACATATATTTATATGTATGCATGTACACGGGCTGGAGTGATAGCACAGCTGTAGGGCGCTTGCCTTGCATGCAGCCAACATGGCCGACCCGAGTTCGATTCCTCCGCCCCTCTCGGAGAGCCCGGCAAGCTACCG
>JAOXYA010000019.1:21696084-21708125 GCA_028565675.1 Sorex palustris | reverse complement strand
ATTCTCTTATATTTGGGCTTAAATGGCTCCAGAATGAAATACAATAACCCTCACATACTTCTTATTGTGGTGGGAAGGTTGCTCGGTGGTATGATTGGTGTTTGAATATTATCTGTAATGAACTATCGTGAACTACTCTTATAAAAATAAAATTTAAAAAAATCTACGAGGTAACCAATCACTCAGCAATAAAGTCTCTCTTTTTTTTGACGTTTTGGTGACACAGGGCGAAGCTCAGGTGTTATATCTGGCTCTGCACTCGGGATTTATTCCCATTGGTGCTTGGGGAACCATATGGGATGCCAGGAATCGAACCTGGGTCAGTTGCATGCAAGGCAAAAACCCTACCTGCTGCACTGTTACTCCTGCCCCAATAAAGCCTCTTTCCACAGAACCTCAGTCTTCAGAACTTAAGTCCAATGCTACTTTCTAGGAGCTACATCTGGACAACAACCTACTAAGAGATCAATATTTTATTGATATTTTGGTCCTGAACAAACGTTGGCTTTTTGAT
The DNA here is from genome assembly GCA_028565675.1 of Sorex palustris. Taxonomy (NCBI): domain Eukaryota; kingdom Metazoa; phylum Chordata; class Mammalia; order Eulipotyphla; family Soricidae; genus Sorex; species Sorex palustris. The sequence goes on along the minus strand of JAOXYA010000019.1, from coordinate 21,707,611 downwards.
AGATACCTTTGTTCTCTTTTTGTTAATGTGTTTCTCTGTTGCTCAACATGATTAGCCTACAGGCCATGGTTAGTGAATAATGATTTTAAAAGCCAAGTTCATGGGCCTCAGAGGACCTGAACTAAGGCCAGTGGAAGATGATTGTTTAAACAGCTCTCCAACAATCACCAGCAATGTAAATCAGTATGTGGAATATTTCACCATCATCTTGGGTCAGTTTGACATGCAATAAATCAGAACAAGTTCCACACGAATGGACTTCATCCCATCCTTGTGCATTTTTAAAAATAGTGGTCATAATTTTTACTTTTAAACCAATAGAGCTCCAACTATTCCAAAGGACAGTTGAGTTTGACTTTTAACAATATGGAATCTCAAGGGTTAAGGAGGGCAAAGGCACATCTGCTCAAAGGGTGTTCCTTATGGTTTGACCTTGGAAAAGTTACTTGAGTCTAGATTCAGTTTGTGTTTCTCACTTGGGTTTTAGAAGAAAGTCAGACAATGCTGAAACTATGGGCTCACCAGGCCTGTGTTATCTCTATACTGGGAGGGAAATAAGGACTTATCTGTGTTCAGGTGACCTTCCCCACACAAGGACAGTACAAAGGTTTCCCCATAATGTCAGGGTACTGGGGTTCATAGCTAGCAGCTGGGTTTTCCCAATTTCTCCCACTAAATTATTTTCTTCAACCATCTCACCAATAAAGTGTTCTCACGAATGTCTCAAAACATTTTTTAAATGCCATCTTGAGAACATGTTAAAGGTTTAAGTCAGGAAACAGTGAATATCAATTGCCATCTTGCTTGGGAATACACAAAACGGAAACATTCTATGCCAGGTCACTTTCTTCTTCTCTGTTGGATTGTTTTGAGTATTTTTACAAATTTGAAACAGATGAGACTTAAAATAAAGACCAACTTTAGTTAAAAAACTAAACTTTAGTTTTAAACTAAAGTTGTAAAAAGAAGATGGAGGTACATTCAGATCCCAAAGTAACTAAAGTTCCAATCACTTTATTTAAGTAGTATCTTACAATATGAAAGTTAATTAAGCTCAGATTGTCTGACTATCTTAATACCAAATTTTAGTTTTCTCTGTTTTTCCATTTATTTCACAAATATTAATTAGATCTACTATACTGTAGATGTAAAAGTTAGGCATCTGATTTTATTTCATGTTTATCCATAGCTAGTATTGGTTTTGATTAGCAGCATTGGTTATTTAGTATAATTTGGAGAAATTCGTATTACTATAGCACTCTTATTTTATCTATTTTATTTTTGTTTCTTTTGGGGGGTGGGCATACACAGCTGTGCTCAGGGCTTACTCCTGGCTCAGTGCTCAGAAAGTACTTAGAAATTACTCCTGGCAATGCTGAGAAGGCCCTATGCGGTGAAAAAGAAGGAAACTTAGTCAGCTATACACAAGACAAGAACCCGAGCCCTGTATTATCTCTCTAACCACTTAGCTTCTAATTTTAAAGTGGCTCAGTAGTCACGACAATCCCTGAATGATTTTTGTCGTCAAGTATTTAGAGTTTGTTTTGTCTATTTTATGTCATTCATCATCCTCACTGCACTTAAGCCTCAATTCCTATTGAGCATTATTTTTGTTGTTTTTGGGGGTATTTTGGGGGGGTGAAGATGGGTGAATCACACTTGACTCTGCACTCAGCAATCATTCCTGGTAGGGCTCAGGGGACCCTATGTGGTTCCAGGAACTGAACCTGTGCCATACAAGCACCCTATCCACTGCACAGTACCCCTGATACTCCAGCCCATACATTGAATGTTTTAGAAGATAGTGGACCTATAGTCACTGAGTCTTTTTAAGGCCTCTATTCCAATGGCCTAACATCTCCTTCCTGCCTCCACTCACCCCTCACTGATTTACCTGGGGCTGTGCAGTGACTTCCTCTGCGCTTTGTACTGAAGGCAATAGGAGAACCCAGAGTCCCAGCTGAGCAATGGCCAAAGAGAAGAGCTAAATTGGGGCAAGTGTGACACCAATGCTAGTGACACAGGTGAGGCTTCACACTGCCATGGGGAAGAAGAAGGGATGCCTAAGAACATGAAGGAATGCAAAGAAGCAGCCTTGGGTGCAGGGCCCGATGCCTTCAAATTCATTCCAGAACTAAGGACAAGGGCAAAGTATCTTTGCACCTTCCCATCTCAGACGTCCTGGTGGTCCTGCCTGGAAATGTATGGACACCGCTGGGTGCGGCCACCTTCCGTTTATTTTAAAGCTTTTGTCCCATTATTCAACAAGCAGGGTGCTTCCCAGTGCAATTGTGCTGGGTACTTTATTGGTTGAGTTAACACAACAAATACCATAAATCCCGTCATTACTAATTGTCTCCTCCATTATCAGGGAAGAAATGAATCATAAACCTTTTATGACTCTAACAGTGGACTACAGGAAGGATTAATCTCCCCGAGAGGCATTTTTCATCTTTACCTGGTGCCGGCTGCTGCCCCGCACATATCCGACCTTCCTGGACTTCCTGCTTAATGCTCAGCAGTGGCCTCTGCTAGGATCAGGCTGTCTTGAACCCATCAGCCGGCTCTGGCAACTGGTGATAAATCTCTGCGGCCTTCGGTGACTTCACAATTACTCTCTTTTCCTTGTTGGGAAGCGGATAGAGCAGAGACCGTGCTAACCTCAAAGCTCCTCCTGCTCGTGCGCTGACTGTGTGGGCCTTGGCCCCGGACACCCAGGGCCCAGAACGAGCCTCTCGAATCACCATGGGGTGGCTTGCAACTGTCTTTGAAAGGTCTGGCTGTTCCCCAGCAAGCTACTACCCTGACCTGGATCTTGATCCCCCAGGCATTGATGTCTGGGGTTGATTCTCTCCTGCAGGTTAAGGACTACAGCCAGTTCCCCCCCTACCCCGTCCAATACCCCCACCCCAGCATCCGTGTGAGGGTGCTTCTGATAAAGGGGGTCACGCGGCTACCGATGAGGTAGTCTGACCCTGCTTTGAATGCCTTTTCCTCCTCAACATATAGGCCTGTCTCTCCTCACCCTCCCGTTCTACACTCTCCCTCACATCTGCTCGCTGTTGCCATTTCATCAACACTTAGCACCACATGGCACAGATTTTTCACCCTCACGAGCTGCCCCCGAGCAGGCTGGAGGGGCTGGGTTGTGCTATTTATTTTCCTTTTCGAGTCACAGCCTTCTGAGCCATAGGTGGACCCCGGGAGCTTCCATTTATCAGTAGTGGGGCGGGCGAGAATGATCTTTTCTCACTGTTGGGGTCCCTGGTGGGGGTGCAGTTCTTGGGACTCAACTCATGGGTCTTCCCTGCACTGGCCATGGCTTTGTTCGTCCCTCTGCTTAGCATTGCTTCTGCCAAGTAATTGCTCATCCTTCTCCGTGCTTACAAAACAATTACAGGTTATAGGTATATTGCTACCAAATTCATGTGCTACCTAGCCCATTTTTTTCCTGCAGTTTTGCTCAGTGCCTCACTGGTGAACATGTACTATCTCTTTTGTGTTGGGTTACAATTCTAACAGCCTCTGCCTTCTGCTTCTTCAAGGAATTTGTGTCCTACAGCTGCTATGGAGAAGCATAACTGTCCCATCCTATTCTGTTTTTTAGAAACTTCTATGTGTAGCAGGGAGGTGAGTCTTCTGCAGAAGACAATTTTGTGTGTGTGTGTGTGTGTGTGTTGGGGCAACACCTACACTCAGGGGTTACTCCTGGCTAAAGAATCACTTCTGATATAGATCAGGGGAACCATGTGGGGTGCTAGGGACCATGTGGGGTGCTAGGGATCAGATTGGCTGCATGCAAGGCAAGCACCCTACCTGTACTAGCTCCCTAGTCCCTGTAGTTAAATTTTTTTATCCCATTACTGCTCTACAAAGATCACATATTTATTAAATAAATTGACACCAGAAATGAACTTGGAAACCTCCACTGTACATGAGTATTTCAAAAGTGTTCTGAATGCCAACAGCAGAGAATTTCACTGTGTCTGAGTCAGCATTTCTCAAACTTGTTTGAGAGAACTCTTTCTTTTTTCTCCATAAATTCATAGCAAAGCTAATATTCTGCAGGAAAAGTTTACTATCACCTTGATACACAGAAACAGGAATTTCTAAACCTGAATTTATGTGTGTTTTTTTCTTTTAAAGCACATTATTGACACTACTTTGTCATCGGTTTACCCTCATGTCTCCTTAGCAGAGGAATTTCTTCATACAGGAAAGAAGCCAGGTTTTTTACATTTCTGCCGTGGTGACTTTGAGCATCGCCATTAACCAATTCTGAGATCCAGGATTTCTCACTTATAAAGTTTGGTGGAGAAATTAAATGCTGTTATGAAGAATATTCTATGAAAATACTTTGCACAGTCATTTGATAGCTTTCATTCACAAGTAAATTTGCAGTTTCATGTGAATTTTACCATATGAATTGTGTAAATTAACAATTTAGCATGTGAACTAGAAATAAATTCTCTCTGCCTGGAAAATTATTATTTTAAAAATCTGACTTTGTTGGACTGGAGAGATAGTGCTACAGGTAGACAACCCTGGATTCAATGCCTGGTACCCATACCGTCCAAGTCACCCACCAGGAGTTGGAATTCTGAAGCATCACCAGGTATGACCCCCAAACCAATAAATAAAACTGTTTTCAAAAATGTGTTTTTTAAAATATTTTTCATCCAGGGTGCTGGAGGAAATGAATTTTGCAAATCCCAAAGGAATTGCCTCCTAGTTCTAAGAACAAGTCAAATATTGAGGCTGTTGAGTCATCAAAGAATTTATGCCACATTGTCACAATTCCCCCATGTTACATCCCTCCCCCATCAATTCCCGAGACTTATTACAACTTCCCTGAAGATGTGCCCGTGTTTCTGATGGGAGATGGGCCACAGAGGAGAGAGCATGAGGGTTGAAAACCTGATGTAAATATGGCTGATGGCAGGTGAGGGACCCATTTATAAATGGTGACACCTGGCTCTACTTGATCAATCATGCTGTGGCAAAAAGTGACATCTTCAATCAGAAGCAACACGCAAGCAGACTTTGAAAGCTCTGTGCCCACGTCTTTGGCTCCAGTTATGAATTTAATCTGCTTTTACACTAGAGAAGAGTATTTCTTTCTCATAGTATTATATAGTCGGGTGTATGTCTTAGTCAGCCATAGCAACATGCCATGGGGTGTCACGAGCATAGCATTTCTTTCTCTCCGTGCCAGGGGCTGGCAGAGGATGGAGGTGCAGTGTGAGTGCAGTCGGAGCACACGTCATGACCACAGATGCCTGTCTTCTCACCGGGCCCTCACCAGGCACAAAGCCTGGCATTTGCTGGGGTCCTCTCTAAGGATATGCATCCTTGTTATGATGGGCCAGCCACCCTTGTGACCTCATACTCCACCTTCTATCACTAGCCCACTGGAAACTAGGGTTCCAAACCTGAGTCTGGGTAGCCCGAGCAATCCATTTGCAGCATATTAGAAAATGTCCTGGTCCATATGAGTGTCCATTCCCCAAAGCCATGGCCTCTGTGCTTGCAGATGACCAATGGGGCTTGAAGATGTCGATTCATCAAGATGAAATGATCTGCTTACCGCTTTCTGCATGTGTTTCCATGAACAGATGGAAGATCTCAGAAGGTAAAAGTTGGTTGGTCTCCACACTTTTCCTCGGGCTTCCTCACATCCTTGACCCCACTTCGTCTCTGAGGGGAAGTCTGCCCAGATCCGTCTTGCCAGCTTGCTCATCCAGGCAGACACCATTATCCCATTTACCTTCATCTCCAGACTCCTCTCTTTCGGCTCTGGGTTTGGGCATCTCTGCCCACCTGCACTGAGCTATTCTCCAGGACAAGTCCCAGTTGAGATCCGTTTTATTGCCCATTTCCTCAGAAGGGTGCTCATCCTCGTCTGGGACCCCACCCCTCCCAGTGCAATGTCTTCAACAAATTACTCCATCATTTTGTGTCTCGGCTTTCTCCAGGCAAACATCCGAGTCATGACTGCAGATTCCACACTGCCTTGCAGTGAGATTTCCTTACAGTGCTGAGTAAAATCTTGGCATCAAAGCAGGTGGAAACCCATGCAAAGGAAGCAATATTCATATTCTTAGTGAACCTCAAAAACTTACTTGTACTTCCCATATTTGACTGTAGTAGATCTGCAGTCCAGGGATCTGAGCTCAGAAAAAAAAAAAGTATTCCCTGGAGTGTTCAGAAACCAGTGAGGAAGAGCTGTTTCATCATGCTGCATCTTCGAACCTGGGGGCTGGGGGGTCCACAGCAGAGTAAGCCCCGTGGCAGGGCAGCGGTTCATGAACAAAACGATAATAAAGTCCTATCGACTATCACAGCTGCACCCGAAAAAAAGTTAATTAAAGGATTTTTTTTTTGCCTAAGAATCAAAGAGGCCATGGATGAAGAATTGTGCAGAAATTATCTAAGGCCGCTTCAACCTTAGCATTTATTATTCAACACCTCACTCATTGCCCTGATTATAAATATTTAATCACTCGACAACTGTAAGTGGTTGAGTCTTCCAGGAGGACCTGCAAGCATTAAGGGGGGAGAAGGAGGTGGTTCAGGAGAAGCAAGAGAGACTGTGCAGGCTTGGAGCTACCTGCTGTGTAGAGGTGATATGGGGTTGAGCCCGGGCTGTGAAGGACATTGCTGTACTGGGTCTTTGAAGGCAGGTAACTGCAGGCTGGAACACTAGTCATTGTGTATGTATTCCCAGGAGTTCAAAGCCATCTCCACCTTCTACAGCTTCACAGTCACTGTCACGGGGCCCCAGGAAAGAAAGCTATAGCACATGTTCTTTCTGAGAGCCAAATCCCCAGCAGCTGGAGGTGCCATCCTGGTCCACACCTATTGTCTGTCTTTTTCCCAGACACACATAAGCGGACGAACACACACTCACAGCCACACATACAGACGCAGAGCCTTTGAGCAGACAAGCTGGGGCTCTATCAATAATGCATGTACAGTCTCATGTCCACCCCTGAGACCAGGGAAAGGTAGGGGGAATAATTTGTCTAACTTCCGGGACTGGTTGAGGTTGTGTGTGGGATTGGTAGGTAGGTGATTCACATCCTAAAGGCCAGGAGGCTTGAGTTTGCCCAGAGATCTGAGAGTCCTGTGCTAAAAAGTATCAAGGGGTCAGAGAAATAATTACAGGGGTTAAGGCACCTGCCCTGCGTGTGACCAAGACTAAGTCAATCCCTGCATGTGTTTCCCTTGGCACAACCATTAATGACCCGTGAGTGAAGAGCCAGGAAAAAGTCCAGAGAACCACCAGGTGTGGTTAGTACTCATCCCAGTACATAAATTATTACTCATCAAGGAGTTGTGGATGGAAGTGGATCTCCTGTAAATCTGTATATTAAAGTTCTGTCCTCAGCACTATGGAATGTGGGAGTATTGGAAGGAGGGTCCTTGCAGATGTCATTAGTTAAGTCAGGATGAGTCAGACTGTGTAGGTCTTTATCCAATTATTGGGCAGCCTTGACAAAGGGAGAAATCTGGACACCAAGGGTGTAGGGAAAAAGTCTCATGAAGATGAGGCCAGACCGAAAACTTAACTCTGAATGCTTAAAAGGGCCAGCAAATCCCTAGAAGTTGGTGAGGATTGGATTCTTCCTCCCTCCTGGCCTCGCTTATGCCTGGAGCACAGATTTCGTATCTCAAGAACAGTGAGATGGACAGTCAGGATCTGTGGCGTTGGACTCTTGTTGGAGGATCTGGGCTGTGGCAGTTCTAAGTTGCCAACATGTCAAGCCAAAAATGGTTGGGAAGAGATATTTGCTAGGACCTTCAAAACCTTATCATAAAGAGAGGAACCTGCAGATACCTGCCTCTTATTTCCCTGTTTCACTGCTCCTTTATCTCAGAACTTCAGAGGATGACCACAGTGCTTTGACCACACAATGGGAGGCCACGTCAGTCTTGGTTCTACAGAGGAGCCAAACCAATAGATTTTATGTTTGCCTCTATATGCACAAGTCCATAAACACACACACATACACACACGCGCGCACACACACACACACACACACACACACACACATATATACCCTTATATATGTATGTGCACTATATATGTATGTGGGAAATAAGCCATAGACCTAACAAAGACAATGTAATGTTTGCATTCTCAGACATGTTAGGTGATGCGTTGCCCTGATGTTTAAGCTCACAAGATACTGGAAGCAGGTGCATCACAAGATATGCAGGTGAAAGTCTAAAACCAGAGTCCTGGAAGAGCTGGTGGCCCAGCTGTTGTCTGAACATGGAGGTACATGAGCCAGGAAAATCCCCTGAGAATTTCTGGTATGGCTTTTTGCTCCTGAGTGAATAAAACATTACTCACTGGGGAGCTTGGGTAGAACTGGATCCCATGAAAATCACTTCATTGAAATCTTATGCCCCAGAAGCTCAGAATATGGGAGTGTTGAAAGTAGGGTCCCAGTAGCCAATGCTGGTAATTAGACTGTATTTCTTTTGTGATGGCCAGCGGGCTTGAAAATCAGAAAGAATTGCTGTTACTTCCCAGTGCAAAGGTGGAACAAACTAACATCCCCACCCGATGACAAGGAGAATTCTCTCTCATTCTCAGCAGGTAGCCATTTATTTCTATTTGGGCCTCCAACTGATTGGATAAGACCCACCCACATTAGATAGGGCAATCTTCTTTTGCCAGTCTACCAATTTAGACATTAATTTAATCCAGACACGCTCTCAGAGACAGCCAGAATAATGTGTGCACCAACAATGGGACCTTTTGTAACTTCTTCATATTGACTCATAAAGAAAACAGTTATAAATGTTCTCCACTATGTCTTCTTGAGTATGGAACTTGTGTTAGAAAGTGAAATGTAGTCAGTGGATAAGTGAGAAGCAAATGAAGTCTATGTGGACAATGGTGGACAATGGGGTATCAGTCTTTGGGAAGAAAGACCCTGGTTCAGGATTTTTTTTAAAAAATCACTTTTATTGAGGTACCAAGATTGACAATAGTATTAATTATACTTTCACAAATGTATCATTCCAAGATTAGACTCCTTACTGAAGTGCTCACTGCCCTTCACCAGTGAGCCCAGGCTCTTAGATGAATTAACCTTGAGGACTTTAAGCTAAGTGAGATAAGACAATCTCTTAAGGATATTTGCTGTATTTCATTTGCTTGAGGTACCTATACTAATCAAATTCAGGAAGATTGAAGTGCAAATGGTCTTTTCAAGATAGGTAAGAATTGGGAGATGGTGGAGAGTGTAGAAGGGGAGTAAGTTAGTTTCTTTTGTTTCTGGTTTGGGGATCAGGTCCAGAAGTGTTCCAGGGTCATTCCCACTGATGCTTAAGGGAACATGTGGTAGCAAAGATCAATCCCAGACCCCATATATATGAGCCTATATTTAGCCCATTGAGCTTTTTCTCCATTCCAGGAGCATATTATTTGAGTGAGGACAGAGTTTGAGTTTTGCAAGAAGAGTTTTGAAGATGGTTGGTGGTTTACAGATTGAAGTTGACATTAAACTGTATGTCTGATAATGGTTAAACTGCTCAGGTGGGGGATTATGGGATTATGGGTGATGTTCACGGGATATTTCTCACTTTGTGCTCAAGAGTAACTTCTGATTATGAGTGGGGACCACACTGTGTGACAGGGATTTCATCCAGGTTCCTCTGCATGCAAGCAAGGGCCTCGCAGCTCTTTTATTATCTCTCCTGTCCTGAGATGGTCAATTTTATGTTGTGTGTCTTTTTGCCATGATTACATACTATAATAAGTTGAGAAAAGTGATTGAACATCTTGCAGAACCATTGGGAGGTCTGCAGAGTCAAGCTTGATAGGCTTCCAAGTTATCTTGATAACAGATAAGTAAAGACTATGATGTTGGCTTTGCCTGATGGCTAGGAACCCAGAATCACTAGGTTTACTCGTACAGTCCCAAGAAAGACCTTTCTGCACCAAGCACCTGCCTTGGAATCCATCTTATACAACACCCTTGTCTAGGAAAACACCTTTGCTAGCAAAACGCAGTGGGGGCAGTGCTCCATGCTGCCTGCCATTTACTTCCCATTTTAGCATCTGTGCTAGTTAGCCAGGGGTCCCCAGAGAAGGTTCCATTGCATGCAAGAGAAGAGATTTATTATGCAGATTTGACTCATGCTATTATGGAAGCGAAGTCCCATGATCTGCCCTGCAAGCTGGAGACCCAGGAAAGCCAGGGGTATAACTCAGAGCATCTGAAGTCTTCCCGAGAGTGCAGAGTGCTGAGGGCCAGAGAATATTAGCAGTCAGGCGTGAAGAGACTGATTTCTCCTTTCTTCTGCCTTTATGTTCTACCGGGCCCTCAACAGATTGGCTGATGATCCCCCACTTTGGGTAGGACCATCTGCTTCAGGACGTCCACTTACTCAAATTCTCATTTCATCTGGAACTGTCCTCAGGGACACACCCAGAAAAAATGTTTCGCCAAATATTGGGGCTTCCCGAGAAACAGTCAATGTTGACACAGGAAATGGAGCATTGTAGAATTTGATGAGTGGAACTGGAGATACTAGTGGCTTGTCCGGCCCCTGGCTATAGTCAAGGGACTTAACTATGCTGAGTTCTACTGAAGTAAAGAGGGGAAAAGGAAATCTAAAACTCTTCTACAATAACAGGTGACAGAGAGAGGAAAGCTGCCTTCTGTGAACACGAGTTGCCTATACAGTAGCCAACACAGTGTCCGCCATGGAGAACACCCACAATGTATGAGAGCAATTGCTTTTATTGTCGCAATAACATTATGATCACTTTTATTACTACTATAATATAGTCTATTCTGGTAGATCTTAATGGCTGTTAATGAAATATTCATGCATTTTATTTATATTTTCTCATTTTTCTTTGCAAAACAAGGCATGTGCTCATTTTCTTTGCGTGGTGTCATTAGTTTCATGATTGACCACCCAGGAGAGCAAACTTTAATCTATGATTCAATACTGACTTCAGAAGGCGTGAGTGGAGACTCAGAATGTGGAGTCACAGGGTGAGTTAGAAATCACTGGAGATACCAAGTAAGGGGAAACTGTTTCTGGAGCAGGAACGGCAGCAGAAGAAGCAAGGGTCATGTGTGGTCAAGTCCTGGAACCAGAAAGGACTCAGTCTGCCTTTTCTGATGTTTGGGGGCATTTCTCATAAGTTTTTTTGAGTTGTAATTCACAGCCATTGCCACACCTTTCAAAACCTTGAGTTGGATAGAAAGTCCCCAATGTCCTTTTATCAAATATGCATCTTAGAAAGCTACTCCCTCAACATCAACTAGTTTTGACACGGGTACATTGACTGTTCTCTCCCCTCAACCCCCATGTACTCACAGGGTATCACTAAAGTTATCTGTGACAAATAAAGGTAAAAAAGGTAAAGGCCCTCCCGTTGATCGTCGATTTGCTCGAGCGGGCCCAGTAACGTCTCCGGAGACTTTGTTGTTACTGTGTCTGGCATATCGAACACATCACGGGGAGCTTGCCAGGCTCTGCCGTGCGGGCGAGA
>JAOXYA010000019.1:21603655-21618822 GCA_028565675.1 Sorex palustris | reverse complement strand
ACAAAGGATTCAGCACCATCGACCATATCCACACAATAACCAGGCTCATTGAGGTTTCTTGGGAGTTCAAGATGCCACTCTGTATAATGTTTATTGATTTAAAGAATGCTTTTATTCTGTTGAGACTGAAGTGGTCATCAAAGCCCTAGCCAAACAAGGCATTCAAACTCAGTATACCAGGATCCTCCATGAGCTGTATTACGGATTAACCACCGGGATCTCAGCATTCTACAAGGAAGTTATCATTGACATAAAGAGAGGGGTTCGGCAAGGTGATACCATTTCACCGAAACTCTTCAGTTCCATCCTCGAGAACATCATGTGATGACTGCAATGGGAAGGAATAGGAGTGAAGATAGACAGTTGGCAACTATACCATCTCCGCTTCACTGATGACATCGTTCTAATAACACCAAACATTATCCAAGTAGCACAAATGCTGGCCAACTTCGACCATGAGTGTGGAAAGATTGAACTGCAGCTGAATCTCACGAAGACAATGTTTATGAAAAACAGACTAGTTCCTGACATTCCATTTGCTCTCAATGGAATGAACATCTCTGAATGCAGTAGCTATGTGTACCTAGGTCAAGAACTCAACATGAGGAACGACCTGGCACCTGAGCTGCACAGGAGAAAGAGAGCAGCTTGGAAGAGCATTGAAGAAATAGCCAAGAGGACAAAGAACCTATAGCTCTGGGCACATCTCTTCAACTCCACCATTATCCCTGCACTAACATACACCTCAGAGACCTGGGCCCTATGAAAACAGGATGAGAACGCTATTTGGGTCACCCAAAGAGGAATCAAAAGAGCTATGCTTGGAGTATCAAGCTTCACTCAACTGAGAGAAGGAATCCAGAGTTCCGATCTCCATCAATGATCAAGCATCAGGGACACTATCTCGTTTGCCAAGACATCGAAAATCAGATGGGCTGAACACGTAATGCGATTTGTAGATGACCGCTGGACTAGAGCTGTTACCAGCTGGATTCCACGGGATGTCAAAAGGATGCATGGCCGCCCACCTACGAGATTGTCAGACTTCTTCGTCAAGACCCTGAAAAAATGGTGTGAGGCTCTTTATGTTCCTAGAGCCAGCAGACGTCATTGGGCTACACTAGCCTGTGATAGGGATGAATGGAGATGTTACTGGCGCCCGCTCGAGCAAATCAGTGAGTAACAGGATATCAAGTGATCAAGTGAATCACCCGTGAGATACAGTTACAAAGCTTTCATTTTTGAGTTTTGGTCATACAATGATCCAATACCCACCTCTTCACATTTTCCATTACCAAACTCCCCAGTATCACACCCCCATTCATTCCAACCCATTCCCTGACTGTGTGACAGACGATTTTCACAATACTCTCTCTCTACTTTGATTACATTCAATATTTCGATACCAGTCCTATCATTATTATTTGGAATTTTCCCACCTCCACTCAAACCTGGCGGAAAGGCAATGCTAGACAATTTGTTTTGTATTACTTGTTATGAACAGCATATAATGTTGCACGGCCGCAAGAGAGGCTGCACACGCCTGAACTTAATCAGTTTCCAGATCTAGGGTGAGCATGTGGAACCGGCCAAGTGAACTGTGAGTCCCGATGTCCAGGTTGGTGTTACTGAACAGAAGGAGTCGTGATACCTGTTGGAAAGAGGAGCACCGAGAGGTATGTGAGGTGGAGAGAAGGTCTGGGCTTATGCTCAGAGGATTTCAACATATCCTCCACATGAAGAGCCCCTGAACTCACCACAGCCTCTCACTGGGCCACTCCCATCTCCGCCCCAAGGCCATCACCTGTAGCTGGGACATGCTGGGGGAAGGGCATTTGTTTTGGAAAAGGTCAGTGAGAGGCCTGCTAAGTTGTTGGGGTGTCTGGAGAAGATGCAGACGGAGATCAGGGAGATGCTGAATCCCCCCAAAGACTGCATGCATGGGACAGGCCCAGGAAAGGTTCTCCTCAAGTCCCCGAAAGGATCCAGCCCTGAGGTGCCCTCTCTTCCAGCTCTTGGGGCCTAAACCCAAGCAAGGTGGCCCTGGTCTGTGGAGATCAAGTTCTCTTGAGAGCACTGTGGATTGCTCCCCGATTCACCTGCACCTGTGGGGAATGCAAAAATGGAGGTGGGAACTTTGTGGAAGGGTGGATGGGGAATCCTCATGGGACCCTGTTTCCGGGCTCTCCCCATCTTCCTCTTCAAGCAGATCACTGTGTACAGGGATGAGCACTGGGCGCCAAGGGAAGGAGATGGGTTTACAGCGCCCCCTGTAGAAGGCACTTAGAAGGACACATTAATCAACCAAAATGCACCCTAGGGACAGAGTTTTTGAGGATGGGGGAAGATAAGCAGTTCCTGTCATCTAACCCTCCCCAAAGATAGACTTCCCCAGGCTTTTTCATAGTTATGGGTTCTTTTTCCAGTGGAATCCATAGAAGGCACACATCTCAAGCTCCCTTATATCTTCTCCCACCTTTAGCAGATGCCCCAGGGCCAGGGATGAGCTTCCACATCCCCCAAAGGCAGAGCAATGCCTTTTCTCCTGCAAGAAGCTGCCACATTCTTGGTCGAGCTTGGGCTGAGTTAAGGACTGTGTACGGTGAGGGAGAAATGAACCCCAAACTCTTCTCCCTCCAGCCATGGCTCCCACCAGACTCAGCACTGAGATATCTCACCTGTTCTGGGGCTGCAGGAAATGTGTTACTTTTGCTCCCACCCTACCAGCTAGGATTGAAATTGTGCAAAGGTGTGTCTGCTGAGCAGTGTAAGAAATCAAGTCTGGCTGAGTCTGCAGGAGGAAGAGAAAGTGGGGGACAGTCATCTCTCCTACAGGTCGGTAGTTCTGCCTGTCTCACAGCTGAGCCTGCAGAGCTTGGGGGTGGGGGCGGCAAGGAAGATTCCCACCCCCTCTCTGCTCTCTGATAGAATCAGAAAAGGCGCAAGGGGCAAAGGGGAACTTTGAAATGTTGTCAGACAAGTCCGACTGGATTATTTCAGGGGACACAGATCGCCCTCTCCCACATGGGTAGTCTTTACTGTGAGATAGTTTGTTTGTTTGGTTGGTTTGGGGACTACACGTGGAGAAGTCAGGATAAGCCTTACTCCTGATTCTGTGCTCAGGGATTACTCCTGCATCTCCTAGAGGACTTTATACAGTGTCAAGGATTTAGCCAGGGTCAGCTGCATGCAGGCAAGTGCCTCAACTCCTGTGCAATATCTCCAGCTCCAAAAGCCTCCCTCTGAGAAAGAACCTAAAGGACTAACTGATGCTTCTGGTCTAGAAATGGGTGGAAGACAGACCTTGGAATTCTCACAATGAAGGACTTGACTTCTCAATACAAAGGCCAAGTCTCACTGAAGCTGAGAGCTCAGACAGTCGTGCAGGGAGAGGAAGAGGAAGCAAGCTGAGGACAGGAGTCCCTCCCACATGCCCTGCACGCATCCTGGTCAGATCTGAGAGCAGATGCCAGCCTTCACTGAACCCAGAGAATTCTCTGTCCCCATCTGGGTATGAAAGTGGCCAGGAGAAGTGCTAGAATCAGTCAGAAACAATAAGAATCAGGGAGACTTTGACAGCTGAGTTAAATGGGCCTCTGAGGTTTATGACCCTTCATGTGCCCTGGCCAGGAAACCAAGAGCGCCAAGTAAAACTTGATTAAAATTGAAAGCATGTTCCATTACTCTCAGGTATCCTGGAGCTATTTTCTCCAGGTTCTGAGTTTGGCTGAAAGGCCTCTTTCCTGCTGTGGGCACATCTCTGGAAGAATAGAATAGCTCTAACATACAACCAACACTCAGGGATCCATGGGCTCACCATGTGGGCTTCCGGTCTACCTCCAATGACTGGAAAGAGGGTCTCACTCAGGCTTCCCTAGACTTCTGGGCCAAGAAAGGCCCTCTGGGGCATGAGATGAGGCTGTGCCATCTGGGAATCGTACCAAGAGAGGAAGGACTCATTTTCCAAGCTTATTGTTATGGTCCTGATAATGGCTGCTCAGCCATTCTCCATGTGCTTCTCTAGCCAATGTCTCATCTGCTCCTCAGAGCCCAGAGCCCAGGAAAAGGCTTATCCTACATTAGGTGCATGGCGAGGTTTGCAAGATAATGGATGCTCGGCTCCCTGAGGATGTATTTTCTATGTGAATACTTCAGATAAGTCAACTCTGCATCTCAGTCATTTAGCTACTTTCTGGGGGACACTATAACCAACCTCAGAGTTGAAGCTTGTCTCTGAATATGGACCCAGTGTTATTTTCTTACTGGCCATACAGTCTCCCCTTCCCCCCACAGATGGGACCCACAGGCAGTTTCAAGAGAGTGTATGAACATAGCCTTGAAGAGCAACAAATCCATTTCTGAAAAATATCTGTTGTTTTTAACTCTATGTCACCTGCTTCAAGAAAACACAAGTGTTTGATGGAGTCTACTGGGCAAGCAATGGTAACATCCTCTTATACAGACATCCCCCGCCCCCTCAGATAGATGGCAAGTGCTCACAAGACAGCTCTCAGCCTCCGGCTACCATTTCAAAACTGAGTTTTGTTTTCATTGTCTTTATTTTGCCTTCATCTCTAATTGATGACCTGGGATACTGCCGCTCCTTTAAAAATGCAAGCTGGGTAGGTGCAGGAAATTCATCCAAGAACAATTACTGATTTCATTGCAAAGGAGCAATAATGACACCAGATCATAAATGATAGATTAAACCCAGCAGAAGTACTGCAAGTTGTCTGGGGCTGCCACGGAACTCAGGAAATCAGGGGTTTATGGGAAGATTTCCCCTGAAACAGACAGACCAGAAAGACCCTCCGGGTCTTTCTGATATGAAAAATAAAGAACACAGACTAGGAAAGAGTCTTATTTGGCAGGTGGAGATCAGCCCAGGCATGATAAGTTCCCACTAACCCAATAAGGCTCTATGTCCCTGATTTTGAGAACCATGACCCCTCTCCTCCGCCCCATCATCCAAGTCAATCATTGGCATTTTAAGAAAATCCCACGTTATTTATTGGTATCATTTTGTATCACTTGTATCACTTGTCATCCCATTGATCGTCAATTTGCTTGAAAGGATGCCAGTGACGTCTCTTTTTGTCCCTGTTGTGTGCTAGTGTAGCCCAATGGCATCTGCTCACTCCAGGAACATGAAGAGCCTCAAACCATTTGTTCAGGACTTTGATGAAGAAGTCTGACCATCTCGTAGGTGGGCGGCCATGCATCCTTTTGACATCCCGTGGAATCCAGTCTGTAACAGCTCTAGTCCAGCAAGCATCTCTAAATCGAATTACATGTCCGGCCCATCTGATTTTTGACACCTTGACAAAGGAGACAGCATCCCTGATTCTTAATCGTCGATGGAGGTTGGAACTCCGGATTCCTTCTCTCACTTGAGTGGAGCGTGATACTACAAGCACAGTTCTTTCAATTCCTCTTTGGGATACCAGAATAGCGTTCTCGTCCTGTTTTCATAGGACCCATGTCTCTGAAGCTTATGTTAGTGCTGGAAGAACAGCAGAGTTGAAAAGATGTGCCCAGAGCTGAGGTTCTTCGTCCTCTTAACAACTTCTTCTATGGTCTTGAAGACATTCTGCGCTGCTCTCTTCCTCTTGAGCAGTTCTGGTGCCAAGTTGTTACTCATGTTGAGTTCTTGACCCAGGTACACATAGCTGTTGCATTTGGAGATGTTTGTTTCTTTGAGAGCAAATGGAATGGCAGGGACTAGTTCATTTTCATGAACATTGTCTTGGTGAAATTCAGCTGCAGTCCGACCTTTTCACACTCACTCAAAGTCGGCCAGCATTTGTGCTGCTTGGCTAATGTTTGGTATCATTTTAAGGGCACTAAATTGCCTTGCTTCTATTTCTAGTTATCTTTGTGAGGTCTTCATTGTCTTTCCAGAAGGGAGGTTCAGTGCAGCTTTAAAACCTGACATGCTGGCATTGGACCGATAGTCAGCAGTAAAGTGCTTACCTTGCACATGGCCAACTAGGGTTTAATCCCTGGTTACCTCATATGGTCCCCCAAACCCCTCCAGGAGTGATCCCTGAGAACCAGGAGTAAGCCCTGAGCACTGCTGGGGGTTCTCCCCACCTCCTAAAAAGAAGAAGTACAACCTGATTTTCTTTCTGTCCACCTTGAATTGCATCTGTTCACTTCCTCTCCTTGTTCAGATTGTCCAGTGGAAGCTTCTCAGCTTTGGACTCTAAAGGTTCACCACCAGGCTGGATTTGGCTTTGTGTTTCTCTTTGGAAAGGATCTCTAAATCTCAAAAGTCATTGATCTTGGGATGCATCGTGGTGACTTCTTCCTCCTCAGATGTGCCCTGCTCCTCAGATAAATGGCAAGTGCTAATAAGACAGACCTTGGGTGTCAGGACTAGGATTCTGATATTCAAAGGTGTGGGCTAGCCTGGGCTAGCCTGGGTCTCAGAGTGAATTCTGAAGATAACCCTAAAGTCTCAAGGCCCACCATCTTCTTGGCCCATTCACCAATGGTTGAAGAAATCTCTCCTTCACTAACCTAAGGTCACCATCAGGGAGCTGGGCTCCAGGACCAGCAAAACACCGCCAGAGAGAAAGGCCATCAAAGAAGGAGATGTATCGTTTGCTCAAGGACTGCAGACACAAATTGGTTTGGTCATTGAAAGTGTCTTTGGCCTTTGTGTGTGGCTGAACAAAGAGTTTATGTGGAACAAGATACTGAGGAAATGACAAGCAGGAAGGTATCCCTGCAGGGTTGAGTAAGTGACATTGGGAGAGCTTAATGGGGTTCAGAAACTCAGAGAGATGATTGGCAGTATCTCTGCAATGGAGGGGACTGATGTAGCCAGGGTCAAAATAGAAAGTATATTCCATCAACTCCAGAGTGAGAGGGTGTCAGATTGGATAGAGCCCACCAGGGAGTTGGGGGATCCTGTTTAGACAGTGAATCTGGAGCAGAAGCAAAGGGAGTGGGAGGAAGGACAGAGATATGGATGAAGAAGCCCATCTTTAGAAGGCTCTGGACTCACAGTCCTAGTGTACCCAGTAAAAGATTCAGGAATCATTTCTTCCAGGCTAGAGCATCGACTGAACAATTTGCTCTGAATAATTAAGTTTGCAGTTGTAAGCCCAGAGCAGGAGAGTTTATTTATAATTGGAGCCACAGTTTGCATGCACTTTAAATGCAAAGAGAGGCTTTAACCATCAAGTTATTATATTACTCAAGAGTTTAATTAATAACACGCTAATTGTGGAAGCCGGCATTGAGAGTCACACCATATTGTTTCTGTTACGTTTGGAAACTGTTTGAAGTGATTCGGTAATTAAAAAAATGAACTTAAAAAACACTGCCTTCTCAAAGATATGGAGAGGCTTTTGTCTATAATTTCCAGCACTTTTTTTAGATAGAGGAATCTCCCTTGCATTCAGGCCTGCAGAACAGATATTTGAGTCCATGGAGTGGGAGGGAGGGGATTGCCTGGGCACTGTTGGTGAGAGAAACACTGATGAAAAAGTGCAAGGAGTAAAGTTCAGAAAAAGTTGAATCCAGAGAACCATAAGTTTCCTCTCTGAACACATGGGCTGCATACTCAGAGAAGGAGCTGTGCTTTGGTGCACATCTCTTAGAGCTAGGGTACAGCCCTTCACCCAATTGTCAGGCCTGTATGCTAGCAGGGCAGGGAACAGTCCAGCAGATGGAAATCAGCCTCTTCTTGGGCAGGAGGGTTTACTGGGAGAATGGGGGGGGGGCTGAGCCCCGCAAGGAACGATGGGTTCATTGCCAAGGCCTTGAGACACGTGTCCCCGGGTGGCCAGGAGTGCAACCAAGAAGCACCTTGGAGAGAGCACAGCAGGAGGCTGGGATTGGGTTCTAGAAAGTTCCCACAGGTGGTTGCCTGTGCTCTGTGAAAAAAACACCCACAGGGATCGGTGCCCACCAAAGAGCAAGGGATCATCATGCTCACCCAGGGAAAGGAACTTGCCAGAATGAATTCGTTAACTGTCAGGGCCCTGCTGCCCTGCAGCAGTTTCTAAGGCTACAGAACACTTTCGGCAAAATCCCAAAGAGGTGAAGAGGCTGAGATATGCCCACCAGGAATTCATGTGGGGAGACTGTAGCACTGTAGCACTGTTTGAACGTTACTGTCACTGTATCACTGTCATCCCATTGGTCATCAAATTACTTGAGCCGGTGCCAGTAACGTCTCTATTCCTCCCAGTCCTGAGATTTTAGCAGTCTCTTCTTATTTGTCTTTTCCCAATGATTGGAGGCTGTTTCAGGGTCAGGGGAATGAGACCTATTATTGTTACTGTATTTCGCATATCGGATATGCCACGGGGAGCTTGCCAGCCTCTGCCCGTGCGGGCGGGATATTCTCGGTAGCTTGCCGGGCTCTCTGAGAGGCATAAATGGGTAGGAAGTGTCTTATAATGCATCCCACCGCCTCGAAGCAGCCTGAAGCGTGGTGGTGGTTGGGCAGTGAAGGTTGGCTGCCAGGGCTGGGTCCCTTGGGGTGGGGAGGGCTCTCACCTGCCCCACAGCCTGGAGTGGAGTCCAGTGAACATACCCAAAGTAAAATTTTCTTTTCCTTCTTCCAATGCTTTATTGTGCAAGACACATAGCATGGTTGTACCCTTGTACAGAATCTGGTTCACCATGAAGCAGTCCTTGGAGCCCGTGGCAGTGAGACTTGTTCTGACCCATGTCACAACATGGACTCAGGCACCTAGAGCTCAGTGGTCCCTTCAGACTTGCGGTAGACATTATGACACTAACCAGATTGTCCATCCTGATACACACCACTGGCTCTTAGGGGACAAGGTGTTTTCCTTGTGCCCCACCATCTGCTTCATGTCCCCTAGTTTGGACATCGACTGCTGGCTGCTGCTCAGAACCACCCGTGTGAAGTCCTCCTGGGGGATCAGGGCCATTATCTGGGAATCAAACTGGTATTTCTGGTGTGGTTCTGCAGGTCCCAAAGACCTTCAAGTGCCACCTGGATTCTGGAAGCTTCCTTCAACCAACTAGGTGAATCTTGGGTCACTGTTCTGCCAGAACTTCTCTGAAGAGCAGAGTGTGAAAGGGAGTGAGAGTGTGCAGACTTAGCTCCAATCACCCACACAGTGCCTTCCACACCCTGCCACCCCACCTAGACTGGGGGTGATGGCCAGTCCCCTGCATTCTTGGGGCTCTGATCCCCAAGACACTTCATCCACCCAGAGCAGCAAGATGGAAATGCAGTGAGCCTTGTTTTAGCACCTCTCCCATGCTTTCTCAAGGTGGGCGCAGAGACAGAACAGGGGTAGTCGCAGCCAGCTGAGCCTGGTGGTCCCCTGTTCTGCAGAGAGGGACCCTGAGCACAGAGTCAGGGTTTGCCTCTGAGCTCCTCCAAGTACGACTCCCAAGGCCCCATAAAAAAGAGCAAAGTCAGGTTCTAGCCCAAACTCATCTTCCTCTGATTTCACTGCACTGTGCATTGTAGCTCCAGGGGGACGGGAAGGCTATTAGGGACAGAGGGAATCACAGGCCAGAATCACTAAGCAAAACCCATGAGAAATCAGGACCACGGCATCTCATTAGTGGCTTGAGTGGAGGAGGAATCAGGGGTGTACTTTCAAGGTTAGGATGTAGATGAGAAACGTGATAGCTCAATGCCACTGTCAGAAAGTGGGGTTCGGCAGTAGTACCCGCATGACACAGAAGGCGTGTCCGTGGGCCCACATGCCACCTGTAAAGCCATGTGCCCTTCCCAGTGTTCAAAGCACCCTTTAGAACACGAGACGCTTACCTGACGCTTTGAGTCGGAAAGTGTGTTTTATCGCCTCTTTTAAACCTAACTTGGCGGACAGAATTTTGCTGCAAAATTTATAAATCTAAAATGATGCCTCTGGCTCTCAGTTACTGCATTGTTCCAAGTAAGAGGGATGGTTTGGGAGTTCTTTGGCGATTTTACACGTGCCTGTAATCGTCTTGAGAAAGCCATGCTGAGAAGATGGAGGAAGACTGGGTGGCAAAGGCAGCATCCTCGTGGCCATCTTTCCTGAGACCACGGGGAGCGTGGGAGGTTCCTGGGCAGTCCCACACACTCCCTAACCCCCAGGGAGGGGGATCCTGCCACCGGTCCTGGCTCTGAGGTTGACTTTCTCCCGCCGTGCCAGGCTTTGGTTATGCATTGGCTTTGAAAACCTCTGGCCTCAAAATGCAGCTCACACAATTTTGAAATCCATTTTCCACTCTGGGTGTCTGAATGGGATGCAGACCCGAGAAAGTCCTCCTGGGTGAAATTTGAAATTTGTCCCATTTGCTGTGACTCCAATAGGATTTTGAGCCACAACAATAAAGAGTCCAATTGCTTCCGATTTTCAATGAGGACAACATTAGTGGTTCTGGGGCGAGGTGCCCACGGGGGAGAGCTCTGGACCAGAATCTTTTAAGCTACAGATCCCAGAGAAGGAATGTGTCAGGGCAGACCGAGATGCGTTTCCTGGGCTTGTCGTGCTGCACCTTCTAACGAGAGAGGTCGTGGAGCCAAATCAAAGCCCCTGCAAAGAAGGAAGGAGGCTGTTCTCTTGTGCCTAACGCTGGGTCTTGGGGCCCGCATAACGTCTTCCAGAAGGACACACTGAGATTGTAGGACCTAAGGTGTCTTGGCCAAAATCTCACCACCATGAGCTGGACTCTGGACTCAGATTCCCAAGAGGAGGCTTCTTTAAGGAAGCTTCATCTCTTCTGGAGAAGCTCATGGACTTGTCATCACATCAGATGATCACAGAGAGGAAGGTGGTCGGTGTAAGTGCTGGGAGCCATCATGTCTGGAGAATGGCAGTCGGCAGGCATATCAGCCCTGGCCAGAGTCCCTCAGAGCAGAGGGACAGTCCTCCATTCCCCAAAGTGGAAGGGACTGGAGTGATACTTTGTCCTGGAATGACTGGCAGCACAACCCCCAAACAATTCACGGACGCCAGTTCTTAGAGCATGTAATAGACATGAAGCGTGGGGCTGGGCTGGCAAAACATAGGAATTCCCAAGGGGGGGCACATCTCAGCCACTTTCCTTCTTTTGGAATCTTCTCCTCCCACAGTGCCACACATGAGCTCAGGTGTCCCCACTGGCTGCAGGGGTTAATCTCGGACCCACATCCCCATGAGCCCACCCCTCCCCCCAACCACACATTTAACCTGGGTAGGAATTAGTGGGAGGAACTTATCTCTCAGCACTGCAGCACTCTCAGCCAGCCGGGAATCTCACGCAAGTTGCTCACAGGACGGGAGGTCTGTGAGCTGGCCCCGTGGACTCCTGCAGCCAACCACACTGGGAAGAACACACAGTGCAGGAGAAGCCAGAGACCCCCAGCTGTGCCTAGATGCCTGACCTCAGCTTTTCTCTGGGGCTTCCTCCCTTTTCCATGGATGCTTAACCCCGCCCTCCCCCTCACTGCCGGAATGAAACTCTCTGGGCTCCCCTCCTCAGCATCGAGAGCCTGTCACATTTGAACCTGACAGTTCATGTTTGGCCAACATGAGGGCATGAGAGGTGAAGGTGGACAGAGGAGACGTAGGGTCCCTGGACAGAACTAGGAGGCCTACAGGAGGGGCAGGGAGGTACTACCTGGTCAACGTGACCAATGTCTCCATGAACTTCCTGGGAATGCAGAGCCCAGTGCACAGAGGGGATCTTGCACTTGCGTGGACTCCCTAAGAGACTTGGAGAGCCTCCTCATGGTGAAGCCAGCTGCTGTGTGAGGAGCAATGAAACCACCTGGAGATCCAGCAGATTCAACCACGTCCAATCAGCAGATCAAACACCCACGCTCCGTCTTCTGCTGATGTGTTTGTTCCCAAGGGTGGGTGGTGAAGGCTCAGGGCTTTGGGCCCGTCCAAGGCCTCTTCGCTGGTTAACCGACTTGACAGATGGGCCCCCGATATCTGAGAAGTTGAAGGGGTCCCTGAAATTTCTGACAGAAGTGCCTGGCTCTAAGCACAAACTCTTTTCCTTCTCATCTACAGGTCGGCCAGTGGCTGCACCCCCCTTTCCTTTTCCCGAGGGAGATTTGCAGCACCCTGCTCTGTGCAGAGGCCTGGAATCAGCGCACACATGGCCCGGAATCCTCTCCTGCACCCCATCCCCCCGCAGTCCAGCAGGGCTGTCTTCCCTTCCGTGGGGGTCTTCATCACTCAGCTGTGTTTGAGCCACAAACTCATCCCCCACGATTCCTGTCTTCAAGTGTCGCCAGTAGCTTTATAAATCTGGAAGGCAATAAAATCATCAGCTTTTCTTAAGCTTAAATTAAGTTCAGACCCTCCGGTTCCATTGAAGTAGCAGCCAAAGGGAGACTTTCTGCTCCATGACTCACAGTTGGCTGCTTCAACCTCCCCTGCACCTTCTCCGGGTGCTCCCTAAGCTACCTCGGCGGGCCTAAGCATTTAGGACACACAACGGTCTTTGACACACACAGCCTTGGGCCAACCTAACAAAGGCTGGATGTGAAGAAACCGGGGTCTGAATGCACAGATTCTAGTGAATATGGTTATAATCCAGGTTAGATGGTAGAAGGGAAGTGTCCTACCCCTATACTATCTCTTCCTGAAAATCATCTCTGAAATTATAGGCTATCATATGCTTACCACAGTTGTAGGGAAGTACTGGATGGCCAATACCTATTATCGATGAGAGCATTGATTAGTTTATCAGACAGCAGCAGTTATAGCCCTAGAACCCAGAGATACACTTGTACTTCACAAACTTGGTGTTTGAGTGTGTGATACTCCCAGCCATGAGGATTAGTGTCTGGCCACCTCACATAGAGCGTCCTTTATCATTCTCAAAGGACATTGATTTTCAGCAGTGTTTTCACAGAGTGACTGGCTTCATGGAAGAGACAGGAAGTAGACAGGAGACCAACTTGAGGTTGAAGCCTCCTGGCAGAGGAGGCTCTCAAGGAGGGTGTCCTGGTTCTGCCTGGATTCATCCAATTCTATGAGCTTTACTGAGCCTCTAGTGGTCCCATTCTGGGTCACACTTTCTTTGAACCAGCGTCTTGAATATCGGTGCTGAAATTCTCCATTTTACAGAGGAAGGAAAGATCCCAAGGAGCCTATTTCTAAAGTGGTATTTTTCTCCTTGCATTGCTCTCATTATGGAAAGAAAGCTTTGCGCCAAAGAACAGACTATCTCTGCTCTAATATCTCCGCTATCTCTCTAACTCTGACTTTCTCTACCTTTTCCTTCTTCTCTGCTCTTACTAATACGTTTCATTCTGATTCTTCAGACTTCTATCAGTCAAAATTCCCCCTGGGAGTATGTTTTATTTTAGGCCACACCTAGCAGATTAGGGATTTCTACTGGCTCTGTGTGCAGAGAATACTTCGGGGGCACCATATGTGGTGCCAGGGATCAAACCTGAGTTGACAACATGAGAAGGAGTTGCCTTACCCACTGTGTTATCACTCTAGAACCACACCTGGGAAGGTTGTAATGGCCTGGGGATGGCCTCATGTCTTGTTTCACTTTGCCTGCATACAGCATTAAAATTTCAAACATCAACCTACCTATCCGTCCACCCATCCCCTCACCAATCCATTTTGTCCAATAACTATCTATCCCTGAATCTACTCATCCACACAACTTCTCATCAATTTATACCTTCCATCCATTCAACATCTATCCATTTATCTACCTATAATCTCCTTTTTTTATCTCTCTCCCATCTCTTGGTCCATTCATCTATCTACCTATTCCCTAGTTTCTCTCTGTCTCTATCTGTCTCTCTCTCTGACTGTCTCTGACTCTGTCTCTGACTCTCTCTCTCAC
This sequence comes from Sorex palustris, assembly GCA_028565675.1. Classification (NCBI taxonomy): domain Eukaryota; kingdom Metazoa; phylum Chordata; class Mammalia; order Eulipotyphla; family Soricidae; genus Sorex; species Sorex palustris. The sequence continues at coordinate 21,605,028 of JAOXYA010000019.1, read as the reverse complement.
ACACACAGCTTAGTAGTAGTACTTAAAGAATTTTAGTAGTGCTTTCTCTTGCCATACCTAATACATGGCCACCTGGGGCTAACGCTTTCAAGTGTTTTCCTGTTTTGTATTTTACTTCTATCTCCTTATAAAGTCTGTGGCTTAGGTAGATAGACCTTTTATATTTATTTCAGCCTCTATCCATTCTCTTTCATTGAGCAATGTGAAGGCTGCAACTTTTCATTCTCCTGGGAATGACCTCAAGTCTTGTTCAACCTTCACAAGGGCACACACTCCACCTTCCTTCATTTTCTCCATGTGTTTCAGTTTTCTCTGAGCCAGTATTTATTATTATTCCATGTGGGCTGTGTGTGCGAGTGTAAGTTCATATGTGATGCTCATGTTTCCCTCCTCCTAAAGGCTCTCTAACCACTGCTCCACCTACTGAAGTTGGCAGATCCATCACCAGTTTACCCTAACTCTCCTGTAGGTGTTCCTCCAAATAAAGTTAGAGAAACTGACCATCTATCAGATCTATTTGGTTCTAGACAGTGTCCTTGCTGGAATCGATGATTCTCCTGCTTGGGTGTGGAGCAACTTTCTGTAGATCCAAGGCATCATCCTGTTGTTTGCTTCCTTCCCAAATCTCTGAAGTCCCTAACCAGCTGTCCCTACACCCAGCTCTTCTTTGTTCTTGATTGCATCACCTTTGTTTAGGGCACACACTCTCCAGTGGTTGCTGGAGAAAGGACACAAGGGACATTTCCCCAAATGTCCATTTCCTGGCTTAGAGTTCAGTAGCCAGGGGTGAGTTCTAGACTACATCTTTGTGTTCTTAAGATAAGGATCTAGTTCTCAGAGTGACTGACTCCTGAGATTCTCGTGACATCTCCACTGTGGAAATGACTCCTGCTTGTCCTTGCCTTGTGCAAGATTTGAGGACCTCATCCTAAACTCACGACTCTGTGAGTTACAGCCTGTGCACATTCTTTTCTTATGAATGTACCTATTATTTATCTTCCTATCTCCCTCTAGCATATGCTACAGGACACTGTAAGAATGCTTCTGAGTTTGTTTCCTACTATTTAATTTTCAAATAATTTGAACTTCTTTTTACACTGTATCACTGTATCACTGTCATCCTGTTGTTCCACCACTGGGCTATCACTCAAGCCCCCATATATATACATATATGTAGTCTGGAGCGATAGCACAGCTGTAGGGCGTTTGCCTTGCATGCAGCCAACATGGCCGACCTGAGTTCAATTCCTCCGCCCCTCTCGGAGAGCCCAGCAAGCTACCCAGAGTATCTTGCCAGCACAGCAGAGCCTGGCAAGCTACCCGTGATGTATTCGATATGCCAAACACAGTAACAACAAAGTCTCCAATGGAGA
>JAOXYA010000019.1:21583150-21600615 GCA_028565675.1 Sorex palustris | reverse complement strand
GATATGCCAAACACAGTAACAACAAAGTCTCCAATGGAGACGTTACTGGGCCCGCTCGAGCAAATCGATGAACAATGAGAGGACCGTGACCGTGACAGTGACCATATATGTAAATATATTTCTCTCTATGAGAGAACTTCATAGAACTTCTTTTTTACATGAAATAATTATGACCAATAATGATGTCTTACTTTTCTTTTTGTGTGTGCATGTGTGTGTTGTTTATAAAAAAATGGAAATTTAGGAGACCGGAGAAGTAGAAATAATACAGTGGGTAGGGTGAAGGCAATTCGGATTCAATTCCAGTACTCCATACAGTCCTCTGGGCCCTTGTCAGGAGTGATCTCTGAGCTTAAGAGCTTAAGAGTCAAGAGTAAGTCTTTAGTACTTCTTAGTACCCTGGGATGAGGACCCCAAATAATAATGATGATGATGAAGATAATGGAAATGTTTTTCATACACTTTATCTGAATTATACAGTCTCAAACTCTTTCTGAGGCACATTCATTGTTATAACAGAGCCCTTTTTGTAAAATCAAACTGTGTTTCATAGGCTTTATGACTTATTTTTCCCCCTCTTAGGGGAAATGAAATAAATTAATTAATATAAATGTTTTTGTAAATAAATGAATTTAAATAAATGACATATATAAGTGTACTACCTGTATATATATATATATATATATATAAGCTTTAATCGATGTATTGATGTAACTGAAGCCAGACACTGTGCTGCTGTCAAGAGCGCCAGGAAGTCACACAGTGTCAAACGAGCTTTTGTAATAAGGGAAAGGCTTTAATCACACACCAGGGTGCAAGGAGGTTGGAGGAAAGCTCATCTTTCTCTCCCCTTCTCTTGGTTCAGAGAAAACTTAAACAGTTAGAAAGAGGGGCTAGAAACTTGAACTACTTATTTTCTGTAAAACAGGAAGTGAGTTTGGGAACAATAAGGTACAGACTTAAGGGTATCAGGTCATCTGGTCACCTGGATAACGATATGTTTATTTCTTGAAGCAGGTTTTCGGCTCTGCTGACAGCCAGAAAAACAAAAGTCAAGCAATAACAAAGGGCAGGTATGTTTGCACACGTATGTATATACATACGTGGGTGCATATGTGTGTGTGTCTGTGTGTGTCTGTGTGTGTGTGTAGCAGTTTCCTCTTGTTCTTTCCAGCAAAAGCAGTTGCAGCATAGTTACTGCCTCCGTAGAGTAGAGAAATTCTTACAGGGTGTGAGAGATTTCCTACCTTTCATTGAAGGCTATCTATCAATGACAGGTTTCCTTGTCCCTTTCATAGCAAAAAGCATCATTGGTACCTAGAACATTCCCACAACTGCAGAAAGTTCTCAGTGCCCTTTCTGGTCACTCCCAGACCCCACTTGTAGACAGGTGCTATGCTGGTTTTCCCATAATCGGCTGGTTTGGAGCTTTGTAGAGCTGCCTACCAAATAAATGATTTCACACCTTCTCTTTGACTCCCTCTGGGTTTCTGAGACTCACCCATTCTGCTGTTGTAACACAACCTTTTTTTCTTCTGAGTTTCATTATCTCACACAGAGCCCTTTGTTTATACAGAACTCTCTTAAGAGACCTCTTGGTTGGTTCTTGTTTAGTGCTTTTTTTTTGAGTAAAAATGCCACAACTATTTTCATGCAATTATTTTTGTGGCCTGTTTCTAGTCATTCACTGGGTAAATGCCCAGGAGTGGCCCTAATGTAAGTATATGTTTAGGTTTTTCAGACACTGACACAATTTTCTCGTCATAACTCTGTCCTTTTGACTACATCTAGTCTCTGAGTTCTTAATGCTCTCTGTTGTCATCAACATTTTGCTTTATCAGTCATCTCAATTTTAGCCAGTCGTGGGAGTATTCAGTGGTGTCTTACAGTGTATTCGTTTGTGTTTCCCTGAAAATTAATGATATTGGATGGTGAACTATTTCTGTTTTATTTTAAGTAATCTCTGGTCATTTGTAGTATACATTTTTAATCATATCTTTATTTCTAAAATAAGTTCTGTATACAAAATTATATATACGCTTATATTACATACCTACAGAGCATATGTATTTAGAGAAACTATTTTATATGTGTCCATTCCAGAAGAAAAGTTTCCTTTGCTCCATATAAACCTTTTTTTCTAAATAACAACCTGTCATCTTCAATAGATAAGCCATCTTCTTTAGTCTTTGCAAATTATACAATTATCTTCTGCTCCCTCTGTTGACCCATTGTCCTTATTTTGCTTCTAAAATATTCATGATTTCTTCAAGTACTAGTCTACCCCTTTTAAGCACTGGGAATTACCAATGTGATGAGAAAAAATTTGAGTGGAATTTTTTGTGTATTGGGCAGGAAATTCCAAAGGCTTTCCTTCAAGGTAGATAAATGGCTAAGCTTCTTTGCCTCTTTTAGAATCATGATTTCGTAATCAAAATCATGTCTGCATGTAGAATATTCACAGAACTCTGGAAATTAATCCAACTCCAGTCTTCATTATATTTGGTCGCAGTCTGGTCCGTGCCCAAGGCTGACAAGATCCTCCATCCCTTGTCTGGTGTCTAGCTTCTGGTTGCATCCTCATGGTCCTGTCTTCTCTTTCTGTTTCTATTCTCTCTGCTGGGCCAAGTCAGTTGTACCCCTTCCACCTTGTCTCCAAGTCCAAATATTTGTAACTATTTGCCTGTTGGTATTTCCCCCCACCTCTGTAGTTTTCTTTGTCTTGTGGATAAACATGCCCTTTAGTCTTGGCTTTAGGGAGGAAACTGAGGCAACCAGCACCCATCATGTCCCGTAAAACTGCATGGTCAATATCAGCTTGCTCTTGTTTCTGGGCAATCTGTAGACAGTAAGCAAGGCAGCACAATCCTCTCTCTTTCTGAAGTTAAGCGCAGTGAAGATGCATAGTAAACATGTGTTGAGCTGGATTGAGTTTTAGGGCTCTGTAGAGACAGAATGCATCCTACTTTAGTTTGTGCTGAGAAAAAAAACACCTGATTTTTCTAGGTGGGTTCAGCTGGAAACAGCCTCTGCATCATTCCCCAGTCTGTGCTCAGTCACTCTTAACTGTTCCCGTGTCCCTCCAAGCTCTCCTGGAGACAAGTTCTCCATCACCTCACCCCCCAAACCACTCTGGGTTGCCCTCTCAGCTTCCCAGGTGCTTTGTTCCAGTTGGCACTTTTCGACCTTGAGTTTCTGTTAAGTGCTGAGCTCTGGGCCTTGTGCTCCTTTTCATGTTTTAGTTACAGGCTGTCACTGGATTCTCATAAGGCAAATTGGCCCCAACTCTCTTAAAAAACAAACAGCCTCTCCTAGCGCTACAAAATAATTATCTCCAAAAGGGAATGAGGCAGCCCATCCATTGTCAGTCCTAAATGACATCATGGCTGGTGTGCAGTGTTTAGAAGATTAATAACATCTGCTTTTTAAATCACGGTTGGTCGCAGACCCCGGAGCTCACATCAAACATATGGGGTGCTTTGTATGCACGGCGTGCAGGGGCGCTCTACCCAGCCAAGGCCACAGACGGGAGAAAAGGCTGCAATCATAACACTCACTTCCTTTTATTGCTCCACAAGTTGAGCTGGTAGTGACCTCTCGGCACTTAACAAGCCCCCGTTTACCAAAGCTGGGCTGCGGTACTGGTGTTCTTATTTCTGTTTAGCTTACAGTAAAGCTAGAGATGCAGAAAATGAAGCCTCACTCACTGGCCATGAACACAGAGACAAAGAAATCAGGGTTCAAAGGCAAGAAGCCAGATTTGCAGAGGGCGCTCTTTTTGTTTTGCTTTGCTTTTGTGTTTGTTTTTGTTTTGGAGACACATCTAACAGTGCTCTGGGCTTACTCCTGTCTCTGTCCTCAGGGATCACTCCTGCAGGACTCGGAGCCCCTAGGCGATAATGAGAATCGAACCCAGGATAGTGCCTTACCCGCTGGACCACCTCTCTGATCCAAAGGACACTCTTTAGAGTTCTCCAGTCTGCACCCAGCTTCGACTCACATTGGGCCATTGATTGATGAAGGCAACCGCCTTCCCATACACACAAAGCCTCACTCTGGAGACTGGGATTAGACTGGAGCTCCACGCACTCGCTGTGGGCTAAGCACATGTTCCTTTCTTGTGTTGAGTGTCCTATGTGATTCCTGAGAGTAGGGACTTGGCCGGCACAGCTCTTGGGACCCAAAACAGACACTGAGAAACAGAAATGGAAGTCCATGACACCTTCATTTTCTAACACTCTTGTTTGAGGGGTTTCCTTTCTTTTCCCTATATTCTGGGGTGAGAGAACTCGGCACCTGGTCCTTACTTAGTCTTTCAGGGAGGTTTCAGTGAGAGAAAAGAGAAGGACTGAGGTCAAAAGCAATGACCACTGCTGGGATGGGGACTGAGAGATAACACCAGGATTAAAGCATTTACCATGAATGTGGGAAACCCAACTCAGTCCCTGTCCTTGTCACCCACCCTAGTAGCAGTGGAGCAGATAATTTAAGAAGCATCAGGGGAAATGCAGAAATCACACTCACCTCCCTCTCCCTCTCCTGTGAGGACAGGAGGCTAGGAGCTGCGGGGAGGAAGGGAGTTATCTCCTGAACCCTAAGTGTGGGAATGAAGGATGCGCATGGATGGGGGCTGAGGAGGCATCTTCCACTCTCATTGGGTCCATCTCCTAATCTCTTGGAGACTGGCAGGGAAGGATGGAGACAAGCAGAATCTCCTCCAACCACATTGTTCTGTGCCTAAACTGATGCAGTGATACCGCTGAAAGAGGTAGGTCACCACCTGCCAGTGAGGTGGGTCCGGAGTAAGCATGATGGCTTCATAATGTAGGTACAGGAAAAAGTGGGGGTTCAGAGGTGCCCTGAACCCCACCTATCCTGGGGGGATGTGCTAGAACCATTTACAAACCCTTGCATTGGGAGGAAAGAGCAGTGTGCAATGTGGATGGAACACTACAAAAACCATCTCCTGGCATGCCCATTCTTTTCACTTCAATCCAGAGCAGGGGAGATGTGTGCTCCTGGCTCAGTCACCCAAGGCAGGAGGAGGCAACCTATGTGACCTGGGGTCTTCAGACTTTGCACTCAGGTGAGACACAGCTGCTGAAACACCGCAAAGGATGGAAAGCAAGACTGCTCCTTCAAAGGGGATAGATAAGCCAGGAACTCATTGTTGGCCATCTTCTGTGAGTTTGGGGAAGGGAACTCTGAAACCTGCATATCCTTTGAGACCTCAAATAACCAACAGGCCAATTGTGCAGAAGAGAAAGAGCCTAGAAAGGAAACGAGAAGCTCACCCCGATCCCCATGGGTGTGAATGTTCAGAGACACAAAGTAGAGAAGAAGGTGGAGACGCTCAGGGAGGGACTGGAGACCCTTCTAGAATGGGCTACAGAGGTTAGAGTTTATTCTGAAAAACTTTAGGCAATGATGGTAAAATTCAAATAGGGAGACATCATACACCAGGAACAGGGAATCAAGCTCACCACTTTTGTCAATAAAGTTTTATTGGACACAGTACCACCAATGTTCTTAAACCAGAGCTATAGCACTGTAGCACTGTCCTCCCGTTGATCATCGATTTGCTCAAGTGGGCCCAATAACGTCTCCATTGTAAGACTTGTTACTGTGTTTGGCATACTGAATATGTCCTGGGTAACTTGCCAGGATTTGCCGTGCGGACGAGATACTCTCGGTAGCTTACCGGGCTCTCCGAGAGGGGCAAGGAATTGAACCCGGCTCGGCCAGGCCGGCCTCATGCAAGGCAAATGCTTTACTGCTGTGCTATCGCTCCAGACCAGAGCTAGCAGACAAAACTAAGCGATGGTGACAGAGATCATAGAGGAGGTAGAGCCATGCACTCTACCCTCTGCTCTTTTCAATAAAGTGTCTCTCCACAGAACTTGAGGTGAGTTCAGAGGAGCTTTTAGTTTATTTAAGAAAGGTCAATCTCAGGAGCTGCAAGAGTTTACTTCGGTCAAGCTGCTGGAAAGGAATAAAGATACGCATGGTACATTGGGACAGGTAATGCTGCATAAATAGGTAAAGAAAAGACTATGTAAGGCTCACAGGCCAGATGGGCACAAGGAGCTCAGCAGAAGACACAGTAGGTGAGATAGACTCATCCTGTGTCAGGCTTCCTACTCCTCCATTCACAGGCACACATGGCTCAGAGATGGTGAGTATCTAGCTCTGGGATACACAGCACTCCCTGACAGCTCCCAGACTCCAGCTCTGGTCTCTGCAAATCCACGGGTCCCCTGCACAGGGTCCGGCTTGGTGGCTCGGGGGCCCACAGATAGGCGAGGTGAGCTGGAGGGCATTCGAATCACCGTCCTCTGGTTTCAGACTGTGTGAATTTTCATTGCCCAGGTTTCGCTATGAGCTGGGTGTTCTGTCAGCCCTGGGCCTCACAGGAAGCCTGGTCTGAGCTTGGCTGGCCTTGGGGGAAACTGTCAGAAACCGCGGGGCAGGACCCAGTTTCTAGGTCCCGTCAGAGCACTGGCCGGGGCTCCCGGTCCCCTTTCCTCTGGGCTAGCGCCCAGCCAGCCAAGCGTGTTTCATGTCTCCTCGGCTCCTTTCGGGTTTCACTCTGAGCAGCGCATCCCCCAACATTGGGGCCCAGGAGCCGGGTGTGAAATGCAAACACAGAACCCACAGTGCAAGCAGGGATGGACCCACCCGGGGCCCTGGGCTCAGCAGGAAGCAGGCCCTAGGATCCTGGAGGGGAGGGGAGGTCTGAGCCTGGAGCCCTGACTCCAGACCTGAGATCTATCAGCCCACATCTAGTGTCTAGAAGCATGGAACTGGGGTCTGCAATGCCGGAGCTGGGGTCTGTAGGCCCGGAACAGAGCTGGGGTCTGTAGTCCAGAGCTGGGGTCTGTAGGCCCAAAACTATGGTCTAGAAGACCAGGGCCTGGGATCTAGAAGCCCAGACTTGGGATCCAGAAGCCCAGAGTTGGGATCTAGAAGCCCTGAACTGTGGTCTAGAAGCCCAGTACTTGTATGAGGATGTAACTGGGGTCTATAAACTCAAAGCGAGGGTATATGTGCCTGGATTTGGGGTCTGGATGTCTTGCCTGAGCTGGGGCCCAGAAGCTGAGGACCCGGATCACAGAGTAGGGTCTACACCAGGCCCTGACACAACTGCTGATGTCACCTGGTTGCCAAGCAGAGAGTCAGGCTCCGGCTCTGCAGGGACCTCTCAGGTCATCTGGCTCAAGTAATCCAAGAGGGCTGATGTGGTCTCCATAAGGCCGCGTGGGACAGATAGCAGGTCTTCATTCCCCAGCTCTTCCCACTCCAAACACCTGCCGTTTCTCCAGTTTTCAGAGGCAGATCTCGCAAATGCCAAAGGGTCGACCTGAGCTTTGAGCGAGTTAGTGTCTGACCCAACCAGAGCCCAGTCGTGCCGTTTGGTGCAGAAACGCCCACACCCGCCCCTGGAGACACCCACGGTCCGTGCTGGTGCCCCTGCGTCGCCTCTGATTTGAGCCTTTCTTGTAAACCAAACCAGGAGAAAGGGACTTCATTAATACTTATTACACCTTAGATAAATGAACAGCAATTTTCTCTGCTGTAGGCTGGCAACTTTCCCAAACATCTGGTCAGGGCCGTGCTGCCTGGCCCTCCCACCCCTCGGAGGAACAGTTGGGGCTGCTCGAGCTGGGATCCTCGGGGCTCCCCTGGGAACAAAGCTACCTAACACGCTGTCTGCCAGGCTCGCTCGGTACCTGCAACACCTGCTTCCCGCCACTGAGCTGCCACTCAAGAGGGGCGATGGAGCATGGGAAAGTGAGAGTGGGGGAGTTTGGGGGGGGGAGGCGCATGGCAGGAGCTTGGGTAGAAGTGACATGGGCCCACGGGGAGGATCCAGGGAGGGGAGGGAGGGCCTTGAGGCAGCCTTGCACGTGCAGAGACCTCTGGGACAAGCATGATGTCCCCAGCCCTGAGTGCAGACCGGCGGAGTTGCTGATGCTGGGCAGGGCTCAGCAGGTTGGCTTTGTGCTGGGCTGCCCCACAGTGGTTGAGAATGGCCATCACCTGGAGCACTCAAGGGGGCTGAAAAGCCATGGTCACCCTGGACTTTGTGAGGCTAATGTGGGTTCTTGTAAACCTTCTGCGGACTTCCGGTGGATTATTCTCATCCAACAGAGATAGGCACATGGAGGGACAGGGCCAGGGGGCAGGGACCCAGAAACCTTTATATGAGGTTTAAGAGACGCTCCCAGGTTGGAGTGCCCACGCTCCATGAGGGAGGTTGGGTTCCATCCCCTCCACTTCACAAACCCCTAGCCCCTGGAAGTAATCCCTGAGCATGGCCTGTGGATACCTGAAATAAGAATTCAAGTGGAAGAGAGCCTGAGATGGGCAGACGTGCCGTGAAATCGTCCCTGTGATTCAGATTCAATGAATCTCCAAATACAGTGGCCGCACTGCCAGAGGGAGAGCTCTGTGGTCAGAGGAGAAGAGTTGGGGGGGCCCTTGAACGTCTCTGCGGGGGGTCTCTTCACTTGCCCCTGCGGGCACTGGGTCCTCTTAGCTAAGAGCCTGTTACTTTTCTGAGACGATTAAGTCAGAAGCAGGGATGAATCTTGAATGGTCATCAGCTGGCTTTGTCCATCGGCTCAGCAGAAAGACACTTTGCCAGCTTCCTGTGCACAGATTGCAACCATGGGGGGCAGGAATCGACTTTGACCTTGTCCCCAAGGCTGAGAAGGATCTTCCTGGCTAACCACAGTCCTCCTGGCTCCCAAGCACTCAATCAGGCTGCCACCCGCCAGGGAACTGCAGTAACCACAGCACATTTCAGAGCTGAAAGAGTCGCGGCTGGAACACCCAGCATGTCCAGGCACCACCTGACCAGCCAGGGAGGCGGGTCCTGGACTCAGGGTTGACACAGCAGCACCGTAACCACACAGAACGGTGAGGGGGCAAAGATCAGATAGGCCACCAGACCCGAAAGCACACTTGTGTCGGCTCTGAAAGGGTCTTCCAAAATGTCATTCTTCATAATTTTATGGCACTATCCTCTTGACGATTCAACATAATTATTATAATTACTATTTACACTTTACCCGGTTAATTGTATTTTTCTTATATTTATGGCTATTAAATGGTAATGAGATATTATCAAATGCCAGGGTTTTCTAATAACTTTTCAAAAATAATTTCAGTTATGTCAAACATGTTTTCACAATGTGAAGGGTGCCGTTTGTAGGTTTGTAGGAATCCTTTCTCTTACAAGTGACCGATGTCATTCATTCTTTATTATCATCTGTCATATTATATTGATTATACATTTTGTCTACTGGGTTTTTGAGAGAAAATGAATACAAACAATCAGGTACACAATTTTATGAGAAATAAAACTGGCCTTACAAAATTTTCTAGGGAGACACAAATCTTTGTGATTCAGGCATTTTACATGTGAAGTTGGTGAACCCGAAGAGGCTTCAGGAAGTATTTGAGTCCACGTGTCACCACAATTAGCCAAGAGCCCCAATCGGTGTGTTTGATGTACTGATCTCTAAGTTCTTACTCATTATCTTTACTCTTCTTTTTCTTTACTTTCTTATTTTCTAACAAAAGTGAAGGCCTCATACCTGTGCATCCACCCTATGCTCAGATTGAGTACAAACCTGCTCCTCAACTGAGCTGGAATGATTTGCATTTCACTGAGGTATAATTCTAATCAAGGTCCCCACCACAAAGGCCCTGAACAAAGGCAAATAGCAAGGTGCAACATCTTCTAGTTGGGAAGCAGATTCCCTCTTTTGGTCCTGAGGAGTTCACTCCTAGTGACGATCAGTCAACTAGGCCTGTGGTTCAATGCATAACCAGAGCATGTGTGGGGCTGGAGCAATAGCACAGTGGGTAGGGCATTTGCCTTGCACACAACCAACATGGCCGACCCGAGTTCAATTCCTCTGGCCCTCTCAGAGAGCCCGGCAAGCTACCGAGAGTATCGTGCCCACATGGCAAAGCCTGGCAAGCTACCCGTGACGTATTCAATATGCCAAACACAGTAACAACAAAATCTCACAATGGAGATGTTACTGGGCCTACTCGAGAAAATCAATGAACAATGGGAGAACAGTTACAGTGACAGTGGTGCTGTTTGAGTCTTAAGGTGCCAGGGATCACCAGGGCGATCTTCAGTGGCATGTGAGGGCCCTCTGGGGTTGTGTCTGGTAATACCCACTGGGCATGCACCCTACTCCCTACTTTCATACTATATCCCCTGCCTAGGAGACACATTTCACAGGAATCATTATATCTGCAAATACCACCAAGAGGTCCAAATTCTGAATGGTCTCTGAGCAACATGCACCCTTTGAGCTGTGCCACACTACACTGGCATGGGAAAGGAAGTCTCCCACCACATCAGATTGCCTGGAAGCCAAGGCCAGTGGTCCTTGCTTGCCCAGGAAGCTGGGAATTCATCCCATGCCTTCTCAGCCCAACATCCCTACTCTTCTCAATTTCCTAGGTCCTCCTTCCTCTTCTAGAGAGATTCAGCCCAGTGAGGATGAAAGCCTCTGGCCGCCTGCCATGTGGGGTCAGCAGGAAGGAAGTGCATCTGTGGTGGTGGTCACCATCTTGCCTCTGGCTTTTGTGTCTGCTCTCTTTGAATGAGTCTTGTCCTTCAGAACCTCTCTACTCCCGATGGTCCTTCTGCCTCTAAATCTCCCGTGGCTTTCCCAATTATGCCCATAGAATTGAGACCTTCAACCTCCCTTATTTTAGGTTCAAATTGTGATTCATTTCTTCAGATTTGAAGCCTCATGTTTCAGAGTGATGCTTTTCTGCATGTGTGTGTTAGCCAGGTGTCCTAGACAGGTTCAGGAATCAGGAAACCCAGAGGGTGTGGACACAATGGTCCCTGGGTTTGGAAGGATCTGAGACCTCAAATACCAGAGCTCACCTGTGAGAAGTCTCCTCCAAGAGTCTTGTCATCACCAGGAATGCGCCCAGCAGAGAAAGTCTCATCTCTGGGGACCCGAGTCCTTGCAGTTTCCTCACAGAAAAGACTGGGCAGCAAAGTGTCCCCCAGGGGAGCCCCAAGATAGTGAATGGCATCACAGTTGAGCAGGAAACTTGCAGTGGCATCATTTAAAGTGCCTAGGGCAGGGGTGCCAGGCTGGGCCAGCAGCAGTGGGTGATTCTCTGAGCCATTAAGGTGCTTTGGAAAGATTGACAAGCATTTGATACTCAAAAATCATGACTTTTCAGGTACTTGACTTTGGGCACCAGAGAGAAATAAAATAATGTTCTTTTTAATTCTATTTTTTAAGTTTTCTTGAATATATATTTTTAGGGATGTGTTGGGGAAGGGTGCAGTGAATATTTATCAGAGGACAGACTTCCTATTTCCAGACATTTTTTAAGTACCATGTTAAAATGACAAGGTAGCGGGTAGGGCGTTTGCTTTGCATGCAGCCAAAATGGCCAACCCTAGTTCGATTCCTCCGCCCCTCTCAGAGAGCCCAGCAAGCTACCGAGTGTATCTTGCCCACATGGCAAAGCCTGGCAAGCTCTTCGTGATGTATTCGATATGCCAAACACAGTAACAATCAAGGTCCTCACAATGTTACTGGGCCCACTCAAGCAAATCGGTGAACAATGGGAGGACAGTGACAGTGACCCCCAAACCTTATGAGCTGAGGGGGAAAAGACACTTGGGCAGGCTTGCTCACGCATGTCAATGTATAGTAATATTCATATTTAACTCATGGTTTTCTGTATTAATTCTGCATCTTACATAATGCACACAATTGTAGGAGCCTTGGCATTAGAGTCAACATGATTGCTTTCTTAAATGTATTTTATCTCCTGGGGCTTCCCCATCAGGGTTCACTGGGCCACTCCCAGCTCTATTAAGCTAATACAGCTAAAAAACTTGGACCTGGTGATCTGGCATAACTCAAACCCAGAAGTGCCAGGGTCCCCAGGATTATCACCAGCAGGGTTGCTGGGGAAAGGGACATGAACAAACTTTGGGTCCTTGTGTGTGCAAGGTAACCACCAACCCAAACTGGAATGACCTCCACGTCACTGATAAACATGATTATCGTTCTGTATACTTGTTCAGTCTCAAAGCCCAAGTACAATAACTAGCATTGCAATACAAAGAATTTTTTTCTGGTATAGTAGAATGTTTGTGGAAGAGAGTTTATATCTGTGAGAACATTCTGCCCTGATGGTAGAAGTCACTGGCTATCATATAAGCTTTGATTTAAGGATTCTGCTTTTCTTTGGGGGGTTTAGACCACACCTATCTGTGCTCAGGGCTTCCTCCTGACTCTGTGCTTGGGGATCACTATTAATGGTGCTTAGGACACCCTACGTGGTGCCTAGAACTAATTCTGGGTGACTGCATGCAAGGCAATTGCCTTATCCATTGTACTATCTCTCCTACTGGGAACTTGCACTTTTTCATGTCTCTGCAATGTCATCCTTATAAAGGGAATAACAATAATAACAACAATACTAATAGCAATAAAATATGAGTTATTATAACAATAATAACTATTATTATGCTTCTTTCATATAATTGTTTGGAGAATTAATATCCTCGTGATAAAACAAGAAATGTTACTCTCTGTTATAAATTAGGTCAAAACCCAGATTGGGTGCATTGGTGAAATGAACTAACAAATGTTTTTAAAAAGGAAATGCATATTGACAATTGCTGCATGTATTTACTTCTTATTGTAGCTATTTCTGTCTATATATCACGCTAGTTATCTATCTCCCATCTTGTTCCAGAAATAATTTAATGTGGTCTATTTAATATTACTATCTTGTTTTATGATTCATTTTCTAGTCAGCCCTATTCAGACATATTATTTGCTGGAAATAATAATTATAGTGATTTCAATATAAAATAGAGCATACGTGTATTGTTGATTTCCTTCTAGGAAGCTGTCATCTGCTTGGAGGTTTAATTGCTGGCATTGACAAGAGTTTATGAGACAATGAGTCTAAGGTGAACTCTCTATGTAGCCACAGACACACACTTCAAAAGAGGGGGAAAAGCAAGAAAGTCCATATTTAAAAACAAATCCACAAATAGGCGATAGTGTTGGCACCAAAAACCTCCATCACATCCCTGGATCCAACAATGCTGGATTCAGGGTCAAATTTTCCTGCACAATCCTATGCAGAATGTAGAATCTAGGGTGCTGGGGCCACAGGTTAGAATCTACAGGTCCTGGAAACTTCTGCTTCTTCATGCTGAAAGGATCTTCCTAGATGCCCTCACCTGCTCTCACCTCATGACCAAAGTGAGGTTTCCTGAACAGAAGACCTGGACCCTGCTGGTGGGCTCGGGCAATAGAGATCTCGTTGCTAAACTAGGGGAAAAGTATCCATGTGGGACCCAGAGAGAGGTATCAGGTGGAGGGATGAGAGGGTTACTGGGTTCAGGAGATCATGCACTCGCCACCCATGCAAGGAACTGCTCCCAGCTGGGCCCTATATCTTCATTGGTCCAGGGGAGCAGTCTTCCTCACTGCTCTGAGAAAGGCGGAGACAATAAGAGAAGCAATTAAAGGGGTGCATCTAATGGATGAGGGGCTTCCATCATCCATTCCCTGTTTCTCCTGATCGCTACCAGCTTCTGACTTAAAAACCTGAGGATGGCCAATATTGAAAAAAGCAACACCTTCTGGTGAAAGTGACTCAATGCAAACCTAAAAGGCATCCATCACCCGAGAGACAGGCAGAGGCCCTGCATGGCCACATATGCTGGTGTTCCTGTTAGGTAGATGGATTTCCCCAGCATTATGTGACAGTGATGCACCCAGAAAGCAGTCCCCTCTGGTCTTAGGTGAGAAAGGGAGAGCATGGTCCGCCTGCCTCCCCCCTGGACTTCATGCCAGGATTGCCTTGACCAGAGCTTGGCTGGAGACCAATCAGCATCTATGGTGGTAGGGCTTACAGTCTTACAGTGGGGTGCATTCTCCCGCCCTCCCCCCACCCCCAGCCCCCAGTCCTGGCTGACCTTGCATGAAACCAGGTCAGCACATTTCCTAGGCTGGCCTTCAGGGGAAGTTCACAGACCCTTGAGTTGGAAGCGGACAGCTGACTAAGTACTATCAATTCATAGTGAAATTTACACCTGCCTCCTCCCTCTGGTTCCATCAGCTGCAGAACATTTGACGCTTTGTTCTCGGGCACTAAGGTGTCTGTGTAGTCGGAGGAGTTGGGTTTCACATGGGGGCCAAGGTAAGTCTCAGAGGGTCTGCTTTCTCACCTGGGAACCTCTTCTTGCTCTAGTACTTTGTCAAGAAAGAGGGAGGGGAGGTGTCATCGTGACAGCTGGAGTCTTGGGAAGGCTAGAATCTAGTTTTGTTTTGGTATTAACTCTCACCTCCAATGAACCCCAAGGACAGCAACCAAAGGAAGTCCTGACTGTGTACTCTCAATGGACGTTTCTCATGCGTTGGATGAGTGGCTAAAGGATGACCCAACTCCCTTGGAAAGATGAGCTTGTTCCAGGTGGCAGATCTGCCTACAGCAGCTGTGGAGTGGGGAGAAGCCTGACACTCTAGGTTTCTTGGACAGAATACCATGTTTTGGGTGGAGTTTCCCATCTGACATCTCTCTTCCTCCCAAATCATGGTTCGGCCACTAATTCTCAGTCTCTTTTTATATATTCTGGACACAGGAATGGCCAAGGGGAGTCAGTTCCTGCTTTTGGTGGCAGGGGATGGGAGGGCAGGGGGAGCTTGTAGTGGAGAGAGTGGCAATAAGGAATACACCAATGAAATGTGGTGTGTTATTGTGGCTGAACTAAAAGCAGTTGAATGTTTCCCAGGAAGCTTTGGTGGGGTGTGTGTGGATACGACAGAATGGGTTTGGGACTGAATGGGTTTAGCCCAGGAAGATTGGGAGAAGTCGATGAATTAAGAGGTTGGACTGGGGTAAGAAGTGCCTGAATTATCAGTCTTGACTTTTGACTCTCTAGGGTTATAACTAAAGACGCATTATTTAAACTCTCTAAACTTCCTTGCTGGTGAAATAGAGAAAATAAGAGTGACTTTCTCATTGGGTTCTAGGGAGAGTTAATCGAGGAAGCGCTTGGTATAAGCTCAATGAGTGGGTGGATTATGATTAACATGCCCATGCCATAGTTAAAAGAGAAACTGAGATCCAGAGAGACGGCACAGGCCAAAGGCCTGGCATGTTTGCACAGATTCCTCAGACTAGAGGTACCTGCCCTGACATGATGTACTACAAACACTCAAATCTGCGTGTGAGCTGTGTCTTTCTGATGCAATTTGTCTTTTGTTTTGTTTTGTTTTGTGTTTGGGACCACACCCATCAGTGCTCATACTATATTCCTAGTAGGATTCATGGGACCATATGCAATGCCAGGGGATGAGCCTGAGTTGGCTGTGTGCAAGGCAAGTGTTCTACCTGCTAGGCTGTCTGTCTGTCTGTCTGTCTGTCTGTCTGTCTCTCTCTCTCTCTCTCTCACCTCAGATGCTGTTTGGAACATCTCTTGTCTTTTGGGTTACCAGAGATGCATCTTCATCATGGTTTTGCTTCAGAGGACAGGAGGTTAAGGACACAGCAGGGCATGCACTGACCCTGATGTGTGAGAGAGAATTAGTCAAATAGGGAAGCACGTGCAACCATGCCGTAGGGAAGCAGAACCCTGGGCTGGACGTGTGGATCGGAAAGAATGTGCAAGTGATGGCTGGTGATAATGAGGCCTTTGCAACCAGAGTAAGTGCTTCGGTTCTACTCTGCAGCCATCAGAGGTTACTGGTGTACTTTTAAAAATATTTTTAATTGAATCACTGTGAGATAGCTCATTACAAAGCTGTTCATGATTGGGTTTCAGTCATAGAGTGTTCCAACACCCATCCCTCCTCCACTGGTGTACATTTCTCAGTACCAGTGTCCCTAGTTTCCCTCCTCCCTACTCTCTCCCCCACCCCAGCCTGCCTCTATGGCAGTCACTTTCTCTCTCTCTCTCTCTCTCTCTCTCTCTCTCTCTCTCTCTCTCTCTTTTTCCCTTTCCTTTCTTCCTCTCTCCCTCCTTTTGGGTATTGTGGTTTGCAATACAGATACTGAAAGGTTATCATGTATAAGGATAATGACTTCTTAACTCCTTTCCAGAGTCCAGGAGGATTCTGGGAGGTGAAGTTTCTAAATCTCAGGCCTTCTATTTGTTCTGCTCTGGGGATTCCAGCATAGAGTTGGCAGTCAGACGAGCCACATAATTTGTGGGATCCAGAGGAAGAAGAAAATGCCCATGTTATTTATAGAGGCAGCACAGGACTTGTCTAAAAGTAGCAGAGTGTTTCTAGTTCAACTTCTTGGACTATTAAAATGTTAGACATCTGGCTGAAGAGATAGTATACAGCAGGAAAGGTGTTTGCCTTGCACATGGCTGACCTGGATTCAATCCCTAGCACCATATTCAGTCCTCTGAGGTCTGCCAGGAGTAATCCCTGTGCAGAGAGCTCCAAGTAAGCACTGAGCATTGCTGGATGAGACCCTCCAAAGAAACAAAACAAAAAGTTAAGGATGTATTAGGTAGGGGTTGGAGCGATAGTAAAGCGGGTAGGGCATTTGCCTTGCACACAGCCGACCAGGGTTTGATTCCCAGCATCCCATATGGTTTCCTGAGCACCACCAGGAATAATTTCTGAGTGCAAAGCCAGGAGTAACCCCTGTGCATCGCCGGATGTGACTCAAAAAGAAAAAAAAAGAATTTATGAGCTAGTTGTTTAATCCAACTATTATAAAGAATGAGATAGCACAGGGATGAAGGCACTTCTCTTGTATGAAGCCTTCCTGAGTTCTATCCTTGGCATTGCATAGTCCCCCCAATACCGCCAGGAGTAACTCTGAGAACCACTAGGTGTGGCCCTAAATATCCCATCTCCAAATTGATGCCTATAAACTTATAATTAAGTTAAATCAAAACAGGGGAAGGGGGCTGAGGTGACCTTCTGCTTTTGTAGGATATATTTGTCTTTTCTTCTATGACAACAATGACAAATTTTCCCAGAAGGGAGATTGGTTTGGATGCTTTGTTTGTGAACTGCCAAC
The DNA here is from genome assembly GCA_028565675.1 of Sorex palustris. Lineage (NCBI taxonomy): Eukaryota > Metazoa > Chordata > Mammalia > Eulipotyphla > Soricidae > Sorex > Sorex palustris. Next base: position 21,583,545 of record JAOXYA010000019.1, on the reverse strand, counting down.
CAAAAATACAATGCTTCAATATTTTGATTTATGAGAAACGGTCTCGTTCATGATGTTCCATTCACTCTCAATGGAATGAACATCTTCAAATGCAACAGTTATATATACCTAGGTCGAGAAGTCAATATGATGAATGACCTGGCGCCTGAGTTGCGCAGGAGGAAGAGAGCGGCTTGGAACACCTTCAAGAGGGTCGAAGCGTGTTGAAGAAATAGCTAAGAGGACGAAGAACCTCTGGCTCCAGGTGTATCTCTTCGATTCCACATTAACATACACCTGCATTAACATACACCTCAGAGACCTGGGCCCTACAAAAACAGGATGAGAACATTATTCGGGTCTCCCAAAGAGGAATTGAAAGAGCTATGCTTGGAGTATCATGCTTCACTCAAGTG
>JAOXYA010000019.1:21555619-21571602 GCA_028565675.1 Sorex palustris | reverse complement strand
AGAGGGGCGGAGGAATCGAACTCGGGTCGACCATGTTGGCTGCGTGTAAGGCAAACGCCCTACCGCTGTGCTATCGCTCCAGCCCAGCAAACCACGTACAAGACCTATTTCAAATGCACCCCAGGGCAAAGAGATAGTGCAGGGTCAAGACCCTTGTCTTGCTTGCATGTAGCCAGCCTCAGTTCAATCTCTAGTCCTGCCCAGTCCCCCAATCACCATAGGATGTGATCTCTGAGCATGACCTCTGAGCACAGAGCTGGAGTCAGCCCCTAAAGCACTGTTGGCTATGGCTCAGATCCCCACTTCAAAATCAATAACATCCAAGATTTAAATAAATGCACTGTAGCACTGTAGCACTGCCCTCCCGTTGTTCATCGATTTTGCTCGAGCGGGCCCAGTAACGTCTCCATTGTGAGAATTGTTGTGACTGTGTTTGGCATATCAAATAGGTCAAGGGGAGGTTGCCAGGCGAGAAACTCTTGGTAGCTTCCTGGGCTCTCTGAGAGGGGGGGAGGAATCGAGCCTGGGTTGGCCAGGTCAGCCGCGGGCAAGGCAAAGGCCCTACCGCTGTGCAGAAAGAAAGAAAGAAAGAAAGAAAGAAAGAAAGAAAGAAAGAAAGAAAGAAAGAAAGAAAGAAAGAACTGCAGACTCAATAAGAAGTGTTAGGCCACTGTGGTCCCCTAGAACTTTGTGCCACAAAGACACGTCCTGGAGCTGAGCTGACGGGCTCAGTCACTGCCACACCAATAAAGTGCTGAGCTCTTGAGATGCGAGCAGGACACGGAGAAATGGCACCCTTAACTGCTGTTTGCATTCACGGACATGGACATAGCTGCAGGTGACCGGAAATTGCAGGCAACCCTGAGTAAAGTTCCACGCCAGGGAGGAAGCGGTATTGGGGGCGGGGGGGGGTCGTTAAACTCTCCCCTTTCTGACCCGACCCATTCAAGGAAAGTCACAGTTGTGTCTGGAATTTCAGGATTTATTATTCTGATTGCCAGGGAGTGGTCAGCCACTGTGCCTTCTCTTCTCTTCCAGTGACTGGTGGGACCTTGAAGAGCAAGGGACAGTGGATGCCACCACCGGAAGCAGCGCCCTTTGTCCACACTCTGCCTCGTGCCTGGTCCCCCTCACGCTCAGGAGTGTCAGTGATCTGACGGCTCCCCACAAGCCCAGCTAATGCAGGGATGGCTGGAACCAGGTGGGCATCTGCATATCCTTCTCAGCCCGGCAGTGCCAGGATCGTGTGGGGAGAAACAGGGCGGGCTGTGGGCACAAACTGTGAGTCTGTTCCCTCAGTCTGAGGTGCCCAGAGTGTCTGTCCCCACCCAGAGACCCAGGGTCCTTACAGCACCCAGATCCCACAGAATTGGGACACTGCCTTGCAAGGGGAGGAAGGGAGCCTTTGAGTGCCCACTGGGGATACTGGACACGGGGTGAAGGGAAATTGTGGGGGCCCACATTATATGCTCAGCCTGTCACACTCAGAAAGGACCTTTGTGGGCGCCTCAGTCCCCGTCAGGTACCCGACATTCCTAGACTAAAGCGTCCGCTCCCCAGAGGGGTTATTTACATGTAGTCAAGCAAAGTTTCCCGCTTCTAAAGAGAGAGGCTTTTTAAATCATATTACAAAGACTTCGGGCCGGCTTCCTAGACATCAAACAGCACTTCACATCGTATTCTGATGATTTAATGGTAAAGAAGCCAGGAGCACGTGAATTGCTTCTCGCTTCCACCACCCAGGGCTGGAAAACTTGGGACGGAGCCTCCTAGGGAGAAGTCCATGAGGAACTTGGTGCCTTTGACACAAGTTTTGAGCCACCAGAACAGGCCTTTGGGGGTGGGGAGTGAAGAGACAGTGTACCCTGCTATATATTTTTTATTTTTAAATTTTTAATGAATCACCATGATGTGCAGTTACAAACTTCCGTGAATATGTTTCAGTCATACAATAATCGAGTACCCATCCCCCCACCAGTGCCCATTCTCCACCACCAATGTTCCCAGTATCCCTCCTGCCAACCTTACCCCATCCCCTCTCCCCAACCTGCCTCCGTGGCAGGCATATTCCCTTTTACTCTCTCTTTGCTTTAGGGTGTTATGGTTTGCAATGCAGGTAGTAAATGATCAACATGCTTGGTCTATAGTCTACTTTCAAGTGTACCCTGCTACAGCTTCTTTTGTACACCCCAAGGAAATTATAGGAAAGGAATCTGCTTATAAATGAACTTGAGGTCCTGCCCAGCAGGAGTCTCAATGCAGTGGATGTCCAGCCTGTGTCTGAAGGAGGGAGAGCACTGGGCTCAGCTCTGGGGCACAGACCAGCAGCAAAGCTTGGAGGAACCCCTGGGCTCCTGCATGTCCACCCCCAGGGGACCAGTGAGGTCGGGCAAGGACCTTCCAGAGAGTAGAATAATCCCTCCATCCTGCCCCCAACAGCTGAACACAAACATGCACTGATATATAGGTGCACGCACTCAAAACGCTCACTTTCTCATACGCCCACACACTGTACAGTCACACACTCACATACTCAGATAGCACACAGACATGTCACACTGTCACCTGCTCATACACTCACATGCTTATATTCAAGTACTCACATGCCCATACATTCACATGCTCATACATTCACATGTCCATATGTTGATATGCTCACATGCTTGCATGTGCACACACATGCTGATACATACACACTCACATTCTCTTATCTTCCCATGCTCCTACATCCATTGGCCCACACAGTGCTCACAGGCGCACGCGCGATATGCTCACATGCTCACAGGCTCCGTGTTCATATGCCCGCACACTCATCTGTTCACAAGCTTACGTGCTCCCCCGCATTCACACGTTCACACGCTCACCCTCGGACACACTCACACAGATGTGGCCAGAGGAGGAAGCAGACTCTGGAGAATGGTCAGCACACAGCCAGAGGCAGGGGCAGTCTCTGAACATCCAAGCTCCTTTCCTCGGACCCTCCTTTCTCCAGCCAGGAAAGGAATTCCAGCTGCCAAGCTAGAGAGGGGATGAGAGGTGGTCACCAGCCTCTCTCCCTTTCTGGTCCTTAGCCCTGTCCTTCCCCATTACCCTCCTGTCCTCATTTTCCTTCTCTGCGCTTCTCTTCCCGACTTCGTTTCTCTCTGATTCAACCCCAGCACCTTGCTCCAATCAGCCCCGAGCCCTCTGGGCACACCGGCCAGGCCCCAGCATCCACCCATCCATCTCATCCCACTGTTGACAATGCAGCCCTCCAGCCCCCTCAAGTGACTTCCAGGAGGGGGGTTTGCCTGTGGACATCAGGGACAGCAGAGGTGGGGGGAGGTCCTGTGAGTCCATCTGGGTTTTTGTTGTTGTTCGCGCTCAGGGGCTCTTTCTCGCTTTGCACTCAGAGGACCACAAGGGGTGCCAGGGATTGAATTCAGCTGGTTGTGTACAAGACCAGTCCTTGCCCTAGCCTAGCCATCATCCTACCTCTCAAGCTCCAGGACCTTTGTCTCTGAGAGGCCCCATGGTGCGTTCCAACAATGGCACTGTCAGTCTCTGCAGAAGGAAGGCAGACCCAAGTGCACACAGAAAGCCGCCAAGTGCAGTGTCCACAGAAGCAGCCGCCGAGAGGACGCCCTGCCCAGGGCCCTCTAGAACAGAAAGGTGTAGCTGGTCTGCTGCTTGACCATCTGCCTCTTGGGTTTTCCAGGGAAGGAGGCTCAGGGGAGAGCCCTGCGTTTCCTAAAGGGGGCTTTGAGATGACGGGCTCTGTGAGGCTGAGAGACCAGGCAATAGGCCAAGTGCAGATTCTGCGTGCAGGAGTCTGGGTTGGACCCCCGCCCTGCTGGGAGTGACCCCTGAGCATGCAGCTGAGGCAGGGGTGAGGTCTCCTGTGCACTGCTGAGTGGCCCAACAGCTTTAGCCAAGGAAGAGGGCCCCCATTGGGTGGGGGAACTCAAACATAAAGCAGGTCTATAACAATGACAGTCTTAGAGGAAGAGGGCACAGCTGGAGAGGGCTGGTGTGTGATGAGTGGGATCTGTGAGCTGGATAGATGAGAAATCCCAACTCCTTGCACAAGGAGTGACTGGCAGGACTGCTCTGCGTCTTCTTCTGGGTACCTTTGTCTCCCAGAGAACCCAAATCTTGGGTTACCTCCTCAGCAACCTCCATTCACCGCAGGAGAAACTGATTCTCTCAGAATTCTGGGATCCCTGGAAGGAGTCATGTGGGGAGGATGAAGGGCAGAGACCACTCACACGCCTGTCACATTTCGTTTTCCCCTGCCCATACCACTTCTTCCCCCACTTCGCCTCTGCCTGTACCATCTCTCATGTTCTTTGACTTCTCTGTGGTTGCTCCTCTGACTTCACAGCCTCTGTCCTCTCCTGGCCCAAGTCTCTCCATCCCTCAAGCACTCTCCCCACTGCCAACTCCCCAAAGGAAGGATGTGATGAACCAAGTGACTTTATCTGGTCCAGGGATGGGGGCAGGATGATGAACAGTACTCAGGGCTCCTTCATCCATCACACATGACCACCAGGGCTGGTGTCTGGACCTGAGGACATGGGATATCCTGAATCTGCAGTACAGAGGACATCCAGGGTCACACCTGGCAGTGCTTGGAGCTTCTGGACTGCTGTGGTCACCACACTTGGCAGTGTTTGGGGTGCAGCAGGACCACCCTGGCATGGCTTTGTTATCTGTGTCTGCATCTCAGGAACTTCCCTCACATGTGGTTGACCCAGTTCGATCCCTGACACCGTATATAGTCCCTCGAGCATCCCCAGGAGTGATCCCTGAGCACAGAGTGAGGAGTAAGCCCTGAGTTCAGTCACCTGCCATATCACCCCAGATGCACCCGGTCTCATCTGATCTCGGAAGCTAAGCTGGGTTAGAACTTGGATGAGAAGAACTGAGTACAAGTCGATATGACCCAGAAAACTAAACTAAACTAAACTAAAAGCGGATCCCCAGGCAGCGGGGAGGGTGTTGAAGGACTGATGTGAGGAGCTGTGAGGGAATCTGAGGCAAGAAAGACTTAGAGGTGCTGAGTCTTACAGACCCAGGCGAAAGAGAGGGTCAGTGGGCATCTGGTGGTGTGGTGAGCCCCTCCCCTCAGCAGAGGAATGCAAGGAGCAAATGCCCCCCAGATGTAGTTCAAGATTTGCAGGAGTGGGAGGAAGGATGCTAGTGAGGTGACCGGGCCCCCATGGTGCCCGAAGCACATGCATTCACCCTCCTGCCTGGGTGATAGTACCGGGGGCTTTTCCCTGGTCAGGGGGTCATCTACACCAGCCCTGAGGAGCAGCAGTAGCTTGGGTAGGGTTCAGGGTACCAGCCAACTATGGAGAGCCCCATCTCTCAGTGAGTGCCAGGGTCCATGCCAGGGTACAAGCAGGACCCCATGTCAGTCCTGCCCATAGGACTGGAACTCTGAGAAAAAAATGCAGAAGAGGAACTTGGGTGGGCCAGCCACATATCCCAACACAGATGGGGCTAGAGGCCATGAACGTGGTTGTGGATGGCTCCATCTCTTTGTACATCAAAGGTCCTCAGCCCTGCACATCACTAGGCTGAGACCTGCACTCGACTGTCCTAATGATGTCAGACCAGCAGGCAGCTCCCAACACCGCAGCACGATCTCAGCTCAACAACATCCCCTATTTCTGCCAAGCGTAGGCCATTGGTCATTTTCCACTTTACAACCCCCAATGTGCCATTTCCTTGAGGAGAGGAGAGTGTGGCAATCATCATGGCATAGAAGAGCAAAGAGGCATCCTGGGTAAGGTGGTCTTGGAGAAGTGTGCTGGAATATGCCACAGCTGAGAATGGGGTCACGGCTCTGAGAATCCCTCGGAGCCCCAACACTGTGGAAGGAAATAGAAGCAGATATGAGCACACGCACACACACATACACACACACCACCACCACCACCACCACCACCACCACCACTACCACCACCATTCTGACTGGTGTTTGTGGTCACAGCTGCACCTATAGAGAGAGGTTTGTCCAGTCTGTGTCCTGGAGCTAGAGGTACATTCCCCAAATGTCCCTGTCCGATTCTCAGAGACGAGGGGGCAGAAGTTATCACAGAGAGGTGGCCCAGAGCCCTGCAGACATCAGTGTTTAACCCTTGATCTCTCTGACTCTCTTCCCACTGGCAACCACTCAGCCCCGCAAACTCAGTCTGTGTGCACTGGGCGTCCTGAACCCTTGCGGGTGGTCGCCGGCCTTCTTAGAGATGGAGATTTTGTCTTCATTGCTTGTCAGGAAAATGAGACTCTCCCAAATCTCTGAAACCAAGTTTGCTCGATGCCAAGGCCCGGCTTTCTCTGGGCCCTGTAATCGGCCCTGGGTACCACCTGTGTGCACCATCAGCCTCAGAGATGCTGGGTGACAGCCCGGGCGGCGGCCTGGCCTTCTGGAATCCACCCGCCCCTTCAGGAGAGAGGCCTGGCCCGCCCCTGCCCTTGCCGGCCCGTCTGGCGAAGGCTCCCCTCCGTCTGGTGCCCCCGGGGAGGGTCTGGACCTGTCACCACACTGCCCTGCCCAGCTCTGAATCTCCAGTCTCCCGGGAGGTGAGACCTAGGTAATAACCACACTAATGACAAAGCGCTAACTGAAGACCCGGTAACCTCCCGTGGTCCCCTCCCTTCCCGTGGCCGGGTAATGAAGCTGGGCAGACACTGGGGGAGTAACGGGATCCAGCTTGGGGTTCGCTAAGAGGTGGTTTGTGGTCAGGCGCCCAGCAGATGGGTTCAAATTACCTGGCTTTAATTTCCAGTAATTGGAGGACTAGATTTCCTCCAGCTCAGGGGACCTGCCACTCGGGGGGCTCTGGTGTCAGCCCTGGGGGTGCAGGAGCCCTGCCCCCCACCTGGAGGTGGGGAGGGGGTCGCAGGCAGGGGCCGGGGGCACAAGGAGGCCACAGAGAGGCGCGGGAAAAGGGGAGAGCCTGGGAGCAGGGGCCCTCAACCGTCCAGGGAAGGGGCTCAGAGATAGGATGTTCTTGCAGAATTCACGCAGCTTCCCCAGAAGGCATAGAGTGTGGCGGCAACCACGAAAGGCCAGATTTGGCCACGGAGCTCTCTCCTGCTTTTTTTTTTTTTGCTTTGGGGTTTAATGATCACAATATTGATGCACAGGCACATATTTCCAAATGCTCGCTTAGTCTGCCGTGATGCTCAGACTCCCGAGACTCGCTGGATTTCCGAGCGGACCTCCGGGGCGCTCTGTCAGTCTTTCACTGCAGCAGCTGCCACGGGGGCCGACAACCCTTGCCGCCGACCGCTTAGAGCTGAGCGTGCAAGGCCCAAGTCGGGCATGTGTGCAGAGGCCCAGGGCTGCAGCCGTGAGCTGGCTCCAGTCTCTGGCCCAGAGAGGCTGAACCATCTCTCGGAGTCTCTGAGTGCACACAGACACCATGCCCACGCTGCTCTGACACACGCTGGACCCTCCATGGCCCTCCACTGTGGACCCGTGACTGAGCACGGGGGAAGGATGAGACAATGTTCTGTGGGCACAAAGCCTGGAGAGGGGTGTGAACCCCAAACACTGTGCTCTCTTAGGGTGGTGGGGTCAGGCAAGAAGATGGGAAAAGAGATTGTTGCAGGGATAAAGGAAGCTGTGTGCGTGTGTGTGTCTATGTGTCTGTGTGTGCCTGTATGGTGTATGCAGGTGTGTTCATATACATATATACATGTATATATATGTATATATATGTATATATGCATACATACATATTTGTGCATGTGTCTGTCAATGTTATATGCAGGTATGTTCATATATATATATCTACATACATACATATATGTATGTGTCTCTGTGTGTGTGAGTGTGTGTCTGTATGGTGTATGCAGTTTTGTTCATATATGTGTGTGTGTGTTTGTGTGTCTGTATGGTGTATGCAGGTATGTGCATATATGTGTGTGTAATTGTGCTATTGTGCATGCTTATGTGTGTAGAAGGGCCTTACCCCCTGGCTGTGTGAACACACTTTTCTTCCTCAACCTGCTTTGCTCCCTGGGGCAGAGTCCCTGTCTGTCTGTGTGCATGTGTGTGTGTGTGCATGCTTGTATACATGTGTGTCATGTGTGTCTCTGCAATCTTTCCCCACAGTGGACTATTGTTTGGGGTCCTTACCTCCTGGGTGGGAGTGTGTGTGTGGGGGGGGGTTGGTGGCTGGGAGTTGGCAGAGGAGAAAGAAATGAGGGTGAGGCAAAACATCAGGTAATTTATTTGATTGGGGGGGGGAGCACCTGCTGGTGCTCAGGGAGCACTCTTGGAAGTTTTAGGAGACCCTACAGGGCACTGGGAATTTGAACCCATTGGGTTGGCTGCATGGAAGGCAAGTGCCTTACCTGCTGTAGACTTCTCTAACCCCTACCAGGTAGCTTGAGTAGAGCAGGGAAGATGGGTCCCAGGGCTGGAGTCCAGGCCCTGTGCCAGGCTCCAAATTCAATCCCCAGCAGACCTGGATGTGGCTGTGGACTAGCTCCAGTCATGAGTACCCAGGCCTGCAGTATCAATGCTGCCGGGATCTACTCAAGAACCCCCAAACAGCCCCAACTGAAAAAAAGAAAAAGAAAAAGAAGGCAGGTGAAATATCTCTCAATGCATCTTGAGGACTCCTGCAAGCTGAGTTACTTCGTATTTAGTGTTTATTCCGAGATGTCCTGTGGGAGAGAGATCCCACAGCTGGGAGAGAAAAGCAGCCCTTGTGCCCCAGGTTAAAGGCCGGTGGTCTGCTTGTGACTCACTGGACAGGCCCTTGACGCTTGTGGCCCAGGTCTCCATGTCCACAGAAGGACACTCCAGGCCCCCAGGGAGGCCGAGTGCGGGGACAGGCCCCCTCCACGTCTGCCCTTTTAGGGTCCCATTTCAGCTGCCCGACTTGTCCCTCTAGGTCCACAGGGATGGCCGAGGCCCAGGGCAGACGCATTCGGAGGGACCCGCTCCATGCTGGGCCGCAGACAGTTAAACCACGCTGCACCCACCTGCCCCTGGGGGCACCTCAAGGGCCTCATAGAACTGCTCCTGACCACAAAAGGAACCGCCAGTTCCTCCACACCCAGAGTCTGTGCAGCGGGGGAGGGTGACAAGCACACCAGGCCGGGTCCCTGCTGGCATGAGGGCCGCTGGCCCAGCTATCAGGTCCTCACAGATGGGCCCAGAAGGTCCCACCTGGCCAAGGGCCTGACTCTCTGCCCCCTGCCCGGCTCCCTGAGTCTCGGGTCTGAAAGAGACCCAGAGGCCAGGGGCGGGGGAGGGGGAGATTGCCCTGGGGAAGCTGAGAGGAGCCAGGGAAGGGACAACACGCCTGAGTCCCAATGCACACCCTGAAGGGTGTTTTCAGACTCTCCCACACTGTGGGGACCTCTAGGGACAGAATCTAGAAATACCCTAATAGCAACTCTCCTCCCTAAAGGCCCCTAATTCTGATCTTCCTTCCTCCGACAACATACATACGCATACACACACACACACGCCACAGACACACCACACATGTGCACATACAACATATACATATCAAACACATGCATATACATCAAACACATGTATGTATACACATACTACCCCCATACAGACACCACACATGCATGCACACACCATGCATATACCACACATGTATAGACACCAAATACACATACACACTACACACACACGCCCCACATCATTCAAATACATACACATATATTACACATAACATGAACATAAATTACACACAACACATATATCTTATATCACACACAGCATTCATACGGCATTATACATATTTGCTCACACACACACACACACACACACACTACCTAATAGAAATGGGTGCACATTCGCACACTCATACTCTCACGCACTCACACAAGCATCCTGTGATTTATTGTTTGGGAAAGGAGTCCAGTCCACCAACAGGGCTGACCGTACAGTTAAGCAGAATGTAACCGGGAAAGAGAGAGCTGGACCCCAGAGTCCCGCAAGCCAGCCACATGGCAGGGACAGCTCTGGGCCCTGACAGTCCAGAGGAAGGTCTGGGGTCAGCAGTAAAGCAGGCCAACAAGCCAGGGGGATCTAAACCAGTGTCGTTGAGAGCCAACGGCCAGCAGGTACCACGAGGAGCCTGCCTGAGCGCTGGACTCAAGAGGTGGTTCAAGAGATGGCGTGGTCACCTCTGCACCTGGGCGAGCCCCCGGGAAGTGTGGGCCCCACTCAGCTTAGCACGGGGGAAGGATGGTGTCATCAGAGTTGTGGGGGCTCTCTTTAGGTCGCTGGGGGTCCAGAGAGGTGGGAGATGGCGAGGAAACTGAGGCACTAGTCTGGAGGGAGAAGGGTCAGGACGAGGGGGCATGGGGAGGAAGTGCGCTCTCTCCCCAGCATGGCTCAGGGGGGACGCAAAGGGAAACATGGCCATGGCAGAACCCAGGGTGCTTCTCAGCTGCCCCCACGTCCTGGGCCCTGCAGGAGTCACAGAGGGCCCCCCACATCTGTCTCTGCAGGCCCAGTCACCCTTAACGTGGGACTCATCTTCTGCTCAGAGGCCTGTCTTGGGGGAGGCAGCTCCGCGCCCCTCCTGGTGTGCCCTATACTGCGAGCCCCACTGCCCGTCCTCTGCCACTGTAGTCTCAGGGGATAAGAGAGGAGCAGAAGGAAGTGACGAGTCAGGGTGGAAGGTTGGGGACAAGGGGCCACCGATAGCAGGATAGACAGCATCACCCCGGTCTTGGGCATGCATCTTGGACATCTTCTAAGTCTGTGTCCATTCAGGGCCTCGGGTCTGTCTCTGCTGCATCTGGGCACCTTGACTCTCCCCGCTCTCTATGCCCTGTAGCCTGGCCTGGGCCCAGGGCCTGGCCTGGGCTTGTCCTGTCCCCGGTAAGTCCCACCTTGCACCTCATTTCCCATCTCAGCATGCTGGTGCCCTCCGCCGTGCTCTTACAGGAAGCCAGAGCGTAAACACAGCAGCCCTTTGAAACAGAAACTCCTCAGGTGGGAGGTGGGCTTCACACCCCTGTGCCTGCCAACGCCCGGGAGAAGGCCCACCTCTCATTACCTCCAGTGAGCGTGTGAAAGACGCAAACACATCACGGTGGCCAGTTTCTTCTTCTCTTCTTGGGAAGGAGACAGCCTGGCGGTATGCAACCTGGGCCCCACATTATGGAGCTCAGGGCCATGTGCTTTGGCATTCAGAAGGTTCCAGATCTGGGCTGATAACAAGTTGTAAACGCACAGCGTTACTGGGAACCACCCCCTGGGCCCGGGGGTGCTGGGGCCCTTGCAATCAAACTTGTGAATGTTGCTGCGGATAATATATGCCTGCAGGCACAGAGGGGACACTAGGAGATGGAGGGCAGTCTTGGGGGCCCAGTCAACTTCTGCGAAGAGAGCAGGTCACTCCAGGCAGCCAAATAGGTTTCCTGAATGTCTGTCTGGGCTCTAAGAATCATGATTAGGATCCTGTGACCATCAGTGACCGAGAGGTGCACATGCCCAGTCTCAGGGTTCAGTGGATCTGGGCCATTGTGGCCACACAAAGCAGCTATGTGTGACTATGACCTCCATGTTGTCCCGGGTAAACTGAGGCCCAGGGAACTGCAACGTGGTGCTCAGCAGCAGTGTGAGTCTGCTGTTTCCCTTTTTGTGGAACCCACGTGCCGAATCAATGCAGCAGATCAGCACCCCCAAATGTCAGGGGTTTCATCAAAAAAGGCACAAGGTGGGTATGGACGCTACAAGCCTGCCAACAGCTCGTTCTGGGAGATGACTTCTTTCTTTTTGCAAAGTGAGTGTTAGAGGCCAGTACTTGCCTCACCTGCTGCTAACCCAGGTTTTATCCCTGGGACCCCATATGAACCCCTGAGCCCTCCAGTAGTGATCGCTGAGCACAGAATAAGGAATAAACCCCGAGCACTACTAGGTATGACCCCTCCTACAAAAAAAAATGAATGTTATATCATTTGGCTTTTATGAAAGGTCAATGTCAGCACCTGTTTTCACCAAGTTCAAAGCTCCGAAGAAGATTGTTAGAGCGCAAGTACAGCAGGCAGGGTGCTTGCCTTGCATGCGGCAAACCAGGGTTCAATCCCCAGGACCCCATATAGTCCTAGCCCCACCAGGAGTGATCCCTGAGTACAGAACCAGGAGTAAGCCCTGAACACCACTGGTGATGGGTGTGGCCCCATCCCCCTAAAAAACAACTCTGCAGAGGGTTTTTCTCCTTGAAGGCGAAAGCGAAAATCGCCTGTAGTGTTGGTTTTGCAGCCTCCGCTGTTGACAGCAGCCAGCCTCCCTCCAGTGGGCTCCTTGCTCAGAGCTGCTTCCCACTGGCTATGAGTCTGTGCAAAGCCCCAAGTTCCTGCTCTCCTAGCTAAGGCCATGGTTTTGGGTTTCACAGTCAGGCCTGGAATGATTTGGCAGGCTTCGTTGGGGGTCTGAAAATGCACAAAAATATGTTCTTATACATTCAGAAGCGTTGATTCTCCGGACACCAGTGCTGCCTGGGGCAGATTTCAGGGGGGCAGTCTAGTTTCACCGACTGGAAACCTGTGCTTCCTTCCATCCGGAAAGAGAGAATAACATGCACAGGAGGATAAGCTTGGACAAGCGGGTCCCTCCCAGTGATTCCCAGAACTGGGCATCTGGGCGGGATGGAGCCTCACTCCCCAAAGACCATGCTTCCCGCTCACCTACTGACTGGGCATCCACCCTGCCCGTGGTCCCTACTGCCACCGGCATTAATGTCTCCTCCTAAAAGAACCCAAGAGCGTTTCAGGCTGTCGCAGAAGTACAAGTGCTTTTACCTGCCAATCTCAGGGAAACAGCTGGGAGACACGACCTTGGTGGAGGGGGGGCGGGGAGGGGAGACTGATAAAATTCGACCATGACTCCCCAATCCTCAGTCTTCAACCCATTCTATTGCCTCTAAAACCAAAGCCTGCTGGAATGTTCTTTAATTTTATATCTTTTTCGCTTCTTTTTTTTAAATTAAGACCTCATGATGTACAAAGTTACCTGGAGTTGAGATTTAAGCATGCAATATTCCAGCACTGATGCAACGACCATCAGTGTCCCTTCCCTTCCCGGGTTCCCTCTGAACACATCTACCCTCTGCCTCCGCCCCCCCCCTCCCCCCGCCTGCCTCTTTGACAGGCACTATTTTTTTTTAAGTTTGGTTCTTGTGGTTTGACTGCGAAGGGCCAATTACAATGCAGCCTCTTCACAAAGCAAAATGTCAGGGCACTCACGAGTGAAGATGGGCTCCAGGCCTCTTGGTGCCCAGGGCCCTGGATTGTCCCTCTTCTACTTCAGTTTCCAGCTTCTCTCAAGAACAACCTTTCTTGGGGGTGCTCTTTGTTCCAAGTGACAGTTGGGCGGCAGGAGATCAGGATCTGATGTGATGTGGTGTGGATGGCACTTCGCAGGAAGGTCTCCCAGCTCGGGACTCAACTCAGTTCTCAAATTCTGAGCGTCCAAACTCAGCTCCCAGCTCTTGATGGTTAAAAAGCTCTGAGCTGCTCCAGACACCCCTGCTCATCTCAGAAATAGAAATTCGTCTCAAGTCTGTCCTGTACAGGGGGAGAGGCACTTGCCTTGCACATGAGTCCGATCCAAGCCTCACATGGTTTCCCCCAATCACTGCAGGAAGCAGGTCCTGAGCACAGACCAGAGAGGTAATCCCTGAAACATTGTTGGGTGTGCCCCACTCCCAATAAATTAATTTCAATGGCTTTCTGATAAGTAACTCCCTTCCCATGCTAAGCTCTCTGAAGCAAGCTCCTCATGTTTCCACTGCTTTCTAAAAATGTACAGGCTTCCGAGGAAAAAGAGATTCTGGTAGCTCCTTGGGACTGCATAGGGGGATCTCAGAGCCCGCATAGGGCAGGTGGGACCAGCTGTGGTTTCATTTTCTAGACTTCGGTGACCCACTCAGCACATGGGAGAGGGGCTCAAACTCAAGCACAGGGATGGGACATCTTCTGGGAGGGAGTCCTCGGGTCTGAACTCAAGTCGGAGAATCAGGCGGTGGGTCTTACCCTAGGTTCTTGCCCTGTCCCCTATCCCTTCGCCGTTATTACTGTTGGTGTTGATGCTCTGGGTCCCACACACTCAGTTTCAGAGCTCGGGAGGGAGCTCATCCTTCCACGGAGTGGCACCCAAGATCCCAAAAAGCAGTGATGGGGGCCCCCCCACTCAGTATGTCCTTGATGCAAGGGAACAAATATTAGCCATGACTACCCAGAAGCCTCCTCAAGACACAGGTGTCCAGGGGCACCTCAGTTTCTCAGCCCCGCCTTGGTTCGTACCTCAGTCCTTCCTCAATCAGGTTTTTCTGACCCCAGTCCTGCTCAATTTTTCAGCCTCACCCAGGTAGGTTTCTGAGCACGCCACCCCGGGTCTGGTCAGTTTCTCAGCTCCGCCCTGGTCAGTTTCTTGGCTCCACCCTGGTTGGTTTCTCAGCTCAACCCTTGTCCCTCCAGTGGGGATGGCCCCGTCCTGTTCTTACACCCTTCTCTATCCATTCCACAATTTCCTAAGACTAAAAACTGTACTTAGAATCCTGTCTCCTCTATATCCTTCTGGGACTGCTATCCTGTATCCTGCCACTGGGCCTCTCCTCAGCTACATTCTAGTGGCTCCCTGTCCCCTAGAATTTCTTTAGACTCTTGCCATGGCCACATACATGTGGATGAAATCCCTGCTGTCTTGTCCTTAGTCTGGGCATAGGGCAAAGAAAGGAATTGTCTGACTGAGGGTATCCATTTATCTCCTACAGTCTTCAGCCCTCAGTCATCCAATTACCTATTTTGGCTGTTAACCTTTTTAGTGGGTGATATTTAAAATGACCAACTAGTTTAACTAATTCCCCTGATACTTCTCCTTTGCACCTCCACTGAAGCAATATCAGCAATCAGGTTATTACAAAAATGGTTGAATGGATGTAAATTATTACATGGTACCGCATTCTAAAATTAATTAGTATTTACCAGATATTCTTTTTTATTTCTGGTTTTGGGTTCACACCTGGCAGTGCTCATGAATCACTCAGGGCAGGCTCAGGAAACCATATGGGGTGTCAGCGATCAAAACCAGGTCAACATGCAAGGCAGATGTTGCAGCCCCTAGACTGTCTAATAAATATGCTCTAATACATGTAGTTAAATATTATATAACTATATGAAGATATATATCATGTGCATATATGAATACAAACTTATGTGTATATATGCATATATACACATATACAAATATATGTGTATATATGTGTATATATATATCACTAGTAAGATTCATAAAGGAGGAGGAGATAAATAGGCAATTATTGAATCACTACCTCGTTGAATTGAACACACCATATTTTAGATTTAAGTTTGGGTCTTGTTGTCAGCTGTTGGGGACACATCTGAATGACATTCAGGGGTTAAGATTTGGACAGAGATGCTGTGCAAAGTATCAAACTCAAGGCCTTTCACTTACAGGCATATATTCTACCAATTGAACCACTACCTCATCTCCTAATAAAAATCATTTTGAAGAGATAAAACTTCTGATGTAAATTAAATAAATGCTTTATCCCTGATATGTCATAATTTAGTTGAAAAATTGATATAGTGTGTTGTCTCCAAGGTGCATTAGTATTATAACCATGAGAGTTCAGTTCTACTGCTGCTTGAGAGCCAACTAGTCAAAAGACATGGTGATAGAGCAAGAAAGCTTTGTTGGTAATAAGCTAGTGGTTTGAAGGATAATGGACCAAAAAGAGGCAAAACTTTTCTGTACAACCACAAAAAGTTCTTTATAGGAGAAGACCAAAAAGAAAATAGAGAAGCACATTTTTTTAGGAAGGGTAGGTTGTAAACATTAGAGTCATCAATAAGCTCCCTCATGGCGATAGCACAGCGGTAGGACGTTTGCCTTGCACTCAGCCAACATGGCCGACCCGAGTTCGATTCCTCTGCCCCTCTCGGAGAGCCCGGCAAGCTACCGAGAGTATTCGATA
>JAOXYA010000019.1:21531257-21541395 GCA_028565675.1 Sorex palustris | reverse complement strand
CCCCTGAGCATCGCTGGGTGTGACCCAAAAAGCAAAAAAAAAAAAAAAAAAAAAAGAAGGGAGGAGGGAAAGAAGGAATGAAGAGAAAGAAAGAAGGAAAGAAGGAAAGAAAGAAGGAAAAGAAGAAGAAAAGAAATAAAAAAGAAAGAGAGAAAGAAGGAAGGAAAGAGAAAGAAAGAAATAAAGACAGAGAAAGAAAGAAAGAAAGAAAGAAAGAAAGAAAGAAAGAAAGAAAGAAAGAAAGAAAGAAAGAGAAAAAGAAAACAGCACTGTCCTGGGGGGGAGGGGCGGAGGCGGGACTCAGCACTGGCCCCTAGAGCACCATCTTTGCCTGCATAAGGCCCTGGCCATCATCCCCTAGACAGAAAAACCCAAAGGTAAAACGAGAGTCTTCAAGACTCCGACTTGAGACTCTGGATTGAGCTGATGCTTGGGGGCTTGACCCAGATCTCTGGCTCCTGGTTCCTCTGCCCAGCATTTGGACGCAGAGATAGATGGCTGCGTTGGATGCTCACACTCTAGACCCACAGAGGTTGGCAGCCCAGGAGAGAAGCCTGGGGGTTGGGCACAAGCTGCAGACACACCATCAGATCGACCATCTCGGGCTGGCTGGGAGCCTGGTTGCAAGCTGGAGACTGACAGCAGGAGGCCTGCTGTCCTGGGGGCTGTGGAGAGGTCCAGATACTGGGCTTCTGGGGAGCTGACCTGTCTGGGAGCCCCGAGTGGCACCCCTCATTACCCAAAACCCACGGGCAGAGCCTGGGTGTCTGTGAGAGCTTTCGTGACACTGGACTTGTCTCTCCATGCCCGGGACTCCCGGGACATAGGGATGTCCCAATGTTCCTTCTGTTCTTCGGGACAACAGCTCTCTCTGTTCCTAACTCTTTTGCTTTTATTTTTTGTTTGTTTTGTCATACCCAGCAGTGCTCAGGACTTCCTCTTGGCTCAGGGCTCAGGGATCACTTCTGATGGGGCTTGAGGGACCACTGGGGATCAAATCTGGGTCAGCCGCACGTGCAAGGCAAGTGTCCACCCTGCTGTACTATTTCCTCAGACACCCCTGCTTTTAAAGGATGGATCTACTATGCTGAAGACGCAGACAAGGGATCACCCAGCCTTCTCGATCCTTGATCACTGGGATGCCGGCCACCCACCACCCTCTCTT
Organism: Sorex palustris; assembly: GCA_028565675.1. NCBI lineage: Eukaryota > Metazoa > Chordata > Mammalia > Eulipotyphla > Soricidae > Sorex > Sorex palustris. Next base: position 21,540,230 of record JAOXYA010000019.1, on the reverse strand, counting down.
CACCGGCCGTAAGGACCACTGCCTCTGTCCCCTCTCCCTTCCGACAGATTTGTATCAACATTGCATTGTTACACTTGACTTCCCTCTTTTTTTTAATTATGTAAAAAAAAATCACATTAAGCCGAATCTAATTACTGCAATGTATATTAGAAGCAGGGCACCATCAAAATTTTATTTAAATTAATCAGGTTTTGATTTAAGATATTAAATTCAAATTAATCATGTAAAAATGGAAATGATCCTTGACGTGCTTCCAGCTGTGACTTCAGTCTGTTTCCTCGTGAGTCACTTTCGGGATGTCTTGGGGGGAACATTACAAAAATTCACGCCGGTGCTATTTCAATTAGAGTTATTTAGCAGGACAGATGTAAAGAATATGGTATAATTAAGAAGGGGCTGATGACATGGGTACAGATTTTCAGGATTCAAAAAGGGGGGAAATACGGAGACTAACGTGAAAATTGACTATTGGCTAGGAGGCCCCGGTTCCAACGCAGGGAAGGTTAAGCTTTCCTTACAGGGAGGGACAAGCAGGAACGCGGCCCTTCTTGGGAGTCGCCGCAGACTCCTCCTCTGCTTTCAACTTTGAAGTTTCATTAACAAGCCGCTCCTAACTGATATTGCAATTCTTATCATTCCTGCAACCATCTTTCCCTGTGGCAATCAGAGCCGCCAACTAATTTGATTCCGGGGCCGTCGCAAAGCTCTGAGAGTTAAAATAATACTTCGAGACCCGCTTGAAATCAAATTGCATATATTGGCATATATAATATGGCACATAGCAACCCGCTTATTATTACATGCACGCCCTTCTAGGAGGCGCGGTTGTACCAGTGCAGCCTTCTGAAAAGAACGCTGCTTCCTCTCCTGGATGGCGTGGAAGGCGTGGATTAGAGCGCGCTCGCGACACACGCAATCATTTGTCATGGCTTGTAGCTGTGGGGGGAAAAGGCCTTGGTTCGGGGGTGCTGGTGAGGACTCAGTTGGGAAGGGGAGGGCGGGAAGGATACTGGGAATATTGGTGGTGGAGAATGGGCACTGGTGGAGGGAGGGGTACTCGAACATTCATTGAAACGTAATCACGAAAGCTTGTAAGTATATCTCACGGTGATTCATTAAAATTAAAAAAAAATTCTCCAAAATAAATAAATAAAGCTGCAGAGGTTTGCCCAGAGCTTGTGTCTGACCGGCCACTGGGTTCTTGTCTCCTGCCCAAACTGCCCCTGCCCGCAAGCCCCCAACCCCCACACACACACCTCCAGCCCACTCACCTGGGTCTGAATTTGGGTTTCGAAGCCTCAGAAAGCCCCAAGAGTCAGAATATGATTGTAAGGGCCCTTTGGAGGGGTGCACACCTGGTCAGAACAGAAATCCTGGTGGTCCTGGGATAGCGCCGGGTCCCCATCTGCTTCCTGTGATTTGGCTGAACCCCTGAGACCGGCTGGGGTGGGGGCTTTCCTGGCAGAGGATGTGACTCAGTCCGGGTTTCAGAGCCTCAAATAATCAATATTTCCATGCCCAGAAGCCCCTGGTCTCCTTTTGGGCATGTGCTCACTTGACAAAGCTCAAGCTTCCCACGGCTGTCACAGACCCCTCCTGGTCTGCCCTGATCCCCCAACCCCCCACCCACCACCCCTGCCTCTTCCCCTGCCCCCAGCCACCAGGTGATTGATGCTGGACCCCCCCCCCACTCCCAACTACAATCCTGGCCTGAGCCACAGAATCCTCAACACCGAGTATATTCACTAGGAACCAGTGAGTCCACTGGAGATGAGAAACATCAGCCCCGTGTCTTCTTGGTGTCCGGATCCTTGCAGGGACGTGGGGTTGAAATCTCAGTAGGGTGACACATTTCTGCAGCGAGAAAGAGCAGGAGGAGGAATCAGTGAGGGAGGGAGGAAGTTACCAGTGAGTAATGGGTCTCTGGGAGCCCCTGCCACTTGCCATCACGCCTGAGGCTGGGGGTGCCCATGATGGGCACGGCCCGTCTCCCTGACCCACCTGCCCAAGGGGATCCAACACCTGGGCTGGGTCCCATGGGCCCCGGTGCACAGCGTGGCAAGACAGCAAGTACCTGACCCCCTCTCCTGTGACATCAATGCATGCAATTACTCTTTCAAAATCAGGTTTCGCTATTTAAAAACAAAAGAATCAGGTGGGAGGTTAAAATAACTGTTTTTTTTTCTTTCTCCTTAGTGGTAATGGTTTTGATCAGCAGCTAAGGGCCAGCTGCTTAATTTCTTAGAAATTCCATCCGTCCCGGCTGGTGAGTGGGGCTCTTTCTGAGGTGTGTTTCACAGTTGTACTTGGGCTGTCACTATCTCCTCACCCTTGTAAGTTGGATGTTCTTCCTTGCTTGACCCAGTTTCTGAGCGCCCTGGACAGGATATTGGGGGTGGGGGTGGGGGGCTGTGAGCCTCAGTTTCCCAAGTTGTGAGTCATCGATTGCTTTTGATTTGAGATTTGACTTGTGCATCCTTTCTGCGCCCCTTGCCTTGACCAGACCTGATTGTTTATTTTTTAAATTAAATTACAGAGAAATACACAGTTACAAAGTTGTTAATGATTGGCTTTTGGTCATATCATGTTCCAACACCAGTGTTGGAAGGGAAGGGATGTTCACCAGTGTATGTTTCCTACCACCAATGTCCCCAGTTTCCCTCCCTGCCCCAACCTCCCTCTGTGGCAGACACTTGACGTCTCTTCTTTCTTTCTTTCTTTCTTTCTTTCTTTCTTTCTTTCTTTCTTCTTCTTCTTCTTCTTCTTCTTCTTCTTCTTCTTCTTCTTCTTCTTCTTCTTCTTCTTCTTCTTCTTCTCCTTCTCCTCCTCCTCCTCCTCCTCCTCCTCCTCCTCCTCCTTCTCCTTCTCCTTCTCCTCCTTCTCCTCCCTTCTCCTCCTTCTTCTTCTCCTCCTCCTCCTCCTCCTCTCTCCCTCTCTCCCTCTCTCTCTCTCCCCCCTCTTTTGCCCTTTTGGGCATTATGGTTTGCAATACAGATGCTGAAAGGTTATTGTATATGTCCCTTTATCGACTTTGAACACTCAGTTCTTGCTCAGAGAGACCATTTCCAACTCTTATTGTCATACCGGTCCCTTCTCTGCCCTAACTACCCTTTTCCCTACACACACTTGTGACAAGCTTCCAACCTGCTGGCCCCTGTTTTCCCTCGCCTTGGATATTAGTTTTATACTATTCTTTTTTTTCACGTCCCACCAAAAAAGAAACAGTTCTTCTATGTCTGTTCTTCTCCTTCTGACTCATTTCACTCAGAATGATCCTCTCCATGTCTGTCCTTTTATAATCAAATTTTGTGTTAGGAAAAATGAACTCTAGGCCTGACTTTTGAGGGTGAGACCCCTTACAGCGGTGGCTGGGATTCTGGGGCATCCTCCCACTGGGGCATTTGAAAAGGCATTTTGGTTGTGTAGAACCTGCTTTCAAACTGAGAGTGTTTGGGATGGACACTTATTCCCCGAGTCCCTCTTCTGTGGACGAGGCCAAAACCCTCCAGAATCAAGACTCCAAAGATGAGCTGAAAACCTGTATGGTTTCTCGAACCCTCTCTCCCATCTTGGCTCCCGGACATCTTCAATGCATCAAGCAGGTTTCTGCCACCGGGCCTTTGCACCTCCAGACCCTCTACAGGAGAGCACCCCAGTGACCCTCTCCACTGTGACATGACCCTTGGTCATTTAATTCCAGAGTTCTCTAGGTTCCGTCCTGGTGCATGCTCTCCCATCCTTCTCTTCTGTCTCCAGAATTTTCTATCCTACCTTCCACCTTTATTCTTCTGCACAGCCCTTGGAAGCACCTGCCTTTGCGTCTCCGTTCGCCATCCCTTCTCCCCCCAGCCGAGCTTGGACCAGCCGAACTGTCGCCCTGGGAGGGAAAACAGCGAAAACGTGTACCTGCTAAGCAGTGACACTGAGCAAGAGTCTGGGGCTTGAACCCCTTGCCTGAAACCAAGCGGCACTTGGACCCAGGAGGTTGCAAGCAGGTCTCCTTCCTTTGCCGGAGAGTGGGGTTCAGGGGTGAGAGCGGGGTCACTAGGCAGCACTTCTAAGAAGCAGCTTTGCTCTGAAAGCCTGGCAGCCACCCTCCCCCCAACACACACACGCGCCCCGAGAGCCCACTTGGGGAAGCAGAAAGCCAGAGACACAGGGAGAGAGTGAGCGGAACAGGCCCGTGGGAGCACGTTCCGAGATGCCACACTCAGGCCGGCTCATCATCCGGGGAGCAAACCAGAGAAAATAAAAGCAGAGGCGAGGCCGAGAGGGAGAGTTACGGGGAGCTGGGGTGCAGAGGAGAGCCAGGGGTGGGGCGCGTCCCCCCTCTGTCCTTCCTCCCAGAGGCCCCAGGCTGTCCACCTCGGTGCCCGCCTGGCACCTGAGCGCAGGAAGGGTCTTGCATCATTACCCTTGGCACTTGGCACGCCAAACTCTGGCCTATTTACTCCGATCCCGTGGTCAGGGCTGGGCTCCCGAGTGCCAGCCGCCTCCCCGGGAGGCCTCGGGGCCCCCAGCAGCGCAGGTCAGGGATGGCTAATTAATATGGAAAAGGTCTTGGTGACTCCCGTTAATTGCCTGGCCTCTGCCGCGCATGGCCTTGTGTGCCGAGACCTCCCTCCAGCCCCGGCTCCCGGGGGAGGGCGGCCAACTCGGAGGCAGTGAAAGTTACACCACACCTTTGCATCAGCTTTGGAAATCTGCGCAGAAAACTCACATGCAGACGGACCACCTGGGTGAGGGGGGTCCCCTAGAGCCAGGGCAGGAGGAGGGGGTTCCCCTTACCCAGTGTTGTCTGCATTTTCTCCTCATCACTGTTCTCCCACGAGAACCCCTTTTCTCTCCCTTTCTTGGAATTGGGGAAACTGAGGCTCATGGCAGTTCTACATGGGTGGTAGGGGCCACGAGCCTTTGGGGAACCCACCTGCCTAGGCGTTCAGGAATATCTGCTCACCCAAGCCCCCTCTCTGACACTCTCTCCATCTGTCTGTGGGGCCCATAAGGTCATTGTGTTTGAGTCTCTCTTCTGAGCATGCTGGGGTGGTCTTCTCTGGGAAACCGGGAGTGGGTACATTGGGGAAAGAGAATTTGGGGTGATGGGTGGCCTCACACAGCCCAGAGGAGGCTGCAGGGGGTGTCTGTGTGTCTGTGGCCAGTCCTGGACTCAGGCACACTCTTTAAAATTTTTTTTTTATTTTATAAGGTAGTTCACAATCTTTGACTACATTTAATTTTCAAACACCAGTCCCATCAACATTACAACTTCCCACTACCATATTTGGGAGATTTCCATCCCAAACCCCAATCCCTGCCCCAAAGAAAAACCAAAATAATATATTTTGTATTGTTTGTTATGAAAAATTGCTGAAAATGCTACAAAAAAAGTATCCATAGAGGAAAGAGTGTGAAGATTGTTCTATTTGGCAGGGGCCTTTAAGACCTATAAGATATCACTAACATGTTGTTAAAGGTTGAGACTTGTGAACTTTCATATCTATATCACTGTGCTCCCATTGGTCATCGATTTGCTCGAGCGGGCCCAGTAACATTGTGAGACTTGTTACTGTGTTTGGCATATCAAATACATCATGCATAGCTTGCCAGGCTTGGCTGTGAAGGCGAGATACTCTTGGTAGCTTACCTGGCTCTTTGAGAGGGGCAGAGGAATCGAACCTGGGTTGGCCATGTTGGCCGCATGCAAGGCTCCTGTTAATATATATGTATATATAGGTATATTCCCCCTCTATGATTGGTTGCCTACTATTTGACCCCCATCAAACGTGGTGTGGTACTTTGGAGAATCGGTAGGGTGTGTCTTATGATGTGTCGAGTTTACATTCTTGGGTTAGAGACTTTGGACTCTCCGAATGACTTTCTCAGTGCAGTATCATGGAGATTTAAGCCCATGAGCACATCCCAGGCTTAAGGCAGGATCAGAGCTGATGCCTTGTAAAGCCAGGAGCCCTCAGATGGGGATGCTTTTGCTGCCCACCTTTGCCAGCCAAGTCTCTCAGCTGTCCTCTGCACCAGCCGCCTGAGCCCATGGGACAGATGGATAAACTGAGGCTGTAGACCCTTTCTGAACCAGAATCCCCCAGGGAGGCCCAGTCCTGCCTTCCCACCCCCTGGAGAGCTCCCGGGGTTCTCCCTCTGCTCAGGTTAGCTCCAGGCCTCTCCCACCTGCAGGCCCCCCCAAGACAGAGCTCAGCCCGGAGGCCCCTTCCTGCCCTTCCTCCCGCGCCCGCCGTGAGCAAGAGCATCCTCCTTACATAACCGCTGCCTCTGGTCTTCCTCTGTGAACAGCCGCCGGTGGGTGTGCGGTGTGTGCCTCAGCCGGGCCACGTGGCTGGGGGGAGGGGAGGGCTGCCCTCCGCACTGTACAGGAAGCTGCAGCCTTATCAGATGGGAGGAAGGAGATACAAGTTCGGGGGTCGTGGCTCCCACCGGGGTGAGCTCCGGGCTGAGCAAAAACCTGCAAGCTTCTGGGCTTCTGTGCCCTCCCCCCGCCCCATGCCCTGAGTTAGGTGCAACTTCTAGAGTTGGGAGTTGGAGGATTGGGAGGGAAGGGTTTCACTGCAAATTGCAGGCTGAAGACCCTCCCGTTTCACCCACCCTCACACTCCATCATGCAGAAGGTGGGGCTTGAGCTCGAAAGACCTCTCAGGACAAGGCCTGGTTGGGGGTTGGGGGGGTCTGAAAACTGACTTACAGGCAGGGCCGCAAACTTGCCGGGCTCCAGCTTGCAGAGACAAGTGATGAGGGACTCTGGGAACACGTGACATTCACCGCACGGGGCCGTGGCTTTGCAAGGTGTGTGATCACACCCTCTGCAGCCCACCGACTCCTAGCCTCCTCACTGAGGGGCCTGGAGGGGCGGCGGGAGGTCCCTGCACGTGCGTTTTCTGAGTTGTCAGAGACCCAGGGTTTGCTCTGTGAAGAGGCTGGAATGACCTTCGTGCACAGGTGCCCCAGCATAGCCCCTGAGCTCCACCTGCCTGACAATCTTTTACTCTGCTCTGCATGGATGTTCCACTTGCAAATAGCATCGTTGCCTATGCCCACAGGGTACACAGGCCTTGGTTACAGGTGTGAGTCTGTCCTGTGGGAAAGTCGAGGTTGCTTGGCATATAGCACTTAGGGGCCTCAGGTCTAACCAGAACCCACTGCCCCCCACCCTGGGAGGTGACTCTCGGCATCTCTGTTTACCAGTGGGGAGACTGACATGCAGATGAAAGACCCAAGGTCCTGGCGAGAGGCAGATCCGAGGCCCAAGCCCGGCGGTCAGCCCTCTGTGCTGGCAAGGATTCCAAGGGCCAGGCCAGTTTTCAAACCAAAGCAACCAACCCTAAACAAATAACCAATAATTAGTCAGAGCAGCAAGACAAGAATTGGTTGGACACAAGCGCCCAGCTTTTACAAAGACACACGCAAGCAGATGTCAGCGGGCCAAGTCATTTTTCTTTCTTTGAAAAAAAAAATGTTGTTTTAGTTTTGGAGCTGGGCACCCAACCCAGGCAGGACCCCACACATGCAAAGAGAAGCCTTTACGACGAAGGCTGAGCCACAATCTTGGCCCAAGATGTCCATAGTTTTTGAAAAGACGCCCGATTCCCAGCCCTGGCTGCAAGACCGACCGAGAAGAAACTTGAGGCCGAATTTGCATCTGATCTTTCGGGTAAGCCCCGAATGCAGAAAGATCTGAGCTGGCCAAGTCCCCACCCAGAGAGGCTGCAGGGTTGCCTATCAGATTCTCCACCTGGCTGTGTCCCCAGGGCCTGGACTAGCACCGGGAAGCCTTGGGGGGGGGGGTGAAAATCAGGGCCTAGCTCCTGCCATCTGGGCTGGGTCCCACCCCCCCCCCCCCTCCAAGCCCTGGCTGCCTGTTTTGCTCAGCCTTGAAGCCAGGTCTCGGCTGCCCTGGGAGTCTCCTGGCCACAGGTGAGGCTGCCTGGCCCCAGCAATGCCCTGGGGGCTAATCAGGCCAGGCCTGCATGAGGTAAGAGCGAGAGAGTTGCCCGTGTGCTCTGGGCTGGCTCAGAAATCTCAGCTGATCAATGTCACTGTGGCTTTTAATTACCCCTCCTAGGCCTCATCATTATTTCATGGCCTCTAATACGCCCAGCAGGCAGCCCTGGGCACACAGATAAACAGCCACCCAGCAGGACCTGCCTGGAGGTGACGGCCTCCTCGGCCTCCCAGCCCAGGGGATGCAGGGCTGGCCAGGTCCCTGCTGCTCTGTGGAGAGCCGCTCCACGGGTCATCAGATGCCTTTGAGAAGCGAGGCAGCCCCCTGCCCCTGCTTCAGAAGGGGTGGGCTCAGTGCCCTTCACTGGGGGCCTCCTGCTTGCCTTCCTGGGTCACTCTCGCTGTCCCTTACCAGGCCACTGTGCTTCCGGCCTCCTGTCCAGGATCCTGCTTGCCGCCCAGGGTAACGCGGCCCTGAGACGTTGGACAAGGACTGTCACCAGTAGGGGAGGAGAGGCATGGCATGTGTGGGTGGACACCAGGAAAACGGGGAAGCATCAGTTTCTGCACCAGGCACCCCGTCCCTGTCACCTGTGCCCACAGATGTGGCTCTGAACAGTCCCAGGGTCGAGGACTAAGAGATAAGTCGCTCCCCTGTGCCCTGATGTTTCATGCGTGCCCCCTGCCACTGTCCTCGCTCTTTCTCCTCTGGCTGCAGATGCTGGGTGGGTGGGGGGGGGGCTCACCATGCCACCCACCTGCTCCTTATGCCTGCACAGAGCTTTTCCTGGAGCCCTGGGCCCAAGGCTGGCCAGCGTGCATATCTTGGGAGGCAGCCTCTTCGGGGAATCCCATGGGTGTGGGTGTCCCTTCCTCCCCTTCCACATCTGCAGACCACGTGCCGGAGTTAGTAAAGGTAAAGGTAAATGCCCTCCTGTTGATCATCGATTTGCTCGAGCGGGCCCAGTAACGTCTCCATTGGAGACTTTGTTGTTACTGTGTCTG
>JAOXYA010000019.1:21509610-21531157 GCA_028565675.1 Sorex palustris | reverse complement strand
ATTAGTTTCTACAATATTGCTGCATATGTTAAATGAAGAAGAGATATTTCTTCTTTTTTAAAAAACCAATGTTCCAAAGTTGTAACACATTGACTATATAGTCAGTATAATCTACTCAGTCCATGTAATTAATTTCATTGCCAGATTACTGAATTTTATATATCTCGGTTGACTATAGAAACTCAATAGAATTTACAAAAGACTATTATTTGTTTTACTTATTTTATTGATAGAAAAATTGTTTACGTGAGTGGAAATGTACCAGAAGTCAAATTTCACACACTTTTCAAAATATTTGTTTCACAATGAACCTATCACCAAAGTACTAATATCCTTCCCTCATACTCTCTTCGATCTTCCCTCTTTCCCCTTCTGGTTATGCCAGCTTTATGGTTAGATTTCAAGAGGATTTTTTTCATCTGGGTTTATCTATTCTCTTTCTTTGCTTTTCTATATTCTGCATATGTTCAGGATAATCTGATATAAAACTATTTTAAAAAATCATAACATAGTTAATGACTTACGGAGAAAGCGAAGATTTTTACAAATTCCTCCTAAATGTTTATATTTTTTGTCATTATTATCATCATGTCATGTCAGTTATTTTTATACATTTACTGTTGTTACACTCTTTAAAAAAAACATATTACTTTGATTACTTATTTAATGCAAGAGATATTTATCGACTCCAGAGACATACTTTGAGTTCAGTTGGCTGTGAAGTAGCTGTAAACTTGTTTCATAATACTTCTATGATATTATTTGTACTTATTTAATGGCATTAAGACATTGAAAATGTCAACATATGTGTAACAGATCTCTGTAGCATACAGAAATTTACTATTAATATTGTTTTATATATCAATATACTTTGAATCATCAATTATTTTTCTTCAAGTTTTATTCCAGTTTTTTAAATCAAAATGATTATATGCTCATCTAAGTATTTTCATTTACTCTAATTTTCAGTTCTTGATTAAGATATAGGTTGGCAAGAAGAATGTGAGATATATCAGAAGAACTAAATATAAATATAAATAGTGAATATTTTTGCTCTAGTAATACTGGAACTTTTGAGTAGAAAGCTGAGGTGAACTGGAATACATAGTTACATAGATTATTTCAGAGAATCACGAGAGGCTAATCTCAAGTATTTCTTCTTAATTTAAGAGATATTAGTAAATAATACAAAGTATTTTTTCTTTGATGACTCAATATAATGAGAAATGTGTTGAAATAAAATTGTCTTATGCATGAAACAGTATATATGGTTACCAGTCAAAGAGAAGAAGAAAGATTTTCTAGAAGTTTCTTAAATAGTTATGGGGAGAAAGTACCTTATGTCATATAGAAACAGTATCCTGGCTTGCTCTTCAAGCCAAAATTGTCTCTTGAACATGCATCTTACTTGTTTGTCTCTGTGTTTCTTTAATTGCTTATTTCCACAGTGGAGAAGCCTGTGTTTCCTTTCAATAATTTATTTCTCTCCTCTCCACTCATTATTTTTCTAAATAAGTTTCAACAAAAATAAGGAAGGAAGGAAGGAAGGGAGGGGAGGAGAGGGGAGGGGAGAAGAGGAGAGGAGAGGAATCACAAATAAGGTTATACCAGCCATGTTCCCCGAACTGAGAAATGCACCCTAAAGTAAGAAAGCGCACATCTCATCTCAGGGATCAGGGGAGGTCCCAGGAAACATGCCCATTGGGTTAAATATACACCTCCGAGGAGATGCAGGCCAATGTGTGTGTCATCGCCTTTTCTTCTCCCCTACCTGAGCACTGTGGGAAGCAGCAGACGGCCACCTCTCAGCAGGGTGAAGTGGCTACTGGCCTCTGGGAGCAGCATCCAAACACAGGCTCTCTTGTACAGAGCCCTCTGAATATCAGCTTTCCTCTCTGTAAAATGGAAAGAAAACAAACACGTGGGTGATATGAAAACTGAAGAGAATGCACGCAGGAATATTCTTGACTGCAAAGTACTGCCTAAGTGTTATTAGATATTTTTATTACTCCGGTTAAGGTGCGGGGGGTCCTCATGCAGCCGAAACAGGTTTTCATTCAGTTGGCAGAAGAAACAGAGCTGGTGATCTTTCCCCCCTTAAATGTGCTTTTCTCTTAGCCTTCCCCAGCTCAATGAAAAACAATTCCAGGGGTTAGAGAAACAGTACAGGGGTTTAGGCGCTTACCTTGCATGTGGCCAACCCTGATTCAATCCCCAGCTCTACTTGATCCAGGCACTTTCAGGACTGACCCCTAAGCAGAGCCAGTAGCCACCCCTGAGCGCCTCTGGGCGTGGCCCAAACCATGACGCCCCTTGGAGAAAAAAAAAGGCAGGGGTGCTGGAGAGATAATACATCAGTTAAGGCACTTGCTTTCCATGTGTCTGTTCCTGGTTCATTTCCAGGCACCCCATAGGGTCCCCCGAACACCATCAGGAGCATAGAAGCAGGAGTAAGCTCTGAGTACCACTGTGTATGGCCCAAATTTCTCCCCACCCCCAAAAAGGGAAGAAAAAGACAAATCCAAAAGCAAAAACATTTGAACACAGCTTTGGCCCTCTCTCTCTCTCTTATACCCAAAATCAGCAGATCCTGCTGACCGCACTGGTAAACCACGTCTACACAGCAAGAACTCCCTCCCTCTCCTGCTACTGTCCCACTAAGTCCCTTCTGCTTTCTGGCCATTGCTCTCCAGGTGAGCTCCCTTCTCCACCCTCAGACCTGAATGACGTGAGTCACTACCAGAGCGAGCCTCTGCGACTGAACTGATTCATGTTACTCTTGACTGCAAACTCTCAAGAGCTTTCCATCTCACTAAAGCAAAACCCAAAGCCCTTACCAGGGCAAGAAGGTGTCATCTGATCTGGCCTCTACTTCCCTTTCTGACCTTAATCTCACCGCACTTTCCCTCGCCCCGCCAGCTTCAGTCACATGGTCTCTTAACTGTTCTTCTCACAAAGCCAGCCATATTCCTGTCTAAGGGCCTTTGTAATTGAGTCCCTCTGCCTGGAATAGTCTTTCTCCAAGTAGTCACAGGACTCCTCCCTGACTAAGAGTTGTTTTCCCCATCTAATTAAAAATATACACATCACACCCGAGCAATAGTACAGTGGGGAGGGCATTTCTCTTGCATGCAGGCGACCCAGGCTTGATCCCCAGCATCCCAACCCCGAGCACTGCCAGGAGGAATTCCTGAGTGCAGAGACAGGAGTGACCCCTGAGCAAGCATTGCCAGGTATGGTCTCAGAATTAAAAACTAAAAAATAAATAAAACTTGACACGCCTGTGGAGAGATGTCACGTATCTCCTTGAACTTTTGCCTTGTATATGCGAGGCCCCGGTTTGACCCCTGGTACTGCAAAACAAAAAAGCTGACAAAAATAACACTGCATGCATCTGCCCCATCCTGTTTCCCTGCTGTTTCTACTTTTCTAGCATCGACCACCTGACATATATTTATGATCTGCCTTCCCCCACTAGAATACAGGACTTTTCTCCTTGCAATCTCCCTAGCACCCAATAGAGAAATTAATTTCTTCCATTTATAATCAATTTATAATAACTGATTTATAACCACCACCTTGTAGTTATACCCGCCCAAGTTCAATGGTAATTTTATGTAGTGGGGTTCTCTGGATTGGAATCCTTTCTTGGAGAAATGCACATATGTAACAAAGAACTCAAGTCTATTTTCTATGTCCAACTTTAAATGGAATTACTGTAGCATTTGGGGACTGGAGTCGGAGAGACGAGAAAGGGATCTGTCCTTAGTATCTGACTATCTTTAAACTCTTCCTGATGTCTTTAACTGGCTGAAATCTGGCAAGGTTTATTTGGCCTTAGCCCATGTGTGGAAACAATTGAGAACTGTGTCTAGAGGGTAGCAGGTATGTGCAATTTACTACATTTACAGAGAGTAGAGGGAGGGCATCCTCCCAGGGCTCCACAGAATTGCCACTGATCTTCAGAATTGGTAAATGGAGCCGGAGAGACAGTAAGGCCTTGCATACAACTGACCCAGGTACAATTCCTGGCACCACACATGGTCCTCCAAATGCCCCAGAAGCGCAGAGAGATAGGAATAATCCCCGAGTTCTTTCAGGTGTGGCCCGCCGCACCCCTCCTAAAAAATAAAAAAGGGAGTTGGGAGATGGAGTCATGTATCCAACATAGCACTGTGAACTCCGGATACTCTGCCTCAATTTCTGAAGGAGCACAGACAACTGTAACCATTTTGACTTTCTGGTGATTGAATCTACCAGACCCAGGATTCTCTGGGGGGGAAGAGCCCATCTCTGTTCTCAGTGAGGGTCCAATCTCCCTGCCGGGCCATGTGGATACTTTATTCCTGGTCTCCGGTACTGCAGGCCCCATGTGCCCTCCTGACCGCCACTAACTGTGGGCCTCTTCACTTCGCGGAACACAGAACTATTCCCAACAAACTGTTCTTTCCCTCCTCAGACCTGCCTGGACTGGCTGGTGCAGGGCACAACAATGTGCTGTTTTCCCTTGGCAGAAAATAGCCAGCACTAGTATGCAGTGACCCAGAAAGAACCAGCAGGGGGAGCCCCCAAAATTCATACTTTTCAGGACCCAAAGGGGTCAAGGATAAAAGGTATTTATTTCGCAGGAGTCTCAGGTAACGTTCTCGTAGTTTAAGATACATGGAACCAAGTTCATGATTAAAACAATTGATATTGAGGGGCTGGAGCAACAGCACAGCGGGTAGGGTGTTTGCCTTGCATGTGGCCAACCCGGGTTCGATTCCCAGCATCACATATGGTCTCCCGAGCACCGCCAGGGGTGATTCCTGAGGGCAGAGCCAAGAGTAACCCCTGTGCACCGCTGGGTATGACCCAAAAAGCAAAATAAATAAAGAAAAATAAAACAATTGATCTTGAGGTTGGGCTAGAGCGATAGCACAGCAGGTAAGGCGTTTGCCTTGCACATGGCTGACATGGCTGACCCGAATTCGAGTCCTCTATCCATCTCGGAGAGCCTGACAAGCTACCGAGAGTATCTTGCCTGCATGGCAAAGTCTGGCAAGCTCCCTGTGATGTATTCAATATGCCAAAAACAGTAACAATAAGTCTCACAATTTGTTGTGAGATGTTAGTGGTGCCCGCTCGAGTAAATCGATGAACATCGGGAGGACAGTGCTACAGTGCTACAGATATTGAGGTTGGTGGAAAGCTAAGTGGAATTCATCCAGCGATCAACAATCATTTCTGAAGCACCTACTTCACGCTGGGTTGGCGTGAATACACAATTACTCAGAAGATGATTTCTAATCGCATACATTAATCCCTAATCTCATGCATTAGAGTTGATGAACAGGGAGTACTGGTGGAGTATTAGTCAGTGAAGAGCTATGCACTTGAATCAAAGTAAAGGCGCATGGCATGTTCCTAAGACTCTGGGAATGGAAGAGACAAAAGAAGAACATGTGAGGCCAGAAAATTCTTATGATTCCAAGAATACAGAAACTGCCAGAGAAAGAATTGCAGTCAAGTGGCTGCAAGCACAGGTATCACTGTCTAAGGGAAACTATATTGAGAACAAGTCATCAATATGTTAATTTTTCTTCAAAGTAATCAAGTGCCAGCCAAAAGAACAGCACAGCTGGTAAGCGCTTGCCTTGAGCACGGCTGGCATAGGTTCAATCTCCAACACCTCATGTGGTCGCCCCCAGCATAGCCAGGAATGATCTCTGCGCAGAGCTAGGACTGGCCCCTGAGCACCGAGCCCTGAGTTGGGTGTGGCCCCAAAGCCAAAATATAAAAATGGAAAAAGTGGAGGTAGAGAGAAAGCACAGTGGGCGTGGTGCTTACTTTGCATGGGCGACCCAGGTTTCAGCCCCAGCACCCCATGTGGTCCCCTGAGCCAGAGAGGAGTGACTGCTGAGTGCAGAACTAGGAGTACCAGTCTACTGGCCTTGGGTATTAAGTCTCATACTATGTCTTTTTCTATCCCTCAAATGAGTGCAGTCATTTTGTTTGTCCCTCTCCCTCTGACTCATTTTACTCAGCATGATACTCTCCATGTCCATCCATTTATACGCAAATTAAATGACTTCATTTTTCTTGGCAGCTGAGTAGGGCAGTCATGTTTTATCTCGTTCCTTATTCCCTCTCCCTTCTCACTGGATTATTTTGGGGGGGGATGGAGTGGGGGCCACGGTCACACCCAGTGGTACTCCTAGTTCTGCACTCAGCAGTCACTCCTCTCTGGCTCAGGGGACCACATGGGGTGCTGGGGCTCAAACCTGGGTCGCCCCATGCAAAGTAAGCACCACGCCCACTGTGCTTTCTCTCTAGCCTCTACTTTTTTCATTTTTTCAAGAGGACTTGGAAACTTGCCACAAGTAGAGAGGAAGGAGGGCAGTTAGGACAGAGAAGGGACCACTGTGACAATGATAGTTATAAATAATCATTCTGGAATAGAACTGAGCGCTGAAAGGAAATAAAGGGATATACGTGATAACCTTTCAGTACCTGTATTGCAAACTATAATGCCTGGGGATGGTGGTGGGCGGCGGTGTAGGAAACGTGCCCTGGTGGAGGGATGGGTGTTCGAACAGTGTATGACTGGAACACAATCATGAACAACTGTGTAACTGTGTGCATCATGGTGATTAAATTAAAAAAACAAAAACACAAAATCAAAAAAAGCTGGGGGAGAGAGGTACCTAGTAATTCACTATATTATTCTCTCTACTTTTGCATGTTTGCAAATTTCTACTGAAAAGAGTTTATATACACAATTTGGTTAATAACCACTATCTATCACAGAAGATACTCTATTTGTTGTGGGAGAAAACCTAGAATCTCTGTTCATCCAAATTTTCTAGAAAGTTCCTAACACACTAAAACTACGAATATTAAAAAAACTATGGATATTTTCTTCCCCATTCCCTTCTCTCACAAATCTGTTGTCAGAACTTATTATCTTAACCCTTTAAAGTGACAGTTGGAAAAGATCATTCTGGCAAAAACTGAGTGCCTAAAGGAAGTAAAGGGGGGTGTGGGGGTTATGGTGCAACAGGTCAACCTATACATGTGGGGTGAGTGCATCAGCAGCCTGATGGTGCCTTCAGACTTCCTAACACCCCAAAATTGCTGCTGTGCCTTTGTATGAACCCCAAGAACTTGGGACTAAGTTTATAAAAAATTAAGCAGCCAAAAGTTAAGTATGTGGGAGCCATGCTCACAAATGGCTCAGCTATACAAGCTCATTTATTGGTCTTATTTCAGAGACCCAAGATAAATCTTGAAAGAGATCAAAAGCCACAGTTAATCTTGGACCCAAGCGTGGCTGAACAGATTAGGTAAATCGGAGGGGGATGGGTTGGCCTGGTGGCCCGCCCAAGCAGAGTCCCCAGCAGCCACTTGCTTCCACAATCCAAAATCACTGCCATACCCCTGGCCTGACTCCGCCGTTTCAGGATGAACCTCACCAAAATTTAATCTGCTGAAAATTCTGATATGCAGGTTTTGTGACTAAAATCTCCAGGCTTCTTGGGGAGTCAGGATGGGCTACCTTCCCCCACCTCCCTGTACTTCCAGAAGCCTCGGCAGTCACATACACACCCCAAAGCTGCCACCCAATTGAAAAGCTACTCCAGGCTTACCGTTCTGACAAAAATACTAAATGCCCTGAACAAGCATCATGACCTCTTAGCACCTGTATTGCAAACCATAATGCACAAAAGAAAAGGAGAGAGAGAGCAAGAAGGAAAGTGCCTCCCATGGAGGGAGGCTGGGGGTAGGGGTTGGAGTTGGGGGGTGGTGGTGGGGAAACAGGGGACATTGGTGGTGGGAAATGTACACTGGTGGAGGGATGGGTGCTGGATCATTGTATACAGAAACCCAGTTGTGAACAGCTTTGTAATGGTCAATTTCAAGGATGACACTTGACATCCTGTTACTCATTGATTTGCTCCAGCGGGTGCCAGTAATGTCTCCATATGTATTCGATATGCCAAAAACAGTAAAATCTCAAGGATATCCAGTTAAAAAAATTTTTTAAAAAGTAATGTAGAGTTCACTCAGCTTAATCAATGACTGAAAAATAGTAGTACTCCTACATTTAAAAAAAAAGGAAGTAAAGGGATATACTTTAGGTCCTATCATTCAGAAAGTTTAATTCAATCCCCAGTTCAGACACCACACATGCCCCCCGCCCAAGTCCTGCTAAAGCAAGGAATAAGCCCTGAGCTCTGCCAGGTGTCACCTAAAAACAAAACAAAAATGTGACGCAGGCCAGTGAGATGATACAGGGCATTAAGGCATCTGAATTGCATACAGCTGACCCTGGTTTGATCCCTAGCACCGAGTCCTGCCCAAAGTGATTCCTGAGAGCAGAGCCAGGAGTACGCCCCAGCACAATGAGTGCAGTCAGGTGTGCCCCCCTCAAAAAAAAACAAACGGGGCCGGAGTGATAGCTAGGGCATATGCCTTGCACGCGGCCAACCTGGGTTCAATCCCTGGCATCCCATATGGTCCCCAAGCACCTCCAGGAATAATTCCCGAGTACAGAGCCAGGAATAACTCCTGAGCATCGCTGGGTGTGACCCCAAAAGCAAAAAAAAAAACAAAAAACAAAAAACAAACAACCAAAAAAAGGTGAAACAATGCTGTCAGTGGGGTTCCTCACCAGTATAAGGGCATAAGGGCATAAAGGAAGAAACACTAACACCCATCTGGGAGAAACAGTAGGAATACACTCTCTCTTCTGTTGTGCAGCAGGGAAGATGTGGTTGGGAATGACGAGGAGGAGGGATCCATGGAGTGAAGGGCGAGTTCTGCTCCTGGCAGCACTGTGACGTCACTGGGCAGCCCTGAACTTGTTCCATAATCTCTGGAAGGGCCTCTCTAAGGATGGGGCCACATTACACATGGAAACTGCACTTGTCAATGCTTGTTTTGGCAAGATGAGAGAAGTGCAAAGGACAGATTCTTCCCCATGTGTTTCCTACTCAGCATAACATTTCAGATACTAATTTACAAAAACAAATAAACCCCACCCCCTCCCCTCCCAGCAGATTGTGAGGCTGGTCTCATGCCTGACTTCTGGAGAGCTCTGGTTCCAAATAAAGGTTTTCTGCCCCAAAAGCTCAATCCACAACTGGCAGAAGTCTGAGCTGAAGCAGATGGAGGGAATGTGAGTCTCTGTGATCTAAAAGCAACAGCAGCATTTCCTGAAACCATGGCAGTGGGGAAGCTGATGATTCCAAATCCAGGAGAATCAGTACAAAGAAGGGGTATTCAAAACAGTGAAAACCAACCAGGATCGGTCAGAGAGATGCTCCAGAGGGCTGGAGCACAAGCCTTGCACACAGGAATCTCAGATTTGATCACTGACACCATATAGTCCACTGAGCACTTCCAGTTGTGGCAAAAAAACAAAACAAAACAAAACAAGAAAACAGAATTGGAAGTGGAATAAAAATAAGAGTCTGAAATAATGTTTTGGGTAAAACCAAACACAAGCCCTGCACAGTAAGTAAACAAACGCTCTGTAATTATATCATGTTGGACTTGAAGCTTCACCCAGGAGTGCTTAGGGGCTATTCTTGGTACTGAGTTCGGGTGTTACTCCTGGCAGTACATTGGGTACCATAGGTGATGCCAGGGATAGAAATGGAGCTGACCACATGCAAGGCACGTGCTTTTTACGAGGGCCACACCTGGCTATGCTCAGAGCTTACTCCTAGCTCTCTGCACTTCTGGTGGTACTCGGGAGACCATATGGCATATCAGTGATTGAACCACATATGGTCCCTCAGGACACTGGCAGGAGTAATCCTGGAGCACAGAGCCAGGAGAAAATCTTGAGCACAGCTGAGCACAGTCCAAAGTCCTCCCTGACAATTAAAAAAAGCAAAAATTTAAGTTGAACCATAGGAAGTCAGGACTATCTATAGTCAGATCAAAACTCAAAAGCTTTAGGGGGCCAGAGAGACCATACAGGAGGCACTTAGAGTACATTCCTGAAGCAGCCTGCCCTGATTCAATCCATGATTCCTGGTACTACATGGTGACTCTCCTCACAACACTGCCGAGTGTGGCCCCAGAGGCCCTAACCACCACCTGGCTGATCTGGGTAACCCCCAAGCACTGCCAAGGCTGGAGCAACACCACAGCCTCAGGCCTTCACAATGAACCACTGGCCAAGAATCGCTGGAGTGGCCCAAGAGCCCTTGAGCATTACTTGGGACACAAAAATTAATAAATGAAAGCTTTTGTGCAACCAGAACTACAACAATGTATGAAAACAACACAGATTAGGAAAAAATATACACATTAGATCTTAGTAGTCAGAAGAGGAATCACTGTCACTGTCCTCCCGTTGTTCGTCGATTTGCTTGAGCGGGCCCAGTAACGTCTCCATTGTGACACTTGTTGCTGTGTTTGGCATATCGAACACCTCACGGGTAGCTTGCCAGGCTTTGCCATGCGGGCGAGACACTCTCGGTAGCTTGCCGGGCTCTCTGAGCCAGGCAGAGGAATCGAACTCAGCAGAATGAGTGCAGCCAGGTGTGTCAGCATGTTGGCTGCATGCAAGGCAAACGCCCTACCCGCTGTGCTATCACTCCAGCCCCAGAATAGGTATATAGTTCTTATAACAACAAAAAAGAAAACACAATTTAAAAATGAGCAAACAACTTCAATAAATATTCCCCCCCCCCAAAGAAGATAAACAAATGCTGGGCTGGAGAGAGAAATCAAAGGACTGCAGTACATGTCTTGCTTTTAGGAGACCCTTAGTTCTCTCTCTCTCAGTTTTTATCACACCTCTAAGGACTTCTTGTGTGGCCTGCTGACCCCCAGCACTGGCCAGCAGGAGCAGTACCACATCACTGGCCCAAGCACTGAACCATCTCCCAGCATGGATTCAGCACCTCTGGGCACAAGTAGGGAACACTGCCCAAAACAGAGAAATAAATGGCTAAAAAGTACATGAATTTGATTTATCTTTTTATTAGTCTGTAGGAAAATCTAAATCAAAACCACAATGGGAGATTACAGCAGGCAGGGCACTTGCCTCGCATATGGCCATCCCAGGTTTGATCCCCAGCACCCCATATAGTCCCCTTTTCCCTGCCAGGAGTGACATCTGAGCACATAAGCCCTGCTCACTAAAACAAAACAAAAATAGATGTGTGTATGGGGCTGGAGCACAGTGGGTAGGACGTTTGCCTTGCACGCGGCCGACCCGGGTTCGATTCCCAGCGTCCCATATGGTCCCCTGAGCACCACCAGGAGTAATTCCTGAGTTCAGAGCCAGGAGTCACCCCTGTGCATTGCCAAAGTGTGACCCAAAAAGCAAAAAAAAAAAAAGTATGTATAAAATGTCAAATAGAATATTATTTAAAATGTCCACAATAGGGCTGGAGCGATAGCACAGGGGGTAGGGCATTTGCCTTGCATGTGGCCAACCCGGGTTCGATTCCCAGCATCCCATATGGGCCAGGAATAATTCCTGAGTGCATGAGCCAGGAGTAAACCCTGTGCAATGCTGGGTGTGACCCAAAAAGAAAAAAAAAGTTAAAATATCCACAATAGGCAAATGCATAGAAACATTAAGTAACACAGATTTTTCTTTTTCATAATAATTTGAAATTGATAATTGCAAAAAATTGATAATAATCAATCTTTTTTTTTTTGAGTCACACCTGTGAACCATTGGTGCTAAAGGATTGCTCAAGGCTTATTCCTGCCTCAGCACTCAGGTCAGGAATCACTTTTTTTTTGGGGGGGGCCACATCCAGCAATGCTCAGGGGCTATTCCTGGCTCTGCGCTCAAAAGTTATTCCTGGTGATCTCAGGGGATCATGGGGGATGCTGGGGATTGAACCCAGGTGGGTTGCATGCAAGGCAATTGCCCTACCCACCTCTCCAGCCCTCCTCAGGGATCACTCCCGGCAGGTTTAGAGGATGTTATGGGCTGCCAGGGATTGAACCTGATTGGCTGCACACTAAAGCTCTGGCCCTTACACAAAAATTTTCTTTGACTATCTAAAGACAGAATCACTCGAGGAATGAGAAGGTTTTCTCATAAATCTGATGATGACTCACGAAGGTGACAAAGGTTCGGCTCCTCAGTGTTAGAGAAGACAAGATCCTAGAAAGTGGAAATGACTCCCTCACCACTGCCTCATAGCAACACCCTGGCTGCAACTGGGAAGAATTTCTACTTCTAATGTAAAGATAATAAGGAAGCTGTGCCAATGTTGTACAAAACTCCAGAGCACTTAGCAGTGATGGCTGACTTCCAACTGAGCCATTAAGGTAAACGCAGAGGCAAGCTCCAGGTAGAAATGTCACTGGGAATTCAGAGGATACACTGAATGTTTGAAGCTTAATGCCCTATTATTGAACTCAGAATCTTGCAGACTGGAGCTGATATGAGCCCACTTATGACACCCAGCCTGCTTATTTCTAGACCTCACAGAAGATCAGAAGGATAATAATCAATCTTAGGTTCTTGGGCCTTGTAGCAATAAGATGTTGATTTTTTTTATCTTTTAATTTCCTTTCAAGCCGCATCGCTCTATGATTTTGTTGGAATTCTTCTCCCTTTTACCAGTGCCAGGAACTGAGCTGACATTGCCTTGTTCAGGGCAACTGTCTTATCCCCAGTACTATTTCTCTAGCCCCTGGGATTCTTTTCTCTCCTCTTTCCATTTTATTGTAACAAAGTCAGAATATAGATCATTTATTAGTATTTACTTATACATCAGTTATTAGTATTTCCTGTCATGTAAATTATTTAAAAATACATTTGGGGGGGGCATATCCGGTGTGCTAGGAGGACGATGTGCAAGGATGCTGGGTTACTCCCTGCAGTGCCTGGGGACCATGTGATGCTGGGGATAAAATCCAGGCCTCCTGCATGCACAGCATGTACTTTAGCCCTTTGAACTGTCTTACCCTCCTAAATGACATTCATTTGGGGGCGTGGGGGCAGGGGGAACTGGCCACACCTGGTGGTGCTCAGGGGCTATTCCTGGCTCTGTACAGGAGTGACCTGAGTCAGGGGACCATATGCAGTGCCCAGAATTGAAACAGATCACCCAGAGCTGTGTCACATAACAGAAGTACCTTATCTCCAGGCCCTATTATTTCTCGGGGGGTGGGAGCAGTGGTGGAGTTTGAGCCACTCCCAGCTCTGTGCTTTGGGGTTACCCATGTTTAGGGGGGTACCATGTGGTGCCTGGCTCTGGTCACATGAAAGGCAAGAGCCTTAACCCAATTTTGAAACCTAGTACTCTATGATGCCAAGCACTACAGAGGATGACCTAAATGTGCATCACTGGGAGTGGTCCCTGAGTACCACTGGGTTTGCTATTCCCACGCCCCCCCCCAAAAAAAACCTCCATAAAATCCTTTGTCTGTCCCCAAATCAGCTCCTCTTTTAACGGCTCTGGCATGGCTAGTGATTAGAATTGATGCCTAATTCACTCAGAACAGCACACATCTGAAGACCAAATCAGCTTGAGTCCCGTCAATCCTCCCGACAATCCTTCCAGCTACTTCTGGTCCTTCTCAGCTGAACTTCTCCAAGTTTCTGTTGCCAAACCTTCCCTCATTATCTCCTTTTCCTTTCATAACTCATTTATTTTGTTTTCCTTCTTCCCCGGCTCCTCTTGACAAAGTCACCAAAGGCCTTCATGCTATTAAAACCCAAAGATTCTTACTTTATGGCAACATTTCACGATGCTTATTCCCATCCCCTTCCTTCCTGAAGCCCTCTCCTTCCTTTGCTTTTCTAACACCCTCCTTTCCTGAGGCAGTAAGCCCACATTCTGCTACCTGTGAAGCCTTCCATAAACAGGTTTTCTACCTGGTCTTGAGCTCCCGAAATGGCAGCCTTCTCCTAAAGCTCCTGACATTTTCTTAGCCAAGGAATCTTGCTTATTCTTTTCGGTTAATCGCTTTGTCTCCCTTCATTCCCATCACCCACACTTACGGTGCCCTGCTATGCACCAGGCATACCGGGCATGTTTGTTATAAATGCTTTAATCCGCACAAGCCTCTAAGGTAAATTTTAATGTATCTCCAATTTTCAGATTAGGACAGAGAGACAAAGGGTGGTTAAGTACTTACATAAGTAACTTGCAAAACTACAAAATGATTCAAGCAGCTTACTAAGAGAGCGGGACTCAAGGCCAGGTACTGACTCATTCAGTTCCTCATGCAGGTCATTTTCCACTTGCACCCAGATCCTGCAACAACCTGTATGTTGATCTCCCAACCTTCTGGGTTTGGGGTTGTTTCCCCCCTTCCCCAGGGTGGCAGGTCAGGGTGGGGCAGTGAGGGCCGGGGGTGCAACACCCGGCTGTGACCAAAGATTAATCCTGGCTCTGTGCTTAGGGATAAACCTGGTGGGCCATATGCAAGGCAAATGCTTTACGGGACGACTCCACTTCGGTTTTGGCTTCCTCTAACCATCTACCCTCTTCAGTTGGTGTAATCCCAGTCTGTTCTATCCTGTTATCATAGTGTAAATAAAGTTCTGTGGCCACTATTCCATAAAAAGAAAGAACAGGAAGGAAGGAAGGAAGGAAGGAAGGAAGGAAGGAAGGAAGGAAGGAAATATGTCTACCATAGAGCAAAAGAGGCAGACTGAGGGAGGGGGTGTTGGCAGGAGGGAAACTGGGATCACTCCTGGTGGAAAATAGACACTGATGGGGGGATGGGGGGATCATTGTATGACCAAACCTGATAATGAACAGCTTTGTAACTGTGTATCTCTCACATTGACTCAATTAAAAAAAATAAATAAAATTTTTAAAAAATTTAAGAAAAAAATGAAGATACCAGAACCCTGACCCCAGGCAAGCTGACAGCTTTGTCTTTTCTCATCTTTGACAGGGGTTCACATGCTGATGGAGACTTCAGGGGTACAGCGGTTGCCCTCCCTCTTCCCCCAGAGAAAGGAGTCCAGGAAATGAGGTGCTGCTCTCTCCTGGCTGCTCTGAGGGCTGCCTTTGTGCAGGGGAGAGAGCTTCGAAGCAGCGTTCAGGGGTGTTGGGCCCCTTCCCAGTTCTTCTCACTTGGCAGGACCCTCTCTAGCTCCATCCAGGGTGTTGCCAAAGGCAAAATTTACTTGTTTGTTGGTTCAGTTGGGGTTCACGGGGTGTGCTCCTGGCTCTGTGCTCAGTGTTCACTCACGCAGGACTTGGAAGACCCTCTGAGGCATAGGAGACTGAACTCAGGTGGGCCACGTGCAAGGCAAGCAACTCGTCCACCCTCCTACCTCTCCAGCCCGAGCTGTACTTTCTGTTTGATCTGTTTATCCCCTCACCAACCCACGGCATGGTTTCCCCCTTCTCTCACTCTCGTGAATAATGCTGCCCCAAAGGTCAGGGTGTGGTGGTCCTAGCAGGTCATTGTGCAAGGGGGTGCAATTGGGTGTGTCCTCTAGACAAACAGGATGGAAGACCTTCAGATGGTCAGAAATAGAACTGCCCTGGGACTCAGCAGTGCTTCTCAAGCTTTCCCCTCCCCCGAGCCCCGTCTGGCCTTGCTACTTCCTGTGGCACTCTGTCCAGCCAACTGGCCCCTGGTCTTTGTCGCTCACATTAATGTAATTAATTAATGTAATTAATTTAATTCACCTGTGAGCTGCCTTGGAATATTCTGGGTACCCATAATGGCCATAGGACACCCTGCTAAGGAACTCTGGTCTGCAGCATAGAGAGGTGGAATTCTTATTCTTCTTGAGAAGAGAAGGAAAGGGGTGAGGGTCTGATTGCGGTCACCAGCTAAGCAGTGATGAAGCCATGTGAGAAAGAAGACAGGCATCCCAACTGTCCAGGAATGGCTCTGCTTACAGGTCAGTCTAGTTGGGAGCCATCAATTACACACACCTCTGCTCAGTGCTTCCAGAGAGCTGGCCTGGCCATGCCCTGTACCCTGGTCCAGTCCCTTCCCTCATTGTCCCCAACAACGACAAGGCAGAAATTCTATCCCAGTGGCCAGGGCTGCCAAGCCCCATGCTTGCCCAGTGTTGCTATTGACTCGTTTTACGATCTGCCTCAATTTCTTTCCTTCCCTGTCCTTCTCATTTTTATAAATCGAGAACACAGGGTAATGGAGCTATCTATCCTTTGATGCCTTGCATTTCCATATCCTATTGCTCTCTCTAGAACAGATAAGTGAGATCATCCAGTATTTGACTTTCTTCTGACCTCACTGAGCGTGATACTCTCCAGTCCCATCCAAGTTGTGTCCAATTGCATGATTTCATCATTCCTTTCAGCTCTATTGTATATTCATATGACACTTTTATTATCCACTCTCACCTGTTGAAAACATCTGGTTGATTCTATGTCCTGGCTATTGGATGAGTGCTGCACCTAATGGTGTGTGTAAATGTCCATTTGAATGAATTACTTTGTGTCTTGGGGGTAGATGACCAAGAAGTAGAATCGTTGGGTTGCATGTCAGCTCTATTCTTATTTTTCTGAGAAATCTCCATACCGTTTCTCACAGGAGTTGAACCAGCCATTATTTCCACCAGCAATGAATGAGAGCTCCTTTTTTACCATATCCAGGCCAAAACAGATTGTTCCCATTTTTTTAAACATGTGCCATTGTTTCTGATGTGAGATAATATCTCTTTACTTCTTTGATTTGGATTTCCCTTCTAATCAGTGACAACGAGCACTTTTCCACTAGCCTACTGGCAATCTGTCTATCTTCTTGAAGGTGGTGTTGGTTCATTTCCTCTTCCTATTTTTTCGATTGTGTAGAAGGGTTTTGGTGTATTGCTGGAGGTCCAGGCCACCCTCCCTTTCCAGCCCTGCTACATAGGTGACACCTTCACACCCCCACTTCCTTCCTCCTGTAGTCTAGAGATGCCATGTATCACACCAAGGCAGCAGGACGGCTGTACCCTGAGACTAGTCTTTCTCTTTTGTGATTTTCTCTGCTGCACCCCTTTTCCGCTCACACCCCTGCTCTAGGTTCCGGTCTACACGGGGTTCACCTTTGATGTTATTGTTGCTGTAGCTATTCCGGTTGCTGCTACTGACCTTAATGGGGTTGTTGTTGTTGTTAGTGGTGGTGGTGGTGGTTTTGCTTTTGGTGTTGCTATTGTTGCTGGTGGGGATGGTTTTGCTAATGCAGCTGCTGTTGTTGTTAGGGCTGTGAATGGTGTTACTGTTGGCTGTAGTGGTGGTGGAACTGTTATTGCTGCAGTCAGAGATGGTGTAACTGCTGATGTCATGGTGGTGGAGCTGGAGTTACTGTTGGTGTTGCTTTTGTGGTTGTTGCTGTTGTTGAATGGAAGGCACAGGAGCCCATGCCAGGGACGAACATTCTGGAGAATCTTATCTCCTTGTAAGATGCCAGAACTTAATACCTACCTAAGCCTCCTGATCCAGGCTAGATGGAGGTGCCTGAGACCCTACCCCAACACCTCTTCCCCTGTTCTCTGTTGATGGAGAGGAAGTCCTCTCTTGCTTGGAGTTTACCTGGGTGACTCTGACTGGATGTGTGGGATTGTCAAAGAGTCTCTGGGCAAGCAAATCACTCAGAACTTGGCTGGAAACCATCTACTGGAGACAACCAGGAGATACCAAAATTTCTGCGGTCACAGAGGCACTGGGAAGGGGACTTATGGAGATGCAGTACCTTCACAGCAGCTGAGTGAGCTCTCAGGGTGAGTACAGAGAAGCAGGTGTTGGGGAACATGAATCCAGTCAAACGGTCCATATTCAAGAGTCTGGTCCAACTCGTTTCTAGTAATTAGGTTGATGACTGGGGACAACTTCTAAGCACTGGGTTCTTCCTGCTCTCAGAGACCTCCCATCTTGGGTACAAAGAAAGATTATTCATGCCCAGGAAGCCCCGCCTACCAGGATGCAGATGAAGATGATGATGGGTGAGAGCATGTTGGATGTCAAAGCCAGTTTAATGACATGTCACTGAGGCAAAAACAAAACTTCACAGACAAAATGAAAGAAATAGGGTCAGGGTGAGGGACAGAGGGAGCCAAATAAAGAATGTGTGTAGAAACTTGTCTGGGGAGAAAAGCTGGATGGATCGTTTGGGCAGGTGGGATGTGGAATGGGGGGGACCTGCTCTCCACGTGGCTCCACATCAGGGTCTTAGAGTCCTCACACTAGCATGCAGGATATGACCCCCCATCCCAGATAAGACAACCAAGCCCCAGAGAAGTGGTGTTCTACCCCCTACTCGGGTTTTGCAGAGGCAGGGATGAGACACTGGTACTTAGGATGACAGCTCCCACTCTGCCCAGGCTGGGTGGGCAGATGAAGTGGAAGACATCTAGGCCATGAGGTCTGGGAAGCCATATATATATATATGTGTGTGTGTGTGTGTGTGTGTGTGTGTGTGTTGGACTTGTCAGGGAGCACTCTTGGACAAGGCTCACTGCTTCTTGGCTAGTGTACAGCTGGGTCACAGGGAACACGTGGGTCTTTTCAGTCTAAGACTGATACCTCTGTTAGGATGGGCATGGATTCATGACTCTGCCAAGGCCAGTCACGATGGTTCTACCAAGGGGTGCAGCTACTTGGCCAGAAATTATACCAACTGGGGCAGCAACGAGTCTCACGGGACAGGAAGGCAAAGCCACATTCCCCAGTGCAGGGAAGGTCCAGTCAAGAACAGAAGATCTGGATTGGGTTCTCAGCCCCCAGGATCCAGGCTGTACTACCCACTCAGTCCACGAGTGGCATTTCTTCTCTGCTCCTGCCCCTAGCTCCCCATGGCACTGTTCCCCGAGGCTGGCCTCTGGAATTTAGCAGAGCTCTCCCCATAAAAATAACTCATAAATTATTGACGATCATTCATATGCATTGCAAGACATTTAGACAATACAGAACTGGTGTATGAGGAAAATTCCCTTTTGCATCGAGGCAGCCTCTGCTAATTGTCTCCATCCTTCCTGAAATAGACTCTGCATCACCAAGCCTCAGCCGGTCCCTTTGCATGATAGTCCTTAGCCTTCTGCTTTCTCCTTCCACTGACAATCGTCTCCTGACTGTTCTGAGATGAAAGAGTACATCCTCACCTTTAATAGGACTGCAGAGCTCTCTTTGAATTGGGTTAGTGATGGATATACAGATGAATGTTCAGGTAACTCCTCTTTTTTCCCCACTATTATCCGTGCTTCAGGTATTTTCACTATAGAGGTGAAAATGCTGCAAAGACCAGAATTCTATACACTTGGAATTTTAGTTACACCATAGCCTATCTGTAGGGTTGGCAGATCAAAGCTCCCACAGCAAGCTCTAGTCTCCTTCCAACAGTTGTCAGACTTTCTGCCACTGGAAAACTTGAGAAGTGAATCAGCCTTGGTTGAATGAGAATTGTTCTAAGAGTTCCTTGTGGGAGCTGGAGCGATGGCACAGTGGGTAGGCCATTTGTCTTACATGCTGTTGACCTGTGTTCAATTCTCAGCATCCAATATGGTCCCATGAGCACCGCCAGGAGTAATTCCTGAGTTCAGAGCCAGGAGTAACCCTTGTGCATTGCCGGATATGACCCAAAAAGAAAAAAAAAGAGTTCATTGCGGTGACTATCAGCATTTTCTCTTCTTGATGGTGACAGTCCCAAGAAGTTCTCAGGAGGTCCAAGAACTAGTGATTCTCTGGCCATCGGGCCAGCTGTTCCGTGCAAGGGCTGGAGAGTTGGTTTCCCAGGCAGTGCCCAGGCTATCTTGACAGTACTTGGGGGCCTCTTGCATGCTCCCGGCAGTGCACAGTGGCCCAATCGGAGTGTGGCTGCCTCCATAGCACCCCGGGCAGTAAATGGGTCCTCTAATTGGGAAGGAGGTAGTGCTGGCAGCATTCATGATCTCCGTTCCCTTTAGGGGAGAAGGCAGCAAAGTCTGCAAGGGTCGTTGCTAGGATAACTGAAGACTTAGTTTTCAGAGAACATGTTCAGGGTCTGTTTGGACAGCCTGGTTGTTCCTGGGGAGACAGGCTTGCAAGCAGGAGGTACATAACCAAAGCTCAGAGTATGCCTTTACAGAGCGGCACTAAAAGGGCTATGGGAGTTGGTTTAGGAACGCTCCAATGTTCCTCGAGGTGAATGGAACTTGCTAGGGCTGGCAAAGGTTTTGAAGGATGAATAGGAGCTTGGGGAGGGGGGTGGTGAGATCATATAAAGAGGTAAGTGTATGCGGAGAACAAAGAATGTGTTTTTAATCAGGCAAAGGGCAGGTGAGAGGCTCAGAGAAGCCTAAACTCCCACCGTTCAACATGGGTTCTTTAGAGCTGGCATGGGTTCAAGAACACCTACGGGGACTGAGGGTGGTCACTGATATCTTAGCCTCCAAGCCTCTGCCTTTCTGAGCACGTTTCAAGGATTTCTCTACCCCGTCCTAGCGAAATGTCCACTGTCCTTAGAACCAGTCTCTCGGAGTACAGATTTCTGGGTTCTGTTGGACGGGGGTGGGGGGGCTAAGGTGTTTTCCCCCCACCTCTCAGGCTTACCACCCTCTTTGCAGTCAGCCCCCCCAAAATCTGCTGACCTGAAAAATTGACTCCTCTGCATCCAAGGGTTCAAAAGCTGAGAGTGAGCAGGCAAGTATTTCGGCAGTACTCCTGGCGCGGTGGCAACTGCAGCATCTTAGATGCACAAAGCACCAGGTGGAGAATGTGGCCCCAGCCCGGAGGATGTCCCAGAGATGCTGACCCATGAGATAGAAATGACCAGAGCCATCTGGTAATGACCAGATACATCTGGGGGTTCCCAGGGCAGGAGTGGGGAGGTGACAGGTGGGGAAAACCAGAGCCCCTTCCAAGGGCAGTCACCTGAATCCTCATTTTGTGGGGAGTTCACGCCTGGTGTTATTTGGGGGCTACTTCCGGCTCTGCATTTTGATACGGCTCAGTCGTGTTTGGTGAACCATAGTACGCCAGGCATGGAACTCAGACCTCTGATTTACAAAGCGTGTGCTCAGGCATTAAACCATGACGTCTAAGGGAAGAGAGGGCTGGTCCAGGCCTGATGCCAGGACATCCTAGAACTATTCTAGAACTTTCCCTCGTTTTTCACAACCAGGCTGTACCCTGATGCAGAGGCTCCCCTCCTCGGTAGCTCCAGCGGGAATCTCCCTGCCTCCCCATCTCCCTCCTGCCGCTGCTCCTAGTAGACCTGGATTGGCTGCAGAGGAGACTGGGTTCCAAACACAGGAGTTCATTTTTATGTTCTACTGAGAAAATGTATTCAGTGTGACGCTCAGTAGCGAGTGCCGTAAAACACCTTAATCCCTGGTAGAACAAAGGTAATACCTTGACAGATGTGCGCCTCCCACTTTCCTCCCGGCCATGTTTCAACAACAAACCTTTATTTCTGCTTCTCAACTGTAGCAGGGGGAAGGAGAGAGAGAGAGGGGGGGGAGAGAGAGAGAGAGATAGGGTGGAAGAGAGAAGAGAGAGAGGGAGAAAGAGAGAGGGAAAGAGAGACAGAGAAGGGAGGGAGGGAGAGAGAAAGGAAGGGAGGGAGGGAGAGAGAGAGAGAGAGAGAGAGAGAGAGAGAGAGAGAGAGAGAGAGAGGGGGAGAG
>JAOXYA010000019.1:21460703-21473780 GCA_028565675.1 Sorex palustris | reverse complement strand
AGGGTAATCATCAAGTCTATTAAACTACTCCAGCATACAAAAATGTCTAAGTGTCTGTACAAAAGTAAAATGTTCATTGACTACAGAGTATTTAGAGAGTATGTAGAGTATATAGAGAAAAGCAATTTCTTCCCAAGGAAAGTGAGTAAACTGTAAACTATTTATTTTGTAAATTCATATTTTACCAAGGAAATTTTTCAGTAGAAACCCTATAGCTTAATCTCCAACTTTGTACATCCTTAATTATAAAGAAATAATATAGAAAAATTCTTGATAATTATCTTGAAAATTTATTCTTCATAGGAGATGAGGTTTTAGGGCACGCTTTTCAAAATAAGGATAATATAATCATCTCTTGCTCCATGTCATCAACTAGTATGGGGATTTGTTGTCAACTCTGCAAAAGAAGGAAGAAAAAAATCAGAAAAACATCCCAAAGAAAAGACACTGTAAAGCTTTGCTTTGACTTAAAAAATATAACATTCATGAAAACTTTTTGAGAGAGGAGTTCACATAACTAAAATGAAGTTTTGGTCATAGTTTCATTGACATGCTATTATACTATAGATAGGTAAGACAGTTAATTCCAGTAGTGCATACACAAATAAAGAATTCCATATGCAAAATCCTTAGTTTAGCTTATAAATAAGGGATTAGCATAACTATTATACTGTCTTAATAAACATCATGAGTCTTTTTCTTATTTGCATCTGATGTTCTCCAGAGTATCAAGTTGAAATAGAAACCAGAGTTCATTTGGAAGAAAAAATTGTGAAAATAAAATAAAACTGTTTAAGAGAATAAGAAGAAGTGAGGGGAAGGTTTTTGCATATTAAATAGTATTTTAAAGCTATAATATTTAAATCAATGTGGTGCTGAAAGCAGTATAGACTCTAGTGAATGAAAGAAATTAGAAATATATTAAATTATTATAGGACAGCTAGCATATATCAAGTAATATCACAACAGTTTATAAAAAATATATTGAGGTCCTTTGAATCTGCCAGGAGTGAACTGTGACACCAGAACCAAGATGTGCAACTCCTGAGCACTGCCAGGTGTGGCCCTAAGCTTCCCGAAAATTCTTTCAATAAATTATGTCATCACATTTTGTTAATTACTTGAACACACACCCCACTAGATTCTAATTGAAATGCCATGCAGTAGAATAATAACTGATCAACAGATGGCAGGAAAAAGATGTGTTACATGATCAGTGAAATACTACTCAGCTATTAAATGTACAAAATCTTCCCTTTGTACAACACAGAAGGAAGGTTAATATGATTGTTGTAAGTGAAGTAAAGTTAGAATGAAATAAAAAAAATACCTGGTGATTTTTCTTATGTTTGGAATATAAAAAAACATAATTAACAAAGCTCAACAGAAAAAGTTATTGAATTCTTAGGGGGGGGTGGGAGGGATACTGGGATTAGTGGGGGTGGAGAATGGGCACTGGTGGTGGGATGGGTATTCGATCATTGTATAACTGAAACCCAAGCACAACAACTTGTAAGCCTACAACTGTACCTCATGGTATTTCACTAATAAAAAAAAAGAAGAAACCTAAATGATGACCATCATCAGCATGTCTCGATTGTGCCAGGTGATAGGCAAAGAGAGAAAACAGTCATTTCCTAGAATTTCCTTGTATAGAATGCATCTGTCTCCAAGTCCTAGTTCATGTTAAACTCCTAATTGGAATTTCTCTGTTAGTCAAGTCTGAAAGTAAAGTGTCACCGAGGAAATAAGTCAGTTTCCTTCCTGTGTTCCTCTGAGCCTTATCTTTTGCTGACAGTCACAATAGGAGATATAGTACATGTTCGCTTGCCTATGATCAATCAACTCATTTTCCTTTTCTTCTCCTAATTTCATTTCTGTCCATTGAGAGTCTCTTCTTGATGGCCCTGGTTAGTGCTTGACACTAGGTCCCTGAAACTATTCCTGGAAATGAATGCCTACTGCTGGAGTTGGATGGAAAAAAGGAAGAAAAGATAACAAAAAATTCCTCTATTATATGAACTGGTAAAAAATTTTAATGAGGGGTCTCTAGTTAGAATTAACAATAAAAGAGAAATGAATAAACCTGGTACAAGGAATAATATTAGGCGATTTTAGAGTCTCAAAACTTTGTGTGCAAGTTTCTTTATCCCAACATATGATTGTTTGTCTAAAAATTAAGTAAATATAAGATTAAAGTGGCCTATCTCTCTTCAGGTGGTTTTCATAATGAACTCTTTCATATGCTTAGTGTTTAATTGATGTTAGTTCATGTTATTTTTTGTTCTTAATGATTGCTTGATTAACAGATTTAGGATTGGAATTAGAAAAGTTAGAAGTTAGGAAAAAGTAAGACTAATCTTTCTCAGATTGATGGGCTCATTAACATTAAATGTTGCCATGCTTTTCAAGTGTTGATTAGAGCTCAGGAAAAATACTTTGAAACAGATGACACCATTAAGAAATATATCATTTGGATACTTAAAACTATTTTTCAACTGTTTTGAAGTAAGGCATAGATCATTTCAGTATCAATCAACTCAACTATTCACCAATTAAAATTTCAAAAGTTAGATATGAAAGAAAATATTTAGGAAAATGTACTCAAACTGAGTGTTTTCACTTAGTGATGTATATAAAGTGTCCCCTGTTTATCAAATACTATTACCTGACAAACCTGAGCTCTTAAGGTGCTTCTGTTCTCAGAGGAAAGAAGACAGCAAACAAATCAGTCAAATATTAGGAAGGGGCATGTACTACTACAACAAAAATAAAGCAGTTTATCAAGAGATATGGGAGAGTGTGTGTGTATATATGTGTGTAGAGTATGTGTGTGCATGCCTGAGTGTTGTTAATCTAGGAGGTCAACTCTAATAAGGGGCTATTTAAGAAAATATCTGAAAGATGCAAATACCAGTTTTTCTTATGCTAGAGCAAGTAGCAATTTAAGTATCCTGCCTCCGAAATCCATCCCTCGCCCAATCCAGTTCAAACCACTATGCCCAACTCTCTCTCTTTCGCACTCTCTCTCTCATATAAGTTAGTTTGAGTATTTGAAAATGAAATAAGGAAATAGAAATTCAGGTTGAAGGAAAAATAACAAAACTGTACTTTTCGGCTTATGGCTTATGAAGATACTTCTGTCAGTATCAACCTTTTGTTTGTTGGTGGGTAATAAGAGGATATGTAGCAAAATTATGAAGAAGAAATAATTCTGCTTTTCATATTCTATTCCTTCCAGCTTTTGGATGTATTTGAGTGCATGCTAATGGGAGGCATCAGAGATTGCTTTATCTGCTGTAGACATGTATCGATAAAGAACAAGGAGAGGGAAGCAGAACTGGAAAAGAGCCTCAATGTACATAATGCATCCTACATTCTCACAGAGGCAACAACATATTGAACATCCCTGAGGATAGAGCCCATGGTGAGAACCCATGATCAGAGGTCGCATGTTGGGAGATGAGGTCACAGTCCACATTCTTGGCTGCTCATGGCGAGGTTGAGTTAACTGTCAACCTAAGGGCAAGTTCAAAGACGAGCTGAGAATGAGGGCATTTTCTCTGCATGCCCTCAACATCAAAGTAATAAATGTACAATACTAAGGGCTTTCAGCAAATGGTCCACTGTTGACACAAAGTGCAATGGAAAAAGGAAAAACAAAACCAAAAAACAAAATCAAAAGGATATCAGACTTAATAATCTTTAGACTGGACATCAATCGTCTGCATGGGCAATTCTATGGAAACAAAACTATTTGTAGGAAATATGTTTCAGAAACAACAAATTCTTCTTGTTGTGGGCTTAATAAAATTGAGTAATGATGCTATAACCTCCTAACTGAGAAAATATTTTGGAGACAGCAGTCACATCTATGTTATAGCAATCAACAAAAAGAACTGGTTGTTTTCACTAATTGAATACCAGCCTGTTTCAAGAAGGAACATAATTATGTGGTGCTCACTATAACTTCAGGAAGGGTTTATAAGGTCAGTGGACAGTTTTTTTTTTTTTTAGTTTTTCACAATGTATGCCATTTTATTAAAAGATTATTCAGTTACAGCTTAGGTTATGGTAGACTGATTGAATCAGATATTTAAGAAGAGAAATGGAAATTCAGCCAAACCATTTGAGTCAACATGAGCATTAACAGTATCATGATAATTTATAAAACAAACAAACAAACATTGTCCTCCCATTGTTCATTGATTTGCTCCAGCGGGTCCAGTAACGTCTCCATTTTTTTTTTTTTGCTTTTTGGGCCACACCCCGCGATGCACAGGGGTTACTCCTGGCTCTGTACTCAGGAGTTACTCCTGGCAGTGCTCAGGGGACCATATGGGATGCTGGGATTTGAACTCAAGTCAGCCACGTGCAAGGCAAATGCCCTACCCGCTGTGCTAAATCTCCAGCCCCACAAGAAGATTTTAGACATTCAATGTTCCCACTTCCAAACCCATGACCCTCTGCCCCCATCTCTCCACTGCTGACCCCAGACTCTTTCTCCTCGTCCTGGCTCATTGTGACATTTTTAAGTTTAACCACGGTAATTTGGGCCCAGGCTTATGGTAGAGTATGCTGTGGGTTAGATATATACAGATACCACTGTCCCTAGAGAAGCTACAACGCTCCCACCTAATCTCAGCACAACTCTCCAGTTATCTGGCCATGCCCCACCATGCACTTGAGCCTCTGGTTTTCCTGAGCAGCTTCAATTTCACATTTCACTCTGATAGAGCCCATCTCCTGTGAAATGATGTGGAAGAGAAAGTCATAAATTCGGGAGAAATTACAACCAAAGAGATAGTTAAAAATTATGACAGATTTTAGACACCAATTCATCCCATTTATGGGAGGAATTTAGTGTGTCATACCGGGCGGGGAGAGATCAACCCTCTAGTCTTAGGATGTAGGATGGACATAGTATGAGGCAGTTTTGGCGTATATAGAAATATCTGCTCTCAGGAGTGTTGCTGAGTCAGAACAGACCACAGAGTTGAGGGGGATGGCCTGGGGAATCAGAGAAAGAAACCTAGAGCTATGAGGAGAACTCATCATTCCATGCCCTCCCCTGGTGTGAAGGTGAACTGGCCTCTCCCTCACCAAACCACCTTCACCTATTCATATTTAAAGACACAGAATTGCTGGAGATCAAACAGTTTTTACTCCAGTTCCTTTCTATTGAAATGATAATGATGGCAGAACTAGCAAACAGCTCAAGTGACAATATTTCCCAGTAACTACCAGAGGAGACTGTGTGAGCCATCCTGTGCAAATGTCAGTGGGCCATCAGCTCCTAGAATTTTTCTTAGGCTTGGAAACAAAAGAAAGGAAATCATGCTTTTTGAAGACTTGCTCTGTGCAGAGTGAGATGCCGGGTCTTTTAAAGAGGAGCCTCATTTGGGACTTAGATCAACCCCTAGGGCAAGGTACACCTGTTGCCTGCAAAAGTCAACTTACTGGCCCAAAGCTTCATAGCAGGGGGCTGGAGCAATAGCACAGCAGGTAGGGTGTTTGCCTTGCATGTGGCCGACCCAGGTTCGATTCCCAGCATCCCATATGGTCCCCTGAGCCCCACCAGGAGTGATTCCTGAGTGCAGAGCCAGGAGGAACCCCTGAGAATCACCGGGTGTGACTCAAAAAGAAAAAAAGGCTGCAGAGCGAGGGCCAGAGAGAAAGGGGTTGTGGGGGTGGGGGGAGAAAGTGTGAAAGGGAAAGAGTGAGAGCGAGCAAGTGAGCAAGAGAGAGGAGAGAGAGAGAGTGAGTGTGTAAGGTGCAAGGTGCTTATCTTGCAATTACCTTGCAATTGGCCAACCTTGATTCTATCTCCAGCACTGCCTATGGTTCTCTAAACACCACTAGGAGTGATTCCTCAGCACAGAGACAGGAGTTCTGATAATTTCTAGGTGCAGCCCCATACCAGAAACAACAAAAAGGTTAGAAATAAAAATCCATAATCCAGGGCAGCTCCTTGACTGATGTTATTCATGAAGTTATCCGCAGTGTCAGAAGGAGCAAGAGCTGGGAGTGACACTTAGAGTCAGAAGCTTTCCAACCAGATGGGCGTGGGGACAGTTTCTGGCCATGTTCTCAAGAGGATTCTGGGGTTCCCCGTATCTGCCTTCTCTCTGTTCTCCTCACACCCACAGCCATTGTCGCTTTTCCCCCGAGAAAATCAAGGCCGTTTGTAAAGTTAATACTAGGCCATTTCAAGAAATCAGCAGGTAAATATTATTAGTCCAATTAATCCCATCCAACCCGCAATGATTTCTTTAAATTCATGAATCTTATGCTGTATAATATATAGACAGAAAATACTTTAAAGGAGACATAGTCTGAAAGGGGCTGGAGCAATAGCACAGCGGAAGGGCGTTTGCCTTGCATGCAGCCATCATAGCCGACCCGAGTTCAATTCCTCCGCTCCTCTCGGAGAGCCCGGCAAGCCCGCACGGCAGAGCCTGGCAAGCTACCTGTGATGTATTCAATATGCCAAACACAGTAACAACAAAGTCTCCATTGGAGACGTTGCTGGGCCCGCTCGATCAAATCGATGAACAATGGGAAGACAGTGACAGTGACATAGTCTGAAAGAAGCGAATGCTCTCAATTGGTTTTGTTTATAACAGGCCTAAATGGGAGAGAACACCTCTATCTAGTAGAAAAGAACTGAGTGCTGAAAGTAGCTAAAGGGACGAACATAATAGATAGCTTTTCAGTATTTCGGTATTTGTGTGCAAACCATAATGCCAAAAGGTGAGGGGGGTGTGGAAGTGTCTGCCATAGAGACAGGCTAGGATGTGGGTGGTGGGAGGGAAACTGGGAACATTGGTGATAGGAAATTTACACTGGTGAAGGGATGGGTATAACAACATTATATGGCTGAAACCGAATCACAAACAACTTTGTAACTGTATATCTCAAGGTGATTCAATTGAAAAAAAAAACTATCAGAAATAACTAGGCCCTCCAATTTAATCCAAAAGACAACTGACTACAAAATGGCAAACTAGCTCTCACTGAGTTCTGTGCCAATAAAACCAGAGTTTTGGTATGAAATCTAAACCAATGGTGTAATGACCTCTTCAGAGAAAGACCTTGGTATGTTCCATTGTGTATATATATATATATATACCATTATTTCTTTATCCAATCATCTGTTCTTAGACACTTGGGTTGTTTTGAGATTTGGGCTAATGGGAATAAAGCCACAATGAACATAGAAATACTAGTGTCATTAGTGTACAGAGTTTGGGAGCTCTTGGGGTAGATGCCGGGAAGTGAAATTATTGGGTCATATAGAAGTTCAATTCTGAGCTTTCTGAGAAGTGTCCATATTATTTTCCCAAAAGGCTGAACCAGTCAACATTCCCACCAGCAGCTTTTCTTCACATTCAGATCAACAATTTTTTGATTTGTTTTTTTTGTCCTTTTTGTTGTGTGCCCATCTCACTGATATGAAATGGAATCTCATTGTTGTTTTCATGTGCATTTTTCTAATGATATGTGACATAGAGCATTTTTAATACCTTTCGACTCTCTCTGGGTTGGAGCAATAGCACAGTGGTAGGGCTTTTGCCTTGCGCGTGACCGTCCCAGCTGAACCGGGTTTGATTCCTCTGCGATTCCTCTGCCCCTCTCGAAGAGCCAGGCAAGCTACTGAGAGTATTTGCCCGCATGGCAAA
Organism: Sorex palustris; assembly: GCA_028565675.1. Taxonomy (NCBI): domain Eukaryota; kingdom Metazoa; phylum Chordata; class Mammalia; order Eulipotyphla; family Soricidae; genus Sorex; species Sorex palustris. Next base: position 21,466,098 of record JAOXYA010000019.1, on the reverse strand, counting down.
GCCTGGCAAGCTACTCGTGATGTGTGCGATATGCCAAACACAGTAACAACAAATCTCACAATGGAGACATTACTGGGACCGCTCGAGCAAATCAATGAACAACGAGAGGACAGACAGACAGACTCTCTCTATGCTTATGGGAGAATAACTTTGCCCAAAGGCAAAAGTAATGGTGAACTGGTCATCAGTAGGAAGCTGATCATGGGAGAAGGCAGTGTGCGTTGGGGACACTGGGTCAATCTTGGAGGGATACAGACACTCTGGTGGAGGGTATGGGGTTGGAATGTTTAGTGCATGAAACCCTGCCTTAACAGGTTCGTAAACCAAGGTATCTAAAATAAACGTTTTAAAAAATACAACAGACAGATTGCTCTATGATCAAATGATCAACTAAGCTAAAAGTGAAAACAAAGGGGCTGGAGCAATAGCACAGCGGGTAGGGCGTTTGCCTTGCACGCAGCCAACATGGCTGACCCGGGTTCGATTCCCAGCATCCCATATGTTCCCCGAGCACTGCCAGGAGTAATTTCTGAGTGCATGAGCCAGGAGTAACCCTTGAGCATCACTGGTTGTGACCCAAAAAGAAAAAAAAAAGTAAAAACACAAAGGGAAATTATCCTGGGTGGGGTGGGAGTGGGAAGAAAGTCAACATAATTAGAAAATACCTTGAAATGACCAACCAAGTCTTTCCTGGGAGTCCAAAGTGTGAAAAGGGCTCTGAAAACCACCTGGTGACAAGGGTCTAAGGAAAGCATCTAGGAGGTGGGGGTGATCCTAGCTGGCCAGCCAAGAGAAAAAAAAATGGACACTCCCTGCCGTGACTGCAGTTGGAGGGGGATGGAAGCAAATCTTTCCTGGTCGGATTGAGGGCACAGCCCTGGTCCCCCGGACGTGGCCTGGCGTGCTGATCCCGGCCACAGACTGAGGGAACTGCAGCTCCTCAGTGACGTCACCTGGAGTCTCCGTGTTTACGGAATCTGTAATCTAGGTTGAGAGAGCTGGAGTGGAAGGGAAGGGGACAGTTAGGAAAATAGTCAGAGAAAGGGTTTTTTTTGTTTGTTTGTTTCTGTTCTTTTCTGATACTTGAGTAATACAGTGGATTTCCATAATAAAATAAATTCCAGACCAATTAAATAATAGGATGGGAAAGAGTGAAACCAGGTGTCGTGTCTAGGTGTCTAGGTGCATGTGACTTGACTTCAGGGTAAAAGCACCAAGAAGGCCGAAAAGGAAAGGGTTAGAATGGGCACACTTTGATCTTCGGTGAGGACAGCAACAACGCAAGTCAAAGGAAATACTCCCTCTGCAAGCCAGATAAATATTTAGGATATTTCCTACGTAACAAACAGAGAAAAATACATTAAATATTTATAAGCATCTATATATGTGTGTGCAGATGCATGCAATTATGCAATGTAAAAACTAACAGAAAATTATTCACATCCAATATCTCTGGATGATAAAGTTATGAGGAATTTCACAAAATTTTCTGGGACTTTATTCCTACTCTGTGTGAATTTGCTAGAAGGAGTCTGTGTCAATATTATGATCATCTGAGTATAAAAATGAAATATATAGCATATAAGTACAAAGGAACAGTATGGAATATAGCAGCATGAACAACATTTTACTATTTTGATAGATAGGTCAGCACTAAATATCAGAACTGAGATTGGCGCATTCCTGAACATGTGTGGAGTACAGCTGTAAATAAATACTATGCACAGAGGTAGGGAGAGATGCAAAGATTTTGTGTTTCCATCGAAATAGATGGTGTTTCAGGATACCGCAAATAAAGATGATGAAAATCATATCCTTTAGACTCTTTTACATTTGAATGAAATGATCTACACCTACTGCAAATGACGATAGGTACATCGATTGGCAGAAAGATAGACAGTTGTTGAAAGATAGGTGTTAGAAGCATTGATAGATGATAGGTAATACATAAGTCATAAATAATAGGGAGGTAATAGGTAATAGGTCTATGACAGGTATAGATGATGGTTAATGGAGATGTGATAGAATGAAGTTAAAGGTAAAGGCCCTCCCGTTTATCGTCGATTTGCTCGAGCGGGCCCATTGTCTCCATTGGAGACTTTGTTGTTACTGTGTCTGGCATATCGATACGTCACGGGGAGCTTGCCAGGCTCTGCCCTGCCGGCGAGATACTCTCGGTAGCTTGCCAGGCTCTCCAAGAGGGGCGGAGGAATCGAACTCGGGTCTGCCATGTTGGCTGCTTGTAAGGCGAAAGCCCTACCACTGTGCTATCGCTCCAGCCCAGAATGAAGTTACATCATAGATAATCAATAGATAGGAGATAGATCATAAACAAACTAATAATGCCTCAAGAACATATTTTTTTCTACAGGTTCTGGAACCTTGAAGTCTAAGTTCAAGGATGTGAGTTGTTTTAGCCGAGGTCTTTATCCTCCTTCATATCATCCCCTATGCCTTTGCACACATGGAGACACTAGTCCTACCACGTGGGGAGCCTTCCTAGTAATTTCATTGGAATTCTTTCTTCAGAGGCCCTTTCTCCAGGCTTGGCCATCCTCTGAGATCCATGGAGTTAGATCTTTAACAGATGGCGTGGGGAGGTGGGGGGCCTCCCACAACTCAGCCCACAGCAGCATGCAGGAATAGCTCCTTATGAAGAACACTTGGCTTATAGTTCTCATTTCCTAAGGCATGACCTTGGCAAAAAAAAAAATCACACCAAATAAAGGTGAGGGCATTGTCACAGCTCTTCTTAGCTTGGCTTTTGCAGCCTTATTCTCATCAAAAGAGTATCAAAGTGACCTCAGGAATCATGCAGACCAAACAAGAAGATGGATTGAGGGGTGAACCTCTTTGTTTTCTAACCAGTGTTTCTCAGATTTTTCCATAGAACTCCTCAAACAGTAGGGGAGAGAGAACTCAAGGAAAATCTCCACAGGCCATCAGAAATGCTGTTCTGTTAAAAGCAACAACAACAACAACAACAACAAAAAACACAGGGGGCAGAGAAATAGTACAGCAAGTGAGGCACTTGCCTTGCACATGGCTGACCCAGGTTGGATCCTCAGTATCCCATATGGTTCCCCAAGCACTGCCAGGAGTGATGTCTGCACAGAGAGCCAAGAGTAAGCCCTGAGTATCTCTGAATGTGACTCAAAATTTTTTTTAAAGTTAAAAAAAATTAAAAGCAAAAGCAACAAAAATGTTTATATTTTTATGTTGCATCTGGATTTATTAAAATGAAAAGGCTTTCAGATCTTGTAATGTTAAATTGCTTTGTGAAAAAAAGACAGCATTGACCTTGTACCTTTCTGAGACGACAGCACTACGTCCTGGACACAGACGCAAGCCTGAGACACAGCCTCCAAGAAAGAAGTCCCTGTGTAGAATTCCCCCTAGCTCCAGAATGTCCCCCAGCCTGTCTTCAGGAGGGGGGCAGGCCAGACCATCAAACAGTTCCCTGGTGTTGTAAAATTACTGGGGGGAAAAAAAGAAAATCAAAAAGCAGAAAAATATAAAAATGGGCAGGCGACCATGCCAGAGGGACAAATAACAGATGGACAAACAGAATTACAAAGCAAATGCCAGGGACAAGGGGAGGCAGGAGCTGGGTTGGATAATATTGTTAGAAAAGATTGCGAAAGAGTCTGATTCAGCCAACGTGATCCACTGGAGGCCCTACCTGTAGAGAGACAAAGCAAAGCCGCACAAGAAGTTTAATTTAGAAATACAGATCACTGCTTATGATGTTGGTGGTGTTGTTATAGAACCTGAAGAACTGAGATCTTACATTCAGCCCTGGAAAGAGGCACCAGACTTGAAGATTAACCTGCAGTAGAAATTCCCACGAGGAATCTCAGGTCTCTATTTCTTCCACTTGCTCAAGACAAACCTCACTGGGTGCATTCATGCCCTCTGAGGTCTGCTGATGACCATTCCCAAGGCAGTTCAGACTCCATGCCAACCAAATGCCATTCCTGGCAAACAAGCCAAGCTAAACACCCACACCAGAAGTCCTTTGTTATTTCACAATGTGGCTTCTCAATATTTGTTCATATAAATAAAGAATTTGTTTTCCCTTCAAGAATCAGTTCCATGAGCTCATTTAAAGTCTCTGTTACTGAATATGTCCATTTCACTGGTGAGGCCTGGGCCAAACAGACACACCACTTTCCATCTTATTAAAAGCAAAGCCAGCTAAGAAGGAAATTGATTACTCATAGTCAGACTTAGGGCCACTAGAGTAAATAAAAAGTACAAGTATTAAGTGTCCTTCAGTGAGTCTTTATCTACTTGTCGAGTAGTTTTGCACTCCTTCCAGAATAAAAGATAAACAAAGATCTCATAGAAAGAAAAAAATATTGGCTACCACTGGACTGATTGGACTGGGAAGGCCAAAGTATAACTAGCAGCAAAGACTATAAAGATTGCATGGCTGGCTGGCTGGATAGATGGATGGATACTGTATTGATAGATGAAAGAGACTGAGATTATGGGACAGTCAAGTAAGACCTACAAAGTCTGAAATATACATTATCTACCATTAACAAAATAGTCCCCACCCACTCCTGAATTAGATGTTCGTTGACTACCAATTGATTATGAATCTCACATTGCCCTTCCTCATCACAGGGTTTCCTGGACAGAATATTCAAACCTCCCACCCTCCACCAGAGTGACTGTTTTCCCCCACCATGTCCCAGTGACCCTGACCCTCCATCTCCTCTTCCTCTCCCCATCCCCACTCTTGCCAGCAGTACTGTTCTTTCTGCTAAAGAAAATTTCCAATTTCTGTTGTCTCTGAGCATTTTTCATTCCCTCATATGTTTCTTTATATCTCAGACATGAGGGAGATCATTCTGTCTGTCCCTCTCCTTCTGCTTAATTCCACTGAGCTTAAGACTCTCCAGATCCATTCACATAGTGTGATCTTTTCTTTACCAAGTAGTGCTCCATTGTCGATATGTACAGTTTCTTTATTCAGTCATCTGTCCTTGGACACTAGAGTTTTTCCCAGATTTTGGCTAGTATAAATAGTGCTGTAACAAACACAAAAGTTCCAGATGCCTTTTCTGAATACAGTTTTTCAACCATTGGAGTAGATGCCAAGAAGTAGAATTGCTGGATCAGTTGGAAGCTCAATTCCTAGATTTTTGAGAAGTATCTGTATTCTTTTCCAGAGAGGTTGAACTGGCTGACATTCTCACCAGCAGTGAATGAATGTCCCTTTTCCCCCACTGTGTAAGGTCAAAAAATAAGTAAGTGAGCAGCTGCGGTGCAGCATGATTTCTCTCTCTCTCTCTCTCTCTCTCTCTCTCTCTCTCTCTCTCTGTCTCTCTCTCTCTCTCTCTCTCTCTCTCCCCCCCCCCCCCCCCCCCCCCCCTCCCCCCCCCCG
>JAOXYA010000019.1:21438620-21451658 GCA_028565675.1 Sorex palustris | reverse complement strand
AAATGCACCTGTGCCAATTCAAAGTCTCTGGATTAAATGAATTATATTTCTACCTTACTAAAGTGTGACTGTGACATTCTCAAACTAGAAAATGCTCTCAGATGACAGATCTTTCTTGGAAACTTCTTATAGTGTTTTTACATTGACCTTTTACACTTCTGTGCCTGGACTATGGGATTTTGTTACAAAGGATATTGTCGTTAAATTATGAAAAGTACGACCACATACGTTTTGTGGGAAATCTCCACATTCTGAATGCAGATAGACTCAAGGGAAAAGTGCAACGCTCTTTCCCTCAAATAGCCCTTAGTTAAGTGTTTCTGAGAATGTTAAAGTCACCTACTTTCATTCCTTTTCTGAACAAAGTGACAAATGCCCGTCTTGGTCACTGGAGCACAAAATTAGCCAAGTGCTTCAGGGAAAGAGCAACATGGGAAGAAATAAACAAGGGGTCAGAGACCCTGACCCATGCAGGGAATAGTAGAAATGGCTGAAGGGTGGAAAAAGACACATTTGTAATGGAGATCACACCATCCATGCAGTCCCGGTCTATTTCACTGCCCAAGGAGTTCAGAATTTCCTCCTGCCTTAGACACTGATGTGGAACCTGGCTGAGTGGAAACTCCACTTTGACACCTCAAAGCTATTTATTTAAAATGAGCAGGGAATACGTGATGCCCTTGTCCATATTCAGGATCACATAGAGAATGCGAAGGCAGAGGACTCTTATGAGCTATGCCCTTATTTATGTTCTTCGTGTGAGTTGGGAATAATAGGGACTTCAGTAATTGAAGCCTAAATCAGTTAAGAATTTATTTCTTCTCCTTTCTCAGGAGATTTGAAGGTAGAAAGGCTAGCATTTCAGTGGCTAATATGGTACCTCCTGGGCCAATAGATCCAAACTACTGTATGAGTCTGTTTAACAACACTTTGCGTTGATTCCTGCTCTCAATCTAACCAAGGCCCAAAATAGCTATTGTAGCTGCAGCCTTTATGACCATAACCTAGTAAAGAAAAGGAGAGAAAAAGAGAAGTCTGCCTTGCTTTTAATAAGCCTTATTGAATGCTACATTCCACACAGTTACCTGTATCTCTTCTGTGGGTACTTATTCACACGGCTACATGTGGGGAAAGAGATTAATGGGAATAGAACCTTAGGTTCAGTGAAAGCTCAGTCACCGAGAATAAATATGGGCTAGTCTTATGAAAGAAGGGAAGGCCAGAAAGACAGTAGAGCGGATTAGGCACTTGCCTTGCAAGCAACAGACCCCATTTTGATCCTTGAGCCTCATCAGGAGTGACCCCTAAGCAAAAAAGCCATGATTAAGCCCTGACCATAGCTGGGTGTCACCCCCGCCCCCCCAAAAAAAGCAAACATAAATAAGGAAGAAAAATCGGAAGACTAGGCAGCTCTAAATTGGTGTGTGTGTGTGTGTGTGTGTGTGTGTGTGTGTAGCTTTAGGCCACATATGGTTGTGCTCAGGGTTTTTTCTCCTGCACAGTGATCACTCTTGTTGCTGCCTGGGATTCAGAGGCAGTGCTGAGGATCTGAAACTAGCTCAGCCACATATAAAGCAAACACCTTACATCCTAGACTATCTCTCTGACCCTAATTGATTTTTTTTAACAAGTGTCTTTAAGTTCATTTTAGAGAATGCATCCTGCTATTCTGGGAAAATCGTATTCTATTTTAAAAAAATTTCTGACAAGGAAGGGCAGATAGAGAAAAAGAATCTAGCAGGCCAAGTCTGAGAATCTGCTCTCAGAAAGTCCGCTGATATTTCTGGTCCTCTCGTTCCCTTTCCTGTTCTTTGGAAGGTTTTTAATATCACATAAAAATAATATGTAATTAAAGGACAAATGTTATTTATGATTATAATGTTAGTACTAGTTTATAAAATATAGAAAACTGTAGAAAAGGAGAACAATGTAAGTGAAATTTATTTTGTTCCAATAACAAAATATAACATAGTTACATCTGTTCTGGGGTTCAGATGTAACTTATTGTTCTATTTCTACATTATTGATGTCATACTGTAGATCAGCTAATTTTAAAATAACAACATTCATAGGTCATATCTGACATGTGATTGGATATAAAGAAATATAACATAGACACCATATTTCATTCATTCTAAGGCACATTTATCACATTTTAACATCTCTGAAGTTGTGAAGCATCATATAATTAATGGCATATCTTAGTATAATTGGCAGTTTTTTTTCTTGGTGGTACATAAAACAATGATACTTCTTATGCTTGATAATGAATTAGATTTGATGAAAGCAGTAATATCTGTCATTGGGTAGTTTATTAGTCATTCAAATGAACTCAAGCCGTTCAGTGTAAAATCTAAGGAAGCAAAAAGCAATTCTCCGGCAATCAGACATGAAGGAGTAGGTCTGGAGTGAGGACACATGCAGGAATAACATTATTCTCTGGCTACCTGGAGTCCTTTCAAGAACTTCTGTCATGCTCTTGTATTGAAAATCACCTTGAACAGCCTGAAGGTCAATTACCACGGACCTTAATGCCAGGAAGCATGGCCAGTTTCCAGGATATTAGCGGATCCAAGCTCAGGAGTGCTTAGTCTAGTCCAGTTCAGATGGACAAAGAACAATTCACTTCTTCTATAAATCAATTAAGATTTATTGCTATGGACTTGAAGAGCAACCAGGTTCTCCCTCCACTGGGACTTCCAGAACTCAGCTGTTGCATATTTGTGTCAACGGGCTTTAGTTGAAGTCCTAATCACAGCTATATATGAAGAGTTTCATTATTTGGGCTTAAGCCTTGCTTATTATTACTAGTCAGTCTGTGGCAAGAAAAAAAAACTACTGTAAATTAAGAAGCTGGGATGAAAATAGATGAATTTTGCATTCTATTGAGCAAGCATAGTTTTATTATTAATTTTATGCATTATTTACAGTGATAGTTAAACATATTGATCTTAGCAAAGCAGGAAGTGTTGCTACACCAACAACTAGATTTGCCTAAGAAAAAGGTAATAATTATCAATTAGTGGGAATTACTGCTAATAAGGTTGGGGGAAGTGCAGAAAATTTCTGATTAGGAAGAACTGACACTTTCATAGTGTTGTGTAAATTGCTAGGATTTTAAAAATACATCTGCCTTGTATGATATTTTAAAAGGAGGAGAAAAAAAGTGTCAGGCACATAATTACTAGATACATTCAAGATACAAACCTTTTTGTTGTTCTTTTAATCACTTGGAAAAAGAGGAGTCATTACTTAGAAGATTTTTGCCCTTTTTCTGTGGGTAACAAGTAAAATTAACTAACAGCTCAATTATTCTGTTAATGAGGCAATTCCCTCCCCACTTGCATGAATTTAATTTATTTTTCTTTCCACTATTCTCAGTTCTGCCATCAATCAACTATCCTTTCAGATGTACATACACATGTTAGTTTGTGTCATGCTTTGTGTGTGTGTGTGTGTGTGTGTGTGTGTGCTATAAAAGGGAGGATAAGACACTGGGAAAGCAGGGAAAGATATAGATTAATCGTATATTTTTTAAGGGGGGAAACAGAGGCTCCAAAGACTTCCCATCGACTCTCCCAGAGACAGGTTAGCCTCCCCATGGACCCAGTTTGGGTTTCATGGTTTTATCCAACCTTGCAGACATGCAAGCATAGAATGCTCTCTGTAAACATTCGCTTCTGGTTGGTCCTCCCACTTAATTCCTCAGGAGCCCTTCACTCCAGTAGAGTCATCCCAGCTAAGGCAACACAAAGGACTCCTGCTGGTGAGGACAGACACATCCCAGCTCAGTAGAAACTTTAGGTGATGGTCTTGCCACATCATCATGTGTCCAGCACAGCCCTGGTGTCTCAACAGCTATAGACAGCAGTGTAGGACCCTGAGTCAGGAGTCTTGGTCACTCTTGTTTATTTTGGCTCTGACACCTGACAGTTTCAGCACATTGATAGGCACCATAGTGGGACCCAAACCATATGTGTCTCAACAACTCACACACTTCCACCTGTCTGGATCTTCACTGTCCTGTTCTTGCCCCCCCCCAAGTGTTTTGAACATGTGTTTGGTAGGAAAGCAATTGCCTTCCACATTCTTCATGGCTCATCCTTGTTAATAGTTCTGCCATAACCCTCTGTTTTCTAGGATGGAGATGACCGTGAGCATCTCTGTGAGATGCTCAAATATCTGTGATCTGTTCTTCGCCCTGTTGGACCACCCAGTCTGCATCTTACCTTCTCAGCATCTTGCAACTTGCTCTTCTCCTGTTCAGACCCAGCTGTCACTGTGTGGTGTGGTTCAACACTCATTTTCCAAACTGTCGAGATGAGGTTGGTGGATTCCTTCAAGCCTCCTCCATCTATCTGGGACCCAGAATCCAGAACTATCATTTCAGAGGCCAGGTTTTGGCTAATTTTTTCTTTTTAATTCTCATGAGTCCACAGATGATACTTGGGCCTTATAAAATGTTGAACAATAAGTCATAGAGAGGATGTATTATGATTTTCCTTTTAATGCCAAACAGAGTCCTATTAAGTGAACCTGAATCCCACCCCCTGTGGACCACCTTCCAGTGACCAAGAAACATCTTCACACACTGTGTTTGTGCATTCCCAGGAATAAGAGAATCAATCTATTCCAGAGACTTCCACTTTCACCTGGCATAAGATCAGTCCTAGTCAGTTCAGACAGCTGACACAACTCATCTCCAAGGCTCTTTGGTCAGTCAGAGGTTGGGGATCTGGGATGTTTCTCATCATCTGTTGATGTGAGGATGTGAGGATCAGTTTGGGTGAAGTTGCTCTCACACAAGTCAAGAGAGAATAAAACTACATTGGCCCTATCTATTGTAAGGACAACAATGCACACTTTCCAAAAGTGAACTATGAAACAGCAGAAGACAGCTTGTTTGCAAACCATCAGCTGTCTGGGAAAATGCAAGCTGGCCTTTGTTCTCAGTGTAGGATGCATTGTGAAGAATAAGTGATTTCACATTGCTTTGTTTGGATTTCACAAAGTGTTTCTTCTTCTTAGCTCTATCTCAGCCTTCTATGAACTTGCTAATTTTCTTAGCAGACTATTTTCTAAAAACAATTATTGACATGCGTGAGAATCTAGGTTTGAACCCCAACACCAAAGCAGAACAAAGCATCAATAGTTCCTGTGATTTCTGTGTATGTGACAAGTACATTCTTTCACTCTGTTGCCTTTTAGCAATTTGTGTGTTGTCCTCGGACAAAGCTGCATTTGTATTAGACCTATATTTAACAATGTCAAACTTTTCATTCTGATTTCTCATTCTTATGTCTTATTTAGAAGTCTCGATTAAATGCAAAGTCTACCTTTCTAGCCATCTATCATTTATTTTACCATCACTTGTTATCCATCTACTATCTACTATTTATTCTTTATTAAAAAGTGCACATTAGCTGGAGACATAGCACAGCAGGTAGCGTGCTTGTTTTGCATGCTACTAACCCAGGTTTCATTCTTGGCACCACATGTGGTCCCCTGAGCACCATCAGGAGTGATTCTGAGTGCACAGGGAGAAGTAAGTTCTTTTCACTGCTGGCATGACCCCAAACGAAATAAAACAAAACACATATATGCATACAGACATATGCCTTCCCTACCTTCAGCAGTATTTACATCTGTGATTAAACACTTAAAAATGTACCGTTAATATTTTTAAGTTAAAAACACCTTATTTTCTTTCTCTTCAATACTTTTCACCTGAAAAATGGCATTTATACTCCAAAGTCTTATTAGCCTCTGAAGACCTCTTCCATCTCACTCACTCTCCCTCGCTCTCTCTGCCACGTGGTATCTTGAAGTTGAAGCCTCATTTCAGATTGGTGCCTCTGAGCCTGTGCTATCTGCTACATTAGAAGGATGGTAGTTGTGGGTTTTCTTGGTGGTCCTCTCTGACAAAGGACTAGAAAAACATCCATGCACCCCCTTAAAATCAAGGTGAGGGAGGAATTGGAGAGCAAGTGTGTGAAGTGAGAACACTAGCCTGGTGTCTACTGTTCCAGTGGAAATTGTGTCTACCTCCACTGAGAGATCCAGGGAGTCAGAGGCTGGACAGATAGCCGAGCTTCTCTGAAGCAAGTCCATCCAGACCTCAGCTCAACATTTTCCATGACAAGGTTTGTCACAGGCCCCAATTTTATGCTGGTAGATGTCTTCAGATGCAGCTGGGGATTAACCTATGAGAAAAAGAGAGTAATTACTTTACTGTTGGAGTCCATTGATGTTATATGGTGTTATATCTAAAGAATGTCTCAATGGAGTCAGAGCCATAGTAGAGCAGGTAGGGTACTTGCCTTGCATGTGGCTGACCCAAATTCAACCCCCAGTATCCCATTTTGTCCTCCCAGAACAGCCAGGAGTAATCCTTGAGTACAGAGCCAGGAGTTACCCCTGAGTACTGTTGGGTGTGAGCCAAATACAAAAACAAAACAAAACAAAACAAATATATGTCTCAATGTCCTTCTGAGTTCTACAGGACTTTCAAATGTCCAGAATCTGAAGGGCTTTGTTCCTGACCCTTAGCACCCTTTCTCACATCACTTTATCAGCAGGGATCCTTGGGGGATCATTATGCTTCATTTTTCCAACATATGATAATGCTACTCTCTCTTCTAGGTCTTCCAGTGGTGATCTTGAATCCACTCTTGAAATTCAAAGTAAGTTGAAGCAGACACCCTGTGCTTAAACACTTGGGAGTCAAGCCATACCTCAACTTTCCCAGAGGACTTCCAAGTTCTCCATAAACCTAATCTCCAAATTTTTATCAAAAATCCTGAGACCTTAAATCTACTCATTCCTAATCTAGCTCTCATTCTTCACCGCAAACACTGTTCAGTATGCCCATAGACTTAAACCTAGTCTGACTCTGCCATCCCTAATCCTAATCCTTATCATTTTCATCTTCAACCATAGACTATAAAAGAATCCTGTAATTTAATCAATCTCAATGCAAACCTAATCTTTCTATTATGAAAATAGATGAATAGATGGTTAGAATTAGTTGGCTGATAAATAAACAGTTGAAATGATGGGTGTATAAATAAATGGAAGCATGATTGGGTGAATGGATGGATGGGTGACTGAGTGAGTAAATGGGTGAATAGATAGTTCATGGTGGATGGGTGAAAAGATAGATGGATGCAAGGGTATATAAATGTATGTGTGGACGATGGAAAGGTGGATGGGTGAGTAAACAGATGGGTAAATGGATGAATGGATGTTAGGAGTATGGATGATAGTATTGATGATTTGTTGTATGGATGGATGAGTAAATGGAGACAAGACTTTTTCGGAATCAGGATGTCACTAATGACAGGACAGCTATACACAAACGTAAGTGGTGCAATCAAATGATAATCCAGATTTCATCCCAAGTCTCTGTGTCCCACAGCAGCCTGGGGCCATGTGTCACACAGTGTTCTACATGAAGCTGTAAGTGAAGGGTGGCATAGCATTTAGCTTTGGGGCCACAACGCTGTGGCTTTCAATCAGAAGAGTGTTAATAGAGCAGTCCAGAAGGAAACTGCTCCATTCTCTAACTCTAATTACAGCACTGCTTTCTAGCCTTTTCTCTGTGCATCAGACTCCCCTGGAGGAAGTTCTAAAAAATAAATATACAGAATTTACAAGTTCTGATTCTATTGTGCACCCAGGAGTGAGCGATCTTTCATTAACACATTCATTCATAAAATCCTACTGGAACAGTTACTCTCCCCTGATAGCTGCTCCTACTTTGAAACACTTTACTTTCAGAGACCACTAAACCTTCTCTCAAGCCTCAGCTACCTCTGACTCACCTCTCTGGACCCACATATCACGTGAGGTGAGACACAGGGATGTGATCCCAGCTGTCTCTCAGAGACAAGAATCAATTGGCTATTGAGGACACAATCCCACATATCCTCAGGGAATCACAGTGTCCATGGAAAAGAAGAATACATTTTTCCTGGGATATGTGTTACCATACTCACTTGGGCAGGTGCTTCATCTATTATCTCTGCAAATTTTCTCTGGACAGAGGCCTGGGAGGCTGCTGACAGTACCTTTCTCAACCACAGCATTGAGAGTCAGTCTCTGTGTAGACAAAGAAGAGAATCCCATTGGCTTATCTTAGACCAACTTTCTATTTCTGATCCAAGAGTCAGGGGTCACTTGAGCACCACGTGGAGGCTCTTGAGCACCACGAGAGTGGCCTGGGGAACGCCTGGCACTGCAAGGTCTAAGCTGCATTTTATCCTTGTGCCTTTCCATTGAACCACTTTCCCGGTTGGCTGAGAATAGCTAGAAGAGCCTCTCAGATCTCCTAAGCACCATCTGGAATTAAATCCCTTCCGCCCCATATACCACACTCACAAATATCCCCTCTCTGGACTCACTCTTCCCTAGAAGGAAACCAGGGGGCATATGTGCAACGAAGAGCATCTCTCCAGGGAGGCAGCAGGTCCAACTTCATCCCTCAGTGCCTCTGGGCCATCACCATGAACCTCTCTGGCAGTGCAAAGGGTCTGGGCAAGCAATTCCAGCCTCAATGATTTGGTTAAATCAATTTGGGTGAACAAGGATAGCACCCATCCATGAAATATATAATATAGGGGAGATATATGCCAGTGTCAACTGTCACTGTCCTCCCATTGTTCATCGATTTGCTGGAGTAGGCCCAGTAACGTCACCATTGTGAGACTTGTTACTGTGTTTGGCATATCGAATACATCGCGGGTAGCTTGCCAGGCTTTGTCATGTGGGCGAGATACTCTCCGTAGCTTGCCGGGCTCTTCAAGAGGAGGGGAGGAATTGAACCCGGATCGGTCAGGTTGGCCGCGTGCAAATCAAACTCCCTACTGCTGTGCTATCACTCCCAGATTCCAGTGAGAGACCCCAAATGACCTCTTTGGTAAATACTGCACAGTTTTGCTGTTTACTTCCCCCAAACTTGCAGCTCTGCATCCCAAGGAAAGTGAATTCTTGTTTGGTTGTTCCTAAGAAATCCGAATTGGGGTTTCTTGGAAGAAAAACAAATACATACATGGGAGACTGTTGCTCTTTAATAACAATCACCTTTCTCTCATTAAATTATTCACACTCCTAAGAATGGAGGAGTATTTCTCTCTCGTCAATCCTCTAACAACTCAAGTCTCACATTGCATCTCAAAAAAAGTAACAGAGCCTGGAATGTCCCATTTTCTATTCCTGATAACCCCCTTCCTGACCCTCCCCTATCTTTTTTTTTTTTTGTTTCTTCCTCTGTTCAGGCATGATCTTTAGAGTAATGATAGACAATAATATCTCCTTTCAGACTAACACATCATGATCTTCATTCTTGACTGTGTGCTTGACTTGTTCCGCAGGTCCTAGGGCTTAGCCCTGAGATCAGTGGAAGGTGCTTCCATTTTTCACACCTCAGTGCAGTGCTAAAAATGGATAAAAGTATCACAAGGTGGTTGAGGGTCTTCTCCAAACACTCTCTATTCGAATTGTTTCGCTCTACATTTCTCATTCCATCTCTGGGTTAGCTGCCATTGACGACCAATAAGGCAACGGCTGTGGGAAGTCAGAAGCCAGAGCTTAAGTTTTCTGTATTAAGTGAGACAAAATCCAGCTCCATCATAAGGGAACAGGGTGCCAGGGGAGTCCTTAGAGATTTTCTCTAAGCATCCAGAGTTTTCCCTTCTGGGCATTAAAAATAACTCTAGCTTAAAATATCCTGATAGGCACCCAATAGGAATGGGAGTTCCATATCTGCTCTTCATCAATGAGTCTGGATAGGAATTTTAGAGCAAATGCTCAGAGCTTATTTCTCCTTCCAGTGTGGTTCCTGGAAATTCTCCAAAGAGAGATTGGGAGTGAAGACAGTTGGATCCAAGGAGCCTCCAGAGGGTGGGATGTGTCTTTTGTTTGTTTATTCTTTTTGACCATCACTTACAATGCAAAGGTGCTGTTTGTTACTGTAGTAAAGATAAGCTCATTTTGAAGCCTGTACACAGAACATTCTAAAGAGTAAATAAGAGAGGGCAAGGGGTGGGGTGAATGCTCCCTCTTGGAACTATGAATCCCAGGCAAGCAAATTCATGTGACTGTAGAGTCTTTGCAGCTAAAATAGTGATGGTGAGCTTTGGTCCTCTATAAACTTCACCAAAAGTGATCAACACCAAGTAATTGTAAGTGACATGCAATTGAACATAATTTGACTGCTCTTGACCTTAAGCAATCTGATGATCTTGTAAATACTTATTTATGGAATATATTTGTTTTTCATCTCTTTCCTGTCCTCTTTTCAATGATAAAAATATTTCCAATGAAATTTTGAAACGGTGAGCAATAACTGGTAAGTACAGTTAGCCCTGAAGTATTAATGTCAAAATCACATTTTGGCTTCCATTAAAGAATAATAAAAAGGATATTAAAAGTATTGCCTTTTCCTCCACCTCCTTAAGTTAGAATCCAAAGGCACAGAAAATATTATTTGTATCAATGATTCAATTCCTCTCCCAAAGAGGAATCGAAAGAACTATGCTTGGAGTATCACACTTCACTCAAGTGAGAGAAAGAATCCGGAGTTCCGATCTCCATCGACGATCAAGAATCAGGGTCACTGTCTTGTTTGCCAAGGTGTCGAAGGGCTAGACACGTAATGCAATTTGGAGACGACCGCTGGACTAGAGCCGTTACTGACTGGATTCTATGGGACATCAAAAGATCGCATGGCCGCCCACCTACGAGATGGTCAGACTTCTTTGTCAAGACCCTGAACAATCGGTTTGAGGCTCTTCATGTTCCTAGAACGAGCAGATGCTACTGGGCTACACTAGCACGCGACAGGGATGAATGGAGACATTACTGGCGCCTGCTCGACCAAATCAATGAGTAACGGGATGTCAAGTGATCAAGTGATCAAGTGATCAAGTGATTATTAAAATGATATTTAGATATAAAATATCTTGAAAAACAGGTATTTGAAAGAGTCAAATTACATATGATCCCAGACTCATATTCATGTATTGCTTCCACATTACCTCCTCAAAGTCAGCCACTTGATCTCAGTCACGTATTTTTTTCCTATTTCTTCACATGTTTCTTCATATGTGTTCAACATTGAGTTACGTGTTCAATCTGGACTCATTCTTCTCTTCCTTGATTTGTTCTTTATTGTCTTGCCTTAATGGGGAAAGTCCTTCTAAAGGGTTGGGAGCTTCTCTGAATGGTCAGGAGCTTTGGAAGCAGGGTAAATCCTCAGTTCACAAGTGAATTCACTGACGGGATAGCTCAGGTCCAGGAATGGGCTCACAATGTAGGATTCACCCCTGGGCAAGGGTGTTCTCTCCTGATGGAGAGGCCCTGGCTCAGAAGACCTGTGGGTAAAAGGCATGCTGGGATGAGGCAGCCTACAGAAGATGAGTAGTTCTGTTGGCAAGTGTGTATGGCTTATACTTTGTCGCACACATCCACCTTCTTTGGAAACCGGTTGTCTTCTGAACCCATTAGAAAGAGCCAGCTGCTTCACCATCTGTATAGCCGAGACTCTTGAGTGAGGATTGGCTTTTCTCTGGTCATGATAAAAAGGTCCCTAGGGGTTTTTTATGTCCCCAGTTCTTTAGTCTTCATCTTCATGATAAAGAAAGAAAACATCTCTAGTTGGGTTTGAAAAGACGATTTAAGGGACTGAGGATGATGCCAATGGATGGGCTATGTTGTCTTGGACCCCCAGCATTCCTGCTCCCAGCCCTCTGGTATTCTGCCCAAGGAAAGCTGACTCATGTGGAGACTGATACAGTCAGTCTCACCACACACCCTCTTGTGAGAACTAGTGTGGAGCCAGGGGAGAAGCAAGAAGCAGAGAGACAAGTCAGTGATGGAAGAGTATCTGCTCTACAGTGGACATATGCTTTACTCCTGTCCCCTTTCGTGCTTCATGCTACCTCTGAAGTAGATGAAAAAGGTCTGTAGGGAATTATAAAAGACATCATGGATTAGTGGCAGGTCTACCCACTTTGCAGCACCCCAGCTCTGTATTCTTATGCCAACACTTCCAGTAACTTGGAAAGTAGATGTTAAACAACTTCAAATATTAATAATTTTTAGGTATGAATGTGTCTCAGTTGGTCCTAGATCTTGTTATCTTGAGATTCTTAGCAAACCACTTAACTTTTTGGAACCTCAGTCTCTTCAGGTATGAAAGGGAGGCAAAAAGAACTAGTTCAAACTTTCTAGCGAGCATTGGAGGAAATGCCCTGAATAGGTGCTGTTTACAGAGTTAGAGTTGCAAGTGCCAAAACAAACTTGCAGGGTAGATTCTACTAAGACTACCACCTCCTCCCAGGTGACAAAATCCTGAAAGGCTGAGCAAGGAACCCAAAGCACTCAGGTCTGTGAGACAGAGTTGAGGTTCCATCTCGGTGTGGAACACACAGCCTAGATTCACAGCCATGAGGTGGTGCAACCTCATTCTTCTGAAGCATCAACAGCAGAGCAAGGAATAGAGGTTCGACCCATGTCAGCGTCCTTGGTTGACTTCCTCAGGATCACAGGGCAGAAGGTGCTAGCAATCACCAGCCAGATCATCTTCTGGGATCAAAATTCATCTGCCTTCTTCTGTCTCTCTTCCCAGCTGGCAGGACCTTGACTACACCAGGAATCTTTCTGTTATTACGCTGTCATCTCTTCCCTTCTCTCTTTCACACCCAAAGAAAGAACCACCCAAACTCATATCTCAGCGGTCCTCTGGCTTCATTCAAGATGTAAGCGCTGTGGAGGGGCTTCCACAGAAGCAGGCTGGCCTCCGAGAGAGAACTGACCATGGCCAGGGTACTCTCCTGCATGCCCTTGAAGAGCAATCATTTCAAACATTTATAACTTCTTCCAAATCTTCACACGCATCCAACATAAAGAAGATGGCATACCTTCCCTCATTCAGAGAAAATGGAAAGTGTTAGATAAGAGCAGGAGAAGAAGAAGAAGAAGAAGAAGAAGAAGAAGAAGAAGAAGAAGAAGAAGAAGAAGAAGAAGGAG
Source organism: Sorex palustris (assembly GCA_028565675.1). Taxonomy (NCBI): domain Eukaryota; kingdom Metazoa; phylum Chordata; class Mammalia; order Eulipotyphla; family Soricidae; genus Sorex; species Sorex palustris. Next base: position 21,438,629 of record JAOXYA010000019.1, on the reverse strand, counting down.
GAGGAGGAG
>JAOXYA010000019.1:21396706-21413962 GCA_028565675.1 Sorex palustris | reverse complement strand
TCCTGGTGATGCTCAAGGAACCATCTAGGATGCTGCGGATCAGACCCAGAACAGCCACGTGCCAGTTGAGCAACCAACTGCTCTATTTCTTCGGTCCCTGTGTTTGTCCTTCATTATCTCTAAACTTTCAAGTCCAGGAGAGGCAAAGAAACTTCCCTTGAAGGTGCAGTGGCAGCGGCACAGCTGGAGATGTCAGATACAGCCATCCAACCTAGACTTCTGCCCTGCAGCTTCCTGTCTCCCTCACCAGCTTGTGCTGCAGAACCTGAATCCACAGCCAGCCATCCTATTACCTCATCCTTCTGCTTCCACCTGGGCATAGACGGTCCTCACCAAGATGTTGATACCCAGTAACCTCATCTCACAATGAACACATGACCTCCAGGAACTGGATATCAGGGCAAGCTGCACTGGAACAGCTCTAATAGGTGAAACAGACTCGATTCCAAAGCAGCCATGGACACTCTCAGGCTGAGGGTTTATGTTTGCAAGACCAGCCTTTGCTCTAGGTGAAGAGTCCTTCTTCTGAGAAAAGGGTCTTCCACCTACTGTCAAGAGGTTCTATAAACAGGGGATTACTTTACTTATGTATGTATTTATGTGGGTTTATGTTTAATTATTCATCAGGCTATCGAACCTGCTCATCTCAATTTCCACGGCTTCCTAATCTTTCAATTAGAGACTCAGTTAAATATGGATCATGTTGTCAATGCTCCTTGCTAAGGAATATTTGGGAAGAGACATAGACAGACAGACAGACAGAGAGATAAGAGAGAGACAGAGAGCTTCGTAAACAAGAAATCTCATCAGCTCGGTATTATAGCTTGTCATTAATGACACGGCTTTCATTCATTATTCAGCCCAACTTAACAGTAATTTGTGCCTGAGAGCAGGAGCAAAAAAAAAAAGAGGAGGGAAATGAGGTCTGGAGAGAATGTGTTTATATTAGAAATAATTTTAAAGTCGAGTCTCTAATGCATAGTGTGAATGCATATTATTTTCGCCGTTAAAATTCAATTATATGCACAGTGCTTTTACCTTCCTCTTAAATAGTAAAACGGTCCTGGAGAGCTTTAAGTGTGGGGATCGTTCCAGCGTATATATCCTTTCCTCTCATTCGGCGCTGCATCCTAGATACACTTTACATTTACAAATTAATGATCCTTTGGAGGCAGCTTTTTAAGGGTAAGGCAGTTCCCCTTTAAGAGACTCCAGATTAGGAAGAGAATAGCTCTTTAGACTGCAGGTGACAATTGTACATTCCTCCCCTGCAGATGTGGACGGATGTGGTATACCTCCACCAGGTCCTAGACATGCTGACGGGCATGGAAATGACCAGTGAGTCTTCAGAAAGTAGGTGCTGAAGGGACCTTGTTCTTAGACGACAACGAGAAGACGAGAAAGCAATGGGGAGACCTGGGGAGGAGGGGGGAGTCTTGGTTAAAAGGAATAAAGAAATAAAAGAAAATTGGTACTTTTGTTTATATTTTGGCTTGGGGGTCACACACAATTGACCTCAGGACTTCCTTGCTTCGTTCTCAGGGATCACTCCTGGAGATGCTCAGGGAATTATATTCTCTGCAGGGTATTAAACAGGACTTAGCTTCGTGCAAGGCAAGTGCTCTAATCCCTGTACCAGCACGCAGGCCGGTTAAGGTATCTTTTGGTCTGAGACATTACAGGGTCATCATCGAAGCAGGGCGACTTGGAACTCAGGGACTGTCCCTGTGCTTAAGACCTTAAAGTAGATTAGGGCTTACAGGAGGGTAAGAAATGAACAAGTGGTCAATGGATAGCATAGATTAAAAAGTAGGGTGGGCTTTCCAACCTAACAGCCTTCCCCATGGCTTTCAAGGATGCTAAGCAAAGGAGCACAGGCGGAACAACCCCAGACTCTGACACTCAGTTCCTAGAGTCCCAGGCAAATTCTGGCAATCACTGCAGAAGCAAACAGGTCCACAAAACTTTCTGCCCAATGACTGTAATTATGATTCTAGCATCACTTCAAAGTAAAAGAGTTTAAAGTATGAAAAAAGATCTTGTCTATATTTCATGCTGTGTGTGTGAAGTAAACAAGTTTATTTGGGAAGTAAGAAGAGAGAGTCAGAGCTGTGCTTACTCCTAGCTCTGCCTTCAGGAATCCCTCTTGGCAGGGCTTGAGGGACCTTACAGGGTGCCAAGAAGCGAGAAAGCGCCCAACCTCCTGCACTACATTCCAGCCCCATACTTTCATTTTGAAAATAGATATGTATTGTGGAGGAAAGTGAAAACTGAAAGAGAAATAAAAGATAAATAAGCACAAAAGGGCAAAAACTCTCCTTCCAATGTTAAATCTGGAGTCACGTGTTCTGAGTAGGTCAGTACCACTTCTTCCAGTTCATTCTCTTGCAGTTCATTCTACATATGAAATTTCACATAGAAGAGAGAGAGACACACACACACACAGAGAGAGAGAGAGAGAGAGAGAGAGAGAGAGAGAGAGATCATTTCATTTATTGATGTTGAGGACAACAGGGCTAGAAAGAGACCTTTTTCCTTCTTTTAAAATTTTCTTGTTGATTTTTGGGCAACATTTGAAAGTTCCCATGCATGCTCCCAGCTCTCTGTTCAGGGATCAATCCTGATGGTGCTCAGGAAACCATATATAGTACCGAGGATTAAACTGGGGTCTATCAAGCGCAAGGCAAGTGTTGTCTTGCCTTTGCCTTCCACTATCTCTACAGCAACGCCCCTGCCTGGGATAAACTTTTGAATAGTTTGTAATGGCTGCAGAGTAATCTTTTTGAGAAGTGGTATACATATGTATTAATGATTCTTTTTATATTTTTGTGTGCATGTGTCTCTCCCTATATGCATACATACACATGAAAACTGCATTCTTCGTATTTTGTTAATATGAATCGATAAGTCTATAATGAATAGTTCTTCACATATGATTTGGGGTAGCTAATGATCTTGATTATTGTTGTCTTGCATCTCTTGTCAAAATTTCTTTTTTTTTAATTTTTATTTATTTTTTTTAAATTGAATCACAGAGAAATACATAGTTACACTGTCGTTCATGATTGGATTTCAATCATATAATGTTCCAATATCCATCCCTTCACCAGAGCACATTTCCCATCACCAATGTCCTGTTTCCCCTCCCACTTCCTACCCCCATTCAGCACTATGACAGACACTTTTCTCACTTTTCTTCTCTCTCTCTTTCTCACCTCTCTCTCTCTCTCTCTCTCTCTCTCTCTCTCTCTCTCTCTCTCTCTCTCTCCCCTCTCTCTCTCTCTCTCTCTCTCTCTCTCTCTCTCTCTCTCTCTCTCTCTCTCTCTCCCCACTACCCTCTCATTCACATACGATCTGCAAAACAGATTCTGAAAGTTTATCATGTATATTCCTTTGCTTACTTTCAACACTCAGTTCTGGTCCAGAGTGACCATTTCCAAGTATTACTTATTATCATAGAGATCTCTTCTCTATCCTAACTGCCCTCTGCCCCCACACACACACACTTGTGACAAGCTTCCAACCATTGACAGTCCTCCTTCTTGCCAAAATTTCTAAACATGATCTGCTCTGTCATTAGACTCTCCTCTGCTTTCTAAAACCCATCAATGCTGGACATTATCGTCCTGCTTGGCCTATTAGCCTGCTCTTCTGTCTCCGCTACCCTGTGCATTCCCCTGCGAACTGGACATCTGACACCTGAAGCAGGTCTTGTCAGGGCTCTGCCCCAGCCCTACTGTCTGATGTGATTCAAATTGACGGGATTGTCCTCGTCTTCTCAAAACCAAAGCTACAAACCAGTTCTCCTCTTTCTCCTTCTTTGGAGATGCCCATTGGAAGCACTTCTCATCCCCACATGGTCTTGGTTTTTTACTTTGCCTCAGAAACATCAAATATGGTGAGAGGTTTTGAGTAGAGTGGAGAGTATGATTTGAGGTGAGTTGCTATGAAACAACTCTTCAAGATAACTCCTCTGGTTTGAACAAGCCTGAGTTTGGATCAACAGCAGACCCCTGTCTTAACTCTTCCCTCACTAAATACCAGAAAGACAGTGCAAAAGGCATTGAATCTGTAAAGTTCTGCTCTCTCTGAGAATGTGGAATAGCAATTCCACTAGAAGAGTCCCCAGAAAAATTGGTAGAACCTCAGGGAAATTAAATTGCTGACAATCAGTGCCAGAGTATTACAACTCTATCTTTGATTACTGGAGTGAACTTAGACAAGACCTTCCCCCTCTAAGTCTTAATTTCTCTCTCTAAATATAATAAAGAATCATCTATTGATCCTTGTAAGTGTTTCATCAAAAGAGATGGTGCATTTATATGCATGATGCCAGGCAAATGCCAAGAGCTCAATAAATCATTTTTTCTTCTTGTTCTCCTTCTCCCTCCTACTGCCATCTTGGATGGCATCACAGGGCATCTACCCAAGGGAGGTGGGTCACAGTGGAGACCCGGGCAGTGTGGAGGAGCACTCACTCCTCCAGACATTTTAGAAAATGATTGAAAGTTAAACTGGGCCAGGAGTCGATGATGTCTGGGTGAGAGACAGCGTTAAATTAAGGTTTAATCTTAGCCCCTTCCATGTGCTAACCAGGCTGTGCAGAGCAAAGAGCTTGAAAGAGATTCAATGCTGAATTTTCTCACTAATCTGATGAGAGGAGAGAGACACAGAAAGAAAGAAAAGGAGAGAGAGGGAGAATCAGAGTTCAGACGACTAATTTTCTAGCCAGCAGCTCCCGAAATGTTCCTATTAGGGAATATGAAAAGAGACAAAGAGAAATAATAACTGAAGATGGGCTTTGTTGGCCAGGAAAAGTTCTTATTGTGCCGGGGTAGAGGACAGTGGGCAGGAGCGTGGAGGGGACAAGTTCTCCGGGGACACATTTCATTTTAATGGAGTCGCTTTGGTTCCTCTTTCTCTCTGTACATTCAATTAGCTCAGAAGGGGAAAGCAAAGTTGCTCACGTGTGGGGCTGCTTTTCCAGCTCAGGGTTGGAGCTGAGGAAATGCAGTCCTTCTTTGGCTCTCCTCGGAGACCACTCTCCACTGCGTTAGCCTCTGATGATCAAGAAAATGGATAGAGTCATTCTTCTCCTTTTCTGTTTCCTTCAGGAAACAAAAGGCTCAAGCATCGTTTCCAATGAAAGCAGGAATAATTGTCATTTTGTGGTTTCCCCCTCAGGCCCTCAGCTCAGCGCTCCGTGTTTGCTGTCCTGCCCCTGTGCTCCAGTGGCCTTCCATGTGTCCCTAATTCACAGATTGTGTGTCCCTTATCCACAAATCATGCAACATAAAGGGCTTTGGCCCAGGTCTCCAGGTTCAGGGATATCTGCTCAAAGAGTCTCTCTGGTTTGGAACCTCGCCACGTGACTTTGGCATCACGTGAGACAGTTCCAAGGTGCCCATCAAGCCACCAAATCCCCCTGGGTTTTGTGCTTTGTCTGAGTGACTCCTTCAGATCAGAAGTTCCCAAACTGTTCAGCCTCCCTTTCTACATATTGTTCCTTTATTCTGGAAATAAAATCACTCAGTGGAGCCCTGGAAATCAACTTTCTACAAGCCAGCATCAGAAAGTGACCCTTTCTTATACCTGAGGCTTTTAATAATCCCCTAGATCACCCCAGTTGTACAAGCGAGTGGTATTGCCTACTTTGAGAGCACTAATTTTTTTTTCTTTTTGAATCACACCCTGCGATGCACAGGGGTTACTCCTGGCTCTACACTCAGGAATCACCCTTGGCAGTGCAGAGCAAAGAGCTTGAAAGAGATTCAATGCTCAGGGGGCCATATGGGATGCTAGGAATAGTACCTGGGCAAGGTACTATTTGCAAGGCAAACGTTCTACCCGCCGTGTTATTGCTCCAACCCCAGCACTGCTATCATTAATACTGTTCTAATTATTAGCTTGAGGGCCACACCTTGCGGTGCTTGGGACTAATATGCAGCTCTGTGCTTGGGACATGACCTGACGTGTAGGGGGGTTAAGCAGGGTCTTCTGCTGTGTGTAAGTACCATGACACAGAGCTGTCCCTCTGACCCTCTGCTGTGGAACACGAGAGTTTCCACACTCATGAGTTTCAAGCTTCAAAGCCTTCTACATCCTGACACAAGTCAAGGCTCGGGTCTTCTTCCTTTGCTAACTACCCTTCAAATGTGTTCCAGATTTGGCACCAACTGATGAGTCTGGACAGAGAAGCATTTAAGCTCGTGCTCATTGGTGCACGAGCACATCAGTGGTATTTATGGAACATTTTTCAGAACTGACCCTATTGTCTGAGGCCCAACTGCTCTTCCCAAACCAAGCACCCTCCCTCAAGAGGAGAAATCTTTGTCTTCAGCACTTGAAGCAGGGGATGCTTGACTAAGAGTGGGGGCGTGTGAGTGTGTGTGTGTGAGAGAGAGTATTTGTGTGTGAGTGAATGGGTGTGAGTATGTGTGTGTGAGTGTGTGTGTGAGTATGTTTGTGTGAATGATTGTGTGTATGGGTGTGAGTGAGTGTGAGTATGTGTGTGTCGGTGTGTGTGAGTGTATCTGCTACCCTGAGCATTCTCTGAGGATGTCCTTCGTTCCCCCCCACATTGGGAGGGAAAACAGATCACATCCTGATGAAGATATCCACAGACAAGGCTGTGTGTAGCAAGACCATGTGGAGGATCTGGTGGTCTAGCTACAGATCCACGTTTGGCCCTGAATGCTTGGACAGATACAATAGTTGGGGAACAGTTTTTCCCCAACAGACACATTGTGCACCAGGTCCGGGCAGACGTAGGGCAAAGGATGACAGGTGCATGGAGAAAGCACTCTGGGAGACAGCTGATGGCTGCTCACTGTATTGACAAATACACACATATTTTCTAGAGGGTCTTGGCTTAAGAGGATGGTCCACTTACATAAAGTTTGGCATTACTGACCCATCACCTTTCCAACTCTGCTTTGACCTGGCCCAATACCAAGTAGGGCTAGATGCTGCAGTTAGGAGTGACTTACTAAGCATTGTTGACAATTCTTGGGATGTTGGGTGAGACACAAGGCCAGAAACCTGGTGCTTGTCAAATGTTCCCAGACACTCCCTACTGGGTCACTATGCAGGGACAGGTCTTATATCTTATGCAGGGACAGAGCTTATCTGCTCTGGCATCTGTTGCCATGCTCCACATACAATGATAGCCGACTTGTCTGGCCCACCTGTGGCATCTGGGAATCCAATGCCCTCATAGCAATAGGATCCAGAATGATGTTTTTCATTCTACCCTCTGCCCACCTGCTTCTCTGTCCACTCAGGCACTCAGACGGTCTCAGATATCCCAAATGAGTCCCAGTCTACTGGAATGGTGGGGGCGGGGGGCGAGAGGTGCTGATGAGAGGGTCGTGTGGCTACCCTGAGAAGCAGAGACTGGTTAGGCATGTTGATCAGCAGTGGACATATGCCACAGTTCTGCTAACACCTATTCCACACAACCAGTGTCCACATGCTTCTGTTCTATCCTTGATGCTCAGCTTCCCAGAACAGTGGACCTGCATTCACTCCACTTCCATTGGCAACTAAAGCTGACTTGGGAAACAATAGTTGATATTTGATACATATTTTCTAGTTAAAAAAAATCAGTTCATTGTGGGGCTGGAGAGATAACACAATGTGCAGGGTGCTTTGCTTGTGCTTGGTCCTAGTTCAAACCCTGGCACCCCATACAGTCCCCTGAGCCTTAGCAAGTCTGATCCCTGAGCACAGATCCCGGAGTAAGTCCTGAGCGCTGCCAGGTATAGCCCCCAGAGCAAATAAACCAAAAAAATAGAAAGTCAGTCTACTGGTATTAGGTTTACAAAGTTCCAAGTACAGGAAATATAGTTTAGAAGAAAGAAAATTTGAATGAATAAAACCAGTGTGAAGAGTCGAGAGGGGAGAAAAATCTTAACTGTATTTGATGCCCTCCACAGAATGAGCAACTGTAGTTCCATTTTATTCCCCAAACTTCCCATAGGAAAATGGCAATGGGGGTGCTGCGAGATGATCCAGCCTGGCTGGCTGAGACTCCTTAGAAGGGTCCCTGGGTTTCCTGGGCAAAGCTTGGGGAAAACCCACTCCTCTCCCTAAAGAGGACAATCCTGGAATTACAGGTTTTGACTTTTCCTCCTCACTGCCTACATCAGAGAGCCACTGAGTGTTGTCACCTCCAGGAGACCCACGAGGAGGCAGAACCAGATGTCATTTGCTGTCAAGGCCTTAGATCAGGCAGCCTCGAAATGAACCCCCTTCAGTGTGGGGACTTCAGCACTTAACACATTCTAGGAGTCTCATCCTTTTGTGCTCCTCCTTCCCCCAGGTTGACCTCAGGAAAAAGGACCTGCCTATCCCAGGTCCATGGCCGAGATGGAGCAGAACAAACCCCAGGATTTAGAGCAATCAGCTTACAAGGCTCGAGAAGCATAGACAGTTAAAAAGAAAGTTATAACAGTCTCTGCAAAAACTCTGCTTTGGCTTTTGCTGTTCTTCTGTTGCCTACACATGTTGAGGAACATGGCTGAAGCTGTTCTGGGGATCATGGGGCTGAACTCAGGGGTGTGGTACACCCTCCTCTATTTCTGGAAGTGCATCTCGGCCAGCTCTTGCCTGGGGAGCAGGAGGAAGGAGGCTGGGAGCGAGGGGGAGGCCTGGCCTCCTAGATGGGTGTCATCTTATCCTGGCTGACCTGGGCACCCCGACTTCCTCCTCCCCCCCCACAGACACCCATCTGTGCGGGGGCTGTGGGCGATAGTGTTGGAAAGATGATGTAACTGCTTATTCAAAGAAACTGTGGGGCTGCGAAGTATTCTTTGGAAAGTGAGACTTCTTACAAGAAATTCCCAGAACTTCGGGAGCTTCTGGAGAGCATATGTGGGTCCATGGAGGGAGAAGCCAGAGCCCTCCCCTCGGCCTCTGGAGAAGCTGTCTCTGGGATCCATCAGCCGTTAATCATTTCCCAAGTGAGGGAGTTGGAGGTTTCAGGCCGCAGGGTCGCAGGCAGATGTCTGTCGGCTGACTAGAAAGCACTGTGAGTGGGGTTGGGGAGGGAGCTGCTGCTGCCGGAAGACACATAGGCCCGGGTTTGATGTTCAGCACCACAGGGTCCCAGGAGCATGACCAAAAGCAGCCCTGGAGGCCGGGGGAATCTCCACACTGCAGGGCTGGGGAGTCCCACATGCCCGGGTACTGAGACTGCTGGCTGGTTGGCTAGGAAGCCCTGGTCATTGCCTCAAGCTTCCTGAGAATTACCTGGAAGCACCCCTCCCTCCCAAATAAAGAAGCAGCATTGGACTCAATGCTGAATGAGCCCATGGGGGGGATGTGGTAGTCAGATGGCTTTCCTGTGATTCTCACCCTGTCCCTCATCCCATTCCTTTCAATCCCCATCCCCCATTATCTAGCTTTCCAGACCTATCTCCTCCCAGGCTCTGACTACTGTCTCTTAATCTTCTCTCTCTCTCTCTCTCTCTCTCTCTCTCTCTCTCTCTCTCTCTCCCCCATTCCTCTCTCTTCCATTCCTCTCTCTTCTCTCTGTCTCTGTCTCTTTCAACTTTCTGCACAAGAGGAACAAGCTTGTACACAAATAAATGAGTTAAGGAAAAAATCCCAGGTGCTCGGGGAGTTAGTTTTGAAATGGGAAGATTTCTGAATTGAATTGAATCTGAACTGGTGGATTCCACCAATCATCATACAATCTTCCAGCCAAGCCAGCAGGACTGCAGGCTGAACCCAGTCAAACCAGGATGCCTGCCTGGAAGAAGAAGCCAACAAAGGTCTGCCAGTCCTGATGCTTCTTGATAGGACTTGCTCTCTGTGCTTGAACTGCCTCTCCTTTGGCATCCTCCCTGCTCTCTCCTTCACACTGAACATGAGAGCCAATAATATTAGTCATGACAACAGCCGGTGGCAACAGGAAGAACCAACTGAAATCAATCACAAAGCCTGGAAAAAGGCCATGTGTGTTCTCTATTTTCTTGGGTGGTGAGTGCTCCCCAGCAGTGCTCAGGAGGCTCCAGGGCCGCACCAACCAGTTCTTAACCACCCTGGCTAATGGTTTGATGTGAATGTCTAAGGATAAGGAAGTCCTCAGACACCCAGGTGACCTGCGGGTCCTCAGAACCCTTCAAGGCTGCACCCAGCAGTGCTCAGAGACCACGTGGTATTGGGAATGGAACCATTGTTTAATCTTGCAGCCCCTTGGGGTATTATTTATAGGTTAAACTCACCCAGAGGAGACAGAACTTCTGTTGTATCCCACTTTGCAGCTTAGAAGCCAAGACACAGAGAAGGGAAACAACTTTCCCAAGTTTAAACTCTGGTACCGCCAGGGCTGGGGTCCAAGCACGTAGGGTTCTGGAGCTCAGCCTCCTCCCGGCCTGTCCTGCCCTCAGCTGCTGTGAGCCTGTGGTCTGGCACCCGTCTCTTCTGCTCCACGATGCCATCCCCTGGGCGAAGGCAAAAGGTTTCACACCCGGCAGAGCCCACAAACACTGATGCCCAGGAACTTCTGAGACTTGGAACTGCTTGGTGGGTATCGGTGCATGGCAACGGACCAAATGCAGAACCTGGCCCGAGATGGAGCCAATGTGAGAGATCTTTCCGTTGTTTTTTCTGTGTTTTTCTTTTCCTCTGTGGTTTTGTTTCTTTTCTTTTTTTTTTTGTATTGAATCTGCCTCCATTTCTTTAAATCACAAGTGTATGGTCACGAAGTTTTGCCACATGAAGGGCTTGTCCTAAAATGGGACGCTTCATTCTGATTGCTTCCAATTACACCCTCACTTGATGTGAATCAAATCAAGACTTTGCCGCTGAACACCCCCATGATCTCATCTCAATAAAAACTCACTCATGCGTGACTGGATATGACGATGAGGAGAGGAGGGCGGCATGTGCCCCAGTCCTGGCAGGGAGCATCCTGGCACGAGAGGGCTCAGGGACCATGTCTGGGAATAGCAGGAGTTCCCAGACGGTAGTGGAGTGGGTGACACTAAGGGGCAGTTGCTGGGGATTGGGGTTTTCCCCAAAGGATCTGGTGATAGATCCGATGCCCCTTGAGTTTGCTGGCTGAACATGTCATCAACAGCAAAGTTAGGGACTGGAGTGAAAGTACAGCAGGCAGGGCATTTGCCTTGCACATGGCCAACCCGAGTCTGATTCCCAGCATCCCATGTGGTCCCCTGAGCACTACCAGGAGTAATTCCTGAGTGCAAAGCCAAGAGTAACCCATGTGCATCACTGGGTGTGACCCTGTCACTGTCACTGTCCTCCCATTATTCATCGATTTGCTCGAGCGGGCCCAGTAACGTCTCCATTGTGACAATTGTTATTGTGTTTGGCATATCGAATATGTCATGGGTAGCTTACTCTGGGTAGCTTGCCAGGCTCTCTGAGAGGGACGGAGGAATAGAACTCGGGTAGGCCATGTTGGCCGCTTGCAAGGCAAATGCCCTACCCGCTGTGCTATGGCTCCATTCTACGGCCATACCACCCTGAACGTGCCCGATCTCATCTGATCTCAGGTGTGACCCAAAAAGCCAAAATAAATAAATAAATAAGTGACCGAGGTTGTGTTCCAGGGTTGTCTCCTACACTAACATTTGCAGATGTGCTGCGTGAAGTAAGGGACAATCACAACGTCCAGCTCAGGAGAAGTGGCACAGTGAAAATTCACACTGGAAATCTCTGCCATCTCCAGGGTTGAGCAGTAAAGCAGTGCATGGCTCGCCTCTGTGGGCAGTGGGGCGGGCACAGTGACCACTCCCTCACTTTCTTTTTCAAGTTCCTTGGCCAGGGAAATTTGATTTCACTCATCCCGGCAATACTGCTGGCTGAAGACTACCCTGCCTGCTCTCCTTGCAGAGGACTTTCATGACGTTGTCTACAACCACTTTCAAAGAATGACAGCAGGCGTGTCCAGAGGGCCTCTGGCAAAGACTGCTTAAAGGAAGTTTATTTACCCAGAAGACCCACATTACTGTGCCCCATTCAGCTTTCTGCATCCTCAATCCTGCCACACGGAACACATGAGCAATGGCTGCAGTTGTGGCAGCCCTGGTGAGGGATAAAAAGACTTTGAAAGGAATGGAGAGGGAAGAGAGAAGGGTTTGGGCTCCTTGCCAGTTCTGGGGCACTGACCTCTGCAGCTGCTTCATCGGAAAGAAGCAGCACTGTCTGACCTGTGGGTGTCACTTTTATTTCCTATGTCCTTTGCTACAACCTGATCCCCACGCATCATGGAAGCTCTTTTCTACAGAAGTCACAGCTAACATCCTTTAGAACATACTTTGGAAAATAGAACATTTACTCGGTCACCGTGAGATCAGGTACAGCTGAAAGAGGGAGCCACTGCCTAGAGCTGAGAGGTGACTTGTCAGGGATGACACCGCTGCTTAACTGGCCAGCTGGCTGCCGGGACCCAAGAACTCTGAGAACTGACCTTTTGTTCTTTCCTGTCTCGGGCGGTTTCCCGAGCAATCTGAGAATCACTGGGTCCCGGTGCACATGACCTCGCAAACACATACAGATTTGAGCGCCTAAAGGAGGAGGCAAGCCAGCTCAGGTGACCTTGTTCAGGAATGTTTGCCACTGGGCATTTGGGGAGACTTGAAACCCTGTCACTCAGGCATGGGGCAGTGTTTCTACCAGAAGGTTCTGCGGGGCATGCAGCAAGAAGGATACTTTTGTCTTCTCCTCTTTCAAATCCAAATAAATCAGAGGCCTTCAAACGTGTCCTGCAAGAATGTTTCTGGGGATGGTTTGGGTGGTCTGGCAACTCGTGTCTCCCTGCTCACAGGTCGGTTAAACACCTCCAGGACCTGCAAGTTGCTACAGAGGCAAAAATGTGGCCCGTTTGATGAATCTCTCAAGAAAATAAATCTGCTTTGTCTACCCTAGAGAGACAGGCACTGTCTGTTCCTGCCTCTGATCGCCCCAAATGAATGCACTCACTCACACTTTATGCAACAACACGTGGACTCAAGACACACATTCCCACAGCTATACCCTGCAGCACACTCCCCCCACCCGCAACCTCACACTACCACGTGTACCATACAAACATCATATACAACATCACACCCATGCCATGGATGCTCTCCCACTCTATTCCCATATCTCACACAGACACAGCACATAAAAGACACAAACACACACACACACATACACACACACACACACCATGCCTACTACATACCAATTTCTCTGCACACACATCCTCGATCACACGTGTACAGCAATCATAGCACAGAAACTTGTATGCACGCTAGACACAATCCACACATACACACACATCACCACCACTTCACTTTACACACACACACACACACACACACACACACACACACACATGCACTGATTCTGCCAGAATGCAGGGGAGCTGGGGAAAGGGAAAGCTGTGTGGTGAGTGACGCCCTCACTGCTAGTAGGAATCTCACCTGACGATATTGTTACCTGAGGGCTTGCTGACAGACTTGCTCACTTCCCCTCTCCCTGGCCCCATGCCAAGCCTCTTCGCTCCTTCCTTCTTTTGAATTATAAAACACAGACAGCAGCGGGCTGTTCCCTCAGCAAATGAACGTGTCTAAATCCCAGCTATTATGCTGTGTCCGGAGCGGGGCCTTCACAGTGCCTTGGAGTATGAATGGTGGCATTCGTGAGACCATCGTATCTGCATTGCACTCCTGTTTCCTGAGAATGGGAGAGGGCTTTTCCATATAAATTTTCAGTTACACACTTCTTAAGGTCTTCTTTCAGACCTGTAGTGGCATTTCACCATGAAACCCAGAATTCCACTGTGTCCTTTAGGGTCTAACCTTTTCTTGGTTTTGTATTTGGTATTTGGAGACACACCCAGTGGTGCCCAGGGTTTACTCCTGGCTCTGCACTCAGGAATTGCTCCTGGCCATGCTTGGAGGACCATTTGTAGTGTCAAAGATGAATCCAGGTCAGTTGCATGTAAGGCAAATGCCCTTCCCACTATACTGTTGATCTGGCCCTGTGTCTGACCTTTATTATGAAGAGAAATTTGCAAAACCCTTTTCTTTCTCCTCTTACATAAACCAACGCTCCTAGGCAAGTGATGGAGTCCCAGACATTTAAACACCACAAATTGTCTTCTTATCTCTCTTTGTCACAGTCCCTGAAATCAGCGGGAGACAAAGAGAAGCATTTTTTTTTCTAATAAATAGAATTTTATTAGAACACAGCTGGAGCGATAGCACAGTGGGTAGGGCGTTTGCCTTGCACGTGGCAGACCTGGGTTCGATTCCTCCCTCCCTTTCGGACAGCCCGGGAAACTACCGAGAGTATCCTGCCCACACGGCAGAGTCTGCTGAGCTCCCCATTGGAATATTCAATATGCCAAAAACAGTTAACAACAAGTCTCACAATTTGTTGTGAGATGTTACTGGTGACCACTTGCGCAAATGGATGAACAACGGGAGGACAGTGCTACAGTGTTAGAGCACAGCTGCCTGCAAGCACTTGGGTGGTGTCTGATGCTGACTGCCCCATTGAAGTAGACCTTCAGGAACTCGGATTCCGCTCACCTCCTAGTTCTCAGAGTTCTTCTGTTCTGCTGGGCAGAGGATTGGGGAGCAGCCCAGGAACTGCTGGACAGGTTCAGGATGTCCCTGAAATCTGATGGCCAAAGGATCTCTCTGGAGGGCTAGGAAGTGAAGTGCCTCTGTGCACTCAGGAAGGAGCGTCAGCTTCCGTGAGTTCCTGTCGCTCCTATCCTGCCTGCTTCTCTTGATCTCAACTCTCCTTCCAGGAGGCCATGATTGTGTCTATCCCAAGGAATATTCTTCACCTGTTCTACCCCTCACTTCCTGCTGCCCTGATCAGTTCCATTTGTCCTCACTTTCTTGGATGGAGCTGCATCCTCTCCGCTTTTCTTTGCTCCGGTTCCCAGTTTTCTGCCAGTTTGGACCTTATAGTCTCATGCCTGTTTACTCAAACAATTTCAGAGATTCTAGTTTGTCTCTTGCACAACTGCCCTGCGTTTTGGACTGATGGTCAAGATTGACTGAAAGCCTCCATTTGAAGCTTTGGCATAGGCATTCAGAACTTTCTCTGCCTTGTCCATGGCTCTACCAAGAGCCAATGTAACTTATGATTGCATTATTTCCTCTTCTTGAAAGCACCCATCTCCTCACAACCTCAACCTTATCACCCATTTCCAGTCCACTGACACCAAGCGGGACATTTTCTGACAGGATCTGGGTCATTTTACCCATCCATTCTACCTCTAGAACTAGCACATTGAACCATGACTAACCTTGTTTTAAATGAATGACTGAATTGCATGCTAGCTGGTTTCCACACACGAACTGCATACCCAATAGGCTGAGGTCCTTCCTGCACCTGAATTTGTAGAACTGTATAACTTCAGGGGAACATCGTTCATTACTTAGCTCTATGTATTCATTTGAAAGTGCCTTTATAATCATGATTATTCTCATGGATATGCGAATCATCCTTCAAACAGTGATGGTTACCACATATTCAATGCCCAGTGATCTATACATGGCTACAACAATGGATGTCAAGAGCTAAGTTGTTTCTGTATGAAGCTGGACCATACACGTGCTCGATTGCCTCACATTGCTTCCTTCAGAGGGGGATGGAGAGTGAGGATATTAGAATGAGAAATGTCTTTCTCTCTTTAAAAGGTCTGCAAAGGCTGTAAATCAAGAGCCAAGAAGATTCAAGGTTAAGTAACAACTTAAATCCTTGAGCACTGTAGCTCTTTCTGCTCTTTTATGCGTAGACAGGAATTAAGGGTCTAATAGCAGGATGAATAACTCTGGACTTAGTTGTAATATGAAGAGACAGGGGTGCAAAAGAGAGCAAGAGAGAAAAGGACTGGACTCTGAAAGGGAAATGGTTGGAATGTTCTATCAAGTAGTGCACTAAGTGTGTTCAATTGAGTGGAATTGACTAGCCCTGAATCATTTTTCCTATCCATACAATGGGCATCGCTTCATTAATCAGAGCTTAGAATTAGTGTAAAGGTGGGGGGAGGTGTGATCCCAAAGCCTCATTATGGAACTGATTCATAGATGTGATGCTAAGAACTGATTCATTGAAACCACAGGCTTCTCAGTTCTCTTTCATCATGCAAACCTGGAAATAGGTCACGAATAGGCATTTCTGACTGAGTTTCAGTGGGAACGCTGTGCTGGACATGTGGCAGTTATATATTAACTCCTGAATATCCATGGGTTCTACTTCCTTTGTAGTCAGATGGTATTCTATGTGGTTTTGACCCCAGGGTTTGAGCCCCTGGATTCTTCTAGTGGAAGATGACAAGATCACCAAGACAATGATCAATGATGGAAGATCAGCAAGACAGTGATCAATGGGTGGTCATAGCAAAGGATAGGCAAGTGAAGGCCTGAAAGTATAGAGTAAGGTATAGGAAAGTGGCTGGGGGGGGGGCGGGATGAGTGAAAATAACAGAGTTCAGCTCAAGCTTTGTGCAAACATTTTTTTTTCAAACAGTGCAAAAGAAGACATCGCCTTAGAGAAGGAAAGATAAGCTGGGCTGTGTATCTACTGCCCTTTTCCTATAATTGTTGAATGTTGCTTACATAGGTCAGAGGGCAAAGCTGAGAACACAGTGATGAATACCAATGGGTGAAGAAGAATCCCACCATGGGGAACTGAGCGCTAAACCTGCGCAGTTGACCATGAGAGAAAGTAACAATGACTTTTGCACTAAGACTCAATTTCAGCATCTCTTCTCTCCCATTGCCATGAAGATCCCCCAGTCCTTTGTTTCAGATGGATGAACTGTGTCGTGATAAATTGATCAGCCTAGATACTTAGGTAGTGGTGAGAGCTACTTCTCTCCACTGGTGAGCTCCTATGGGGCAAGTTGAGCTTGTGATGTGAATGAGAATAAAATTTTTGGCTGTTTTAAGCCACTTTCAGGACTCGTCTGAGGTAGCAAGAGGCATGAATGACCTTGGTGAATATTCTGCTATTATTCCCTATTTTTCCTAATTTGTTCATAATCCGGCTGCCATTAAATCTCAATTAAATGTTAAGCATTATTCTGAGGACTTCTATAATTGTTGATTCATTGAATACTTACAACATGATAACAAGTCCATCTCAGCATTTTTTAAATTTTTTTTCACTTCTTTATTTATTTATTTTTTTATAGTGAGATATCATGGGGTATAGTTGCAGACTTACACATTTTTGTGTTTGGGTTTCAACCATACAATGATCAGACACCCATCCCTC
>JAOXYA010000019.1:21385928-21396535 GCA_028565675.1 Sorex palustris | reverse complement strand
GGGGGGGTGGAAAGGAGCAACACCCTTTCCCTCCCAGGGAGGCATGGCACCTTAGTTTAATGCATGGTCCATTCACTTTTCTGCCGCAAACTGCCAGGCTCTGGATTAAGTCTTTTTGCCTCTGGAGCCATAGCCGTGCTAGAGAGCTGCTCATGGGGGACAACTCATGACCTTGGTAGGGCGTGAAGGATGAGCCGGTACAGCACCCCTTCCCATGAGACTGCAGTTGCCCCATCACCGCTGGCTCATACCTGGCTTTCCAATAAGCTCTGACGCAGTGGCCACCTTTTATGTGGTCCAGATGCATTTCTGCCAAAAGATGCTGGGTTTTGAGATTTGTTTCTGAGTCTCTGGGATCATGGCTAGTAATCAGCTTGATCAGGAGCCAGAGAGACCATTTGTAGGCGGCGACTCGGGGTCTCGTTGGGATGGGGAGGAAAGGGCCAGTTCCACCCCCATCTGGTGAGGCGCCGTGTGTCTCGTCACTGCAGGCCCCAAACTTGCCTGTCCAGTGGACTCTGGAGGATGGCAGTCACTGGGCTGCCAGGGGGAACTGGCCAAGGCATGAAACCTATTCCCACCTGGAGTAGTCCAGTGCCAGTAACCTACTGCAGGAACAGGATGCATTTCTGCCAAAAGTCTTTGGGTTCCGAGATTCATTTCTAAGTCTCTGGGATAATGGCCATTAAGCAGTTCAATCAGGAATCAGAGAGGCCATGCCTCCAATTATATAGCTGAGACAGAGGTGGTTTGTGAGTGTGTCTCCCACATACCTAACTTTTGGCTGTTTACTTTCTTGGTAAACTTTACCCCAAGTATTTGGGGTATGGCCAAAGGCACAGCAGCAATTTTGGGGTATCTGAAAGTCTGACGGTGCCACCAGACTGCTGATGCACTCGTCTCACAGGTACAGCTTGACTTGCTAGCGGCCCCATACTCCCAAAACATCAGTTTTCTTTCATAGCTGTTTAGGTTAGTGTCATTTGTTATTAGAATAACAAAATATGGTGAAATAATACATAAACAAGTAGAAAATGAGTATTGAAAGATTGCTTTATAGATAGCACTGTAGTACTGTAGCACTACCCTCCCGCCATTCATCTATTTTGCTCAAGTGGGCACCAGTAGCGTCTCCAGTCTCCATTGTGAGATTTGTTGTTACAGTTTTGGGGATATCAAATACTCCATGGGGAACTTGCCAGGCTCTGCCATATGAACAGGATACTCTTGGTAGCTTTCCAGGCTCTCCCAGAGGGATGAAGGAATCAGACCCGGATTGACCATGTGCAAGGCAAACGCCCTACCCGCTGTGCTATTGCCCCATGCTTTATAGATAAACTAAGTTAAAGTTTTTGGAAATATTAGTTAAAGGGAGATTACTATATGGTTTTCTTATCAAACTAGAACATGCTAAGAGAAATGGGTAGGCTTTTAATAAAATCTTGGACATTCAGGTTGAGTCTGCACAAACATTCTCTCAAGAGCCCAAGCTCACTATGAAACTTAAGAAACCTGCACTGGAGGCTGGAGAGATAGCACAGTGGGTAGGGCATTTGCTTTGCATGCGGCCAACCCGGGTTCGATTCCCAGCATCCCACATGGTCCCCTGAGCACCGCCAGGAGTAACTCCTGAGTGCAGAGCCAGGAGTAATCCCTGTGCATTGCCTGGTGTGACCCAAAAGGCCAAAAAAAAAAAGTGGAAACAGGAAGAGAAAGAGGAAGGGTGGAAGGGGAAGAGGAGGAGGAGGGTGAGGAAGAAAGGCAAGGGGGAGAGGAGGAGTCCAAGGAAGAGGGCGTGGAGGAGGCTGTAGGGCCCTAGTCAGACCCCGGCACCCCATAGGGTCCCCTGAGCTCCACCAGGAGTGAGCACTGAGCCAGGAGTCAGCCCTGAGCACCCCTGGGTCTGGCAGCAGCAGGAGCTGAGGGAGCTTGGAGGTCACACGCAGAGCCCAGGTCTAAGTCCTGGCACCCCGTGGTCCCCTGCTGGCTCCTGCACACTATAAGTGACCCCAGGTCCCCCCTGCACTGCTGGGACACCGCCCACTCCCCACTGCCCCCAGCAGAAAGCATTGCAGGAAAGTAAAGAACCCCTGAGCTTACAGAGCTCAGATGGCACCAATACTCACCAGGGAAACGCAATGGTGCCCCCAGAGCAGGCCCCCATGGGTTGGAGGGTATCTCTGTAACCGTTCCTGGTGTCTGGGGTCTTTGGGGTGCGGGAAGGAAGTCCCTCCAGTATAATCTTGCATGCCCTCTTCCACTCCCGCATATAAATAAAATGCTTGTTGCCTGGGAGGTCACTCACGCCTGCTTCCACTCCAACCCCCCTCCAGTTCCCCCCAGCCGCCCCCACTCCATGCGCCACTGAGTGGAGGAAGAGGAAACACCAGCAGGACGGGGAGCTGGTGCCTCACAGGCCCTGAAGCAGAGCTCCCTGGAGAAGGGGCACTGTCGGAGCACTTCCTGCCCAGGCTGGTGCTGGAGGAGGTGCCCCGCTGAGGGCAGGCCTGTGATCTTGGGTTGCTGACCCCTCTGCAGGTAGACAAGAGGCCTGAGAAGAGAATATTCCCACAAGCACTTTCATCTCCGTCTGCCTATCCTAGAAGCAGGTGCCCCTGAGAGATGCAAAAACGCACAGAGAACGCTCATATCTCACCCCGTGTCGTTGTCGATGATTGGATCCAAAGGCTATTCAGAATGCCAATGCCCACGGTGAGTGATGCCCATGCAGAACCGAGTCTCAGACAGGCAGGGGCTAAGCAGGAAGGCTCCTCAGAGGAGCTGAGTTTTGGATTTTTTTTTTTCTTTTTGTGTCACACCTGGCGACACACAGGGGTTACTCCTGGCTCTGCACTTAGGAGTTACTGCTGGTGGTGCTCAGGGGACCATATGGGATGTTGGGAATCGAACCCGGGTCGGCCACGTGCAAGGCAAACGCCCTACCGGCTGTGCTATCTCTCCAGCCCCTGAGTTTTGATTTTGAACACTTCCTGGTGGTTGAGGGCAGAGGAAATGTGGGTGAAATTAATGAGTACTGTGGCATAGCCCTGCTAAGGGCAGCTGTCCAGAGAAGTACACAAGAACAAGCTTTGGTTTCTCCACACCACTGCAACAACAAAAAAGTTAAGTTAGAGATGAGTTGAGCCCAGCTATAGTTATTCAACAATGTGGGTGTCAGCGTTAGAGAATACCTGGCAGACATGCAGGCACAACACACACCTTTTGCAGACACAACACACACCTTTCTCTCATGTCTGGAAGCCAGGAGACAGCTCAGAGGGCTAGGATCTAGCCCAAGCTGGCTGTGTGCAAGGCCTTGCCCATTGGACCATCTCTCCAGCCCTCAATCATGCCTCCTAACTTTAATTTGAAGCAAATGCTACCCTTCCCTTTTCTTCTATTAAATAAGAGCTTGCTTGGGCCAGGCTTGGATGATAGAGAAGAGGGCACCTTGTTTGTTGCTCCCCAGCACCACATGAGGTCCTCTGAGCACAGCCAGGAGTGACCCCTGCACAGAGCCAAAAATAAGCCCCAAGCACAGCCGCGTGTGGTCTTCCAAAAATAAATGAGAGGCCACAAGAAGGCCACACAGTATATTCAGGACTGGGTCGAGCATGCAAGTATTAACCAGAAGTGAAGCGTACCAACTGCCTGTGGATTGTGTGGATTGTGTGTGCATCAACACACACAAGAGAAGGTGGCCAGAGCCATGGCACCATGGGGAGGGCACTTGTCTTGCACGTGGCTGACTGGGTTCGATTCCCAGCATCCCATATGGTCCTCCGAGCACCGCCAGGAGTAATTCCTGAGTGCAGAGTCAGGAGTAACCCCTGTGCATCGCCGGGTGTGACCCAAAAAGCAAAAAACAAAAAGATACATCTCTCACCTGTAAGAATGGCACTGTAGCACTGCTGCACTGTCCTCCCATTGTTCATCGGTTTGCTCAAGCGGGCACCAGTAATGTCTCCATTGTGAGGCTTGTTGTTACTGTTTCTGGCATATTGAATATGCCATGGGGAGCTTGCCAGGCTCTGCCGTGCAGGTGGGATACTCTCGATAGCTTGCTGGGCTCTCCAAGAGTGATGGAGGAATTGAACCCGGGTCAACTGCATGCAAGGCAATTGTCTATTAGTCTATAGAAACGTATTTTATTTTTGTGTGTATTATAGAGAGTATTCAATTTCTCTGTATGCCTCTTACCAGGTGTATTATCTCTCTTCCAAGGACTTTAATCCTGCCATCTGCAAAAAACGAACAGTTTTGTTTCTTCCTTCCACCCTATATGCCCTTGGTTCCTTTTTCTCTGACTTATACCAGGCTAGAACTTCCCGTACCATGTTAAAGAATACTTCTACTACGGGCCTAATGAAAGAAATAAAAGGGGCTATTCCCTCCTTCGTTTTCTCCTGGTAGGGATTAAGTAAAAGTGATGCTTATTTTTCTTTAAGCATTTGGAAGAATTCTCCAGTGAAACTATTTACTCCTGCAGAATCCTTCACGGAGGCTTTGTCCACCTTTGATTCAACTTTGCATTTCTTTGTTCTGTTTTGTCTTGGAGCCACACCCAGTGATGCTCTAGGTCTATTCCTGAGAGCAGGGATTGCTCCTGGCCAGCACTGGGGACCATATGAGGTGATCTGGATCAAACCTGAGTTGGAATGAGATATCATCTCACACCACAGCGACTGGCCCACATCCAAAAGAACAAAAGCAACTGGAGTTGGCGCAGATGTGGCGAGAAAGGGACCCTCCTTCACTGCTGGTGGGAATGCGGACTGGTTCAGTCCTTTTGGAAAACAGTATGGATGAGTCTCAAAAAATTAGAAACTAGCTCCCATTTGACCCAGCAATACCACTCCTGGGAATATAACTTGGAGAGGCAAAAAAGTACAGCTGAAATGACATCTGAACTTCTATGTTGATTGCTGCACTGGCCTATCTATCATGCCCCTGTTTATGGAAGTTTTTGCTTACTATTACCACCACCACCACCACCACCACATTTTATAATATAGTACATCACTTATGGATTCATGGAAATAAATGGAAATTTTACCAATATATAGATGGGATATTTGTCTTTAAATAGTACTAACTCAAATAAAGCTGACACCTCCAAGAACATGCAAACAGCATTACTGAGGAATGGCCGCATCCCACAGCACAGATATGTTCCTGCTGAGGAGGCTACTTGGAGAAAGTCTCCCTTGATACTCTCATTAAATATCTCAGAGCATTAGGAGAAATGAGGCAGGGGCTGGTTTTCCTTACTTTGACCTTCAAAGATCAGTCTTTTCTTGAAGTTCTTCATCCCACTCTCACTTTAGAGCTCTCATTTCTTCTTATCACTTATTGGATTCTATTGACTTTGGCCATTCTATACAGGCATCTCTCTCTTCCATTCCCTCTGTCACCTCTCCCAAGAAGTTTATGCTGTAACCATATCTAGAATGACCACTCCTGAGTAAAATAAAATAAATAAGAAAGATCACTTGTTTGGGTTACAGAATATCTAATCCATTTTGGGGGCTGGCGCAATAGCACAGCAGTAGGGCATTTGCCTTGCATGCAGCCAACATGGCCGACACGAGTTCGATTCCTCCACCCCTCTTGGAGAGCCCGGCAAGCTACTGAGAGTATCTCGCCCGCACGCAGAGCCTGGCAAGCTACCCGTGATGTATTCGATATGCCGAATAAAGTAACAACAAAGTCTCCAATGGAGACGTGACTGGGCCCGCTCAAGCAACTCGATGAACAACGGGAGGACAGTGTTTGTTTTTTGGAACAATCTTGTGGGAGTCACTCCTCATCCCTGAGCCTTCATTTCTCAACCTGTAAAAAAAGAACAAGGGCAATCAGGTGATTATATGGAATTCTTTTTAAAAAATGTGTCTTGATTGAATGTTTGTTTACAATACTGTTAATAGTGGTTTTCCATTTTCAAAATTTCAACATCACACCACTCACCAGTGTACCCACTCCCTCTGCCAGGATTTTTGTGACTCCACCTTTTAGCTTCCTCCATTATCCCCCCCCAAAAAAAAACCCTCATTTTTGTGAATCAGCTGTCTCTTTGTGTGCCTTTGAACTTTGTTGCTACCTTTCTGTGTCTTTAGGTCCCATATATGAAAGAGATCGTTCTCTTTCTCTTTCTTTCTGACAGACTTCACTCAGCATGCTATCCCATAATTCCATCCATACTGTGATGTGATTTTGTTCTTAGAGCTGCATACTTGAATTCTTATGAGATATACTTTTGTTACCAAACCTGACTCATTCTATTTAATAAAGAACAGTTATTTTTACTATAGCATTCATTGGATTTAAGTGCATTGACTTTATGTGCAGCCCATCACCATTTATGCATCTTCAGAACTTTTCCATCATCATAAACTGAAACTATAACTATTAAAGAATATCTGAATGGTGGCTGTATGTGTGTGTGTGTGTGTGTGTGTGTGTGTGTGTGTGTGTGTTCAGAGCCATTTAGCTCACTTTGACTCTGAATACAGCTGCAACATTGGGGCAGAGCAAATGTTGTGTTTAAATACACACACAGACACACACACACACACACACACACACACACACACACACACATACTCACACACATATGCCCCTCTTTTCCGCATCTCAGTTGTTCCTCCTGGGTGTCTGGCCTGGGGGATGGGAGTGGGGGGAGTTCAATGGCCCTGCAGAGCCAGAGAGGATGGAGGGAGGGTGGGAGGAGGCAGTGAGCTCTCTCCGCTTTACCTTTTCACCCAGGGTTGTCAATCCACACCCCCCCCCCCCCAGGTCTGCCCTTCCAGCTCCGGTGGCTCAGCGTACTTTAATCTGATTTGCATACTGTGAATTCTCACAACAGTAGCTGGAATTGTGACAGGGCCTAATTAGCATTTCCACCCCCTCTCTTTGCCTCTTTTATATCCGAGGACAAGTGCCTGAGCAGTGGGGAAGTTTAACTCAGCCCGGGTTAAGAAGTGCGCTGGGGTTGGGGAAGTTAGAAAAATCAACACTCACAGCAGGCTTTGCTGGAGGATGAGGAACTGGGGCCGGCCGAGGGGAGGTTCCTTTCAGCAGCAGAGACTGACCCTGAGACACCTAAGGGAAGATTCTGTCAAGAAAACTGGGAGGGGATTTCCGGGCCCCTAGGGCTTGGGGGTGAGCAGGCTCCTTATCCAGTGGCACTTCCTGCAATGGTTTAACTGCTTATCCAGAGTCCCACAGCTAGAAATGGACCAGGAGGGCTCACGTCCAAACTCCACTGTGTCTGCTTCCATCCCTGGTGGCACCTGGTACAGACTTGCCTTTGTGTGTGTGTGTGTGTGTGTGTGTGTGTGTGTGTGTGTGTGTTTATTGTCTGTCTGTCTGTCTGTCTGTCTGTCTCGGGACCAGGGAGGCAGCCAAGCCAAGCTGGGTTTCTGGGTTTCTTGACAGTGCAGTCGCCATCAGCCGGGATCAGCCCTGGAAACTTATTGGAAAGGCTGGATAGGGGTCCAGAAAGAGAGTCCATGCATGGGGTTAAAGTATTTCCCATGGAAGTGGCTGGCCTGGTATGAGAACCATCAGGTCTAACCACTGTGCTCAGTGGAGTAGGTCGGGTAGTTTCCCAACCTGGACTATCCTATTATCTCCCCACCAATAAATGCTGTGTATGAGGAACTGGGGAGGTGGCATAGGGTAAGGGGCACGGACCAGAATGGGGGTTGATTCCTGCTACCACATGGTTTCCTGAGCGTAGCCAAGTATAGTCCCAGAAGCCCCCCAGCCATTGTGGGGGTGACCCTGGGGGTCCCGGGAGCACTCAGCTGGAGTAGCTTGTGCCCGACGCTGAGTCAGCATCCCAGTGGGTCAACGATGGCCAGGGTTGCCTCCCCCAGACTCCTGAGCACTGTTTGGAAAACTCCCGCACCACACACACACACACACACACACACACACACTGTTTAGAAAGACTAGAAAGCTGCATTTCACTCAATCCCTAGGTAGTTCATCTCTGCATTAAGACTCGAGAGCCCAGCTTTAGGGCTATGGGGGCTCACAGCTTCTCACTGAACTCAGCAGACGACCTGCCAGCATCTTTCCTCAGAGCTGGGCCCCCCCTTGCAAAGCACATCAGAACTAGGTAAGAACCCCTCAAGGTCAAGGGCAACAGTCTCCCTTCCCCCTCAATTTGAGGGCAAGCTCCCTTTCCTCCGATGCCTGTCAACCCATAACCACCCACCCCAAGCCCTCATTGTAGCAGAACAATTAGCAGGTTAATTTCCAGGCCACCAGGCTCATGCACAAAGTACCTGGTAATTACGCCAAGAAACACCCAAAGATATTCAAACCAGGCTGCTCATAAAAGATCAAGCTAGATGAATTTTCTTAATAAGTGGTTAAAACATCATAAGAGTTCCGGCTCTGGCTTGCTGCTCAAGGGTTTTCAATAAGATGCTCTGATGATGGAAGAACCACTTTTATCAAATATTAAGCTACTGTAAATTTACTGTAATTGAATAATTTGCCTCTTAGCTTTGGTTCACTAAGACAGAAGCGAGGTTTTCATCCCTAAGTGATCACTCCACGGTCTGTTTCAATATATGTCATGTCAAGCTGGGCTCATAGGCGGGCCCATTGGAGATTTAGCCATTTCCAAGCCAAGGGACATGGTAAATGGTGTGGATGATTGACCATAAAGTATGTACATATTTAGTTATATTAAACTGTGATTAGGGCTTCGGCTTCCATATTTAAACTCTGAGTGGTTGGCCGAGGCTTTATGACTTTTATGGAAGTGCTAATGTGAATTCTGCGGGGCTTTTTATAGGAATCGAAGCAAAGACAGACCTTTTGGTCCTGGAGCATAAATATTAAGGAGATAGAGTAACCAAAAAAAGGGGGGTGTGCCCAAACAGCAGTTGGAAGTAGATCAAATCAATACCCACATCTATAAATTATGTCTTAAGAGATGGTAAAGCAAAGAAAATGAGGGTGAGCTTGAGCAAAAGAACGTCTGAATTTGTCCCCAGCTCGCACTAGCTCAGTCATTTTGGCAAATGATTTTCTAAACCTCCCCTGAATCCTCTATAAAATGAATGTTGCGTGGCATAAAGCAGATTAGCGAGGGGGGAAACGGAGGTGATGTGAAGGGTTGGGTGAAAACACAGAACCCACCATTTCTCAAAGCATTGCCCTTGCACCCCCTGCAGGAAACCCCACTCAGAGTCCTGGCCTCACAGGTGCTGTGCTGAAACAGCTTGTCTGGAGATGGATTCCAGAACCCATGGTCCCCTACCAAGAACAGTAGATAGTTTGCACACGCACCAAAGCACAGGAGATGTCCTTACAACCGTGGGTCTATTCTTACTGTGCCAAGCCAGCAGGGTCGCACGCTGTGAATTTCCCTTGCAAGGACTCTGCCTAACTCCACTGAAAGAGCCACACTTTGGAAAGAGACTCATCCTGCACCTGGGGCTCATGAGGAGAGAAGCAACTCACCATCACCTCATCTAAGGGAACCACAGCATAGCACAGCAGAAATCACAAATACAAATCTGAGATTCTATCCTCTTTTTTTTAGGTTTCAGGGTAATTTCTTTTTAACCCTTTCCAACTCCAACTCCTAGTCATCCTACAAAATCCAGGGGCAAACTCACTTCTGCTCTAAATATCCCTGGGGTTCTTGACCTGACAGAGAGGATGATTTTTTTTTGCCTCTGTGCCTGAGAGACATCTGCACTGACCAGGATGGGGAGTGGAGAGGAGGAGTCCAGCAGGACCCCCGGAAGCCCTGCATTTCCTCCCATTACAAACTCTGGCTTCTCTTATTTTTGTGTGAGCTTGACCTTGAAGACAGTGGACCATATGCTCCCTGAAAGAGGTAGCATTTTGGGAAACTGAAGAGGGTCTTCTACAACTGCTTGACATTTCAACTTCCTTCCCAAGTGGTTTCCAAGGACCAGAGGCATTAGCCTGGGTCTAGACTTCTCATCCAACTCCAATTCCAACTCCTACTCATCCTACAAAACCTCATGGAGGTCACAAAGGTACACCTGGAGCTATTAAGGGTGTTTGGATGACACATAACATCCCAAGCTAAATGTGTGTCTTACTAAAGTGCTCAGTATGGATCGTCTACATTCCAAGAATGAATGCCTCCCAAGGAGGGACACTGAAAATGAACAGGATGAATGGCGGTGCTCTTTGGAAATGCCCTCTCTCCACCAGCAGTGACACCAGCTTTGGATCTGAAGCATGGAGGCTCAGTCTGGAGAGGATGGGACTCCGACTTAGTTCAGAGACACTCTGTCACCATGAGGCAATCAGAAGTTTGGGACCCTCTGCCCATGGTCCTGCTCAGTCACAATTTCTCAAACAACCAATTCGTATTAAGCGATTTCTCATTGCAGTGGGACTGTGGGAATGAATTCCACAAACAAGTAGCTGCATCCATGCATCTTCAACACCCCTCCCCCAAGTCCCCCATCACACATTCAATGCCTGTGACTTGCATTTCAAGGGTCCCTCAGAGCAGCATTTCTTTTTTTTTCTTAATTTTTATTAGTGAAACACCATGAGGTACAGTTGTAGATTTACAAATTTTTGTGCTTGGGTTTCAGTTA
>JAOXYA010000019.1:21360740-21375369 GCA_028565675.1 Sorex palustris | reverse complement strand
CTCCCTTCTCTATCTGAGCTGCCTTTTCCCCTAGCATGTGTGGCTGGCCTCCAAGCCATGGAGTAAAATTCCTGGTAATAATCTCGGCCATTCTTGCTTTTGTGTGATTCTGAATGGGAACCTCTTACATTATTCGTTTTTAATCCCTGGCTGTGGATGGCAAGCTGGAAGACCATTTCTTCTTCAACCTTGCTAACCTCTGTATTTGTTCTTACACTCTCAGTTGGGCTCCACACCCAACACCCCCTTTCGGCTAATCATAGCATCTGAGAATCCTGGCAATTTTGCTTCTCCCTTTCGGTCCTTACACCTCCTATTTCCCATCTCCCGACTCAGTTCAGCGCTCTGTTATAGAGCAAAGGCACCGTGAGTGAGGGACTGGCTGGATTAAGGGCCAGCTGGTTCTCACCAGGGGTGCTAATCTGTAAGGGATGCTAAAACTTCAGCAGAATAAATCAAATACTCGGTGCCAAAATGTTCAGGTCTCCACAAGCAATTCCTTATATTGTTGGCACAATGAATAGTGGTCCTGCTTCCACCAAAGCCAAGATGGACTGAATGGAAATTTACAAAACCCTCCTCATTGCCAGCTAGCTCTGAGCAAACTCTGCAACAGTCACCTGAATTTGACACTCACCAGTAGTCAGAGTTCTGAAGCAAAATCAGGAGAGTACAGTGCTATGAACTGGGGTCAAGTGCTTTTTCTTATGATCTAAATTTTAATCACTTTGCTATGATGCTTCCCAAGTGTAGCTTGTTCAGGAAAAAAAAAACTTCAAGAAAAAATCTTGTCATTGTTACTGTAGTCATTGGAAGTGAATTGGTAAGCTCATGCATTTGTACACACATTATTTATTAATACAAAACAAATATTGCTCCATCTCCACTAAATCAACTTGCATAAAAATTGTTTAAAGATTACTTTGAAAGGGCAGCGCATTGTTAGCTAACAATTTAGGTGGCAAGGTATGTTTCACAACATGAATGTGGTACTCTCTCACCTCTGAGCTTGGTGGCCATGAGCTGTGTCCCCATCCCACTCTATAGCTGCTGCCAACAGACGCAAGAAGAAGGGAACAGGGCCGCCAAGCTGGTTGGTGATCAGTCTCCATTTTTTTCCAATCTCCATTCCACTGTTTATTCCATTCTCCCCATGTGCCTATTCCAATCTCACTGAGTGCTCCATTCCAATTTCACACTGCCCCTCATTCCTGTCCCTTCCTTTCTCTAATGCTAGTCTCCCCATGCCCAGTCTGGAAGCCTTAGTCAAGAGCCCAACCACACAGGTTGGGGATAGCAACCACACATAGGTGAGACAGCACAGCCAACATATGTAAAGCCCTTCAATTCCTTCCAGGCAAGCTCTTCTAAGACAAAGATCTCCTCCAGCTAGAACATCTGCTCAAGGGCAGAGTTTCATCAAAGGGTATATTTCTTCTTTCCTTAGTCCATAAATATTTAAATTTACTTCTTAATAATATTAGTCATTTTGTATGGACACAGTAAGAAATATATTAAGCTTATAGGGTGACTCTCCTGGGGACATCTCATAATAGATCCCAGACTATAGTCGTCAGGCCAGATTAGTCCTTTTTAACCCTAGCAGGGTCCTCGTCCAATCACCTCTCTTTGGGTCATGACAGAATTTGTCCAGGACTAAGCTCTTAACTTATTACAAGTTTTATGGCACTTGGCCTGTCACATTTTGATGTCAGGGTAGCTTACAGCTTGCCCTGGGTCCATCCAGTCCCTTCATTGGGACCCTGCTTTTGGGGTGCTAGGAACTCAGGGTAACTGAGGCTTAAGTCGAGTAAATATGACAGACGCCCAGAGTAAATATAATTCGGAGTCAGTTAACTCACAACTTACAAAAACATAGCATTGACTGTCTTCCTGTGTCTATACAAAAAGGATATTGCTCTAAAGTGAACTATGAAAAGTACATAAGGGAAAGAGAAAAGCAATACTAACACAAAACCCAGAGTCCTTAGAAGGAGCTGACCTTACAAGTCAAAGGGTCTGAGTAGGAGATATTGGTGATTCACAGATAGGGGAAGCAGAGCACAGAGAAGAGGTCAAAGATAAACACAGAGGAATGGGAGTGCCTCCGGAGCACTGTGATGGGTGTAACCCAGTAAGCCTAAGCTACCTGCGGCAAGGGAGAAAGGACAAATCAATTCTGTTCCATAGCAAGTGACAATCTAACAATTGCTCCATGGGGGAAAACAAAGAAATTAAGTATATCCTTGACAACATTGTAAATACCTAAATTCACTATTTATTTTTTATTGTTGGGATTGTCGGAAGGTCAAGTGTAATTGTGCACTCACAGATATATACAATCACATTCAAATACGTCATATAATTTAAAGCAGAGGTTATGGGCATTTGTCCAGTTTCCTTTTGAGGACAGAGAGCCCTTTTGATACACACTTGATGCATCCTTTATTTCTCTTCCTCCTTCCATTCACAATCAAACATTTATATTACTTTGGTCTTTGTTTTTAGACGGTTTTTTGAAACTTTTCCAGCATTTCATAATTTGGTTCTGCCACTCATTCAATTCATTCTTTGCTCAAGGTTTTTCTTTTTCCTTTTTCTACCTTCATGTCATCTACTCTCGTGGTCTGTTTGTTTGTTTTTACTGTCACTCTACAAGAAGCACAGAAACTCTGCTACCCAGTGAAGGAAAAGCTAGAAACAAATATGTATACAGTTAGTAACAAATATGCGTAATGAATATTAATGTGTGCATGTGAGCACACACATGCAAGTGTGTGTGTGTGTGTGTGTGTGTGTGTGTGTGTGCATGTGTAGACATAGAACTTTTTTTGTAATTTTATTTTATGGAATTTATCGTAAAATCTGACATTTTCCATAATCATACAAACATTTGTTGTTACTGTGTCTGGCATATCGAATACTCTCGGTAGCTTGCCGGGCTCTCCAAGAGGGGCGGAGGAATCGAACTCGGGTCGGCCGTGTTGACTGCGTGCAAGGCAAACGCCCTACCGCTGTGCTATCGCAGCCAGCCGAGTGCCAAGTGTATTTATTTATTTACTTTAGCTTTTTGGGTCACACCCGATGATGCACAGGGGTTACTCCTGGCTTTGCTTGGCTGCGTGCAAGACAAAATGCCCTACCCGCTGTACTATCTCTCCAGCCCCGAATGTATTATTTTTAAATTAAAGAAAACTATACCTATGGAATAGACTTGGAAAGTTTAATTTTGTTGCAGGCAGATAGAGAAGGGGCCTGGTTATGCATATCAGGAAAAAAAAAAATCCTGCCAGGAATAGGTTCCAGCCCCAAAGCAAGAAGGCCTTTGAGGAAAGCCTTTAAGATGCAGAATTCCAGGCCCTTCCTCAGAATGACTGGACCCCTGGGTGGAAATGCTGAACAAAAGTCAGGTTAAGAATATCAAAGATGGCCACCAACAACCCTTGCTCTCTCTCTCCTGGCAACAGTTGTGGGGGAAGTTTGGGAAAACAGGGTATAAGTAAACTTGGCACACAGTTCCTTATTGTGGGTGTCCGGGACACCTGTCTCCCTTGCTTTCTTACTTTAGGGTGCATCTCCCCATTCTGGGCAAGGGGCTCACCTCTGCTGAGATGTGCACTTTTGTTATGTTGCACATTTCCCACCTTGAGGCTGCCCTGAGGACCATCCCTTAGAAGATATGCTTGGCGCTCTGCATTTCTCTCACACCCTCTCCCTGTTACCCAGGTTGACTAGTCCTGCCGGACGGGACACAAAGCCTGCTTTCTCTCCAGAGCAGAAAACTCTCTGCTCCCTGATTTCCCCAAACAAACGTGCCTGACTTCACTGTCTCTTGAAATTCTTTTCCTGGAAGGGACAGTGATGGACTTGGAACGCTTCTGGAAGTTTAGAATTGACTTTGCTTTCCTGCAAAAAAGCAATTTCTTGCTCCAGTCTGAGACCCACAGCTCCCTGAGAAATACTGTGGCAGGGGTCATTCTCCCACATGTGGACTCAGGTTCTGGTTGATAGCCACTTGTATGGGGCTGGTGAGACAGGAGGTCTGTACCATGCAGGTGGCTCATCCAGAGTCACCGGTCCAAACTTTTAAGGCACTTCCTGGGGATGACAGAGTAAGAGGAACATCAGGGCACCATAGTGGACTGCCTTTTCGAGGCTACACTATCTTAGCTCCCACTTCCCATAAGCCACTTGTAACAATTTCCCGGATTAAAAAATATTCTTTATAAACCTGATTTGTAGCTATTAAGGATCACAACCATTACCAGGGCAATCAGCTTCCTTTCCTTCGTTGCTGAGATTTGTGGCCCAAATTTGTGGTTCAAAAAAAGTTTTTACCTCTGCAAAGGGCTTGATCTAAGAACTCATGAAAGCCCAGAGCTTTTTTTTCTAGAACAGTCTTCAATTGCTGATGGCCGCTGTCTAGAACTTTACTACCTGTGACTGTGGCCTTATCGAAAGAGAAAACTGTCAAACCCCATTTTGAATCTCAAGTGCTGTTTGAGTTTCAGAAGCCTGCAGCCGCCAGGGCTGGCAACCACTTCCTCTGCGTGTCCTGTTCCTGGTGCTTCTCCATAGTTTGTCCATGTGCAGACAACAGGGAGAAATTCATCTTGCCGTGAAGATGTGTGTGTA
The DNA here is from genome assembly GCA_028565675.1 of Sorex palustris. NCBI lineage: Eukaryota > Metazoa > Chordata > Mammalia > Eulipotyphla > Soricidae > Sorex > Sorex palustris. Next base: position 21,370,734 of record JAOXYA010000019.1, on the reverse strand, counting down.
GGTGCATGCACGTGCATGTTAAAGTCTTAATACTACCAGAAGCTCAACAATGAGAAGTGCATTTGGCAAGTGTCTCTCTTGTGTTCACCTTTTCGTTTTGGGGTGGGGGGCATATTTTTATTGCAAAGGATTATGTTTTAGTCTCACCTCCACTGGGGGCTAGTGTATAAACATTCTGACTTCACCAAGGTCTGCAGACAGAATGGAAGAAGATACCACAGCTAGTTTTGAGAGTCTGTAACTCAGGATTGATGGGAATTGAGTGCTCTGTCCAGAGAAAGTTCTTGGTTGCTGGTGATGGTTGTTCTTAGTGTTATTAATTCAAAAGTGACAGAGTTGTGAATTCCAATGGAATAGCCCCCACTAACACCAAACTCTGCCCACCCAAACTGTAAGGTTTGCCCAGGGTCAAATGGTGATCAGCTGATGAGATAACGACTTTCCAGGATCCAAAGATCACCCTGCCCCCAGTGTGGAAAATAGGACTTATGGTCCATCTGGTTCCAGAAAGCCACCAGGCTGCATTCTATGCTTCCTAATATCCACCCTTACAGATAACAGAAGGCCAGACCAAGCATGCCTGTCCCACCAGTCTCTATTCTGTTTTCCCACCCAAGACAACTTAAAATTATGTTTAGTCTCTCCCAGGCCATGGATCTATGCCAGTTTTTCCAGGGGCCAGTAGGGTCATCCCAAAAGCACACCCCAATAAACTTCTCCTATTTCTTCACTTTACTTGTCTCTGTCCCTCTGTTGGCACTGGTGAAGTCAGCAACCTATTACAAACAAGTAACCAGCTTAAAAATTGAAGAGTGCCTCACCACAGAAACTGGCACATATTCAAAAGAACAAAAACAACCAGTATTGGCATGGATGTGGTAGAAAAGGGATGCTCTTTCACTGTAGGTGGGAATGCCAACTGGTCCAGCCTTTTTGGAAAACAATATGGGCATTACTTCAAAAACTAGAAATTAAGCTTCCATATGACTCCAAAATACCACTTCTGGGAATATATCCCGAGGGTTCAAAAAAGCACAGTTGAAATGACATCTGCACTTGTGTGTTCATTGTAGCACTGTTCACAATTGCCAGAATCTGGAAGCAACCCGAGTGCCGAAGAACAGATAACTGGTTAAAGAAACTTTGGTACGTCTACATAATGGAATACTATGAAGCTGTTAGGAAAGGTGAAGTCATGAAATTTGCTTATAAATGGACGGGCATGGAGAGTATCAAGTGAAAAGAGTCAGAAAGAGAGGGACAATCATAAGATGACTGCACTCATTTGTGGAATATAAAATAACATAATATGAGACTGATACCCAAGGACAGTAGACATAAGGGCCAGGAATATTGCTCTATAGTTGGAAGCCTGCCTCATGAACTGGGAGAGAAGGCAGCTGGGATAGAGAAGGATCACTAAGTCAATGGTGGTTGGAGGGATCATTCGGGATGGGAGATGTGTGCTGAAAATAGATAAAGGACCAAACGTGATAGCCTCTCAGTATCTATATTGCATACCATAATGCCCAAAAGTAGAGAGAGAGTATGGGGGAAATTGTCTGCCATGGAGGCAGGGGGAGGTATGGGATAGGGGGAGGGGTATGCTGGGGATATTCGTGGTGGAGAATGTGCATTGGTGAAGGGATGAGTGTTTGACCACGGTATGACTGAAACTCAAACATGAAACCTCTCAGGGCTGGAGCAATAGCATAGTGAGTAGGGCATTTACCTTGCACGCGGCCAATCCAGATTCAATTCCCAGCATCCCATATGGTCCCCTGAGCACTGCCAGGGCTGATTCCTGAGCGAAGAGCCAGGAGTAACCCCTGTGCATCACCAGGTGTGATCCTAAAAGCACAAAAGAAAAAATAATGAAAGCTGTATCTGTATCTCATGATGATTCAATAAAAAAAAAAAGCTAGAGGAATTTAAAAAAAATGGAAGAGTGGAAAGCCAATGCATTCTTGGATCTTTTTCCCCATTATACCTTAAAAACCTTGGCCAGTGAATGTTTTTGGCAGGTAGTGATGTGGTGGAGGTGGTGGCGAGTAAATCCTTGCCGAAATAGGAAACCTGGATTGCCCCTTGGCAGAGCATCTGGGGCCCTGAGTCAAGGAGAAACTAGGCCCCTATGTGTGGAGAAAGGGGCTAGCCTCTGCTCATCCCTCATCTGGATCTTCTTCCCTTATAGAGAAAGAGAAACATTCAACCAGAGATGGAAAAGAACCCAACCCTGACTCCATGTCAGTTGGCAGAGTTGGACACATTTCCACTATCAAATAATGTAATTATTCCCCACACTCTACTTAATGATCAGGTGTGCAGATAGCTGTCGTCTTTATTTCTCTTCTAAATATTGAAAATTAATTGCAGAACAAAGCATTCTAAAAAGTGTGTAATTAAACAAAGGTGCTATGAAACAAGGCCTGGTGCCATTCAATTTTATGTGTAAATTATACGGAGGCCCAAAGGGGATGCGTCTTATTACAGAGTTGGTTTGAAGGAACAGAATCAAGTCAGGCAGCACCTGCAGGGGCATGTGCAAAAGGAGAAGGCACGCTCGTCTGCTTCCAAGAAAGAAAGGGGAAAAAAAAACAACCACCCAAAACTACACCCTAATTATACTTGCAGGCTGTCTGCTGGCTAGACAAATTGACACCGTGTTTGGGTTGGAAACCAAATCTGTGCTACATGCTAGATTCACAGAAATGAGTCTTTTCCTAGCAGGGAGAGAACCCAAGTGCCTTTGTCTAATATTTGATGACTAATAAAACTGCCATTCCAGGAGCAAAAATTGATCTCTGGATATCCCACTACTCCACACCTGGATATTTCCTTATCCTTCTTATAGTTGTTGTTTTGTTTTGGGGCCACACCTGGTGGCGTTCAGGAATAACCTTGCTCTGTGCTCAGGCATCATTCCTGGTGGTGCTTAGAGGACTATATAGGGTGCTGGGGATCGAACTCAGGTCTTCCTTGCCCAAGGCAAACACCTTACCCTCTGTACTATTGTTCTGGCCCTGTAAATATGTGCTAACTCATATTTATCCCAGTATCTGTTCAACTGAAGTTAAGTTGAGGGCATTATTGATGATAATAATGCAAATGTATTCTTGTGATTAGTAATTCACAGACATTACTAGGCAGCTTGCTTTGTCCCATGGAATAAACTAGCTGCTAACCCAATACAGAAAGATTCTTGCTGCCTGGAAGGCATCCATGCAAATCTATTATAAGAAAGACAGTAGCACTGTAGCACTGTCCTCCCATTGTTCATCGATTTGCTCAAGCAGGCCCCAGTAATGTCTCCATTGTGAGACTTGTTGTTACTGTGTTTGGCATATCGAATATGTCACGGGAAGCTTGCCAGGCTTTGCTGTGCGGGCAAGATACTCTCTTGCTGGGCTCTCCAAGTGGGGTGGAGGAATCGAACTCAGGTAGGCTAAGTTGGCCGCGAGCAAGGCAAATGCCCTACTGCTGTGCTATCGCCCCAGCCCATAAGGTAGACTAGGCTATACATTTCTTTTGAGGGAAAGGATTTGGGCCACACTCCTTGGAACTTAGGGCTTACTCCTTGCTTTGTGTTCAGGGATCACTCCTGGTGGTGCTCTGGGGCCATCTGTGGTTCCAGAAATGGAATTGATAGAACTGGGATTGAGTCCATGCAAACCTTACCCTCTGTACTATCTCTCTGGGCTCTTAGAATTTCTTTCTTCTAAGAGTCATTCCCAATTCCACAGCCTGAGAGCAACTCCAATGCTATGGGGGCTGTTATCCAGTTATCACCATCAAGGTGGGTTTTGTTGAGATTTTTTTTGATACCCATTTTCCTGTGGCAAGGCAAAATTAATATTAAGGAGGGTCGTGATTAAAAATCCAATTGACTTAGTAGGCTTCTAGTAGGGGGAAAGGGATCTGAATGGTGTAACCATCCTCTTGTTGTCAAGAACTTAACAATGTCATGCCGAGATTTATAATTGCTCAAGGCAAAGGCTGGCCATAGATGTATAGACCTAAGTCGCTCATTTGTTCGGTGGTTTTGCTGATGTTTGTTTTAGTGACTTAGCCATGAAGCTACCTAGCATTGAACCGCATTGATTGAGTCACGTATCTGTTATTTGGAAGGAAGGAAATTTCCCAAATGTTTGGCACTCAATAATGCAACATAAATATTCCCAATCAGCACGGAGATTCATTTGCACTCAAGCGGTGTAATTTTATATTCCCCATTAGTAATACTATTGAAAGGAAGCTCTTCATTTCTCTCCGGTTCATGCTGTCAGAACTCAGAATGAATCAGGAGGACAAGGTCGAGAGGCCACTGGTGAAGTTGGAAGCTTGCCCAGAGGATCAGGGAATGAGGCACTCTAGGTCAGCTGGAGGCAACCATAAATGTCAGAGGATTTGTGTTGCTGGAAGAAATCAAAGGTGGTGATGAGGGTTGTGGGTCATTGGAAGGGCCATGAAGATCAAGGTCTAGTTAGGCACACACACACAAAGACAATGTGAGGTTGGGATGAAATTGGGGCCAGGCACTCTGATCCACGAGCGGGGAAGTATTTTATCCCCATCCCCAAGTGTTCACCCGGATGGACATGGTGGCGTCAAAGATGTTAGACAGTTTCAGCCAATGCAGTAGGTACTGTGCAGTTGGACAGAAGTTATCTGTGTTTAAATGAGGATCCCTGAATTATCAACATTGGCTCCCTGGGCTCAGCAGGACCCTAGTTTCCCTTAAAGAGATGTAAATAGCAGTTTGGTAGGAAATAGCAAGACAAGGAAATTGTCAAGGAATTGCGTTTTAGACATTTCAAGACAGCCCTAGATGCTCTGATAAAAGAGCAGACTTCCACAGTCTCTCCTACTGAGGCATTCAGATGGGAGACCTGTTTTGAAATTTCACTGCAAAGTCTCAGAACCCTAATGCACAGCTTGAACCCCAAAGCAGCAGATGTTTTGAAATAGTGTAAACGCACAAAGAACGACTTTCAAGTATCCAGTAAAATGTTGGGAGAATGCTTAAGAATCACACAACTCAAAAAGCAAACAATATGCATTATTCAAGGTTAGCCATTGTTCATCGGCTTGGGTAAAAAAGGATCCATTTTCATTACTAAGTTACATCGGGCCCTTTTCCTAATTTCCCCATAATTTAACATTCAATTTATTTTACTACCCACATCACAGATAATTCATGGAGAGAGTCTTGAAAATTTGATATGATTCATTTCATTCCCAAGTAACATAAGGCCTTCTGCCTAATTTTCCCATATTTTTACATTCAATTTATTTTACTATCTATATCAAAGATTGTGGTAGATAGAACCTTGAAAACTCAATTTGATTCTGAAGGTAGTGAGCGTGATTTAGAAATGAATCTCCATAGAGTTACACATTCATTCAACAAATATTTAGGTCATATTTCCCTTGGCTCCCCACAATGTGGGGTTTGGGGAGAGAGTGAAGCCCAAAGAAAAGGTGTTTGGGGCTGTGAAAATGATTTGATGTTGTTTAGTCCTTAAAATATTTAACCCTGACCAGATAGTCTCAAGTTGGAGATCATAATGTGATTTTTTCTGGGAGACACTTATGTTTTCTTGATACCCAACTTCTCATCTAGCCACAAAAACAGAATTTAAGCCACCAATGGGTCATTAATGATGCCACACTACATTTTGGTAAATGCTAGAGAATGTTACATGTGGAAGACAAAGGCAGAGCACTAAAGAGGTTTGGGGAGGCCAGAAAGGGGGAGAAACAGTTCTACTTGCTTCAGCCTGAAGGAGAGTCTGGAGAACATGACATTGGTGTTCGCCTTTGTCATTGGTATTTGAGATCTAACATTGGCATCTGAGTTGCGGACGAGCGGGTCCATGCAGATGCTGACCAAAGTGGATGACTGTGGGTTCTCTATCAGCACAGGCCTGGGGGTGTCTCCATTCAGAGAAAACATAACCCTGGGTTTTAAGTTTTGAATCATATTCATGGCATCTCCTGGGAGCTTTGCTGACACTGTGGATACCCTTCCCCTTCTTTGAGAGATAGGGAAGAAATTTGGGGAAATAGTGGCACAGATGAGAAAGAACGAAGAGAAAATGAGATGGCTTTTCAAGACAGAATTCTTTCCTCACTGCTGCTCCCAGAGGCCATGATCCTGGCCAATGCTGTGGTGTGCTGGCCAGGCTACTGGGAGACATCTCCTGGGTCATGGCAGTCAAAGGGGTTGTTGTCCCCACGCGATTACAGAAACACAAATAATGGTGCTAGAGTTCAGGGTCATTTAGGGCTGCTGGTGAGTTGGGTTAGGGCCTGGGTGAGCATCATCCTTAATTTCTAGGTGAGAAACTCAGAGAGATGAAAGGAGCAACTTCGAATCCTACAAGAGGGAGACAAAGATGTTGGGATGAGAATCAGACAAGCTCAGTGATTCCATTCCACTGTTTAGAGACTTTGTGTAATACTTAGGAATTGACAACCACATCAACATTTCTTAATATTAGAAGGGTTATCCTGTTAATTGAAATTAAGTAAGGACTATTTGCTTTAGTATTTTTTCTTTATGTTATGGTTATAAAATTATATTATAAAATATAGCCTGGCAAACTCAAAGTGATGTATTCAATATGCCAAACACAGTAACAACAGAGTCTCCAATGGAGACATTACTGGGTCCGCTCGAGCAAATCGATGAACAACGGGAGGGCCTTTACCTTACCTTTAAGCTGCTTGCCTTGCATGTGCCAACCCACCAGTGATCCCTGAGCACAGAGTCAAGAGAAAGCCCCGAGAATCACCTGGTATGGTGCAACCTTCCTGCCCCCAAGAAAGTAAAGTATAGAAGATTGGTATAGGGACAGCAGTATAGTGTCATGGGCACTTCGGTGGGCAGGGTTCAACAACACTGTACATCAAAGCCATGAATTTCAACACTACTACAACGATGTTACCTAAACTATGGGCTGGAATGATAGCATAGTGGTAGGGTGTTTGCCTTGCATGCAACTGGCCCACTGAGCCAGGTTCGATTCCTCCGCCCCTCTCGGAGAGCCTGGCAAGCTACCGAGAGTATCTCGCCTGCATGGCAAAGCCTAGCAAGCTACCCGTGACGTATTCAATATGCCAAACACAATAACAACAAGTCTCATGATGGAGATGTTCAAGCAAATCAATGAACAACGGAAAGACCGTGACCATGACCTAAACTATTAAAACAAAAAAAAGTTTGAATAAGAGATTGGACACACCAAAAGAGAATATCTTTTCTATTAAAATATTCTAAAACCTAGTACCACTTATCTATAAATGCTAAATAAAAGAGAAAAAAGTGTCTGTGGGAAAATGTTTATGTTCTTAATTTATTGGGGGCTAATTACTTAATAAGAAAATAATAAGGCAATAGAAAAAGGGCACTTTGTAGAGCTCTGAATGAAGTAGAGCTGGTTTTAAAACTCAGAGCAAGTGTGTAGGCATGAGTGTGTGTGTGTGTGTGTGTGTGTGTGTGTGTGTGTGCTTGGAGTGTGTGTGCACTGAGTGGGAGGTGTGTGTGTGCATGGTGTGTGCATGTGTGTGTCCATGTAGGATGTATGTGGTGTATGTGTATGTGTGTATTTGTGTGTGTACAACCCTGATGAGCAGAGTCTACTAGATTGGCCCAGATTACCAGAAACTCCTCTGTTGCTCCATGAGGCAGAACTCTGTTTCTAAGAGATGCAAAACTTTCCTCACTCCTTTGGAACCAGTGCTGCGTGCATATGCACATGCATGTGCACACACACATACACACACACACACACTCATGGATGAAGCTGCCTCCCACACATACTCACCCATGCAAGCTTGCAAGAATGGAGCAGCTCACAAGCTCACAGGCATGCACAGATGTCAGGGCCTGTAGCCTTTCGCTCTGTCTCACACACCAAACACATGACCTGGAGAAGAAGTGGGCCATAGTAGAGCAGGTGGCTAACCTGTGCTTTCCCCATCCCTCCCATCTGCCCCCCCCACCCCCCCCGAGGCTGTCAGGAGTGATCCCTGAGTGCAGAGACAGGAGTAAGCCTTGAACATCATTGGGTGTTATTCCAAAACCAAAACCAAACCAACCAACAGAAGAAGTGGTGTCTTCTTCCCAGCTTCCTGGCAGAGAGGTCCTGGAAACACACTGTGCATGTTCCCCTCAAGCTGAGTATAAGAGTTCTGGGGCACTCTGGGGTGATGGTGTTGGGAGGTACAGTAGCCTCAGGTACAACAGGAGGGAAATTAGTTGGCTGAAAGAAGGTAGATTTCCAGGGCTGGGGGAGTGTGCTTGCTGAGTAATCTTTCTCTTAGATAAAGGGGCCAGAGGTTGTGTAAGTCAGGAGGCCTCCACCATCTCCCCCGGTGTCTGCCCTACCCTTGAGTCTGTCTGTCCATACCCGAGGCACAGCTGGAGGGAAAGCATTTCCATCTGCCTCTCTGTTTGTGGATAAGAGCAATTGCTTGGACCTGGGCAGAGATTTCCAGCAGGGGCCATACCCTCGGCCCATACCAAGGCTGCTTTTGACCTTCCAAACAACAGTTCAACTTCTGTAGGGGCTTCCCTATAAAATCACTGGAAAGGGTCAGTAAAGTTATCACTAGCAATATGCTTGACCTGGTTGCATTTCTGGCAACACGTGTTCATCTCAGCATTCCCAGTTGTATCCCTAGAAGCCCCCAGCCTTCAGGGGTGATCCGAGTCCCCCCAGCTTTGCAGGGCCCAAGAGATATTTCATCCTGGGTTCCCAGTACTGAACTGCCAGTTGGCAGGAAATTGCGGACCAAGTTCCCAGGCCTCCTGATCTCCATTTGAAATTCCCTCCTAAAAAACAAACCAAAAAAAACAAACAAAAAAAACACCCTAATAAAATTAACCTAAAATTAAAATTCCCTCCTCAAAAAAAAACTAATAAAATTAACCTAAAAACATGGAAGACTGCCCCAGGACCTCACAGACTCCCAGAGCACCAAAGTTGACCAGCTGGCTGCATACTCAGCTCAGACCTCCAGGTTCCTCCTGTCCCGAGACCCCATCTCTGTCTCCTTTCCTAACAGTTCCATCCTCTTTCATGGGGAACTGCCTAATTAAACACTCAGAAGCCTGTAAATACATAAGTAACTCAGTGAATAAGTCACCTCTGTTCTGTTAGCTCCTGGGCCCGCATGTCTGTACATGCATCACAGTACTCTGATTTGCCTGGGAAACAAGACTCTAATATCCTGAGAGGGACACATTCTCCCGTGATTGAAATGTCACCTAGATTTGGAGAAAGCCACTCCTCGTGTCACTGTCTTATCCTGGTATTTGAGTTGGGTTCTTGTCTCTGAGAGAAGCCATGGGACTATGGAATGGTACTCACAGCACAGCTGAATGAGGATGAATGACCCCAGCACACATCCTCCGGTCCTTCTACCTGGAGTCGTTACTATATTCTTCCAAAGAAAACTGCTCCTTGAAATCAAGGATGGGCTGGTATGTTTCCTATCAGGGTATAGGAGTTTGTCTCATGTGTGGTTAGGGAGGAAGGTTGAAGATGAGCTAGAGATGTTTTTCCGCCATTGTCATGGGTCCTCATGGCCTCCACCGAAGATTTCAATGCACTCTTCATGTTTCCAACTCAATAAAGGGGGAGAGGTCAAGAAAAGTCAATGTTTTCTCATTTTTCACACTGAAAAATGATAGAAGGATCCTAATAAATGGCATTAGGGACTTTCTTCCCTTCCTACTTTTCTTTCTTCCTTCTGTCCTCCCTTACTCCTCCCTCCCCACCCCTCCCCTTCCTTCCTTCCTTCCTTCCTTCCTTCCTTCCTTCTCCCTTTACCCTTCCTTACTTTCCTTTTCTCCCCTTCCCCCTCCCCTCTCCTTCCCTTCCCTTTTCTCTGTTCTTCCTTCCTTCCCTCTCTCCCTCCCTCCCTCCCTCCCTCCCTCCTTTCTTTCTTTCTTTCTTTCTTTCTTTCTTTCTTTCTTTATTTCTTT
>JAOXYA010000019.1:21332854-21345891 GCA_028565675.1 Sorex palustris | reverse complement strand
GGGGGGGGGGGGGGGGGGGGGGGGGGGGAGGGGTTCTCCGTGCAGCTTCAATTTTAGGTAAATATGTTTATTGACATGCTTTGCACTAGGCTTTGTCAGCATCATTTCACATGCCCCACCTCATTCATTTCTCATAATGGGTCTAAAATACCTAAGTTCTAATGGCCCCCATCCCACAAAGATTAGGACTCTGAGACTTAGTTCAAAGCAGAATTGATGATAAACCTCAGCATCTTGAACAAAGTCCATCTCTGTTGGGTTATATCCCTCAGTCTACAGACCAACGGTGGGGCTGTATTGCTCTAGCTTCATGCTGCACGCCACACTGTCCTTGGCATGCAGCATGAAGCTAGAGAAACCTCAAGGCAGCAGAGAGAATAACACTGATCAAACCTATGGTTTCATGAGATCATTTTATCTGTTGTCTGTAGGACAGTCTTTTTACGGCAACCAGAGTCCAAGAATAGTTAGAACACCAAAGTGGTGAGTCTGTACCAAATCATGCTTTAGTTTTAGGGAGTAGCTGACACCAATAGGCCTTGGGAATGTCTTCCTAGAGGTATGGCCCAAGACAGTGGTTGCTAAGAGTTGTTTGAAAGCACCGTAATTATCCATATCTCTGAAACTCAGCTCTCTCAGCATTTTGAAGTCACAAGGGTCTTCCCATCCAGCAACCGAGAGTAACCTACTTACTCCCCTTTTTATTAGTCAGGTAGGCAGAGAGGAATCAAACTAATTTCCCTCCATCCCTTTCATTATCGAACTGGTAAGAGACAAATGTTGAAATTAAAGGGAGAGATGTTGAGTCCTTTCACCTTGTCACATCCTTTTGTTCCCTGCTTTTTATTTATTAATTTATTTTTTACTCTTCTGGGGAAATAGAAGTGAGCATTCTCTGTTTGATCCAGGATATCTTTATCTGTTTTTTTGAAGCTGAACTGGGGGGAGAGATCAAACTTGAAAGATGAACAAACAAGACAGAGTGTTTAACACAGAATGCAAGCAAGCAGAGAAGAGAATGAAAGAGAGGGGAATTCTAGTATTTGAGCAGGAGGGGTTAGACCTAGCAACACTCACTTGTAGAAGAATACAGGAAGATCCCACTGGTGTGAGGGGTCCTAGTAATAAATAATGTAAATAATCTGCCCTTGTTCCTCCAAAAGCAAATTCTTTGGTGGCATAAACATGGTAGGAAGAAAAAATGACTTCTAATCTTAAGCATCTATGGACACAAGAGTGAAGAATCGAAACCCAACACAGGTGGACAAACAGCGCTTGATAAAGTGACAAGTGCACACGGTAATTGTTGTTGCACGAAGAAATGGGTTCAGGGAGCACCTGAAAATGATCTTTTCCCAGAGAGAATGATCATCCCTTGGCATTCTAAAGACCATCTCTGGGGACCATTCTGGGCACCCTGAGGCAGCTCCAGAGTCCAAGGGCATCAGTTTTCAAGGAAGTGAGACCCTGAGCAGTCACATCGACTTTCCTTTGAACTTGGCTTGATTTCCCCTTCAGGCACTCTCACAGCTGAAGGTCAGGCTTCTGACCTCCAGCATGAACCAGCACTCCTCCTGCCAAAGGCTCCTTCATTGCCATTCAAACCTAGCTCGGAGAGAATGAGAGGAAGTCAAAATTCACACACACACACACACACAAACACACACACACACAATTACCCCAGTTAATTTGGTTTTCTCTCTGCTTCAGCTATAGACATCAAAGGAAGGATTGTCACTGTCCTCTCTGCTCTGGGCAGAGGACCAGCTGGCTCTTTCAAATGTTATCTTTAGTGGAGGGTAAGGGGTCATTGGTACTAGAGCTCTTTGGCTAAAGACAAGCTCCAAAGGGTCCCAAAGCATGGGTATATGTAGTCCCCAGGATTTTATTGCTTGATGAATCTCAAGAAGCCAGTTCAAGTTTCTTAAAGAATTAAGATTCTTTAGGGAATTCCCACCTCATTCTTAACTACACACATAGAACACTAATAAGGAAAGACATGTTCTGCTGACAGGGACCAGAGAGAGTGTGCTGTTGAGCGTGGGTTTGGGGATTCCAAGAGAAAACTGGCGCAATGAAAATTTTAAAGGCTCTGTTTTCGGCAGAAAAGGTCGTAAGCATCCCTGGTAGTAAGCTAGAACTGCTCTAACTTTCTGGTATCAGTTGTGTTGGGAGGAATATTTGGTCTCTTAACAGAAAGGATGTTTGAGCTTCCAGCAAGGAAATCATAATTACTACACTTAGAGGATTGGCTGTCCCTAGGTGTGAATTATTTCATGGCCAGAGATGGATTTCAGAAGCAGGACTTCATGAGAGAAGTATTAATCATCAAACATTTAGTAATTTACAAAACAGGTAGCCAGGTGTTAAATTTGAGTAGGCACATTCTGTGTACTTTCTAGACAAGATGTTGAACAAGTCTAATGGCAAGAAAGAAGAGGAAATATGAATGCTTTCTGTATCCTAATTGGCTTTTGCAGCATTGTGGCAAATACTTGGGCCCATGTCTTTTTAAAAGATGAGAGCTATTCGGAATTCTGTGCAATTTTCTGAATGCTCAATATTTTCCAAGCTCAATATTTTTGCAACAAATCTGTGATGACCCAAATATTTAAAAATGTCCAATAAAGGCAGGATCCTTTATGGATTAAGGAAAGTTACAGCATTGAGCCTGATTTCCATCCTGATTTTAATTGTAGGTTGCTGTCATTAAATATTGAAACAATACATTAAATTGTCACTAACTGTGGTTACTGAGGTTTCTGTCACTCCTTGAATTCTGTGCCTTTGATCGCAACTCTTAACCAAGAGTTAAGTGTTTTTCTGTTGACCCCACTCAGGGAATCAGGCTGACTGCAAAAACGTGAGTGGTTTAGATGACTGACAACTTGATTCTTCACCCTCTGGACTAAGTTCTATCACCTTTCCAGCTCTTACTTGGGTGCAGGATAAAGGGGTTCCCAATTGATCTCTTGACACGTGCATGGTATGTGTCTAGAACTCTTTGGGGACCAGCTAATCTCAAAGAACAATCTGTGCATCTTCTCTGGCTTGAAAAGTATTTTTGTCATCCACAAATCCAGAAAAATACATTTTCTGTTTACTAACTGGCCGTCTGTGTGCAGTGGGAGGAGAGAGCTGAAGAGGCCCCAGGAGCTGGACAGAAACCTGGAGACAGATTCGGCTGTGGGCGGGCGATGGAGTTCTGCTGCGATCTCGCTGTGGGGTGGGCGTTCCTTCTCTTTGTCCTCAACTCTTTGAAGAGGAGCAGATACTTTTGAATTAGGGGGCTGCCAACTGCATCCTGTAGGTAAAATCCGGCCCGTCTCTCATTTCCAATTGTCTATGCCTAAGAATGCTTTCGATATTTTTTTAAATTAGTGCTTTTTTTTTTTTAAAAAAAGAGGAATAACATCTCCTAAAGCTCAAAAAAAAAAAAAGAGAGAGAGCATGAAAATTCTGGTGTCCATAACTAAAGTTTCATCAGCATATTCATGGGTATCTTCTCTGGCTATGTTAATCCCCAAAATGTAGGATGAAATGATTGTCATGGAGCTTGGAGCACTTTGGGTGGGGCACTTTGGGTGAGATGAAGGTGCAGTGACTTTGTACAACAAAACTATATACATTCACACTACAGTGATCATGATACCTAAACTACGAGAAAATAAGAAGGAAGTATCTGGTCCATACCACTATGACGCTTACTGTCTACATCATTGGGAGGGAAGAAGAAAACTGCTGTGCTCAGATCAAAACCATGTAGGTAAAATGTTATACCTGGTCTTAACTATGAAAAGATGACAATGGAAAACTAACTACCTGCCAGGGTTGGTGCTCTGGGGCCTCCACTCACTCAGTTGGTTATGGTCCTCAGGTGACAATGCAGGATATACCTCTGTCCAGTTTGGAAGACAGAGGGGAAGAGTCACTTTGTTATTCTATTTTCACTGTTTCCATTATAAAGGATGCTAATACATTTTGACTCAGTAAATTGATCGCTGAATTGATTAGTACCCTCTCTCGTGTTACTCTTTGCAGGAGACTGATATCACTGGTAGGACTACACATGCACCAAATGTAAAATTAAAGGAACAAGAAAATGTCTAAATATATTCCCACATGTATATTTATGTTTATGCATTCAAGTGGAAAACTCTGTTTGGTTTGTTATTCTGTTTGGTCTGTTATTGAATTAACAATCCAGCCAACACATATTTATTAAGTATTTAATATGTATTAAATACTGTGCTATTTCCCATAGGCAAACAAGAAAGGATACCACCATCTCTGCCCTCAAGAAGCTTACTTGGTGGTCTTGAAATGCCAAATAATTGAGGATCACATAAAAGATTCTGTGGTGCCAGGGGATCATGTACTTAGTTAGGAAACTAGTGATCTTGTTCTATGCTCAAGTCAGTACTGAGCACCATGGTGATAAGCAAATTATTCCCCCCTCTGCATCACAGACTACGCATGTTTAAAACAGAGATGACAGTGGTGGTTGAATAAATGATGTCTGATGGATTGTCAAGAGCTCTAAAGAGGTATCTGCTACATCACCTATGCAAGTTTGAGAGACCAATGTGGTGGTTTTGTGCTCTACCCAAGGACCACGGAGATGGAGTTTCAGAGATGATCACTCCAAGGAACACATACAGCCTCATGGAGCAGGGAATCTGACAGACATAAACACAGGGGACTGGGAGGTCCCCAAGATGGGACACCTGGACAGGTGGTTTCTGGCAGAGTTAGTATCAAGTACCAACTACGAATTAAAATGAGGCCATCTGGATGATGTGGTGAAAAGAGTTTGTTGTTCTGCTTGGTTTTGTTATTGGTTTAGTGTTTGGGGTCACATCTGACAGTGCTCAGGCCTTATTTCTGGCTCTTCACTCAGGGATCACTCCTGGTGTGGCTCAGGGTAGCATCTGGGGTGCTGGGGATAGAACCAGAGTTGGCCACATGCAAGACAAGTGCCCTCCCAACTATACTATAACCCTGTCCATCTTTTGTTGTTGTTGTTACTGTTGATTTTTAGAAAATAAAATCCTGAACAAAAACAGGGAGTGCAACACCAGCCTATAAAAGCAGAGTCAAAACTGATATAAAGTTGAGTGGACAGTGTTCATTTCTGTATATATTCCCATGGATCCATGCATGTATCCACTCACGCAACATCTCCCCATGCACCCACACACGCATCTGTCCATGCATATATGCATCATCCGTGAATGCAATATCCATGCAATCATCCATACACCCATGCATGATTCTGTGCAGCATCCAGGCAGACAGTGGTGAGCACACGGTGTGACTTCAAGAAAAGGCAACGGTTGTGGAGTTAATAAGTGAGTGATGAGGAGTAGAATGTAGTTTATAGACAGGGAAGGCTTGTCTGGGATAGTGGAATTATATGCCCATTCAATATTCAAAATAGTTATAAACAGGAATAGTCATATAGTCATTAGGGCATTGAAAGAGAGACCAAAAGTAGACGGGGGTGAGGCAGGTCACATGTGGTCTCTCTGTTTTGTTTCTTGGACCACGATGGGAGATATTTAGGGCTTACTCCTGGCTCTGCACTCAGGAATCATTCCCAGTGGAGTTTGGAGGCTGTACAGGGAGCTAGGGATTAAACCTGGGTCAGCCACATGCAAGGCAAGCACCCTGCCCACTGTACCATTGCCCTGGTCCCACTTGTGGTTTTGACCTCAGCATTGACTGGATGCTGATTCATGAGAGTCGGGACAGAATGTGACTGTTTTTGAAGGTTAAGAGTTTCATTAGGGTAACTCTGGAGAATGAAGAACCCGGATATTCAGGTGCTAGTTCAGGGAAGCCAGGCTGAACCCTGACTCAGGCGAAGCCATAGACAGGATATAGACTGCACGAATTCTGGGGATGGAAGGAGGAGACTGAAAGGGGCTCTGTAGGAAATAGCGTGGTGCTGGTCTCACAAAAATCTTGTTATACCTGGCAAGTGTGAGCAGATTCAGCTGCAGAGGAAAGATGGTGAGTCATGAAACCTCCAATATTTAAAAGGAGAGAACCGGCAGATTTCAGCCATGCAATTACCCAGGGGATTCAGAGATGTTTCAGCAAGATACTCTGGTGTGGGCTGGGGGGAATCGTGTGCCTATTGCCTCTTCTGGCCCAATATGATCCAATGTGCTGGAGAGAGAGAATGAGGAGACTATGGGAAGGGGCTATCCTCACAGTGAGGGGCTAAGAGGAGGAAGGAGACCCCTGAGATGGCCTGGAGATAAAGCACCACTTCTCTGCTATTTCCCATGACCCATGCAGAGCGCTTGAGCTTCTAAGATTGAACTGTCTCACATTGCTAAGCTCTTTGCTGAAAATATTCATAATTCTCATGAGCCTGAACTTTCCAATCTGCAAAGCCTTGCTCTTATCCCAAGCTCCCTGCCTAGGCTCCATGTTCTGGATAGAATTGAGGGGCACAGCCCTGTGAAGGGTGGAGCCAGAACCACCAGCATCCCCCAGAGATCGACAGACCAGGTAGCCGTCTTTAGAAAGAACATCATCTTCTTGAACCTCTCTCTTTTTCTCAGGACTTCATTTTGAAAACCACTTTTATTACTAAATACCAAGGGCATGGCCAATTATTTAAGAGATGGAGACAGTGGTCCATAAATAGCTATTGGGTTAATGAATTGATGAATCGCCTAATCAATTGGCTTATAGTTTTGCACATACCACCCACTTAGCTGGTTTCAAACTTGTATAGATTTTTCATCAATTAGTTGCACAGCTTGTCATCACTCTAGGTCCTCGGAAGAGTGCGTGATCCCAGATTGTCTGCTGTCCAACTCTCACCCAAAGCCACATATGGAGAAATGAGAGTTAGAGAAGACTGTGGGAGGCTCGTGTTGTTTATCCGCCCAGAGAATTTGCTATGTTCAGTTAAGGTCTTCCATCAAGCTAGACTTGGACCACTTACTCCAACCCCTTGCCAAATCACCTCTTTCGAGTTGTTTTCTCTGTGTGTGTGTTTGCTCCATCACTGGGTTTTATTGAGAGTCTTTATTAAAGACAGTGAAATCATATAGGGACTTCTTCTCAAACTTTGTGTTTTGGTCTTTGTCCGTGAAGATAACTAGCTATCCCCAGAGAATAGGCTGGGTGTCCTCTTGAAAAACAAAGCCAAGCAAAACAAATAACATGTTTCGGTTGCTTTGGCTTTCTGGAAGCAAATTGTATTGGCATGAAAGAATGAGGAGGGGAGGGAGGGGGCATTGAAAGTGCCCTGGGGGTGAGATGAGGCTATTCCTATCTTCCATTTCATGACATGGAACTTCCACTGAACTTGGCCATCCATTATTTGCACCGATGGCTTCAGAGTTCCTCAACCTCTTTTTCCACAGAACCTCTTGCAGAAATGTAGCTCGGGGTAGAGCATATACCTGACATGTCTGAGTCCTTCTGTTACATCTCTGGCACTGCAAAGATAAAGTCAAATGGGAAACTGAAAACAGATGAAGACAAGATTATGCTCCTTGTGGTCATCACACCACATGCCTCCGTCAAATCCTTGGTACTAGAGCCTGAACTTTAGAGCAGGAGGGAAGGGCTGGGGACTGTCTCCTGCTCTGCCCGATGAGCTCAGAAAGAGCTTAATGGATGTTACAAATCACTGGGCATTTAACAGACATCTAATTGGCATCACACTATGGCCAGTCTCCTTGGGCATGGCATTTTGGTCGACCAGCTGTCCCATGCCACAGGTGATCACAGAACCCTGCTGAAAACAATCGTTACATCCTCTTTGCTCAGAGGCAGGAAACAGGCTGGTGGGTGGCAGAAACCCCCTTGTTTCACCTCCTGGGCCTTTGTGCCTAGTACTATGTGGGGTGCAGCATGGAGACCCACTGACTGACTAGCTGCAGAATGCTTTGTTCTGAGACAATGGGGCCTCGACCACGCTCCACCTTCTCCTAATGCTAGAGGATCTCTTTTGATCCTGAAGCCTTGTTTGGGGATTTTCATTCTCTGATTAAAAGGGATAACGCAAATTAATTTTCAGGGATAATAATAGTCATCGTTGTTCATCTGACTTTCTCTCTGCTCCTTCCCAGACACTGTGCTTGCTTACATTGCGCTGGAGATACTTACGTGGTGCCCAGGGGGCAGGCCTAGCAAAGAACTTTCTGGTGACGGGAGCTCCAGTGTGGGGAATTAGAAAGCCCGGCTCTGGGAAAGCCGCCTGGCTTCCTGGAAAATCCCTTTGGTGTGGCTTTCCAGCGGCCCTGAGAGGCTGCAGCAACCCTGGAATGAGGGGTGTGGGAGGCTTGAATTTAGTCAGAAGCCTTTCCTCGAGGTGGGGATGGGTCCCCAAGCCTCCTAGGAAGCAGTTTCTGGGGTTTATGGTGCTTTCTGGGCATTGGTTCTGATGCCTGCAGCATTTCCAGAACCGGGCCAGGGCGAATTGAAGGTCTGAGACATGAGAGACTTATCCTAGGGTCCAAGATGTATTTTGGAAATAGACCTATCCCCTTATATGCTTTACCAAAGCCCAGACCCTCCCACCTCTCACCCCAAATGTGTGAAGTGTCCTTTGCAGACTCCCACCTGTTCCTACTCTCGGGCTCCCTGCTAGCCCGCTCAATGAGGCAAGCCGGTGAATCTTTGATCCAAACTTCCATTCTGCCTCCACACGGTCCTGCTGCTGCCACCAGCATTTTATTGGTCCCCAGATGCCAGGGAACAGAGTTCAAGAAAAGCTCCCATTTGCCTTCAGGGCTCGGTCACCTTCTAGGTTGAATCATCCGGATTTGTTGAGTCTTGAACATTCTGGAAACGCCCACCCAGTTCCTTGCACTGGCTACGACACAAATTGGAGGAACTCACCCTTGGAGTGAGACGCTGTTCACCAGCAGCTCAGGAATGGGCTCCCCTGATTCCTATGTCACACCACCCTCGTGCACCTCGTGTCACAGGGCCGAGCTTGAGAGATGTAGGGTGGTTGCCATGGCGCCCTCCTTGGGGGTGTTAGCCAGGACTCCCACTCCTGCTTCCCTGCAGCAGAAACCTGAGCCCTCTGCACCCTGGGGAGCCGGCCCTGGCTCTGCTTTCCCGACTGAGGGCTCTGATAGGGATGGCCTAGGGCTGTGGAGTGAGGGTACCTGGGTCCCAGTCTGAAAGGTAATAACCAAGGGTCATAACTTGCTTGAAGGTTGGCACTGAGCGACCAGGGTGGAGAAGAGATGGGCACAGGGTCTGACTCAGAGGCAGGAGCAGCTTTGTAGGGGCCAGGATCTGCTTTTCTGAGTGGCAACACCACCACTGGCAAGCTCACTGCTCCTCCTGTTCCTCCCTGGCCTGACGAGCTGAAGCCCTTAGTGGCAGCTGCAGTGGTCAGCTGGGCTCTTCCATCACTCCTGGGATGTGTAGGGTATGATAGGGGTCTGACCTGGCCTCAGTCTTTTTGTACCCTTTTAGCTGAGGTTCCCCCTACCCCTATTTCAGTTGAAACAGACGCCCCCCAGAGCATCCATGGAGCCTGCACAGCCTTGAACCTCGCAAGGTTGAGGGGCTGGTTAGATTGCAGCTGGGTTGCTAAGCTTGGACCAGCTCGGGGAGGCACTGACCAGCTGAGGTAGGAGAAAGGTGGAATGGGGGGTCTCAGGGCGAACGGTTTCTCCTCCAGTAGGTTCTTGTTGGAGGAGATGTGGCTGTGGCACGTGGGGTGAAGCTTGTGGGTGGCAGAGCTCTTGAATTGAACTCTCCTAGTCAGTGGGATATGGAGTCCCTCCCCTGTAGACACCCCGAGACAAGGCAGGTGGGACTTTCTCCTCTTGGCTTTGGTTTTAAGCCAATTCTCAGGCCAGTGCGGGTGATGGTGTAAGAGGGGACGAACCACACCGAGGGCCTCTCTAGCAAAGTGCGAAGAGCGGCATGGCATCACTCCCACACTTCCTCTGCACCCCGAAAAGCCTTGGCCATTCCAGGTCCTTCTTCCCTCGGTGACCCAGGCGGAGAATGAGCAGGAGGAGCTCAGAGGATATTTGTGGTACAGAACAAAGCTCCAAGCCAGAATGATGTAGAAACTGGTCTTCAACTCACTGGCCCCTGGGTCTTTGTCTGGCCATGGTGTGGAAAGGCTGGAAAGCTCTGGTCAGTCTGCAGTGGCCATCACTGCTGCCCGTGGCCTGACCTGCAGACAGGTGCTGGTCTGCAGGCATAGAAAAGTCCAACCTAAAACTACTGATTTTAGGGTGAATCTGAACATTGAGAACAGACAATAACTCCCACATCCTCTCCCCCCCACCCAGCTGCTTTCATTTTCTCAGGGAGGGGTCCAGTGATGGCTCATTCAATCCAGTCCCTCTTAGCAGGGCAGGCCCCTCACGACCCCCTCGCCCTCTGTCCCCACCCTGGAAAGCTCAGCTCAGAGATACCCAGCAGTGCTTCCAAGACACACAGTGATCAGGTGGTGGAAGGGGAGAGTAGATGCCCCATCTCTCTCTCTCTCTCTCTCTCTCTCTCTCTCTCTCTCTCTCTCTGTCCTCCTTCCAGCAGCATAGAAAATGCCTCAGCTTGCTGGGAATTCCTTTCTGTCGGGTGCCCACCCAGGGTGGGCATGGAAGGAGAAATTGATTGAGACTACATGAGGTCATGGGGTCTCTAATGGAAGAATGAGCATCCTCAGAAGAAGCAACCCTGGAGTGTCCAGGTCTGTCTGTCTGTCTGTCTGTCTGTCTCTCCCATCCCCGCTCTCTCTTTCTCTTTCCCTCTTTCTCTTTCTCTTCCCTCTCTCTCCCTCCATCTCTCTGCCTCCCTCCCTCTCTCTTCCTCTCTCTCCCTCTTTCCCTCTCTCTCTCTTCCTCCTCTCTCTAACTCTTCCACTTCTCCCTTACCTTTCTCTCTCCCTCTCTCTCCCTCTCTTCCCCCTCTCCCTTCCTCTCTTCTTTACATCTCTCTCTTTCTTCCTCTCTCTTCCCCCTCTCCCTTCCTCTCTCTCTCTCTCTCTCTCTCTCTCTCTCTCTTTCTCTCTCTCTCTTTCTCTACCCGCCTCCCGTCTTTGTCTCTTCTGTCTCTGTTCACGCACCCACAGAAGGGCCATGTGAGGACAGAGCACGAGACTGGCCATCTGGAAGCCGGGAAGGCGGCCCATAGCAGAAGCTGATTTGGCCAGAGTTTTGCTCTCAACCTTCTAGACTCCGAATCATCAGTTCCTGTTGTTTACCAATCACTGCACTCCCTGCAGTGACTCACACGGCCTTCGAGACATGACGCGCACTGACACCTTCTCGCGCCCACCACCTCACCCCAAAGGCCCTGGGAGACCCCGAGGGCAGCAGCGTCCTCTCCCGTTCCTGCAAGGGCCACTGCTAGGGGCAGAGGATGGATGACAGGTGGAACGAGGGACCACCAGGGACAAGACCTGCTGCCTGATGACTACCCTGGAAAGGTAAAAATGCTACTGGCCACTTGCTCACCCCCAAACCAGCTGCTTTCCTCCTTAGATCGAACCAGCAGTGGACAGCGGCATCCCTGGAGCTCACTCGACCTTGGAGAGCTGGTCCCAGCGTGCGCAGATGCGGTGCGCCAGTGGTCACCACATTGTGGGCATGGTCCATGCTTGGCTCCATGGACCCACCAGGACTCCTATTCCAGCCTCTGCACATGGCGACTGCAAATTCCAACCTCTAGTTCCAGAAAATGACCATAGCGGTGGTGAGGGGGGGAGGGGGCCACAGCAAGGGGGCAAGGGGAGGGGAAGAAAAGAGGACAGCAGAGAGGAAAATGCCCCCTAGCCCTGCCTGCCCTCCTGCTTTGGGTCTCCTGTGAAGCACGACCAGGATCCAGAATCTTCTCTAGCCCTTTGGGGACACACGCATCATGCCCACTTGCAGGGCAAGTGCAAAGAGAGCGCTGCTGCCCAGTTAGGCAGGGCCGGTTGTCATGCCTCATGAAATCAACTGCATCAAAGGTGGAGGGGAAGGGACATCTTAGGGGGTGCTTCTCCATCAGCTCCATCCCACCTGGCCCCCGTGCCAGGACATGTGGACTTCACGGCTCAGCTCTGTGGGGCTGGCGAGTGAGATAGTGACCCACTGCTCTCCCCGGAGAGAGGCTTCTTCGCTGGCATTTCAACTATTTCCTTTCCTACCCAGTGTACCGCCAACATGCAGGGTGTGCCGTGTCCTCTCCTTCTCTCTTGGAAGTGAGTTCATCGAAGGCATTCAGGCGTGGGTGGTGGGTGGTGGGTGGGTGTAATATGGGATTTTCTGAGAAGCAGGGGGTACTTGAGAAGAAGTAGCCCACGTGACAGGACAGGACTCTGTAAGGTCCAGCGGTCACTGAGGTGGGGTGTCAGTAGGGATCAGAAAAATGAGGAGTCGGCCCCACCGGACGCCAGGAAGCTGCCGGGCCCCCAAGGTACAGAACAGTTTGGAATCTTTCAGAAGGGAAACAAAGGAAGGAGCTTAGAGATCAGGACCCAAAGCCACCAAGCTGAACCCCCGGTGAAGCCTAGGAGGGCTCCAAATTCTATCTCCAGCCACCCTTGTCCCACCTTGCTCTTACTCTCACCCCAAATCACAAGAGAAGGTGCCTCCCCCACCAAGGAACCGAGGGGAGGGTCTGTCCTGGCCAGAGAATTTGGTCTAACCATCCATCAGTTTTCAGGGAAAGGCACACCCAGGCCAGGCCGGGAAGGAGCTGAAGGCGCTCACACAGCTTTGAGGCTGAGTGCTGGGACAGGAACTGCGAAGGAGGAAAATCACAGCTCGGCCTCACCCGGCAGCTGAGGAGGTGGGTGGCTGGAGCGAGCTCTCCTGCAAGGCTGCTGCGCCCGCGGGCTTGGCGGCACTGAGGCCCAGCCGCTGCCAAGAATGCCCTCTTCTGGCCGAGCTCTCCAAGCCAGCATGACAGCCAGGCGCTGGGGGAGAGGCACCGTCTTCTCCGCGTCCCAGGGAGCGTCTTCTCCATCAGAGTCGGGAGCGGACCGAGTAAAATCACTCCCCTCTCTTTTTCCTCCACGACCCCCTCCAAACCCCCCCCCCCCCGCC
>JAOXYA010000019.1:21318635-21332754 GCA_028565675.1 Sorex palustris | reverse complement strand
CCCCCGCCACCCCCCCCCCCCCCCGCCATCCTCCCCACACACACCCTTCCCCCCCCCCCAGCAAGGTCCAGGTCAGTGATTTGCATCAGGTACCGGCGGGTCTTGCAAACTTCGCTTCTTTCTCCTTTTCCTTTTTAACCCCAAATCAGACTCTCGATGTCATCTGTATATTTATGATAGCTCAAAGACATGGGTGTGTGGATCTAATTAAAAATGTGAAAGGGTTTAGCAGCCGGCTGCTTCCCTGCAACTCTCTGGTTGCCAAATCTTGGCAGCCGCGTTGAAACGGAGCCAAGTGTTTAGTGTTCAGCTGTGCGGCTGCCAGCCTTGAGAGCTGCATTGTGGGACCGGAGGGCTTGCGGGGGGGCTGGGGGGGGGTTGCTGCATGCAAACGAGCTCGCACAGGGCAGGCAGTGAGCAGGACCTGGGACCCAACGCCCCCCGAGGAGGCTGGAGAGCAAGCCGCAGGCCTGCATGTGACCGCCCGGGCCTTCCTCCCAGCTGGGCTCTGCTGCAAGGTAGCACCAGTGCAACCAGGCCAGGGGGGCCAGTGGTGGTGTTTAGGGAGTGCTGGGGGGGGTGGGGGGGGAGGGATCCCAAAGCGTTTCAGGGTCCTGCGGTGCAAATCTGGGCTCTTTTAAGGAGACACCGCCTGCCTGCTCTTAGCTTGCATTCCACAGCTTGGGTTGGAGTTGCCTGCTGTCCCAGAGTGCCATTCTAGCGGCTTCCAGAATTCTCCACTGTAAGTCTGAGCTTGCCTTGGTGCCTGGTGGGTTGCTCCGTGTCTGCTCTCTGTAGAGGCCTGAGCAATCCCCTGCATCCCCACTGGGTGTTGGTTGGCGGAGGCAGGGGGGGAGGGGGGGAGACCATTTTTTTAAAAAAAATATCTTCCTTAGCCCTCCCCTCTTCTTCATGCTGTGCTGGTCACAACTCACTAGAAGGGCTCATGTCTACCCTCAGGCACCGAGCCAGACTCCAGTGTTCCTGGATTCCAGTGAAGGGGGCGGGCTCCGGAAAAAAGCACATGAGGGGGATTCAGAATCAGAGAGAAAGTGGGGTGAAGTTGGGGGAGGGACAGAGTCCACACTTGCCTCCGTGTTTGCTGTAAACACTTGACAAGGCAGGTGAGACCAGAGGGAGCAAAGTCTTGGGTGACTTGGTGCTTCCAGGAACCCTGCCCTGGTGAACAATTGCAAGAGGAGAGGAGATTCATTCTGGATGCAAACCCCACCTCAGAGAGAGGGTCACCTGCAGTACGTCCATCATGGGGGTGGTGGGCGGGGGGATGTTTCTTTTCGGGGCCTAGACTAGGGGAGAAATCCTTTGCTTATCTAGCGTGTGTGTGTGTGTGTGTGTGTGTGTGTGTGTGTGTGTGTGTGTGTGGTGTTAGATAACTATGACACCGTGTTTCTTTTGCAGTTAAAAGCAAGAGGAAGAGCAAGTCACAGGAGGTGGGCTGGTGGTACCCATCCGCTGACCAGCTAGCAGCAGCCTCTGCGGCAGGGTGGTCACCCCCAGCCAGCAGTCGCCAGGCTACTGCATGACGTCAGCCTCTGCTGTGTGCTTGGGGACACAGGTGGTTTCACTCGTGTCTTCAGGATGGGGGCTAGTGTCTTCACTGTGCAAGCTGCTGAGGGGAGAAGAGACCCCAGAGGGAAGGGCCTCAGACCCGAGGGGTCCTGGTGGACTGCTTGCTAATCAGAACAGAGGCCCCCAGGGCCAGGCACACCTCCAGATAGAATATCATCCCCGAGGAGGGCATCAGAGCACAAAGACACTCCCAGCCCATCGGATGGGATGGGAGCTAATCACAGCACCAGGCACCGGAACCCCCATCCCCCCCACCCCTCATGATGTTTAGGGGTCTGAGGAAGAGAGCTCCAGGGGAGCAAGAGACTCTTCTCTTTCCTCATCACTGGTAAATCCAGCTGCCGGGAAGCGTAAAGTGACAGGCCTGGGGGCGCTAAGGGCCTTTCAAGGGAGCTGCCATTTCTCAGGAAAGTGGGGGCATCAGAGCCTGGTGGCAGAGAAGGAGATGGTTCTGTACCCAGACAGTTTCGGGGTACCGTGACCACCCTCAGTCTGCCTGATTCCTCGCTTGCTCACCTTGTGGTCTGGAAAACACAAAACTCCCTGCGTCTGTCACAGAGAGAGGCCATTTGTTGGAAGGATTCCAGTTTTGTTTTTGATTTTTATTTTTTGAGGAAAGTTATGCCCCCAGGGACTTCTTCAATGCTCACATGTCACAGGAGGGCAGGTGAAGGGGCCTGTGTGCCCAGGGGAGATGGTCCCCCAAGTTCCAGGGGCATAAACATGGCAGTCGCTGAAGAAAACCCAGTCCTGAGAATATTCTGCAATTTTAATGTGATACGCGTGTTCCCTTCCGTGTGCCCGATGTGTGCACACGTGCACACAACTGCCCCTTCCCAGGTGAGCACAGATGTGTTCAGACACACACACACACACACACACACACACACACACACACCACACACACGCACATGCGCGAGCTCCGACACGCTGCCCACACTGCCTCCCGGCACAGAACCCGTCTACACCTGCTCAGAGAACCCAGTACCCCCACACCCCCGGCCCACCCTCCTCCCGCGCCCCAGGACCACAAGCCCCTGCGGCCTCTCAGCCACATTTCCTCCAAATTAATATTCTGGCGCTTCCGGGAACAGCATTTAAAAATAACCCATTTGTGCACGTTGTCAAAGTGCTGTCTCAGATGCCTCTGTGACAACCAGCCCAAGTGAGATCTCCAGAGCCAAGGGGAGTCGGGCAGGAGGAGCAGAGCCGGGGGTAGGGTCGGCATTTCTGAGAAGGGCTAAGAGGCAGGACCTGGTTTACTGCCTAACGTCCTCCCGCCAGCCTCCCTCCCTCCTCACACAGTTCCCACTTCTGCATCTCCTTTGTCCTCCCTGGGAGGGGGGCCCTGGGCAGGCCAGGAAGGAGGCTTTTCACGCCTTGTGCCTGGGCACCTCTGGCCCTGTCCCTGACTGACCGCAGCGGGAGGCAGGCCTGGACAGAGTGGGGGCCTAGGGCGGTGCCACCTGGCTGTTGCAGGGCCTGAGAGGAATCTCTGCAAAAACAATTCCGCCTGCTCCCTTCCTATCAGCGACCCGCTCTGCCTGTTGCTAAGACACCAGCCTGTTGTTTACAAGATCCTCCGTGGTGTAGACTTCCATAATTTATAATTTATTATCGGAGTGTCAAAACTTGTGTTGGTTTTTATTTTCTTTCACCATGGATCCCATAATTGTTAGCTACAACAAAGGTCAGAGCACTGCCGAGGCGGCCAGGCGGCCACGCTAGCACCCCGGGCCGCCCTCCGTGCGGGTCCCGCGGAGGAAAATGCTATTATAAACTGAAGATGAATATCATTTTTTGTCCATTAACTTCGCGCATTAGAGGACGGCCCGGGTCAATGGATTCCCTCCAGATTTGCTCACTCTTTGAAAACATGTTTCTATCTAAGCAAGATGGAAATGAATTGAAATGATTTCAATTATCGCCAGAAGGGAGTGGTGCTTCCTCTGCACCTGAGGGTCCCGCTCACCATCCTCACTCAGAAAAGTTCAGAGCCACCTATATCCTTTTGAATTTTTTTGGGGGGGGGTGTTACATCCGATGATGCTCAGAAGTTACTCCTGGCTCTGCACTCGGGAATTACTCTTGGAGGTTCTCAAGGGATCATAAGAGATGCTGGGATCACACCTGGCCAGGCTGTGTACCAGGCAAGCGTCCTTCCCGCCCCACCAGGTCACAGACTCTGCGTGAGTTGCAACATCGCCCCGCCACACCAGCCCTTGTTGGCTGTCTTGGGCCTGCACCCAGAGCCTTGGAAGGGGGGTTCTCCAAACCCAGATGACCCGTGAATTCAGAGTGATGAGATTGCCTGGAAGGAAGTGGGTTCCAACACCCATCTTGCAGGCTGTCTTGCTGGGGTTCTAAATCAAGCCCTTCCCTTGAAATAACTTAGACCAGGCTTCCAGCTGACCTAAGAGAAAGCCTCTCATCTTATCCAACTTAAGAGACCAGAGCGGGATGTAGCCACTTCCATGAGCAGCGCAGGATTCGGCCTGAGCCACACTGGAGTTTTCTCTCTCCTACAGCGAACAAAGTTAGCCTGAACCTTGTGCGGGTTTTTTTGTTTGTTTGTTTTGTTTGTTTTGTGGCCACACTGGCGGTGCTTAGAAGCTACTCCTGACTCTGTGCTCAGGGCGGGGCTTGGGGGACCCTATGGGATGCCAGGGACCAAACTTAGGCAGGACACATGCAAGGCAAACGCTCTCCCTGCTGTACTATCACTCTAGCCCCTGGACTTCGCAATTTATCACAGATACAAGTTGCATCCCCGACTCTCCTTGGAGCAGGAGCACGAACCCAGGTTCCAAATACCTTCCCGTGTGCCTCCGTAGATCCAGAATCTCCCTAGAAACCACACAAGCAACTTTTCTAGGAAGGCCCCTTGATTTTCGCCATCAAAGGGCCTGGCAAATTCTAATATTACTGGGAATTAGATTTCTCATTTTCCAGAAAGCAATTCTGGCAACAATTCAGGCTGGCATTTTTTATCGCTTAATTCCTGCCCTCCCACCCTTCCCCCATGGTATGAGCCAGGGAACCCCGCTGTGTGGGAAGGCCTTATCACCCAGGGTCTGGTCCTTTTTTTTTGTTTTTTAATTTTTTTATGGGGCCGGAGCTATAGCACAGTGGGTAGTGCATTTGCCTTGCACGCAGCCAATGTGGGTTTTATCCCTGGCATCCCATATGGTCCCCCAAGCACCACCAGGAGTAATTCCTGAGTGCAGATCCAGGAATAACCCCTGAGCATCATTGGATGTGACCCAAAAAGCAAAAAAAAACAATTAAAAAATTTTTTTATGAATCACTATGAGATACTGTTACAGACTTATGAACTTTCGTGATTATGTTTCAGTCATACATGATTGAGTACCCATCCCTCCACCAGTGCCCATTCTCCACCACCAATGTTCCCAGTATACCTCCCACCATCCCCACCTTCTCATCCTTCTCTGCCTTCGTGGCAGGAACATTCCCATTTATTTTTTCCCTCCTTTAGGGTGTTATGGTTTACAACACGGGTACGAAGTAACCATCATGTTCGGTCCATAGTCTACTTTCAGTACGCATGTCCCGTCCTGAGCGGGACCTCCAAGCATCACTTACTTGGTGGTCCCTTCTCTATCTCAGCTGCCTTTTCCCCCAGCATGTGAGGCCAGCTTCCAAGCCATGGAGCGATCCTCCTGGCCCTTATTGCTATTAGTTAGTCTTCCATTATGTTACTTTATATTTTACAAATGAGTGCAGTCCTTCTATGTCTGTCCCTCTCTCTGACTTACGACACTTAGCATGATACTCTCAATGTCGAACCACTTATATGCAAATTAATGACTTCATCTTTTCTAACAGCTGCATAGTATTCCATTGTGTAGATGTACCAAAGTTTGTTTAGCCGGTCATCTGGTCTCGGGCACTTGGGTTTTTTCCAGATTCTGGCGATTGTAAATAGTGCTAGAGTAAACACGCAAGTCATGAGCAGAAATTCTTTTAACCACTTTCCCCAACCAGTCCATTCTAAGTGCTGACCCCAACCTGAGACTAAGATGGGTTTTGGGAAGGGCGGAAGCCCGCCGTCTTCCGGGGGGCTAGCCCCCCAATATGTGTGTTTCTCAAATCACCATTTCTCAAATCAGCTCTTGTCTCTTTAATAAAGGTCTTCAGTCAGTAAGGCCCGGGCCTCCCTCCCTTGCAGCCTTGTGGTGAATTCAGCCCCTTCTCTCCTCGCCCCCCGCCCGCCAGCTCCATCTGCTTTTGCAGCCCACAGGACACCATCAGGCATCTGGGTGGTTTCAAAACAGTTTGCAGGATGCAGAGACTGGGAGTTCCTGCTGTGTGAGGTCCTGAGCATCTTGGGGGAAGGGAGTATTCCTGCAGTCCTGGCCATGTCAGGGGCCCCATCTCTCTATCTGCCCAACTCCCTGCAGAGAGTTTAGAGATCCCGGACCCCCATCCATAAACTAGGTATCACTAGATACATTGAGATCCGCCAAAGCCACTGCCTCTGGGCCCCCTCCTGTAGGCGGCACAGGAAATGGACATGTCTGAGGCCACAGTCCAGAGAATAATAGGGAAAGCAAGGTACCCAGGAGGGTACCCAAAATCAGGGGGGTAGAGACCTAGATGACACTGCATCCCGGGCTATGGAACTGAGAAGAGGGAAGGAGAGAAACTGAAGGGGGGAAGCAAGGGTCACAGGGGCGGGAAACAGGGCTCCAGGCACCCAGGTGATGGAGAGGTTTCATGGAACTCTTGGTCTGTGCCAGAGACCCAAAACAGCTGAAAACCCGAGATCCAGGCTACAGGAACCAAACTTTAAAATACACCTTCAAGGAGGTGGGCCAAGAAGATAGACTGATGGAGGGAAGTTGAAAGGGGGAAAGGTGGAGGGAAGTTGGAGTTGGTGACAGTGTAGGTGGTGGAACACTGTATGCCTGAAGGTCAACGAAAAGAGTTTTGTAAACCTCAGGGCCGACAGAAGAAGCCTGCGACTTTGAATGGGTGAAGATCGCCGCCAGCTCAGTAGCAAACCGGTTGGGACCCCTGCCACGACAACACCACACAGCTTTCACCCCGCCCCCAAAAACTGCAGCGCTGGGTTAGGGGCCTGTCGTCCCGCCCTCAGCCAAGACTTCAGTTTCCCACCACCCCTAACTGGCTCCCCAAACACAGCTGAGATTGAAACCCGGGAATGCTGGCAGTCGGATTGGGGTTGTGAGACCCCACATCTTCTCATACTGAAGTTGCCTCAGTATGAGAAGAAGGAGGAGGAAGGCCAAGGAGGGTGCTGCTAGGGTGGGGGGCGGCGTGGGTGCTGGTGTGGGAGGTATGACGGCTCTGGGCGCCCCCTGCAGGCCGACTAGCAGAGCGCAACACCCGGGAGGCAGGCTCTCTGGATTCTGTATCCTCTGGGGATTCTGTCTCCCTGTGGGAGCAGAGCCCAGCTTGGCAAAGGGATAGATTACTTTTATTATTTTTCCAACCAAATATATGAAGAAGAAACAATTTTCAACAACTATGTAGCTCCTTAAATCATTTGAGAAACACTTGTAATCAAGATCTTTATAGCAAATATTTGCTTCCTACCAGCACACAGTTTGAAACCTCACTTTAAATAAAACAATTTGTCTATGATGATGCAGCCTGCTAATGGGAAGGCCTTGGCCACCCAGCAAGGAGCTTCCATTACTGCTCTCCAAGAGAACCACTTCCTCTCTGCAGAGGAATCCCTGATAGTGTCCCCTCCTGCCCCCCCCAAGAGGTCATTTCCTTCTCCCCACCCCCTCCTGACCTTAGGGCACCAATTTAGCCCATCCAGCAGCAACTCTGCCACTCCCTCAACCTGAGTTGAATCTCCCAGCTCTGCCCTTCTAACCCTCTTCAGTTTCCTATCTTTGTGCACTCTTGGATGAATGACATTTAGGTGATATCGGCAAGGGTCCCATGTGAAGTGGGGAGAAGAGAGGCAGGCACCTCTAGAAGGAAATCTAGGAGTTGCTGCTTTCTCTCTATCCACCTCTGCTACCCTAGAACAGCTGGGGAAATCTAGGATTAATAAGAGCCTGCTGGGAGCCTTGCTCCTTGCAGGAGAGTCCCTGCCGGAGCTCAGGATCCAGCGCCTTTGCTTCTCAGAAAAGAATTTCAGGAGGAGACAGTGAAGTACAACAGGTTTTATTTGGAAATTCTGATGAAGGTGAGAAATAGTGTGTGTGTGTGTCTGAGAGAGAGAGAGAGAGAGAGAGAGAGAGAGAGAGAGAGAGAGAGAGAGAGAGAGGAGAGAGAGGAATATACTCAAGAGAGACGATGATGTTCTCCAGTGTGGAGAGAGAGCCCTAGTAGACATTGGCCTGTTGGAATATGAAAGTCCAACATCTCAAGAGGGAAGATGTGGGTAACATGTGTTCAGACAGTGTATGCGCACACTGCCTTTGTCCTAAATTGGCTTTTATAGGGTTTCTCCCAACCTGCCCCGTGTGTGTGTGTGAGGGGGGGGGGGGGCTTCTACCAGGTAAGAGTTTATTGCTAGGGCATTTTCCAAGGGATAGAGTTGGAAGGAGTTGATGGTCTTCTTTGTGATTTCTTTCCTGGCCTTTGTTCCTGCTTCAGCTTCTCTCTGAGGGGGGTCCCAGCCTTCTCCTTCTGGATCAGTGCTAGTGCCAAGTAAAAGTATTATCTAGGCCTTAGTTTCTCTGTCCACAAGGTGGGCCTGGTAGCCTTAGGGCTGCTGGTTTTATTACTTCCCAATCAGTGCTCAGGGCTTACTCCTGGATCTGTGCTCAAAAATCACTCCTGAAAGTTCTCAGGGGACCATAAAGGACACTGGCGGTCATACCCAGGTCAGCTGCATGCAGGACAAGTGCCCTTCTGGCTATGCTATCACTCTGGCCTCCAGATTTCAGATACCTTTTGGATTTTATGCCAGTGCCCTTGAAACTGTCTCCTTTGAGGGGCCCAGGGCCCTGGAGTTGAGGTCAAAAGTCTCTTGCTCCTAGTGAATGGGAGCTGTAAGGAGCTCTCCAGAACCCCCTGTTCTTGTCAGTGACGCCCTCTGTCCCTCCCATGTCCCTTCACTACTAACTGAACATGGGCTCTGATTGTTGTGGTCATAATTAAATTATAATAATGCAGTTGGCTTGAACCTACCCCAGTGAAGGTGGCAGTTGGCACTCTTAAGAGCTGAGCCATCTCTCACCCCTTATCACTGTCATTTACAGTCCATAGACACTGAAAGTCACTGGAGTCTGGTAACTAAACCCAATGGGGAGGCTATCATGGGTTTGACCCTAGGTACATATAGGCACCCCTGGCTTGTCTAGACCTCTCCAGATAGCTCCTAGAATAATCAGAATCAATAACCACCCACAGCAAAACACCCAGGATTGAAATTCCAGGAATCACCAACCTACCAGAACTACATGAACTTAAAATCTCGTTTGAAGACAACAGCCCATGGTGTGAACAAGTTTGCCCCTTTTTTTGGAGAGGGGTGGAGGTGAGGGGCACCTCTGGCAGTGCTCAGGACTTATTCCTGGTGGGCTCAGGGGACCACGTGGGATGCCAGAGATTTGAACCTGGGTCAACCCAAGTGCAGGGCGAGAGCCCTGCCCACTGTACTACCTATCACTCCAGCTCCTAGCCTGTCTTTTTCATGCACATGTAACTCTAGCACGCAGTTCAGTTTCTCTTTGGTCCGGGTTCTCTAGGCCTAAA
The DNA here is from genome assembly GCA_028565675.1 of Sorex palustris. Classification (NCBI taxonomy): domain Eukaryota; kingdom Metazoa; phylum Chordata; class Mammalia; order Eulipotyphla; family Soricidae; genus Sorex; species Sorex palustris. Next base: position 21,323,457 of record JAOXYA010000019.1, on the reverse strand, counting down.
GATCTAAGTCTCTAAGAATTTTTTGTTGTTGTTCCTCTAACTCACTCAGGCTTCAATTTCTTGGTTGGAATAATTTAATAAGCAAGGTTGGCAAACACTTTCTGAAAGAATCGATCGGTAAGCATTTTAGAGTTTGTAGACCATATCATCCCCATCATAAACCTAGCAGCCTAGTATGAAAGCAGCATGGACAATAAATAAGCAGAGAATGTTCCATGAAACTTAAATTTGCAAAAGCAGACAGCTGTCAGGTTAAGGCACCTGCAGATCAGGTCTTGCCTTGGAGGATGAAAGTCTTGAAGGAAAGATGGGGTCTGGTCCACCCAGCTGTTATATCACCCCAGCAGTAGCTTCAAGCTATGGGCTGTGGCCAGTGCAGATTCTCTAGCCCTGAGAGCTGTCTCAAGTGAGTGGGTGACACAGATATGGTCAGGCTGCCCCCTTGACACCACCTTAGGATCTTCACCTATAGACCCAGAAGTAATAATAGGAGTGTTGGGGCACTAAGCTTGCTGTATTTGCTGTTGTTGCTCTGCCCTCATCACCTCAAAACAGGCTTAGTTCCTGAGTATGTGGGTCCTTGAGGAATGTATATAAGATTTGCCTCCTCACCTCTGATACCATTATCTGTTGAATGACTTTAAGAAGGAAGTTACTATTATCTGTTGAGTGACTTTAAGAAGGTAGTTTGGAATCCCTGGAGCTCTATGTCCAGGTACGTTCATGCCAGCGTGTCTGTCTCCTCACTGCATGACATCCTCGGCTTTCACTGTCTCTCTGGCCCCACACCTGCTGGTTTCTCAGTGGTAAGACCACTACTGCCCATCCTCCCCACCCCCACTTGTCATCGATGCCCTAGAGTCTACCGCTGGAACTCAGCCACTTGTCGTCCAAGGCTAAGTAGCTCATCAGCTCTCTGTCCTTCTGGCCTTTCTTTGTTCTCTGAGCACATCCACCTGGCAAGAAACACTACTTTCCTGCCATCCACTGAGGCACAGGTAAAGGGACAAAGAGAGGAAGTGACTTGGCTGGTCCCTTTTTGGTTTCTTATGTTTCCCTCCCTCCCTAAAATTACCTGACGGGCTACCTCTCACATGCCTGATATTTGAAGGGACCCGTTAAATGAACTAGATGGCCTGTCGCCCTCCCCACTCTACTTCCACCACAACTGCTTGCTTTGCTTTTTAACTTCAGCAAACGGTAAGCGACAATCTTCACTTGGAACATTATACTCAAAAGCCCAGATTTCTGACACTGGTTCAGGGAACTGGATGCTGGTGACAGGATTAGTCTCGGAACATTGTATGCCTGAAACTTAGTAATAAATCCAATTTTTAAAAGACCAGATTTCTAGTTTCTCTTTTAAAGAAATCAAATGGGTGGTCCATGGGCCCCTATTTCCACAGACTTCTTAGGCCGGACCTCTCCACATGGAGTGACCATCTATCAGGTACTCTGGGGTCCCCTGAGTGGAAACACTGCCTCTCTCTGCTGAGATTTTTTTTGCTTTCTCCTGGCTGACTCAGTCATTTCATGTGGCCATAACTGTTCCCTCCAGGCATCTGAGTTTGTCCCTCTCTGCAGAGGTCAGTGGCCTTCTGCGGGTCGGGGGGTCTCTCTGAGTTTTGTGTGTGATTTGAAGCTCCAGACGCTGGTCTTGGCATGATGGCAGAGACAGCGACCTGCATCCAAACACACCATGTCCCCTCTGCCTCCCCCACGGCGAAGCTCCTATCCCAGCCTTCCTGCTGTACAGCTTGACCTCAGTCTACACTGAATTTGCTCCTGTGGCACTTTCAGAAGCAGCTTTCCACTGGCCCTTCATAAGGACATTTCCCATTATTCCTTTCTTCATGTAGTGTCAGGCCTGGATCTTTGTGGCCTGGGGAGGAAGGCAGAGGTAGCTCAGAGACATTTGGGGTTCTTATCCCACACCCCCATATAGCGCCCCATTAACTTCAGCTGACCAGTCTCTACTTGGAGAGGTCAGGGAAGAATTGGAGCCATCTGGGACTGAGCTGATGAATCAGGACTGATTGATTCAGCACTTCCTCTGCATGGCTGCACTGAATTGTCACTGGAAGCCCATAGGGGTAAGGGTTCTCTTTCTCTCTCTTTCTGTCTGTCTGTCTGTCTGTCTGTCTGTCTCTGTTTCTCTGCCTCTCTCTCTGTCACTGTCTGTCTCTCTGTGTTTCTCTCTGTCTCTGACTTTCTGTCTTTGTCTATCTTGTCTCTATCTGTCTGTCTGTCTGTCTCTCTCCTTTTTCTCCATCTCCCTCTCTCTCAGCTGAGGTGTCCATGGGGCTATGCAATTTGCCCTGGCTGGAGTGGATTTATGTGGAACTCATAAAGCAAAGCCTCCTGCACATCCTGCTTCCAAAGATTTGGAATGTGCTCAGGGGGTCATGTCATTTTTTTTTTATTGTGGGAAAGTCAGGTATTCTGTTTGCAGTCAGTTATGATGGTCTATTTCCTCTTCACCATCCCAGGTTTAGACTTTACCGTTCTTGGTTGGGTTAAAGAAGAGTAAAAAGTCATTCTGGGGCTGGAGCGATAGCATAGTGGGTAGGGCGTTTGCCTTGCATGCAGCCCACCTGGGTTCAATTTCCAGCATCCCATCTGGTCCCCCGAGCACCGCCAAGAGTAATTCCCAAGTGCAGAGCCAGGAGTAACACTTGTGTATCGCTGGGTATGACCCCAAAAGCAAAAAAAATAATAAGAAGAAGCCATTCGAATGCAGAAATGGCTTTTAGGCATAATTGAATCTGATTAAGGGGATGGTGCAGGCAGCAACATTTGGTTTAGCAAATGGGAGAATTTTATGGCTTCATAGGTTTGAATTCTTGTGTGCCCTCTGGGTGTGAGAAGGAATTCCAGGACTGCCCCTACCACTTGTGCCAACTCACCTTAAATCATCACAGGCAGTATCTGGAATGTTTACCCCTGAATTATATAAAAAGTGTTGAAGTGAGCCCAGAATTTTATGAAGCTTTGAGACTCTCCAGCAAAGAACTCTTCCAAATGTTACATCTCAGATAAACGGTACAAGAAAAAATTGGCTCAAATTTAATAATAACTCTAAGAATTGCATGTTATTAAAGACTAATTGAAAGAATGAGAAAGAAATATTTCTGAGTTACAAAAAAAAAGATGAGTTTTTTCCCTGAACATTTAGATGATGGTTTTTATTAAATCAAAAATTTTCCACAGTTTTTTTCTATCATTTTAAACTAGTAATCATAAGTTTTCTGTTTTATAAGGAGAGCTCAAACATGGATGTTCTGGAGGCTGGAGCAATAGCACAACAGGTAGGCCTTGCACACGGTCAATCCGGGTTCAATTCCAAGCATCCCATATGATTCCCCGAGCACCGCTGGGAGTGATTCCTGAGTCAGCCCTGGGCATCACTGGATGTGACCCCAAAAGCCCTCCCCCCCCAAAAAAAAGAATGTTCTCCATGTCCATGCAAAATCTCTTTACCCAGAATCTAGAGTATCTGCAGCAAGCTCATGCCGATTTTTGCTAGCATTGATCACAGTGGTGGAGCCTGTCCCTGGGTAAAAGATCTGCACTGGCTCAAACTCACCTAGAAATTTCCGCTGGCGTTTCAGTTTGTGATTGGGTCTCTGCCACTGACCTGAGTCAGCAGCTTTAAACAGAGGGGAACACACACTGTCTCTGCTTGCTCATCATGGGGTTCTTGTTTTTCAGAGACTGACTTGACGAGCTCCAGAATTTGTGACATCGTGGAAAGAATTGGGTCTCAGCCTGAGACAGGCTTGTTCTTGTGGACTTTCTCACTGGGAGGCCTCCCAGCTGCATCACCAGTGGCACCGGGCCATCTGTGGTCTTACCACCCACTCAGTCTCCCTGGGTCTTGAGGTCAGTCTGCCTTGGGTTCCTCCCAACTGGGGTAACCATCTAGGGGTAGAATGGCTGGATCACATGATAAATCTGTGTTTGGCTTTTGAAAGAAACTTTTTTGTCCGGGAAGTTGTGCCATTCCATGTCTCCATAGAGGTGCCTGAACCTTCCAGTTGCTCCATGTCTTTGTCAACACTTGATATGGTCAGACAGTAAACATCCACCTACTAGATGTATTGTGTTCTATTGTTCCAATTTTAATTTGCATTCCCCTAATGGCTACTCAACACAGTCCTCCCTTAGCTATGGATGTGAAAATCTTTATTTTTCAAATATGAATTAATTTGTTTTTTAGTTGAATCACCATGTGATAAACAGTGACAAAGTTGTTCATGATTGAGTTTTAGTCATCCAATGTTCCAACACCTGTCCCTTGACCAGTGTACATTTCCTACCACCAATGTCTCAAGTTATCTCCCCTCCCCCCCCAATGTTTTCCCCAAGTTGCCTTCCTTTTGGGCATTATGGTTTGCAAAACAGATACTGAAAGGTTATCATGTATAACCCTTTACTTACTTTCAGCACTCAGTTCTTGTCCAGAGTGATCATTTCTAACTATTACTGTCATAGTGGTCCTTCCTCTATCTTCACTGCCTTTTATCCTCCACATACTTGTGGCAAGCTTCCAAGCTTCTAACCGTGAGCCAGTTTATAATGTGAAAATCTTAAGGGTAGATTTTGTATTATGAGGATATCAAAGGGCTGGAGTGATAGCATAGCCGTAGGGTGTTTGCCTTGCATGTGCCCAACCTGACCAACCAGGGTTCAATTCATCTGCCCCTCTCGGAGAGCCCAGCAAGCTACTGAGAGTATCTCACCTGCACAGCAAAGCCTGGCAAGCTACCCATGATGTATTCAATATGCCAAACACAGTAACAACAAGTCTCACAATGGAGAC
>JAOXYA010000019.1:21291948-21310865 GCA_028565675.1 Sorex palustris | reverse complement strand
GGAGCCCTCCTCCAACACCACCGCCACGGGGCAAGCGGGTTCTGTCACTACCTCCAGTTCAGGCGGTAACTCATGACACTTATATAATTTACTTGTGAGATTATTATCTCTTCTACATTATATGACCAAACATTCAACTACACATACTTATTTACATTTGACATCCGGTGAGTAAAAAGGAAATGGTCTTAAACGTGCAGTAATCAATAAAAATAATTCTTTTAGGTGTTACTATTTCTTTATTACAAAGACCAATAATGATAAAGTAAAACGTTTGCTCAAAACAGAATGTGAATTTAGAATTTATTTCATGTTTTTTTTTCTCTAAGTACTTACAACTAAGGAAAATTCACCTGACTCCTTACACATTTTTTTGAGGTTTAGTTTTCAAAGAACCGAATTACAGTTTAACTTGTTATATTTTTAAATAGTCCTATTTTAAGGGAAACGTAGAAAAGGTGGGTGGAGGGGGAAATAATCCCACAGCCATCTATTTGCATCCTCCCCTCAATTTACGGAAACAGTCCTTACAGCAGCACAAAGTAATTTAAACAAGTTTAAATTGTGTCACGTTTTAAAATTATGTGGGTCATACAATACTCATAAATCGGTAACTCTTCTTTTCAGAGAACTAAAGCATTTCGTTAATGACTAACAATGTTTGATTAAACTATCTGCTGGGTGGCCTTATTTATAAATGCTTACTATACTTTATTACTTTCACACAAACCTTTTTCGAAAAGCAGTAAATTACCAAATATTTGAAATCACGTTTGCACTTTTAATCTAGACATAATTTGAATTTATGAATTCACAAAAGTCTCTGAAAGTTCGGGGTCACTGCAGTGTGTAAAGAGAAAGTTCAAGTATTTTAAACTACACTTGTATTTTCACATAGAAACCACAAACTGAAATCAAATGTCATGTGAAACACCCCTATTTCCTTTTCAGCATAGCGCAATGGCTCTGACATGGTTCTGCTCAACTCTTTTTTAAAGTCCTTTTTGCTTCCTACTTCCTTCTCTACTTGTCGGTCCTCCTTAGTCTTCTAAGTGTCTCTTGGGTCTGGCATCCTCCCTAGTGGAGAGTGAACATCGGTTTCTAGGTTTCTCTGTTCGTTTGTACTCAGGTTGCTCCCTCTGCCGGGAAAGAGCCCACAGGAACTTCGCCAAAAGTCTGTAAAGCACCTATAGGAACTCAGACTGCTAGATTCACTTCCCAAACTCCGGCTGCAGACAGACACTCCCTCCTTTTCCCGCAAAGGCGTTTTCTGGTACACTCGGTTCCCCCGGCCCGATACACACAGTCCCCTTGCCCCCACACGAGCAGTTTTAACCCTGAAAAGAAACATTTACGTAACGGATAGTGTCTATTAGTGTCCACATTTAAAAATCACGGGTATTCTAAAAACCCTTTATTTCCAACCACTGGTGGTGGGAGGTGTTTAAACGAACAAACAAAAAATCCTTTCTTTTGGCTCCGTAGAGTGGGTAACATTTCCACGGAGGAGCAGTCAAAGCACCTCAAAGCCGCTGCCTTTCTGAACCAGCTTCAGCACCGCAGCCGGGCGACGGTTCCTGGGCGCTGGGTGAAATCAACCTAACCTAAAACCTCCGGGACAGCATTCCAGTTCTAACAACACAAAACCAGCTTTGCAAGAGAAACTCACTCTTCAAGCCCCCCGCCCCCCACCCCGCCTCAACATTTGTAGTCACTTCCTAATCCAAGAATCAACTCGTTGGAGACGTCTAAGAGTTCGACCATTCTAAGCACCAAGTAAAGGGTGTTGGGAGGATCCTCCCAGGATGCAAGAAGCATGCTGAAAGTAGACTATAGATCAAACATGATTGTCACCCATTGACTCTTCTCTGATGGTTTTAGAGGTCATGTGCTTCCTAGTATTGAAGAAGGGTGAGAGAATAGGATGTTCCTTTGGGAGGCCATACTGGAGCGTACAGTCCTTGCTTGACTTGTCCAATTTCTGCAGATGTTCATGTTTCTGGGCTCTGGGCCCCTCCTGTGGCTACAGTCTGCTGACCCTCATGTGTTCTTCTCTGACACTGACTCTTCCCTGTTTCCCTTGGAAGAATCCTTGTGATGTCATGATGGCCAGCAGACTCACCCCCTTTTCCTGATATCCTGGAATGCACCTACAGAGTCCTTTCATCCATGAAAGTGAATATAGCCACAGAGTTGAGGGATTAGGATCTGGGTGTTTTAGGAGGTCCACTTCCTGCCTAATGTCCAAGACCAGTACATGTCTAGTGTGACAAATGTATAGACACAGGTAGAGTCTGTCTTGGTATGCCCAAGATGCTATTGGATCCTACATTCTGTGATGTAAATTCTGTAATGTACATTCTGTAATGTAGATATCTACATTCTGGAATCACCTCTTCCCCAACCATGACATTTGATCACCATATGTGTGTGTCAACTGACAACTTAGGAAAGAACTCACTTGTTAACCTGGTATGTGTATTTTTGCTTTAAACCCAGAAAAAGTGGGTCTTCCCATTTCATTAAGGTTAGAAGGTATGAGGACGAATACGAATAGACATATGCTGTTCTTCCCGGGATCATGGTCAGCTCTTCAATTTTGCATGGTCTGTGCACACCTCAGTCCCCCTTCTCAGCCAATTCTCCATCCACCCACCCATCTGACACGACCTCTCATCCCCACAGCTCGCTTCTCTCCACCTGACCATGGCTCAAGTCTAGAGCATCAGGCCTTTCTAGAAGCCTCTCCTCTGGGTTCTTCCTCGCTCTCTTCTCTAGTCTCATCAATCCCCTCCTTGGTGTTTCCAGAGACTGACCCTACTCACTGGAGGATGAAGCTCAGTAGCTACCCCGGTCAAGCATTTCCAGAGACTTGAGCACTCACCTGACTCCCCCATGTGTGAGATCTTTGATTTAAGGTCTGGATTCTGTTTCTCTTAGTTGGAAGCATGCACAGCAAGGGCCCCTGGGATGAGGTGGAGTCAGGAAATGACTGGTGATTAGATGGGTTGACTGATTCATGGCTGGGTATTGGAGGAGAGATGGATGGGCAGATGGATGGGCATGTTGGTAGCTGGGTGGACAGAGGGATGGATGGAGACAAACAAAATCAATAAATGGGAAGAATGTCTTGGGTTCTACTAAACATCCTAGCAAATAATCATTTTTTAAATTTATTCGGAGGCATTAATGACCATTTGACCAAGAAGGGAGGAAGGAAAGGAAAATGGAAGCAGGACATAGAAGAGCTGAGGAAATCAAACAAACTGCCCTGATTATCTGCAGCCTGAACCACACCCCCCCCCCCAACCACCACATTGCTTGATCTCCAGGTGGGAATGTTTGGTATTTGAGAGCAAAAGACCAAGCACCTGGTCCTTCCTCTGTCTTTCCTGCACTCCAGAGCCCCACACAAATTGTGTCTGTTGCAAATTTTCAGCTCAGATATCCATCAGCCCCAGAAACGAAAAGTCACGTCTCTTTTTGTCCTTCTCTTTTGTTGAGCATGTCTCTCTCTGTCTCTGTCTCTGCCTCTCACCCTTCCTCCTTTCTCCTCCCTCCCTCTCATCCTCCCTCCCTTCCTCCTTCCCCCTTGAGTCCCTGAGTGCATGTACAGCTACCATTTCTTGACACACTCACTGCCTTTCTGGTGCTCAGCGTTTCTTAGAGTTGGAAATCCAGGTGACATCTCAATGTCTATAACTATCAAGTGGGTTCACATTGCCCTGTGCCTCCTCGGGAAGCAAGGTCGAAATCTCAGTTTGGGAATCATCCATGTCATGGAATTTTGAGCTTGAGGCTCTCCTGTGTGTCTCTCACTCTGGTTGTTCAGGATGGAGGAATCCATGAGTCCACGGAGGGTCAGTCATAGCAGAGTACTGTTTCCCATCATCTGTGAGTTTGCAGATGCAGCCTCTGATCCGGTGCCACGGAACTGCAGTTAGGAACCAGATTTGGGAAAAGAGAGGTTGTCTCTGGCTCTCCATAAGGTTGGCAGGGTGACACTCTGGGAGTTCCTAAGAATTTCTTCACCCTTGATGCTCCAGCACGTTGGCTTGCTGCGGTTGGTTTATGATTGTTTTTACTGAGTTTGATCAGGTAAGTAAGGTTGGGAAAAGCTGCTCTTGCCTATGTGCAGTGAAGCCCTTACAGAAATGGTTGCCCTTGACCCTCCCTGGGGTTAGTCTGAGAATCAAACCATGCCCACCCCCCCTCCTGGACCCCGTGAGCACAGTAATAATGGGTTATGGTGGCCATATGTCCCAAGCTGCCCGGACAGCCGGGGGATTCAAATGCTCTGTCCCTTCCACAGCCCATGTGTCAAATCGTCTCTCCTGAGTTTTGATTCACAAAATATGGTCCCCATATGGCTGGTGCATCTCTCCTCTTCTGGCCTGGAAGTTTGTCTCATCCTCCAGCTAAAGCTCAGCTTCCACCCCCATTCTGAACCCCTGGGCAGAGAGGGCCACCTCCCCTCTCACTCCCATTCTGTTTGTTGCTTGTCATCTGTTCCAGCACTTTCCTGTCCATGTCCAGTATTGAAGCACAGCTTTCCTAAGGGCTGAGACACCATGGCTTCATCTCCACCTTTCCAGTGCCAGCCTGTGTCAATGTAGCAATGTTTCAAGGGTCTGCACCATTACACCAGAGAAAGTTTCCTAGAAAGTGGAGGTCACTGAACAAATATTGTCTCTTTTAAATAGATCCAGAGGATTCAGGACTTAAAGAGGAAATTCATTACACTTTCTATTTTTTTTCTGGTCTGGTATTTTATTTCCTTCCTCCAATACCCCGGGCTGGAGCCATAGCACAGCGGGTAAGGCATTTGCCTTGCACGCAGCCAACATGGCCGACCCGAGTTTGATTCCTCCGCCCCTCTTGGAGAGCCCAGCAAGCTACCGAGAGTATCTCGCCCGCACGGCAAAGCCTGGCAAGCTCCCCGTGACTATTCGATATGCCAAACACAGTAAAAATAAGTCTCATGATGGAGATGTTACTGGGCCTGCTCAAGCAAATCGATGAATAACAGGAGGACCTCCAATACCCTAGACTTTGGGGCCTCAAAGATCTGTACTTGCAGAAAATAGTGGCAAACCAGTAGGTCCTGGAAGTGGATTCTTATAACTACAAGGGACTCAATGCACAGTGGCCCTAGGAGAGATTGCATGTTGCATGTATGGTGGCTACCATACAGAGGGAAGTGGCGGAAGTATGGACTTTTTTGCAAACCCTTGTCTAAAGGGCAGCTCTGCAAATGTTCTGTGGTGAGAGTGGTGGTGATCATGGGGTGACACTAGTGATGGTGCTGCCGGTGGTGAAGATAATGGTTCTGATCACTGTGAGGATGACAATGGTAATGCTGCTGGTGGTGTGGTGGTGCTAGTGGTGGTGGTGATGGTGTTATGGTGGTGGTGATTGTGGTGATAGTGGCGTTGGTGGTGTGAAGGTGCTGTTGGTGGTGGTGGTGATAGTGGTGGTGGTGGTGGTGGTGATGGTGATGGTGTGATGGTTATGATGATGGGGTGATGGTGGTGGTGGTGGTGTTGCTAGTAGCGATGGTGATAGTGGTGGTGGTGATGTGGGATGGTGGTGGTGATGGTGTGATGTTGGTGATAGTGGAGGTGGTGGTGTGAGGGTGGTATTGGTAGTGGTGATAGTGGTAGTGGTGGTGTGAAGGTGGTATTGGTAGTGGTGATAGTGGTAGTCATGGTGTGATGGTGGTGTTGGTGGTGGTGCTAATCTGTGTGATGGTGTCATGGTGTGATGGTGGTGGTGAGCACAAAGACAACGCTCATGATCCTAAAGCTCAAGTATGGTTCTCCACTGGGACAGACCCAGCACAGTGCTATAGACTTCTCACACTTTGCTCCCTTGACTTAATTATGCATTGCACAGCAGGAGGGGGGAAAAAAGTTAAAAGCAAACAAAAGCCTGGCTTAGAAATATTTTAGAAGAAAAACTAAATCCAAGGAAAATGGATAAAATACATCAGAGTTGGGTTCAGGACCCAGTTTGTGTTTGAACCCAAAGCTAGAGTCCATTTGAACCTCACAGAACTCTGCAGGTCCCTTCTTTCTGCATGCGCCTTCAGGATGAACATTTGCAGAGGGGTAGGAAACCCTAAGGCTCAGGACCCAGCTCCATCCTGAAGCTCTTTAGCCAGTTCAGGGGTCCGGATAGAATTGTGAACCATCATGCAGAATTTGCTTAGTGACCGGAACAACATCACTCCTTTGGGCACCTTGTTACCTCCTCCCCCCACCAAATGTTTCAGGTGAACACATTTGCCTGCATGCATGCTTGTGCATTTAGACCCAGCTCTCACCTCAAAGGGGGTGTGACGTTCTCCAGGCACCCATGTTAATATAAACCTTGCTTTGGACTAGAGAATAAGCAGAATTCACCAAGATTTGAGCTGGCCCAGTAGCTAGAAGCTTCAAAAGGTATGTGTGAAGGGAAAAGATGTCTGAAAATTTCATCCTCTCCAGCCAGTCAGTTCTGAAAGGTGAAGCTATGGAGTCTGAATTGAGAGAAAATGAACAGAGCTGATAGAGACAGCTGTTTTCATGGTTTGACAAGGGGACATTCTCCACGGTGTGTTCAGAGTGCTCCTCCAACGTCCCCTAAGGAGCATGATGTATACTTTCTGAGTAGAGGGTGAATATCTGATGCATGTAGGGTGAGTACTTGATGCTTGTAGGGTGATAATTCATAGAACCAGTAACCAATGTGTGCAGGATGAATGCCTGCTGTCCACAGGGCAAGTACCTGATTTCTGTAGGGCAAGTACCAGATGCAAGTATGAAATCTTCCTATGATTTCCTTGACCTCTCAAATAGCCACGCAAGGAAAAAACTAGAGTTGTTCTTTTTCAAATGACCCAGACAAACAAGACAAAGGACAATAACAACAACCAAGTGCTAATATATTAGTGACTTCCAAACCTATGCATTTCTCATTGACTCCTCCTGTCCCTATGACACAACAACAGAATGTTCCAGAAAGAAAGCATGTGCCCCATAACTGTCCCACACAGTGTGCTTCACATTCTAACTTACTAAATTAAGTGACTCCCCCAGCCATGTTCTCATGGATATACAGCTGCAAGACTGTAGATCTAGGATGTCTTTTGTGTGGCCCTTTGGACCTGGGTGTGGGTGCAGGAGAGTTCGTGAATGATTGTCATCCAAAACGTGCTCTTTGATGAAGTCATAAAATTTATTCATAAGTGGATAGACATGGAGAGTATTATGCTAAGTGAAATGAGTCAGAAAGAGAGGGACAGACATAGAATGACTGCACTCATTTGTGGAGTATAAAATAGCATAACATGAGACTGACACTCAAGGAGAGTAGATACAAGAGCCAGGAAGATTGCTCCATAGTTGGAAGACTGCCTCATGAGCAGGCAGCTGTAATAGAGAAGGAATCACTAAGAAAATGGTGGTTGAAGGAATCGGTTGGGATGAGAGATGTGTGCTGAAAGTAGATAAAAGCCTAAACACGATAACCTCTCAGTATCTGTATTGCAAACCATAATGCCCAAAAAGTAGAGAGAGAGTATGGGGAATATTGTCTGCCATGGAGGCAGTGGGAGGGTGGGAAAGGGGGGGTATACTGGGGATATTGGTAGTGGGGAATGTGCACTGATGGAGAAATGGGTTCTTGATCATTGTGTGATTGTAACTCAAACATGAAAGCTTGTAACTGTATCCCAAGGTGATTCAATAAAATAAAAAACAAAAACAAAAACAAAGAAACCGAAAATGTGCTCTGTGACAATACGTCTATGGGGGGGATCTGTGGGTTAATGGAAGCTTAGCCAAACAGACATGTTTGCTGTTGTTCTATTTTTTTGTGGCCCCAGGGATAGAACCCAGGGCCTCAAGCATATGAGTCATGTGCTCTATCACTGAGCCCAGCCCCGGTTTAATTAATTAATATTTAAACCTGTGTTGTAAAAGCCCAGGGTCACGCTGAAGCTAAATGTTTCTCCTTGTCTTCGGCTCTACACCTTTATTCGCTTCCCCCAAATCACACACAGACAGCATCTCAACACCCTTATCATCTTGGCTTCACAGAAGGAAAATATTTTACCAACTTCTCTCTAAGTCTCGTCTGCATGTGTTCACTTTGGTCAAGAAACTCTGCGGTTGCTTGCCATTGTATGGTAAGGATCTGTCTTCCCCCCACCATGATCATTGACTTGAAAATGTAAGTAAACTTGACAATAAAGCAGCCAGTGGGAAATAAAATGCCCAGGAAGTGCCCCTCTGGCTGTCAGGAGCAGAGCTCTGGAGATGGAAGTTCCCATCCTTCTTCCACCAGTGAATATCCCGTGAAGTCCATTGATTCTCTTGCCTTGTTGGGCCTCAAAACTCTCCTGGGGGTAGGGGGTTGTCAGATCTCTTTCTGACTCACTGGTGCTAACTTTCTTTTGCAGACGTGGAGGCCTGGGCATCAGTAGAGTTTATTCATTTCAACTCATCCGCTCAAAACCCCAAGAATGGGCTGGAGTATCTGAAAGTCCCTTTCCCAGGATCCCAGTTTGCTCTTCAATTTGCAATGAAAGTGAAAATCCCTTAGGGCCCCAAGGAGGGAGCAAATAAAACAAACTCTTTAGCACCATCCTCATCGAGGAAAATCTAGATATATAATTGTTCATTCTGCATGAGCTCCTAGGTGTAAAGTCAGATTTGCAGTAGAATAAAATACTGCAAGCCATTAATTGTGCTTCAGTCTTGGCAATGCAATTAAGATTGAGCTGCAGTTCCTTATCTATTCATCATTTCCTGAATTTTCTACAATGACCATCAGTTCTCTTAAGATCCCAAGGAATCTTTACGTCTCCATTCTTTACTCCCACCATATAATAGAATGGAATCTTGCTATACACATCACTCAAAGTTTAACTGACAAGAGGCTGTAGTGATAGCACAGTGGGTAGGGCGTTTGCCTTGCACACGGCCAACCCGAGTTCAATACCCAGCATCCCATATGGTCCCCCGAGCATGGCCAGGAATAATTCCTGAGTGCAAAGCCAGGAGTAAACCCCCATGCATTGCTGGGTGTGACCACCTCCCCCCAAAAAAAGCCAAAACAAAAAAAAAGTTTAACTGACAAACTCACAGAATGGGTCAGAAATAGCTTTTCCACAAGAAATCAAACCCAAAGAGGAAGAAAGTTATAAAATTGATGGCAGGGGAGCTGGCTCAAAAGGCTCCTTATATGGGCACCCGGGTTGATCCCCTACACTGCCCAGTCCCCTGACTTCCGCCATGAGCAACAGCTCAGCGCTGAGCAGGAGTGACCCCCAAAGCACTGCTAGGTATAATGCAGGGTCAGTCCCTACTTTTACATCCCTTGACAGTTGTACTTCCAAGCTGTACTTCCCTTGACTTCCAAGGCACATAAGTTTCAGCTACAGAAACTCTATCCCGAGGTCCGAGCCCTCTGATGGTGGGAAGAAAGACTGGGCCCTTTGGGAACATGGACATTCCAAGGTAGCATGCGTGAGGGCTGCAGATCAGAAGCAGGAGAGAACCCCACTTCTGGGCGGACGTAGAGGAGCACACAGGAGGGTCCCGCTGCAGTTGAGCTGAGAGTCATCTTCCCTTCCCTCTCTCTCCTCCATGCACACTTGTGTGGCCTCAGCACTCCCAAGGGGCCCAAAGGCCCCAGGAATGGGCTATCCGTAGATCCAAAGAGGGGGTGGTGGTCCTGGAATGGCCTCCCTGGGGTGGTACCCAAGTATGTTTTGTGTATTTACTAAAAGGCAGGGACACTCTATCTCTCTCCCGCTGCCCATGTTCAGTGGTCTCCACCACTTCCCCCACCCTGGGGAGGCCAATGGCGCTGGGCAGGCAAAGGAAAGAATGAGGGCCAGGCTGGTTGGTGTCAGTTTCAGTTTATTCCATTCTCATCTCCATTCTCTTCTGATTCTCCTCCTGCTTCTTCCTCCCCCGTGCTACTTCATTCTCTTTCTGGATCCCCCGTTATTCTCCTTCTTGCTCCCCTTACCCACTCTTACCGCCTAGTTAAATCCCAAAACATGAGGGGTTGGGGCTTACACATAGGTGTGATTACGATCAATAGGGTAAAGTCTTTCCCTCAGAGGAAGCTTCTTCTAGGACAGATACTCATTCATCAGGACGACCCACCCAAGAGCGGAATCCCATGGATGTGTTTCTCCTCTCCTTGCCCAACAAACATATAAACATTCATAAAGTAAACTATTCAAAAGACATAAGGGGAAGAGAAAGACAATATTAACTTATAATACAAGTTCAGTGTCCTTAGAAGGATCTGACCTTACAAGTTAATAGTTTGATTAGGGGGAAAAGGTGATAGACTGGTTGGGAAAGAGAGCACAGAGAAGTTACAGATAAGCACAAAGGAATGGGAATGACTCAGGAGCACTGTGATGGGTGTGACCCGATAAACCTAAGTTCCCTGTGTCAAGGGAGAAAGGACAAACCAATGCTATCCTACAGCTTCTGGCCTGTGCATCAGTACCTGTGGACTGCAGCCTGTGGGAAGGAGGGAGATGCATCCAGATGACTCAAGTCCCCACTGCTTCCCTCTCAGCCTGTGTTGCCCATGTTGGAAGGCTCTTGTCAGGGCTCACATCCTGATACAGTTGCTTGCATGGACCGGGACAGGGTAGGCTGGCAGTCATCCGCCTGCCCAGGTGGCTCCCTGAGGCACGGACCCTGAGCCCCCATGGGTCTGCAAGGCCCCCACTCTCAGCCGCGGCTGTGCGTGACTGGTGTGGCCTCCCCCGGCCCAGCAGAGTTGGAATCTCAGAGACACATTCCCAGTTTCAGCTTCACTTTCCCCGCCTGGTTCCTATTAACGCTGCAGGCTCCGAGCTTTCATGGCAGTGCAGTGGCTGGAGGAGGGGCTGGCGCAGCAGCCAGCTGCCAACCATGTTGCCAGCACATGGGAGACGGCTCAGAGGTGGCCCAAGGTCTCCCCAAACTCCTCACTAGTGGGCAGAGGTGAAGTCACTGGAACCCGTGGAGGGCCCCATGAGGCTGACCATCGCCTCCATGAGCCAGGCTTATGTGGGGCTCAGCAGAGTAGAGAGATCACTTAAGGCCTCTGGATGCTTCCCCAAAGGGTTAGAGGGAGGCAGAGCCCTGGAGGGGTCCCTTGGGGTCCATGTCTGGCCCCTGTGGGCATGAGCCTGTAGGGGAAGAGGCGGGCATGACAGTAGAGGAAATTGGCTCAGAACGCTGAGGAAATGGGTCAAACAAGGCCGGAGCTGGCGACTGGGAGGTGAAGCTCAGCGTCCCCCTGGTTCTGCTCTCTGCCCTGCCCCAGGGCTCTTGGCTCTGCTGTTCTCAGACTCACTCACCATCGCCACGGTCACCCAGTGGCCATGGTCACCCAGGTGGGAGCCATTTGGGAAGCAGCAACTGGAGTTTGCAGCTGGGCCCTGTGATGGATACTCCCCGTTATGTGCTCCCAGTGCTCAAGTGACTAGTAAACTTGACTCCGGAACACTGACTCAGTGTCGCTCCAGGAGGGGACTTGGGCTGTAGGTTTCTCCCATCTCGATCCATTTCCATTAGTTAATCCAGGGGTTTCTCAACTGGGGGTGCAGGTGGCCTCTTGCTGGGCCCCCATGATATCCCAAGGGAACCACAGGCAAAAATCACGTCCCTAGGGGCCTTTGGCATGAAACTTGGGATCCACAGGGATGGGGTCTCGGATGAGGACCCCGGTGGGGAAAGGCCAAGGAGCAGAGCTCTTATTCCCCCCGGCACCAGAACTTCCACACAAGCCTCAAGCCTGGCTGGGCGCCACCATCACTATAGAGGAATTGTATCTTGCTGAGATGCTGCCAGTGAAGCCCCAGTCAGGAACAAGTGGTCTCTTGAAGGTGGAGACAGAGGGGACAGAAGCCCTAACCAGTGCTCACCCGCTCCAGGGTAAGTCCTGGCCGTGGGCTGAGCTGGTTCCAGGGGCTGGTTCAGGATAGCCTGACAGTGCTCATGGAGATGGTGCAGGAAAGCATCCATTGGGTATGCAAGGTACCCAAGCCAGGTGCAGGGAGCTGTGGCCTTTGGGCACGAGGGGGATGGAGAATGCAGAGGTCTGACCTAGCTGTGGCTGGGGTGTGCGGGGGCTTCTCCTTTAGGCAGCCCTGGAGAGCTGGGTGTAAAGGCAGGGACCAGGACACCCTAAGGGGTTCCAGTCCAGTCAGGGTGTTACATGATGGGGCGCCCTGGGGGTGTGAATGAGAGAAGGGCATTTCAGAGGCATAGATGAGTTTCAGTCTATGGGATGTGGGACAGATTGTCCAGTAGGGAGGGAGGAAGAGGGAGGTTGGAGAGATGGTGGAGAGAGGGTCTTCGGGCTCCCTGCTATGTGCTCCAGGGAGAGCCTGCTCTCAGGGACACTCAGCTTCCTCCTCCCCTGCCTGCCACTCAGGCTGCAGGGTGGGGGCCCCCCAAAAGTCATTTGCACACTCCTTGGTAATCTGGACGGAGTCCATTGCTGCTTCCCCTTCACTTTGAGAATAAATGGAAAAGCCGACTTCTCCGGATGCCAGATTTGTGTTCCTGTGTTAGGAGATTGTTTTTTCTTTTTTGCATCTGTGTGTACGTTAAACAGCAAGAAGAAAGTCGTGAAACTCAAGGAGTTTCCCCAAAAGTAAATCAATTTGCGGTTGAATGTGCTGTGGAATTTGTTTGCAAACCTACAAGAGCGAAGAGAGCTTAAAAAAGATGCAGTTGGAAGAGACTGCAAAGTTTTGGAAAGTTCTTTGAACACATGTAAACATGATATGTGTAAGCAAATGTTTAACTTGCCTTTTTTACTTCTACAAATTATATTATGAAATCAGACGTCTGTGACTTCTTAAGAATGTCAAATCAGTGTATTCCTTCAAAACAGATAATTGCCTCGAGCTGCTCGGCTTCCAGGCTTTGGGGTTTGGGAAGGCTGCCTCTCCAGCCTGACAATGAATGGAAGTTGGTTCCAGAAGTTGCTCTGCGGAGGGCAGGTGGTGGGGTGTCCCGCCTGGAGCCTCAGCCTTGGAGGGCTGGACCGAGGACTGGACTCACACTCCAAGGAACTGGACCGCAAAGGCAGCCAAGTCCCCTCCGAGTGCTTTCTTGTCCCGAGGTGCCCAGTTCCCCGGGGAGGGTCTCTCTCTCCCCGCCTGCTTTTCTAGAAGAGAGCTCGGAACTCTCTCTCCCGGGAGAGTAGGCTGTGCCATGCATTCGATCTGATACCGGTATCAGCGCCACTGCTGCCTTAATAATCTGCTCTCTGAAAGCCTGGGGAGAAGCAGCCGGAGTGAAACTGCTTCGCTGGTGCCACGTGAGATGGAATTTGCCAGATTAGTATTTATGAGCCCGGCTAATGTGTGGCGGAGGTCATCTGATAAGGCGGCTGCTGTATTGTTCCGAGTGGAGCGCCTGAGAAGGCCGAGATGGGGAGGATAGACAGGATGTGTCAATATTGCCCGCGTGGGCACGGACAATTAGGCTGTTATTCCTAGACAGTCTATGAGCACAGCAGCTGGGCCTAGAGAGAGCCAGGGCCGGGAACAGGGCGTCCCTATGAAATCAGTGGTCTCATCCAGGTGTCCCTGTACACCCCGAGAGTCTCTCCTCCACCCCCAAGCTCAGGCCTGACTCCTGTTCATGCTAATAGCCACCCCCCGGAGGGGGTGCGTGGGAGAGGCCCACAGCGCGCTTCCTAGGCATGGAGGCATTAATGCGACTCCTTGGGTGCAGAACAATGTCAGCGGGCCCATTACCGTGCATATGCTCCTTCTCGCCAGCCCAATTAAACCGAGGGGTTATTGCGATATGTATTCTCCACAGCAGATGCATGGGTGATAGATGAGGGCGCTGCCATTTGCAATGTCACGCGGTATTTATTCCCCATGTACGCACCACCAGGGCGGTTGTTGGGGAGGCTGTTTTGCACTAAAGGCAGATCCAGTCTGGGCTCAGAAACTGCACAACACTGTGCTGTGGTTCTCCAAACGTCCCAGAGGGGACAACAAGGTCTGAGGGACCGAGGTCAATGCTGCTGCCACATACGAAGCAACTTTTGTGAGACTAGGACACTGTCCCACTCAGGGGGCACCCAGACATGACAAAGACTCAACCCAGTGCCCCATGGGCCTGCCTGCAGGTTGTTGCTGGTCACCATCATAGTCCTCACCTGACCCCCGAGTCCTCACCTCACACCCCAGAGTCAGGGAGGAGTATGTACACACAATGACACACATGGAGACACTGAGGTATGTGTACCCATGCAGACACACACAGTGAGGAGTGTGGACACATGCAGATGCACACAGAGTCAGTGAGGGATGTGTACATAAACAGACACATGGAATTAATGAGGGTTGTGTACACACACAGACACACCCAGAGTCAGTGAGGAGTGCTTGCACACAGAAACATACCCAGAGTCAGAAAGGGGTGTGTATAGACACAGACACACTCAAAGTCAGTGAGGAGTGTGTACACGTGCAGACATACCCAGAGTTACAGAAACACTCAGAATCAGTGAGGAGTATGTGCACATATAGACACACCCAGAGTCATTTAGGGGCATGTACACACACAGACACATTCAGAATCAGTGAGGGGCTTGTATACACAGAGACACACTCAGAGTTAGGAGTGTGTACAACAAGCATAAAGTCAGTGAGGAGTGTGGACACACACAGAGTCACTGAGGGATATGGACACACGCAGACATACTCAGAGTCAGTGAGGAGTGTGGACACACACAGACACACACAGAATCAGCGAGGGATGTGTACTTGCACAGAGTCAGTAAGGATTGTGGACACACAGACATATTGAGTAATGTGTACACACAACAGGGAAGCTGCACACACACAGGTACACCCCTAGAGTCAACAAGAAGTTTGATAGGTGAGATTGTGTCATTGAAAGGCAGGTGACCTGAGGTGCCTGGGGAAGCATTAGACATGGCTCTCCACACCACTTCATGGAGACAGCCATGGTTGCTAGGGTAGACATGATGACATCTATGGTTGCTAGAGTAGACATAATGACATCCATGGTTGCTAGGGTAGAGATGACAACATTCATGGTTGCCAGGGTAGATGTGGTGACAGCTATGGTTGCTAGGGTAGACGTGGTGATCTCTTGGTTGCTAGGGTAAATGTACTGACATCTTTGGTTACTAAGGTAGACATGGTGACATCCATGGTTGCTAGGTTAGACAGGTTTACAACCATCATTGCTAGGGTAGACATGATGACATTCATGGTTACTAGGATAGATGTGGTGATGTCCATCATTGCTAGGGTAGATGAGGTGACACCCATCGTTGCTAGGGTAGATGAGGTCACACCCATTATTGCTAGGGTAGACGTGGCAATATCCAATAGAGCTACCCTAAAGCCACTGACCCTGAGCTTGAAGCTGGCCTGACTGTCTCACATTGCAGCCCCGTGTACTAATCCTTGAGGGGGGGGAGCAAATGAGTGAATTTATGCAGGTGCCTCCATGGGGATCATCTCCTCTCTTGAGATCTGTCCACACGTGACATTCATCTGTCTGCAGTGACCATTTTCCCGTTCAGACCTGACATTCAGGTCCATCTCCTGGGGCCACTGTGAAGGGCTGTGTTGAGGTGTGGATGCAGTACTGCCTTCTTTGGAGCTCATCCTACTCCAGAGGGGGCATCCTTGTGAGAGAGCAGCCACAGCAGGAGGTGCAGCCCGAACAGCAGAGCAAAGGCCGAGTCCCCGGATTCCTCCCTGCCCCTCAGGTCAGGAGTCAGCAAGGCCACATTCAGGCCAGAGATGACTGACTCCATTGAGGTCAGTTTTCTTGCTGGAGGTACACAGGACTGGACAGATGTCCTATTCCCGTGACCCAGAGTGGTAACAGAGGAGCCCAAAGTAACAGATTCCAGTGAAGCCAGGCATACCTGGGTCTCAACCCAGCTCAGACCTTTGTGTTCTCCCTTTAGCCATGTCCAGGATCTGCCCTGTACAGGCTTGCAGAGGTGAACTCAGTTGCTGTGTCCCTCAGCCACATCCAGGGAGAGTCCACGGGGGTGAAATCAGTCATAGTCAGAGTAATTTACACCAAGGGAAGTGGCAAATACAACCCAAAGCCTGGTCACCCTAGTACTTACAGCCGAAGTGCCCTGGAGTGTCTCCATCTGTCCCCTCCCACCCCCTGGGCTAACTTGTGACAAGAGCAAAATGACTTCTTGATTGATGGGCTCTTCACATGCATAACCTTTAGGGAGATGGTGCCAAGTAACAAGATCCAAGGAAATGTAGAAAGCCTCAAGTGGGCACTTCGAAATGGCCAGCCCCCAGTAAGCCTAGACCACAGCAGTCGTGGTAGCATGGGCACAAGCTCCTCCCACTATCCCTGCCACTAGTGTCATTGCCATGAGGGTGCCTCAGAGGAATGTTTGGAAATGTGTTTTCCTTGTGGGGATCTGGCCAGGTGGTCCAGGCTGGGGAGGGAGAGAGAGAGATACCTTCCAGGTGATTCTAGCATGCAGAGCAGCTGGGAACAGAGGAGCCGTCTGCCCTGATATCAAAGGACGAGAAGATGGGAGATGGCAAGAATGAAGTCACTGAGAAGCACAGATTCATGCAGGGCCTCTTCCTGTCACCCAAATTGTTAGCATCTGCTCTGAAGCTAGAAAAATAGGGTCACCTTTGCTGCACGAATAGATCTACCATTTCTAACTCAAGCTGAGGATATTCCTGTGAGCCCGTGAAGAAGTCGAAAGAGAAACAACTGACTTATCTATCACAGAATTAGGAAGCATTAAGAAGAGACAATAATGAAGACACACAAATGAAAATGTCCCATCTGTTTGGAGTGGAGTGTCTGGGAATTGGTTCGAACTTAGCAGGCTAGTGTTGTTATAAGGTAGGAAAAACAATTAGACGTCGTCTGTCTTCTCTGGTTTTGAACACCCCTAAACCTCTATCTCCCTTTTCTGTCTCTCTTTCACTCTCCCCCCTCTCTCTCCCCACCTCCCTCTCTCAGACTCACATTTTCAAACCCAAAGAGAAATTCTTGATGCATTGTTGGACTAAAATAACCATTGTGTCCATGTCAAGAGGTAATGAAGAGAATGTAGGGTTTTATTTTGTGATAATAGGAAATGTAGAGGAGTTCTTATTATTGAGATAAATGGAAATTTTCATATGAAACGTCTGTAAACAAATATCTTTATATGCATATATCTGGATATATCCACCCACCCATCCATCTATCCATCCATTCACCCACCCACCCATTCATCCAATCATTCATCCATCTTACCCTCCTCTCTCTCTATCCTCTTTTCCATCATTATCTCCATCATTTTAACTTCAGAGTCTTACTCAGAAATCTCTCTATCCATAAACTTATGCAGCCCTTTTTATCCTCATCTACCACAAGCCATGACTTGCAGATATTCTAGAAGGTCCTAAAGAGAAAGGATGCAAAGGAAGAAACCACAGCTGGTCCCTAAGCCAGACTTGAAGAAAGTCTAAGATCCAGACTTTCAAAAAGGACAAAGAATAACTTTTGGCAACTCCAAGGAAAATATGGTTCCCTCACATATCCAGGGTCATTCTGCTGGAGCGTTTCTGTTGGGCCAGCCCCTGTGGGCTTGCATGTGAAGCCCCCTGTTGTGGTTTGTGCCATCCAATGGAGAAACCCTAGTGACCCATGGAACTCAGGTCTCCTCCATGCGTTAAAAAAAGAACTCTGTGGGTTGGCGCTGCACAGGCTGTATCACTGAACCATTAATGTAATTATATTACAAGCACATATATTAAAATCATATGCAAGATGAAAATTGGTCTGAATGGCAGAATCTAGGAAAAGACAAAGAAAGACCTGTGGGTTGTAATCTGTAAAGCAAAGCTGGTGGGAGAAAAATACTGACATACTCTCATGCACACACACACACACACACAAACACATACACACATGAGATGGAAGAAGATGCCTCCAAAGCATTTGCCAGCAGACAGATGACTTTTCTGCCAAGTTTCCTCTGTATAAAGCACCTTGGGAAGGATTCAGGAACTTTTGGTCAGTAGACACTTTGTCCAGTCCAGGGTAATGTTCATCCCAGCCTGAGGGAAGGGCCACGAAGCAGCTTACCCTAGGGACTGGTGTGCCAGACACAAGTGGCAGGTGGTTGCTTGAACATCTGGAGTTCTCTGGTTTTCCTGAGCAAGTTTCACTCTGCTGTTTTCCATGATCTGAAGTAGGAATTGAATCCATCAAAATGGCAAGATTTCTCCTAACCTGAGACATGTGGGCTAAGCCCTCTTTTCCATCCTCCACACAGGGAGAAGAGAGACTGTTTGGGCAGTGTCCGGAGTACATGCTAGCATGTTCCTGGAATTGGAACATCCAGAAGATTCTCTCGGCAGGACATAAACCATCTTTGAAACATCTTTTTTTTCTCCACTTAGTCAAAGAACTTGCAAACAGCTGGGAGAGCGGGCTCTGGGTACCTCAGACACATCCCGGAATAGCCTGGTCATGAGGCTTTTCACCAGGCGAAAGTTCGAGCCCTCGTTGCTACTGTGGAACAGAGGCTGAGTCACAAGTGTTGGAGGGAAGGTCCAAGTGTCCAGGGGGTGTTGACCTTGGATTGGGGGTGGGGAGTCTCTTTGACATGCTTTATCCCAAAAGTCACTAGACGAGTTCTCTGTACATTTCAGATAGAAGCTCAGGACTTGCTTCCACCACAAGTCACCCTTCGAAGAAGAGTGAGGCGGCAGGAATCCCGGGGCCCCTTCACAGCAGACACTGAACCACCCGCAAGAAACAGCACCCTGAGCTTCACTGGGGAGAAGTGAATTTCATTTCCCTCACCCCTCCTCACTGCCTTCCCCCACCTCTCCCTCCCTACCCTTCTCTCCCTCCCTC
>JAOXYA010000019.1:21202840-21230810 GCA_028565675.1 Sorex palustris | reverse complement strand
TTCTTCTTCTTCTTCTTCTTCTTCTTCTTCTTCTTCTTCTTCTTCTTCTTCTTCTTCTTCTTCTTCTTCTTCTTCTCGCTCATTCTCCTTTTCAGCATTGTGGTTTACAATACAGATAATGAAAGGTTACCAGCATGGTCATTCCCAGCTATTATTGTCATATTTGTCTCTTCTCTAACTTACATACTCTTTCCAGACACACTTGTGGTTGATTCCAACTATTGACCAGTCCTACTAGACCCTGTTTTCCCTAGACACATAAGACATGAATTACTACCCCTTGGATATACATCATGAGCAGCAACAAGCTGGACTCTTCTAGATAAGATTCCCCCACTGCCAGTGACAGAAAATCAGACCATGAATCAATGCAACCATTAGAAAGCTATTACTTTCACCTTGAAACTCCAGAACCAGGAAGAAAGTACAGGTATTTGAGCATGTCTTAGGAGATGGACCCTCTAAATTACAGCCCCCCTGAACCTTGCTGGTTTATCTCTGGATGTTCTCAAGGGGCCCAAATAGCATCATGTTCTCAGAATATCACCTTCTAATCAGCAGCCCAGTTGGCCACTATTTCTCAGTCTCTGGCCCCGAATATCTCTTAAGAACACATCCAAGTAAACAATTAAAAAAAAGTATAGACCTTTTCAGTACAGAGGAGGATGAATAGTAGTTCAACTATCCCACAGAAAACGTGGGTCTTGTATCTTTCCATTTCTAGCCACTGCACCTGGGTATGAAGAGCTCAACATGCAGGGAAAGGAGAAAATGGGGAGTGGTCACGGTGGTCTCATCCAAAATCCAGAATCTTCCTGAGAATCCCCCTGCTGCCTTCTACTTTTCATCAAGAAGCTAACCGTTTGCAAGGCCAAATGTATCTGTGCCCTTAGAAGGTGGGGTAACCAAGTACCCAAAGCTGGGGAAATTCATCATCAGAAATGCATGATCAGACAGAGACCAGGTCCACCTTCCCTCCAAGTCCCAGGGGAGAATTTTACTTGCTTTCTAGATCTTGGGGTGCTGAGGCTGTGTCAGTGTCCTTCCAGTTATGGCCAGTGTCTTCCCCTGACTTTCTGCCTTCTCTTTGTTGGGGGACATCCCCAGATAACACTCATGCAGCCCAGGGGCTACATCTAGTAATACTTGGTCAACTGGTCTGAGCAGATCTAGGGCCATTTGGGCTACTTCTCATGTTTTCTTGAGAATACCATGATGTCAGCATCAGAATTTGAGTCCCAGCACATGCTGGGAAAGTTCCCTGACCTCCGGTTCTTTGGACGGACTATAACTCATGTATCCAGGTGTACAAATCGTCTTCTGCTGCTGTTTTTACATTTGTTTTGGGGGGTCCCATGTAGAGGATTTAAAGGGATATTCCCTTCATGTTTCTTGTAGGACCGTATGGAGTGTGAGATCCATCCCCAAAAAGCTCACTTTCTGAGTGATCTCTCCATCCCCACATTATTCTCTTCTGATTGGATGATACCCCATCCCCTCCCCTCCCCTGAGCCTCACCTTGAATCTTTCCCAATCCCATTTCCAAATAGGGTACATCAGGAGTATGGGGAGTAGGAGTGCCCATAGATCCCTTTGGAGGGTGGGGAATGAGCCAACAGAAAACATCATCTTCTGGGAAAGCTGGGAAGGTGAAAGTTTTCTCTGGGATCCTTTATGGGGAGCATACTGAGGGAGAAAGGGTGAGGAAAGGTTTGGGGGTGAGTCATGTGTCTGCTTTCTCATTGACCCACAGGATGGAAAGTTTGAGAGCATGATGATTTTTTCAGACACTTGGCCACTAAGAGGTGTGCTGTTACCCCTGGTACTACCCTCCTTCCACTGAAGAGATAGATGATGCTATTATGGTAGGGGGCACTTCCAGGAAGAAACAGTCAAGAGCTTGAGACTCTAGCAATTTTCTGTCCATAAGTAACAGACAGAGTTAAAAAAAATTATTTTTTCTCAAGCATTGTCACACTTGGCATAAATGGTGAGATTTTAGCACCAGTAGGAATTTAGGATCTGCCATTTGTATCACTGTCTGTATCACAACAGAGGTGTGTAACAGCAGACTCCCCAAAATCATGGCGTGCAGCATTCAACCTGGCCTGACTTGAACTGGCTTTCCTGGGGCTTAATCACATGCTTGAACAACTGGGGTAGGAGTTGGGGGGGCAGCTGGAGGTTGAGTTCAAGTGCAATGATCTGTTCTGAGGGTTCTTATCCTTCTGGAATGAGCATATTAGTTCTTGTCTTTATGTCAAGACAAGAAAGCCAAGGATATTGTCTTCATTTCTCTCCTATCACATGTGTACCTCCCCCCCTCCCCATCCATGGTTAGATCAACTCCAAAAAAAAAAAAAAAACCTCATCTTCTGAGTGATCTACCCATTCCCATATTATTCTCTTCTGATTGGATGATGTCCCATCCCCTCTCCTGAGAGCTCACCTTGAATCTTTCCTAATCCCATTTCCAAAAGAATTACAGAGACCAAATCCAGAGTCCTGGAAGGGGAAGTCCCACCCATGAGCAGCTGATTGACACTACAGAATCTCAGGTTTAAGTGCAGGATAACAGGGACTTTGTACAAACCAGTACATTCCTCAGACCCATAAAGAGACCCTGACCACTGAATAAAGGACTAAATTGTATCAGTGAAAAAATTCAGTTGGCTGATAAATTCCATCTCACGAAGCAAGTTAAGGAAAGTAATTTACCCTTAATTACTGAGTAAGAAAATAGCTGAGTAAGAAAGCTGTTCTCAGCTCCCGTCTTCTTCTTTCAGTGGGTAAGCTCGGTTCTGTTTTCATATGTGAAGTAAATTCAAAAAAATTTTAAGACTTACTTAGGAAGCTCTCAGATCTTGATATAAATAAGAACTCTGTGAAAAAATCAGAAAGTCGGGCTAGAAAGTATGACATTAGTAATTAGTATCAAGTACCAAAGTACCAGACCCATTTCTACTTCTTTCCTTGGGGCGGGTGGGGGAAGGGAGAAAAACAAGCAAGGGTATAAAGAGTTTAACACACATACACACACACACCACACACACACACACACACACACACACACGCACGCACCCTGTGATCTCTTGAGGGTGCTAAAGCAGAGCTGTGAGGTGCGTATCCAGGGCATGGTCTGACATCAAAAATAGTCTTCAATCCTGCAGATACCCGCTGGGTTTCGAACAACTCAATTCTGTTTGGGTATTCATGAGCCCTAGAGAGTCTCAGACACCACGGCTTTCCAGGATCAGCTGTACATCCCTTCCCTCACCGCAGACATCAATCCCAAGTCAGCAGCTATTCCTTCTTCTGATTTACTCCAAATTGGAGGCTCCCCTGACCCCCCTCTGAGGTTGGACAATGTGCTAAAAAGGCTCCCAGAAGTCAGGGAAGAATTCGCTCACTTTAACATGCACATGTATGGATTATGTAGGGTACAGTTTAAAGCAGAGGCAGAAAGGAGTGATGCAAAGCAAGCAGAGAGTGGGGAACAGAGCGGAGGGGACACAGATGGATGGGCTGTCCCTGGCTCTCTGGTCACACCACCTCACACAACTTTGCAGGTTGCGGCCCCACACGCTGGCAATTCCCCACATCTCAGACACAGTCGAAGTTGCGCTCTTGCCGCTCTTGTTTGCACCCTGGCTGAGGCTCCACACACTCGCCACGAGGGCCAGATGGTTCCACCGAGTGTCCCGTCCACTCCGCTGATGTTCCCGCCAGGCAGGGCCAGTGACGCTTGGATCCGGAGAAGAGCCACAGTGAGGCCTCTAGCTGTTAGGCTGTCTGCTCCGAAACATGTTCTCACACACCTGTCAAAGAGGAGACAAAGAAAGTCTGCAGGAGAACGGAGACTTGCTAACGGGGGGACTCTCGGAGCTGAGATGTATGCTCCCATTCTGGAATGCTCTCGCTGCAATCAGCCTCACCCCACTCACTGTTAGCCTCCTAGAAAGTTTTGGGGTGGGGGCAAATATAGGCATTAGAGGCAGAGATTGGTCTCAAGGCACTGGGCCTATGTGTCAGTGGTGGCCAGCACAGTGGACACCCCCCATGCTGCGTTCTTGAACATGCTCCATTTTAGCAGGTGCCAA
Organism: Sorex palustris; assembly: GCA_028565675.1. Classification (NCBI taxonomy): domain Eukaryota; kingdom Metazoa; phylum Chordata; class Mammalia; order Eulipotyphla; family Soricidae; genus Sorex; species Sorex palustris. The sequence continues at coordinate 21,226,710 of JAOXYA010000019.1, read as the reverse complement.
CCATCAGTATGAGGCAGTTCTGATGGCCACACTCCCCAAGGCCACATAAGCATGGAGCTCATGGGGACACGAACACACTCTACTTTCTTCCCATCAAGTCACAGTCACAGTTAAGACCCCCCCCATACTCACATTCTTTCCAAACAACAGATTGTAGACCCCATTTTCCTTTCTTCTCTCTGTTTTCCCCTTCCTCCATCTGTGCCTCCATTTCACCATGTTATGGGGTATCTCTGGGGTACCTTCGCCATGTGTGGCTCTCAGCCTACAGCACATGCTGCTGCCACAGAACCTTCTCGGTCATCCTGATGGCCATGCTCCAGAGGAGACCACTGACAAAGTCACTCAATGCATGATACATATTTTTCTGTACTCAGAAACGCATCAATTCATTCATTCCTCCATCCACTCTTTATTTCTTCATAGTTTTGTTTGAACATTCATTGATCTATCAGGTGTTAAATCCATTCTGTTCTGTATCCTTCAGCAATAATAAAACAGAGGGACCTTGAGTACCGGCCATAGTCAGAGGGTCAGGTCCCAGGAAGTCTCTGGCAGAAAGCATGTAATGTGTCTTGTGTTGGTCCTTGTAGCTCCCCAGAGGCTCTACTGTGACCCCTCACAGGGCAGGATCTGAATTCCAGGGACATCAGATAGTGGGGAGAACGTGATGGGCGTTTGATCACAGTTTAATACCACTAAAAGGATGTTATCAGGCTCAACTGTCTCACCTTGAACTAGAAATGAATAATGCACACCATTCCCAGCGAAAACTCATCCCAGCTGCTACCCCGTAGTTCTTTCCAAGGGATGGGGGTGACCCCTTCCTGGGTCTAAGTAACGTAGAGCATCCCAGGAGGTCCATACCAGCTTCAGACCACGTGAAATAGATTTTACATTTCATAATGGATTTTACCCAGCTTAGTGTAGACACTCAGAGCAGGACAAGTAAACAGTCTCTACACAGGGAAGACTAAGAAATCAGGGTAATAGTTTTTGTTTTTGTTTTTGGTTTTGGTTTTTGGGTCATAACCCAGTGATGCTTAGGAATTTTTCCTGACTCTGTGCTCAGGAATCACTCCTGGCAGTGCTTAGATGCCTCGAATTGAACCCGTATCAGCCGTGTGCAAAGCATATGCCCTACCTGCTGTACTATCACTCCAGTCCCTGAAATCAGGGTAATAGTTGAAGGCAGGACTCACCTCCACCTGAAACAGAAAACCCAGGCTTAGAAAAAGCCATCATGCAGGCTGCCAGGGTCTGTGCTGGGAAGGGGTGGCAGCAAACAGTGCTTTGTCACTGCAGAGATGCACAGCTTCCTTTCAACTACTACAGCCACAGATTTTCACGTCATCTACATGAGCAGCAGATGAGAATTATTGATGAAACCATTTTCATGCTACGCTTTGCACTTTGTCTTCGAGTCCTCCATGGAATTTACATGTATGGCCCATGCAGTGGGGACCGGAGTCACATTTCAAGTGTGCTGGGGACCCAGGGGACCAGGAGTCCAGCAGTGATGATAGCAGACTTATGGGCTCACAATGAGGAAAGGAAAGACCGCCCCTCCCCAAGTGTCAGATGCACTCAGGGATGCTAAGAGACATTGGCACAGAGCTGGTCCTCAGCCCTCGGATGCTGCCATTCTTAGTTCCTTCTAGTGCTGGAACAGACGTGAATTTTGTACAGGATCAAAAGACATAATGGCGTGAGATCTGAAGCCATGTTCAAATGTTTGGGAGCTACTGGTGACCAATGCTGATGTGTGGGAGCTCACAGCACTCCACAGCCTGGCCCGGACAGAGACCAGAGCTTGGCCCCAGTCCTAAAGTTGGGAAGTACCACCGGAAAATTGGTCTCAATGTCATTCTGTCTTGGAGTTGCAACTGCCTCTCAGTACGGGGGTGTCCCTGCACCCCCCTGAAACTGTGTCATGGTCCTACAAGGATTTTCTATCTCCCCAGTGACCACTTTTCACCACTGCCCTTAGACAGCTGTTGCCAGCCCTTCCCGCTTCCAGGCCCCAGGGCCACTAGAGTCACATGTCCAGACCTTGGGCCTCCTTGCCTCCCAGGGAAAGGGGAGCTCATTGTTTCCCCAACACTCCCAGTACAGGGAAATAGATTCTTGGGGCGGCCACCGGGAACCAAGGCCTGGACATTAAAATGAATTAAGGAACCAGAGTAGCTGCCATTCTCATTGTTTGCTTCATCAGCCTCCGGTAAATAACCAGAGAGCACTTAGCCAAGACACACGCTGGCCCTGTAAATCATACGACTCTGCTGTCGCTGACAAGGCCCAGGAAGCCAAGCTGAGAAGCAGTTGAGGAAGACACTTAAAGGCTGGGGGATCGACACAGAACACCAGGTCTCCTTCTGCCTCTAGCCCTGGTCCCCCGCCCCTGTACTCTCACACAGCCTCACCCCTGCCTTGGCCTCCCATGAGTAAATGGGCTAAGAGTCCCCATGCAGTCTGTAGGCACCGCACGATTTAATTTCAGCTAACATGGCATTTATGTTTCATGCCCCATTCACCCTTTCAGAAAGCATCTATTGAACCCTGGTGAAGGGCCAGACACTGCATGTTAAAGCCCCGTGAGATCTCCTGCAGAGCCCGCACCCCTGCCCTAATGTGGAGACTGCCGAGCAGAGATCGTATTCAGCGTTTCTACCTCACCCGGTACCAGGAGAGCTCACTGCTCTGATCAAAAGTTACCGGAGAGGTAGGACAGCAGGTAGGACACTTGCCTTGCACGTGGCCAACCAGGGTTCCATCACTGGCACTTCCTATGGTTCTCTGAGCCTGCCAGGAGTGATTCCTGAGCGCAACGACAGGAGTAAGTCCTGAGCACCACCAGATGTGGCTCCTCAACAAAAACAAGACAAAATGAAAAGTGACCCAGAAACCAAATCTCAGATTTACAACTGCTTATGCTACAAATGGACTAGACTGTCAGGAACAAAGCTGACCTCAGAAGAAAATGCTGTTCAATTAAAGTCTGTGTGGGGTTGGAGCGATAGTACAGTGGGAAGGGCGTTTGCCTTGCATGCGGCCAACCTGAGTTCGATTCCCAGCATCCCATAGGGTCCTCCGAGCACTGCCAGGAGTAATTCCTGAGTGCAGAGCCAGGAGTGACCCCTGAGCATCGCCAGGTGTGTCCCAAAAAGAAAAAAAAAAAAAGCATGTGTGTGTGGGAGGGGTGGGGGAAGGGTTGGAGGCAGGGAGGTGGTGTCAGATATCAGATTATCTGGGTCACAAATCAAGGACCACCTTCCGTCTTGGGTGGCAAGTCATCTTCCTGGGGAGGAGCTTTCTGAGATGGGAAGGACCAGAGGAGGATCAGGTGAGAAGGGACTGTGGTCAGCGGCAGGAGGCCCACAACGGAGTATTTGCTCACTGTCTCCAGTGGGTTACAGCTCAGCACAAGGGGATGGTGGAAGGATGGAAGGCGGAGAGCAACGTTTAGCCCTTGTTAGGACCCTTCTACACCATGGTCCCTGGCAAGGCTCTGGGGCTTCCCAAAGTCTCAACTTCCCTCTCTAGTACAGAAGAGATCATGCAATGCACACCACTGACACACAAATGGGATCACTTTAAGTCAATAGTTTTGTGGTTTTGCCTGTGTGGCGTTTGCCAAATGCCTTCTGGGTCCCAAATACATGATTTCTCTTTCAGGCACCTAGACAAAGTGGCCTGGAAGAAGCAGACCAGGACTTTCCTGGGGCCAAGGGGAATGTGACTTGTCAGAAGCACCGATACAGCCCAGAGATCTGTGAGCCTGGTTCACTGTGCAGCTTTTCCCCAGCCCTGGATGGAGAAAACATGGGAATGGGTGGAGAGGAGGCCAGAGAGAGGTTGAGAGAGAGGAGGGAAGGAGAGAGGGAGAGAGGAAGAAGTGTGGAAGGGATGAAAGGAGGGAGGGGGCAGGGGAAGAGGGGGAGAGAGAGCTAAAAGAGGTTGGGAGAGACGGAGGAAGGAGATAATGAGGGATGGACTGTGGGCTTGTGAAAGGAACGGGAAAGAGAGGGCTGTGGAGCACCAAGGGAAGAATGAATAAGGAGGGGAATGGGGGGGGGGGAACAGGCGTCAGGAATGAAGGGACAGGAGACTCTGGGCTCCATTGTTATCTCCTGTAACTGAGCTCTGCTTCTCCTCAGGCCCATGTGGTCCTCTGGTGATGCCCTGGCTGTCCTGGGCCCTCAGCCAGCATCACTCAGAGTCTCCTCCAAGAAAATTTTTCTTTTCTCGGGTGTTAGCGGCAACTGAAGTGATTAAAACACATACACACACACACACACACACACACACACACTAAAACCGATTTACCTTGGCTTCAGTCAAGCAAGCTGACCTATTCCTTTAAATACATGCAAATACTCAGTTTTCTTTATATTTTCTGTGTATGTGGGGGGCCACACACGTGTGTGTGTGTGTGTGTGTGTGTGTGTGTTGGTGTGACCCCTGGGTGCATGTCTGCAAAGGTTGGGGAAACCCCAGGTCCCACTGCTGGCTGATCCTGTCAACCTGAGATGTCCTCCCGCTGACAGACACCCACCTCTTCCTTCATCTAACACCCAGAACTCCCGTTCATACCAACACCATCATCTCTCTTCAGCGGACCCTGCCTCTGAAGGGACCTGCAGACCAGGTCACGGCCAGGAACATCGTCTCCTCCAGCTCCCTCTGAGAGGCGCCCAATAAATGTGTTTGTTTTTTATTCTTTTCAATCTAAATTTGGAAGTAGGTCATTAACATTTCATTCTTGATGCCGCATGCAAGCGACTTCGTTTTCCCTCCAAGAAATCAAATCAGCGAGACGGCATTTCCAGCACACATTCCTGACTCGGAAAATTTCCATATCAATAAGGTGTCAGCATTTGATAGGCACTTCCCCTCTCCCAAGTTCCCCTATGAGGGTTTGGTCCAAACCCTCAGCATCTGGGAGGCAGCTTTGATTTCTTCATTATTTGAACGGCTGATATGTTTGCTGCCGGCCCCTGCCTGTGACACCGGCCTTTCCCACCGGGGCTGACCACAGCCCCCCACCCCCCACCCCTCCCGAGGTGCCCTTAGTCCCACGCTCCCTGACAATGACCTTTTGACAAGGCTGTGTCCTAGGAGGGAACAAACAAAGGAAGAGGCGCTGGGAAATTGAGGGCAGATGGACCTATGATATAAGCTCTTAATGAGGGCCCCCGGCTGGCTGCTTGACCTCTCAGGAGACAAAAGGTATGTTCTGAGCTCCCAGAGGCTCACCTGCTCCGAAACCCACTTCCCATCAGCTGGGCCCTGTTCCACATCCCTGCGCCTTGAGTTTGAAGGATCTGCTGCTTTATTGGGAACAAGGGGAGAAAACAAAACAAAAACAAAAACTGCTGTTGAGCTGGTAGGATTCGCAGCTGGCAGCTGGGAGGGCGGGTTGTCACCTCGGCAGTAGAATCTGATCCCAGGTGCAGGTAAGACCAGGGGACAAAGATGGAGTGGGTCCAAGGCCAGTCAGCGGACAGCCCCATCAGCCAGAGTTAGGGGGCAGGGGGAGAGTGGGCTGGGGGTGGGCAAGGTGGGAGGGAGCACCGGCCAGGCAGGACCCCCCACCCCCACTTTCCAGAGGAACTCAATTGTCCCTGGAAAGGACCACAGAGCCTTGGCTGCTTGGTCCCCAGCCCTGAGCAGATCCTGAAGTTCAGACCCACTGCTCTAGGGTGACAATATGTCCCACCTGTTCTTCTCCCCATGGGGTGCTGCCAATGTTCCAGTGCTTATACCCCTGCAAAGATGTACCTGCCAAGGCTCAGCGAGGCCAGTCTGATTTCCCAGAACTGCAGAGCTGGGATCAGTTGGAGTTCAGGGTACAAATCTCTGGTGTTGAGCTTTGGTGTTCAGCCTCTCTCTGCTTCATAAGCTGCCTTCCTCATCCCAGCACATGAAGGAGCCCCTGTGGGTCCCCTGGTTGGTCCTGGCATAAAAGGAAACTTGGGGGCCAGAGAGATAGTCCAGCGCAGAAGGTGCTTGCCTCGCACGTGGTGACAGGCTTTCATCCCTGCATTGCAAATGGTGGCGTGAGCCCAACCAGGAGTGACCCCTGAGCACAGAGCCGGGAGCAAGCCCTGAGCACTGCCAGATGTGGCCCAGATGAAACAAAACCTAAGAAAAAGAAAGCCTGGAACCCCCTAAGATTCTAATATTCAGCCCTGAGTGATAGCACAGCAATAGGGCGTTTGCCATGCACGCAGCCATTCTGCCGGGCTGGGTTCGATTCCTCCGCCCCTCTCGGAGAGCCTGGCAAGCTACCGAGAGTATCTCCCTGCACAACAAAGCCTGGCAAGCTACCTGTGACGTATTTGATATGCCAAACACAGTAACAAGAAGTCTCACAATGGAGATGTTACTGGGCCCACTTGAGCAAATCAAGGAGGACAGTGTGACAGTGCTACATCTGTACAGCATGCGAGTCTCCAAACCAGTGACACTTAAGGGAAGCCTGGCCACAAGGTTTTCATGGCACATGGGTGTCATATGCCCTGTCTCCTAATTAGAGTTCAAGGCTAACCCCATCCAATGCCATACAGGGATGGGGTCCCCAGGCTTCTCTCAGACCCAGTGCTTTGTGGGAGAGGTTAGGGACGGAAACTGCTTCTCCTGACTTTCTGTCCCCTTGCTCCTACCCTGCTCCCTCCCTCCTTCTTTCCATGGCCATTTCCTTCATTTGCTTAAAAGAAAACCTTTGAAATTATTCGGATTTGCAGCAAAGTTGCAAGAATGGACTCCCCCAAATCCTGTATGTTTTTATCCAGATATCCCAAGTTAAGCTTTGCCTTATTATTTATGGATTGATGATAATGCCTACAATAGTGGATAGGTGGGTGAAGAGATAGGCAGATGATGATGGAAGGATGGATGGATGGATATGTTGATCATGAACAATAGATAATAATGATGGAGGGATATGTAGATAAACACATAGATTAATAAATACCAAGTTCATGGGTGATAGAGGATGGTTGGATCAATGGATTGGTGGATTGACAGGTAAGTTATGAATTATAGGCAATCAATGGATAGATGAGATCTATACACTCACACATATACACGATTTGTTTTATGAGTCATTTGAGAGTAAATCACAGACATAAACTCCTTACCTCATAAATACTGCCATGCTTACTTTGAAAATCTGAGGTCTGTTGTGCATCTCCAGAGGGCAGTTACCAAGCCCAGATGCTACCTCATCAGCCCCAGTACCTAATCCAAGGGTATCATTCAAATTCCCCAATTGCCCTCAGATTGTTCCTCACAATGGATTTGTTTCCTTTCTGCCCCCAGATCAAATCTAGGAGGTCACATTCCATTTATTCCTTCTGTCCCTTTCCTCACTCTTACTAAGGGCGATACAACAGTCTACCTGGAGCTGCCATGAGAGCACAGGTAGCACAGGCCACTTTTTGATTGAATATTCTTTCGTGCTGGTTTCCCTGCTGCTTCAGGGAGATTATAGTCAGGGTTTGGGGGACAGCAAAACTGCAGGAATAGATCTGGATCCCCCCAAGTCTTCAGATGATGCTCACCCCTCCCAGGTAAGGTGCCGGTGCACCTCAGAACATGGGGTTCTGAGGTACCAACCAGGTATCTCCTCCGGCAAGTGACCTGTGATGCTCTTTGAACCAAGGAGAGTTTTATGGCTAGTCCTGGTGTGGTCACGCCAATGCCCACTCTTCAATCACAGATCACTGCTGAACAAGGCGCTCCACCATTGATCTTTACAGTGAAAGTCCCCCAAATGGTGACGGTTGGATTCTTTTCTATTTTTTATTTGGTATTTTGATGGAAGAAATGGCTTCCTGGACAGAAGGTAGGGACAAGGGGAGGAGCCTCAGACACAATCAGTGAATGAATCAAATGTTCATCAAATGTTCATCATGGTGCAGAGGTGTGGTATGTGACTATCTAAATCACAGACAATAAATAGCACTACATGACCATGCGCCCAAACTACTAAAACAACCAAACTGGAAAAGGTGCCTGTTAAGGAGGTAGGCGAGGGTTTGGGTGTGATCCTGGGGACATCGGTGGAGGGAAGTTGACACTGGTAGTGGGATTGGTGCCAGAACATTGTATGCCTGAAGCTCTATAATGAGCATCACAGTGCCTTCACAAAAAATAAAAATTAATTAAAATTTAAAAAAAGAAAGAAAGGGTTCTCTTAACTTCCGCTCCTTTACTCACGCATCCCTTCACTCACTGCTATAGCACAATGGTCGCATCCTTCAATGGGTCAACTTGCTTCTCCCCCAAGGTCTTTCTCCCTCCCCTTCTCTCTCTTACACCACACACACACACACACACACACACACACACACACACACAGATGCAGACAATGTCAGTGTGTGAACCCCTGCAGGATTAGCGGCACAGAGGACAGATGCCACATGATGGCTTTGCAAATCTGCATTCGGGTAGGAGGCAAGCCAGGGAAGGCTGAGGTGGGTGGAGCAACAGCGCCCAGGAAATAACTATGTGATGGGTCCGTTGTCTCTCCTGCCCTCAGCAGAGAGGCTTAAATATCGCCTCCATGGACAAACAGATCAATAGAAGCTTTTTACCATCTTCAATGAGACTCATTAAGGCTCTCTGGGTGTCCCCCTGCAGCCCCGACCTCAGAGGGGCAGGAAACTGAACCTCAGACAGATAATTATCCCAGGGATAACACTTCACATCAGCTCCTGGCAGAATGTGAATTGTTTTCCTAATTATTTAGGACAGCAGCTAGTAAGAGTGCAAACTAATTGAAAATACATTCGGATTTATTTGTGTTCACGAGGCCGAATCTGTGTGTTGGGTTAAATGCTCACAGAGGGAATTGTTGGGGGTCTCCTCCCTGCAGCCCGCCTCCCCCTCCCCCTGGTCTGGCTCACAGACAGGCCATATTATTAAGACCTCAGGGGCTGGGGGATGTGAAGGCTGAGAGGGAAGACTGAACTCATTAAATACCAAGATGATAGGCCTGGAGGTGTCTGCAAGAGGCCATGGGTCAGTGTTCTTCCCAGGCATATCTGGGAGCAAATGAATGACACTTGGTTTTTGGTCCCTGGGATCCCGCCCAACTGAGAGAACTGCATTCACAAATGGCCTTTGACTTCAGCATTCCTGCTCTGCTGGGTGCAGAGCCTATGAGGACAGCAAGAGGGCCCAGCAGGACCCTCCTGGGCCCTAGGTGGGATCTTATGGAAGAAGCAATCCTTTAAGAGTTACTCAGGCCATGGGCTGCTTTGCCTAAAGAATCTTCTTTTCTAGGATCATGAGAACCATGACCTTCTTGTTCAATTTGATCTGATCTCGCTGACTTGGCAGTTCAAGACCAGAATGTCAGTTCTACGTCACTACGTCATGAGCCCTGTGTGGCTCATTCCTCTGGTAACGCAGTGTTTCCTGTGCCAGTTCCAGTTAGGATATGAGAACTGCTTTTGGGTCAGCACTGGCAGCATGGAAGCTGTGAGAGGCGGTCCAGATTCATGTTCTTCATCTCAGCGTCTGCCAGGATGCTCCCCTCCAGAGGTCAAGGGTCAACCTTGTCTGTGAAAAACAGGCATCAGTGAGCCAGGTCTGGGGTTCTTGGGTCTCTGCCATGCATCCTTACTGCCAGTGTGGTGCCCCAAAGTAGCCCTCGATGACACTTCTGCCATGGGTAAATTTGTTTCCAGATATCCTTCCTGTTTGACACAACAGTTTTGAGTTTCCTGGACCTTTCATGTGGCACAGGATTTGTGGCCAAACCAGTTTCCATCTCCAGCTCGGCATGGTCCCCTGAGTATTGCAGGGATCAGCCCCAAGCCCAGAACTGGGAACAGCCTCTAAGCACTGCTAGAGTGGGGGTGGGGTGGGGTCCAAACATCCCTGCCCACCACCAAAAAAAAAAGTACCAAACAGACTCAAAGCATTCTTAGGTGTTGGCCTCTTCCTTCTTCCATCCCTCCTTTCTACCTGCCTTCTTTCTACCTTCCTCATCTCCTTTTCTTCCTTCCTTCCTTCCTTCCCCTTGCCTCACTTCCTGATCTCCTACTCTCCTTTCTTTCTTCATATCCTCCATGTCCATGAGCCTCAAGTATGTGCCAGCTGGAAGAGCAGCCTGTGGTCAAGGGCTGAGCCTTATTGCTCAGACCTAGAGCTTGGGTCCATGGGTCCGATGGTACCCGTGAGCAAACCTGCTGCCTCTTCCCTTGGAACTCCCATGACAAAGGGGGTTTACGGATGAGGCATGAGCACACATGCTCCAGCATCTGGGTCAGATCCCCTCACCCCCGCCTCAGACTGACCACTTCTCTGCCTGCGAAGGGCCTATGGGTCATTGCTCCTTTCTGTGACACTTCGGACCAACTAGGCCCCTGAGGCATCCTTTCGGCTCTTGGAAAGCTGGAGGAGGCCCCATAGTGCTTTGGAAGGCAGTGTAACACTCAGAGTCCAAGTCTCTGCAAATTTGCGCCCCCTCCTTGAAGAATGCCCCTTCACTTCTGGCTCGGATGGGGAGTTTGGAAGTATAGTCATCTGCCAAGTGCTCCAGGTATGTGAGCAGGCCAGGAATCTGGGGAACAGGACACTGGCAAACACTGGGTCAGTAGCTGGCACAAAAGTGCCCGAGGAGGGGTAGGGTCTTTCCCTGAGACTCCCAGAATGGAAAGTGTCTGCCGGGGCACCGCTGTACCCACATAATGCAGAAATCATTTTTTTAAAAAAAATTTGATGAATTACCTTAAGATAGTTACAGACTTACAAACTTTTGTGCTTATGTTTCAGTCATACAATGATCGAGTACCCATCACTCTACCAGTACCCGTTCTCCACCACCACTGTTCCCAGTATCCTTCCCGCCATCCCCCCATCCTCCCCACACCCTCCTCCTGGCCTCTGTGGCAGGCACATTCCCTCTTACTCTCTCTCTCCTTTTGGGTGTTGTGGTTTGCAGTACAGGTATTAAGTGGCCATCATGTTTGGTCCATAGTCTACTTTCAGCACACATCTCCTATCCCAAGTGAGCCCTTCCCTATCTCAGATGCCTTTTTCCCCAACATGTGATGACAGCTTCCAAGCCATGGAGGAATCCTCCTGGTCCTTATCTTTATTAACCGTGGAAGTTAGTCTCCCATTGTGTTACTTTATATTCCACAAATGAGTGCACCCCTTCTATGTCTGTCCCTCTCTGCAGAAATCATTTTCTCCAAAGAAGTTCTGCTCTTTCTGCCAAAAGGACAGAGAAAGAGCTATCTGAGACACTGTGAAGAGAATAGGGCCCCCAACTGCCTGTAGCAATTGAGCCTCATCTTTAGGGACAAGCCCCTCCGTCAAAGGGTTGGTGGGGCCAAGGATGCTCAGAGGGGACTATTCCAGATGTGTTGTAAGGTGGGGCACCTCCAGGCACAGACATCTTGAGGTCCTGACATAGGACAGAAGTCTCTGGAGAGTGACGGGTGCCTGAAATTCATGAGGGTGTCTGAGTGCCCTCCCCAGTCTGTGTGGGCAGAACCAGGACCCAGGGAAATGGAGGGAGGAGTTGTTTCAACAAATCCAAACAATTCTCCCACATTTCTCAAAGGAAGGGCCTGGGTCCGGTTTGCATCTGCCACATTGGAAGGACCCTGCAATGTCGGACGTTGTCTTTGGAGAGCCTTCAGAGCAACTGCTGGGTGGTGAGTGTCTGGGTATGAATGTGTTATGTGTGTGTGAGGGTTTTTATGTGTAGAAATTATATATATATATATGCAAGCGTGCATATGCGTGTGCATGCATATGAGAGTGTATGTATGTGTAAGAGTGTGTAAATGTGACTGTGTATGTATATGCACACAGTGGATGTGTGTGTGGAATTGTGCAAATATGAGTGTACTTGTGCACGTGCATGTGCAGAAGTGTGATTATGTGTGTGAGTGTGAATGTGATGACATCAGTGCAAGGTGTTGGGCCGAGAAGCAGTCCAGATCCGCCCCACTCAGCCATACTCGGACTGGAGGGACTAGCTTCATCTCTCAGACATCTTCCCTGGTGAATGTGGAACCTTTTCTGTGTGCTTAGTGAGTTAGAACATGGAGAGTGTTAGAAGAGTCTGGAATATTCTAGAGCCTTTGGTGTACATATGTGTCCCCCAGGAGCACTGCTTTGGCAGAAAGCACTGGGGTGAGAGAACTCCGTGGTGGATACATGCCTGGCCTGGGAGAGGTCTGAGTGGACCCCTGGAACCACTCTCCACCCGCTGCCCCCCACAGCACTGGGCTGGCCCTAGTTTAGAAACTCTCTTGCATTTGAAGTCCGTTCTTTAGACTCAAGTAGCTGGGTAGGCAAATCAATCTTTAGATGGTATTTGTGTTTCCATTTGAGAGGCTACTACAGCAGATTTGAAAGCTTGATTTTCATGGGTAAAGAGATTTCATCCACATACTAAAATTATTCTCTCTTCTCACATTCTTCCTTCCCATCTCCTTCCTCCCTTGTCCCTCAATCCTTCCTTCCTTCCTTCCTTCCTTCCTTCCTTCCTTCCTTCCTTCCTTCCCTCCCTCCCTTCCTTTGTTTCTTCCCTTCTTTCTTTCTTTCTTTCTTTCTTTCTTTCTTTCTTTCTTTCTTTCTTTCTTTCCTTCTTTCCCTTCATTGCAAGTGTCACACACATGTTTGGTCGTGGTACTCCCCAAGGGCCACCCTCTTTAGCTTCAGCACTCACACGTTGCTCACCAGTGGTGGCACTCCCAGCCAGTGTGCTCAAATGTCTCTAGTTGTGGTGCTTGCTCCTTCATTGGAAGGTCATACTCCTTCGTTGCAGGGTTGGCACACATACCTAGTGACTGGGCACCAGAGCTCCTGCACACTGTTTTGGCCAGGACCAACTTGACATATGTGGGTGGTGTGAGGGATCAAACTCTAGGTCTCACACTTGTTAGATGGAAGGTTTTGCCACTGAGCTTTTGTCCTCTGCCCTTAGCTCAGAGGACAATATTGTGACTTGATGCCCGTCAAGGGAAAGAACCTTCATGGTGCCTTCTTGTTTCCTCTCCAGATACAGATGAAGCATGTGCCTCATTCACCAAACTGAGCCTTCACAGTGCAGTGGTTGGGACCGGGCTAGAGGTGAGGCTGCTGCTCTACACGGGGATCAACAAGGACTGTGCACAAATCATCAACTCTACATTTCTGGGGAACTTGAACGTCACCAAGAAAACCACCTTCATCATCCATGGGTTCAGGCCCACAGGCTCCCCTCCAGTGTGGATGGATGATTTAGTCCAGGCGTTGCTCTTGGTCGAAGACATGAATGTGATCGTGGTGGACTGGAACCGAGGCGCCACCACTGTCGTATATAACCATGCCTCAGGGAAGACCAGGAAGGTGGCAGAGATCCTGAAGACCTTCATCGACCGGATGCTGGTAAGAGGGAACTTGGGGTCAAACTGATGTGGGCCCAGTATCTGGAGACTTAAAATAAAAGATAAGTCCAGTTCACCGGGGCCTGCTCGGCAGCACTTGGCAATTCTGAGTAAGGCCTGGGAAGGTGGGGAAAAGAGCTGGAGATAAGACCAGAGGTCTGGTTTCTGGCCAAAGCAGGTATCCAGATCATGGCATTAAGCTAAGGGTTCACATTTTGGAGCTGGACTGTTTAGTCTGACACTGGCTGTGCCCTGTCCCCGGATGCCTGCCTTTGGACAGACTATCAAACGAGGGCCTCAGTGTTTCCATCCATATAATCAAATAATGGGATTTGGGGGGCCAGAGTGATAGTACACAGGTAAGGCTTTTGCCTTGCAAACAACCAATCCGGGTTTGATCCCCAGCATCCTGTATGGACCCCCGAGCTCACCAGGAGTGATCTCTGAGCACAGAGGTAGGAGCAAGCCCTGAGCACTGCTGGGTGTGAAGTGGCCACCACTTAAAAAAAAAGAATGACATTTCCTAGACTGGAGATATAGTACAAAGCACTTGCCTTGCACATGGCGGATCCAAATCCCACCAGGAGTGATTCCTGAACACAGAGCCAGGAATCAGTCTTTGAGCACCGCTGGGTATGGCCAAAAAACAAACAAAGAGAATGGTATTTCCTTGGCAGGGGTCTTGAGACATGTTCCTGAAATCATAAACAGAAGATGTTTAGAAATATTTCTTCAAAGTTGACTGTCTGGAAATGTCTTCTAAATGTTGTCTCCCCACTTGTAATGATGGCCCTCTTGTCATTTCAGGAAGAAGGCGCTTCCCTTGATGACATTTACATGATTGGAGTAAGCCTCGGTGCCCACATCGCTGGGTTTGTTGGAAAGATGTACAGTGGGCAGCTGGGGAGAATCACAGGTGAGGCTTCCCGTGTATGGGCTGGGTGAGGTGGGGCATTAATCTGGGCAGGGTGGTCTTTGGGAGAACCGTATGCAGCAATGTGAGGCCTTAGGTTTGAAACCAGCTCTTCCACTATCTTTTTTTTAAATTTTTTTCTTTTTGGGTCACACCCAGTGATGCACAGAGGTTACTCCTGGCTCTGCACTCAGGAATTACTCCTGGCAGTGCTTGAGGGACATATGGGATACCAAGGATCAAACCTGGGTTGACCATATGCAAGGCAAACGCCCTACCCACTGTGCTAATCTCTCAGGCCCTGCTCTTCCACTATCTTAACTAAGCCTCTGGCAGGGTCCTATATTGCAAAAAAAAAAAAAAAAAAAAGCAAGAACACAGCAGTAATATTGAGCTCAGGTCAGGTTGTTTACATTAATAGTTAATATAGTGAATGCAAGCACTTTGTAACTCTGCCTGCGCCATAGAGATTGGTGGGGACCTGATTTCTTTCACAGCTAGAGAAATTGTTCAGTTCCCCAGGGCTCTGCCTGCGTGTGCCACGCAGGCATCATCTGCCCTTCGCCCAACCCGGAGAGCTGGGATGACCTGCCTGGGGTGTTTTGGGGCCCCAGCCTCCAGGCAGGAAAATGAGATGGGAACTTTGGTGGCTGGAACTTGCTCTCTTGAATATCAGCTTTCAGGTCAGAGTCAAATGAAAACACTCAGAAATGTAGCGGGCAAAGGTCCAAGTGGAGTTTCTGGGGCTGGGCTCTCCTGTCTGGTGCTCTGTAACTTTCCACACTGCGGATGGAGGCCAGGAGGGGGACTTGCCCAGAGACGGTGGTGGCTGCTCCCTCTCGCTCCCTTCCCAGAACCCTCCCTCACTCTGAAAGAGCTCTTTTAAACCCCAGGACTCTGGGTGGTGAGGGAAGGAGTCAAAGAATTCAAACACTTGGGAGGTAACTTTTTTTAAGGACACAAGTTTAGGTTTGTGTTTTGGTTTGTTTTGTTTGTTTTGGAGCCATACCTTATAGAGCTCAGCAGATATTCCTAGCTTTGTGCTTTGGGGGAGTGGGGGTCTCTCTTGGGGTTTCTCAGACCACATGGTGCCAGGGTTGGAGCCAGAGCTCCGGCACTCAAAGCACACACTCTAGCCCTAGGGCCAAGCCTCTGAATGTGCTACTTAACTGGACAGGCAGTCCTGGGAATCCTGGCTCTGCTCTGTGCGCGCTCTCTCTCTCTCTCTCTCTCTCTCTCTCTCTCTCTCTCTTTGTCACACACACATACGTATGCACGCACACACATGCACACGTGCACACACACACACAAGAATGCACATGCACACACATGCACACATGCACTCACAGTATTGTCGCCATTAGACCATATTGATACCTGAGATCAAACTGCCTTTTTTGATTATTCTTTTATTTCTTTCTCAATTTCACCCCAAATGCCAAAGCTGATTTCATCTTTGTATTTAGCTAGCAGGTTTTACAGTTTAAAACATCAGTATGCTGGTTTACAAGGTGAGCTCCTTTAAAGTGCTCATTCCCCCTATAGTATAGAGGACAGGAGATGCCTTGCTGGCCTTTGAGCTGCTGGAGTTCCTCTTCTGGTGGATGGGGCCTTGTTTAGAGCCTATAAGTTCTCAAAATAGCTCTGTAGCACTGTAGCACGGTCCTCCCGTTGTTCATTGATTTGCACAAGCAGGCACCAGTAACGTCTCCATTGTGAGACTTCTTGTTACTGTTTTTGGCATATCGAATACACCACGGGGAGCTTGCCAGGCTTTGCCATGCGGGCGGGATACTCTCGGTAGCTTGCAGGGCTCTCCAAGAAAAGCGGAGGAATCGAACCTGGGTCAGCAGTGTGCAAGGCAAACTCCCTACTCACTGTGTTATCTCTCCAGCTCTTTCTCTAAATAAAGAAGAGGAAAAAAAAAGAAAAAGAGAGAGAGGTGATGGGGAGGGACAGGGAGAGGGAAATAAAGACTATATGAAAGGAGGAAAGGAAGGAAAAAATCCTAATCTGAGGCCATAGTGAGAGCACAGCAGGGAGGGCCGTTGTCTTGCACGCAGCCAACCTGGGTTCAATTCCCTGCACCTCACATAGATAAGTCCCCTGATTCCCTCCAGGCGTGATCCCTGAGCTCTGAGCCAGCAGGAGGAAGTCCTTAGCACAGCCAGGCGTCGTCCCCAAATAAAAAAAAATAAACAAAACCCACCTACTCTGTAGTGTCTGCTGATTTCCTTGATGTAAGCACTCCCATTGTGACTGCGTTCAAGTTGCAGAGCTGACATCCATCTCTGCTGTTCATAAAGGGTACTGGTTTTCTTTCTCCTCCATCCATTGCCACGCAGGCAAAGCAGTGTAACAGCCCAATATTCTAGGGTAGGGGTGCTGGGGCGATAGCACAGCAGGTGAGGTCCTTGTCTTGCACGCTGCTGGACTGACAGGACCAGCATCCCAAATGGTCTCCTGTGCTCCACCAGGAATATTTCCTGAGTTTATAGCCATGAGTAACCCCTGAGCATCACAGGGTCTGTTCCCTGAACAAAAACAACAACAACAACAATAACAAATGTATCAATGGGTGGGATTTGGTTTATTACCCAGGGATGTAATTTACTCCCAACTCCTGAGAATTGATTTGTTCATTATATAACCTTTGTCATATTGCCTCTTTATTTATTTATTTATTTATTTATTTATTGCTTTTTGGGATCACACCTGGTGATGCTAAGGAGTCACTTCTGGCTCTGCATTCAGGAATTACTCCTGGTGGTGCTTAGGGGACCGTATGGAATGCCGGGAATCGAATCTGGGTCAACCGCGTGTAAGGAAAACAAAATGCCCTACCCACTGTACCATCTCTCGGGTTCAATGTTGCCTCTTTATTGCTCCCCTTTCCCTTTCTTCTGTCTTTCCTTGCCAGATATGTCTCCTGGCATTACTTCTAATTCATTTCTCTAATAGATCGTGGAATAGGACATGCATGGATTTAAATATTTCAAGAATCTACATCACTTGGTACTTAAATTCTAAAATTTAAGTGTGTTTAGAAGCAAATAATTCAGCAACAGAGGACACACTTTGAATGAGGTTCTGGCTTGGACATCTAGCATAACAAACCAGTAAGCAAATACAAACCCTTCAGAATGTAAGAATCACTATGGAGGTGTTGGTTATGATTCCAGGTTGCTAAATCAGATTTCTGGGCTAAGGTCTCTGAACCTGAAACAGATGAGCTGTGATCAGAACATTCTATTTTGAGGAATGGTTATCATAGAGCCGTCCTGTTAATATGGTAGCCACCAGCCACAGATGTCACGGAGCACTTGAAATGTGGGTATTGTAAAATGAGATGTACTGTTAATTGTATAATGCACACTGAATTTTAAAGAATAAATACTATATATATATATATCTCACTATGTATGTGTACAGATATATTTTGTTTTAGAGCCACATTTTGTGATGCTCAGGGCTTAACTCCTGGCTCTGTGCTCAGGGATCATTCCTGGTAGGTTTCAAAGACCACCTGGAGTGCCAGGGATGAACCCAGGTTGGTTATGTGCCAGGTTATGTGCCCTACCTGCTGTACTCTCTCTCCAGTTTCCCCCTCCCCCCACACAGATATTTTAAAAATCTCAAAATTCTTAGACTGAAGAGATAGTACAGGAGGTAAAGTTCTTGCCTTGCATGTGGCTGACCCCGGTTTAGTCCCCAGCAGCACACCTAGTTCCCCGAGCACTGTTAGGAGTCACTCCAAAGCACACTGCAAGGAATAGCGCCTAATCACTGCCAAGTGACCCACACTCCTCCAAACTGAAAATACTGGGTCAAATAAGCTGGATTCAATAAAGATATTATTACTTTTCCTTATTTTATTTTTCTTTCTTGGGGTCCGCACCCACCCAGTGATATTCAGGAGTAAACTCCTGGCTCAGCTCTGTGCTCAGGAATTAACTCCTGGTGATCGACAGGGGACCATATGGGATACTGGGGATCAAACCTGGGTCGGCTGTATGCAAGGCAAACGCCCTACCTGCTGTACTATTGCTCCGGCCCCTCTTCCCCTCTCTTAGACCAGAAGCAGGTGCTTTCTTCCATGAGGAGGGATCGGGACTTGCACCTGCTGCCCTGAGCTCCCCCTGAATCTGCTGACTGGATTTGCTTATCTTCTCCCACGCCAGGTTCAGCGGGAGCAGCTAGAATGGGCAGAAAAATTGGCAGAGGGGCAGGAGAACAAGATAAAGAAAGGAACAGATAAAAAAAAGTGCCTGATGAAGCAAAAACGTGTTGAAATAGCATCGCTACTTTCGAGTGATGAAGGCCTGAACTGGGAAAGTTTGGCCAAAGATGCTGTTTCCTGAATTTCATCGATAACTGCACAGGTTGCAAGGGGTCATTACAAGTGACCGCCATGGTACAAACAGATCATTCCAGGAGGGTTCTAGGGCACAGGGACACGTGGTGCCTGTGGTGGATATTCGGAGGACTCAGCTTTAGTTTTCGGTCCTGTGCATGCAGCATCTTGGACACTACCCTCTTATTTTCCAGTTGTTTCACAACTGTGGTGAGAAATGCCCAGGTAACACTGACCAAGGGCAGAAACCAGACTCAAAAGGTGTTTGGGGGGTGAGTTATTTCTGCAGGAAGGCACCCACTTCAGTCTTATCTTTGACACGTGAACTATTATCTAGCTGATCTGTGAGTTTCATGCTTCCCGCCCTTGCCAAACCCAGTGTAGTGAAACCAAGTGCTCAGCAGAGAGAGAGAGAGAGAGAGAGAGAGAGAGACAGAGAGACAGAGAGAGACAGAGACAGAGAGATACAGAGAGACAGAGACAGAGACAGAGACAAAGAAGACAGAGAAGACAGAAGGAGGGTAGGGAAGGGAAAGAAGAGAGGGAGGAAACAGAAAGAGGTGATGCATTGTGTCATGGGATTGAGTCTCTAGTTAAGACGCTGGATTTCCTTGCCTTTTTTGTTATTGTTTTTTTTTTTTTTAATGTTTATTTACTTATTTAACTGGATTTTGGGGCCACTCCCGGTGGTACTCAGGACTTGCTCCTCGCTTTGAGATGAGGGATCACTCCTGGCAGAGCTCAGGGGACCATATGTGGTGCCAGGAATCAAATCTGGGTCAACCATGGGCAAGACAAGGGCCCTACGTGCTGTACTCTCATTCCAGCCTTTGTTTGGTTATTTAGTAATGGTGCTCAGTGCCTACTCCTGGCTCTGTGCTCATGAGTCACCCCTGGCCATGCTCAGGGCACCTTGTGTAACCCCAAAGATCAAAAAGTCAACAATATGCAAGGCAAGCACCTCCACTTCTGAACTAGCTCTCTGGTCTGGCACTGGATTTCCCCGAACCTCAGTTCACTCATCTGTCAAATGGAAATAATAGCTATTTCTTCCCGCATTGGCTTTGTGATCTGATCCTCATAGGAGATAGTAGACACGAATAAGAAGTGGGAACTATCAAGGAGTTTCAGGCATAATGAGAAGGGAAGGTTGGGGGAGGTTCAGGGAGCAATGAAAATGGATGAGCAGAGGGACCTTTAGGGTGGGGGGATTGCACTGGAATTTGAGGGGTTAAAACCAGACACCTGAAATCCCATGATAATGCCAACCAGTGTGACACAGCCACAAAGAGATGCTCTCTTTTTTTTTCCCCCTGCTTTTTGGGTAACACCCGGCGATGCACAGGGGTTACTCCTGGCTTTGCACGCAGGAATTACTCCTGGCGGTGCTCAGGGGACCATATGGGATGCTGGGAATAGAACCCGGGTCGGCCACATGCAAGGCAAATGCCCTACCCGCTGTACTATCGCTCCAGCCCACTTTATGATTTTTTTTTAAATGACTCCTTCAGATGTGGGATCATCAAGCAATCCAGGTCTAAGGAATTTATTGATCTTTGCAAGATTATGCAGTATAGTTGGTTTTGGTAAGGAGAACTGGCCACTAATGCGTGGTCACAGAAAACAGCATCAAAATGATCAGAACTGTGGAATTATACAGTGATAACTGTTTTCAGTGCTTCCTTTCACAAATGAGATGCTGATACTAGGAAGGGTATTGCCTTGTTCAAGGTACACTTAGTTTATTCATCACTAACACAGCACTGGCTTCCTAGTCTTGGGGATCTGAGCAGTGAGGGGCTGTGAAATTATGGGAGGTCTCCCTTGAGTCCAGTGCTCCCTCTTCTCCCTGAGAAGAACTGGAAAATCCAGTGCCAAGAACTAGAGGATCTGGAAAACAAAAGCTAGTCAAGAAAAAGTGAGGCATAAAGACACTTCCTCGGCTCCCATACAGAGTTGTTCAGGAGCAAGGACCCACTGTAGATACCAGCTGCATAAGGACAAGAGTCCACCCGAACTAAGAAGAATCTGGGAAATGCTCCTGTGGTGGGCCAAAGAAGGAAATGCCAAAGAGGAATGCTAAGACAAGAAAAGTTTCTCCATCAGGAAGAGGAACTGTGTGTAATTCTGTGGCTAGTCAACAGGTCGACTTGGCTGGCTTTCTCTATGGGATGGCAGAAGGGAGATGCAATCACAGAATGTAACCAGACCTCTGGATAACTTTCAGCCTGGGACTGTGACCAACTTAACTCTTCCCTGTGGACAAAAGAGAGAAGCTTGTAGTGTTTTACAGTATATGCGTGGGGGAGAGGGGATCCATGAGGAAATGAGGGTTTTATGAGGCCTGCTCAGGATGTGTGGGGATGGAGCAGAGATGGGAGAGGGAGGCAGGAGACCAGTCAAGAAGTCATGAGCTACTGCAGTACTGGAGCACTCTAGAAGGACTGGGAAAGCAGATGCTGATGATAGTGGGAAGAGAGACAGGATCTGAGAGATACTCAAAAGGAAAAACTGTCACCTGAACCTGGAAACTGAGACGGTCTGAAGTGGGAGGGAAGGAAAGAAGAGTACCAAGAACTGAAGAATCCAAAGCAGAACCCCAGAAAGGAAATGTGCATTTAAGAGCTACTAGGGGAGGAAGAGCCCACATTTGGTTTTCTACATGCGTTTTGAATTGCTCACAGCTCACATTAACATGGAACTGTAGATTAGACACTAATCCTGGGAAAAGGTGGGAAATCTTAAGAGCTCCAGATATAGGAAGTCCTCTATTTTTCAAAAGTAATAAAGACTTTAACTTCCTTGAAAGTTTATTTGAAAAGATTCTGCACAGTGTAATTATCATCAGAACTAAAAGGCAACTACTAAGTGGGGGAAAGTATCTGCAAATCAGATATATACCCAAGAAGGGATTAATAACCAAAAAACATAAAGAACTTGAACAACTCAACAAATAATAACAAAGGAGCTCTCCTGTATTTACAGTCACTGAGATGAGTGTCGGGACTGGGGGAATCAGCAAACAGAGTTAAGAATATTCTTGTTGGGGCCGGAGCAATAGCACAGCAGGGAGGGCACTTGCCCTGCATGAGGCCATCATGGGTTCGATTCCCAGCATCTCTTATGGTCCCCTGAGCACTGCCAGGAGTGATCCCTGAGTGCAGAGTCAGGAGTAACCCCTGAGCATTACTGGGTGTGACCCGAAAGGGAAAACAAAGAAACAAACAAAAGAGAATAGTCTTGTATTAATAGTTTGGATTAACATGGTCTTTCAGAGTGCCCTACTTTGCATAAGTAAGAATAAACCCAAAGGATCAAAATGCAATCAGGACAGAAGAAAACAAATCCAATTCACTGACACTTATGAGATCTAGGACAACTTTTTTTTTTACAAATCCCAGATTTGAAACTGCCCTAGATTGGATTGGTCAAGACCAAGTGGATGGTGACTAGATAACATATTTAGACTACTGATCATATTACTTTTGAAAACCAACAGGATAAATTCTTCCTTTTCATGCCTTGTCTAATTCTGGTTGGAAGTCGATCTCCTTTGAAAAAAGCATAATGAGTAATTTCTTCGAGTTTGAAGTATCCTCTTATGGTTTCTAAAATACTACTGAAAGTAGTTCAATCTGTAAGTTTTAGGTGTAAACTATTGAGAAAGTATGTAAAATAGAAATAATCCTTCAGAGTATCCTTCAAAGAGTTCTCTATAGTTCTTCATCTCCTTTGGGTTTAAATCTGCTTCCATAGGGAGGGGGTAAGGAGGGTTCTTTTGCAAACAAAAAAAAAATCTTTTGAACAGGACTTTATTCTAGCAGTATGTTTTGTTTCATATTCCATCTGCATTTGTGATAGTTATCTTATTTTCCTCTCCTGAGATTCTCCAGTAACCAAGGTACATTCCTTGTAATTCATAAACCTATCATTTCTGTTATAAGTTATTTAATACTGCATAATAAGGTGATTCATCCACAAATCAGTGCACCCTAAGCACTATGGGAATGATTCAAAAGACACACAATGAAGTTAACATAACATAAAAATGACTGTGCAGCATATAAAGAAATCAGATTACTGGTAAATACATGTCATTGGGATCTACCGTAGAGGAACCCAGGAAACTTCTTATTCTTATTACCTCAAGCCCAGAATCAATTTATCTAGGTTATTTTCAAATACATTTTGAACTTTTTTTTTAATAAGCTAGAACTTCAAAATGAAATCTTTCCCATATTAACTGTTTCAGTTGTTCAGAGCCTGCTTTAACATTCAGCTAATTTTATTCAAGGACAGATGATGGTTTTTTCATCCCAAACTAGGCATGGCCTGTTGAATCAGCAGGAAAACACTGAAGAAGCCTCCAGTGTACTGGCCTTCATTTATTCATGCTTCTTTGAGCCATGCAAGGAAGCAGACAAAGCTCAATGCAAGCAAACCCAGAGACTAAAGGAAGGGGAGGTGGGAGGGGAAAGGAAAGAGGGTTAAGGGACTGTGTGGAGGAATATGGGTCCTTAGGTGGTAGGAATAGTGTGGTAACATAAATGTATATATACATAATTATATATGTAGATACAATGATGGGCTGGAGTGATAGCGCAGCGGGTAGGGCACTTGCCTTGCACATGACCAACCCCAGTTTGATTCCTCCGCCCCTCTCAGAGAGCCTGGAAAACTACCGAGAGTATTGTGCCCACACAGCAAAGCCTGACAAGCTAACCATGATGCATTTGATATGCCAAAAACAGTAACAACAAGTCTTACAATGGAGACATTACTGGTGCCTGCTCGAGCAAAATGATGAACAGGAGGAGGACAGTGCTATATAATGGCAGGGATGAAAAAAAAATGCCTCAGATACGTGAGGCATGTGTTGTACCAGTGACCTCTCCTGCTGCCCCTGCAATATATACTTTTTGTTTTTTTAGCCACGCCCAGCAGTTCTCAAAATTCACACTTGGTTTTGCACTCAGGAATCACTTCTGATGGGCTCAGGAGGCCATATGTGGTGCTGGGGATAGAACCCAGGTCAGCTCTGTGCAAGCCAAGCTCCCTACCCACTGTCCAATAGCTCCTCTCCCACACGGATAGTTTGATGAAGTGTGCCTTTGAATCCCTGAAACATACTCGAGCGGGCCCAGTAACGTCTCCATTGGAGACTTTGTTGTTACTGTGTCTGGCATATTGAATACTCTCGGTA
>JAOXYA010000019.1:21165415-21177612 GCA_028565675.1 Sorex palustris | reverse complement strand
CCGAGAGTATTCGATATGCCAGACACAGTAACAACAAAGTCTCCAAAGGAGACGTTACTGGGCCCGCTCGAGCAAATTTTAAAACTTATATGCAGTCCAATGTTTATTTTAGCATTATCTACCATAGGCTACAATGTGGAAACCATCCAAGTGCCTGTCAGTAGATTATTTAATAAGGAAGATGTGATATATGCTCACAATAAAATGCTATTCAACTATATAAAAGATGAAAGCTTGTCATTTTCTGCAAAAAGGAAGGAATTTGATTGCGTTAAGCAATTGTCAGAAGGAGAAAGACAACTTTTACATATTTTTATCTATGTGGATATCCATAAGGATTGATAAGAATAATAAGGATCAAATCTATAAGGATCAAATCTATATTTTATCTGTAAGGATCAAAGCATACGAATGGATGTAATAAAATAAATTAGTTGACATTGACAACAAAATTAAGGTCACAGAAGGGAAGAGAGTTGCAACAAGAGTCAGTAATAGTAATTTTCTTAAAAAAGAGATTAGTAGATTGAATCCAGTGATATATAAAAAGATATAAATATCATAAAGAAATAAGAAGAGGGAGACTTTCAGCATTTAAAAATCAACCATAGGTAGAGAAAATGTATCTGACAAAACTGAACATCTGTTACTAATAGATTCAGTAAGATAGGAACAGAAGGACATTCTCTAATTAGATAAGGGGATTAAAAAATATCTATTTAATTGACATCATAGAATAGGAACACTAGATTCTCCATTAGTAACAAGGTAGCTATATCCTTAATCAGGTAAATAATGCAAGAAAAAAAATAATGACATAAGCATTAGGAAGAAAAAGTAACACTCTTCTCAGACAACATGATTGTTTATTTAGAAAGTAGAAAGACATCTATTAAACAAGCAAATTACCCAGTAGCGTTTCAGGATACAAACTTAGTGTGCAAACATGTGATTTATTTAGATATAATGGAGATTACAATTGGAAGGTGCTGTCCTCGTAGCTCTCAGAGGGAACCAGCACCGCTCCTGATACTCTCACCCATCTGTACTAGCGGGATAGCGTACGGGATGGAGGAGGCAGAGTTGCACAGAACCTGCAGGTCTGCTCCATACCAGAGTCCCCGATGTGCTTGTAGCCCTCTGAGATCACACCCAGCAATGCTGGGTAATGACCTGGTAATGTTCACAAGAACCTATGACACAGAAGATTGAAACAAGGTCCATCAAGGACATGAATGAATGCAATTACATATCACTGTAGAGTGTAATTTTAAAAACTTCCTTTAAGAAGCACAAAATGTTTGGCAACAATGCTGACAAATAAATGTACAAAACCTTTACATGGGTAGTTATATTAATTTTTGAAAGAAATTATGAAGACCTCAATAGATGGAGGTGTACCATGTTCATGGATAGAAGTCTCAATCCTGTGATATTAATTCAGTCCAAACTGATTCAAAGATGCAGTCATCTTCTGATCATGATTTTAGCTGATGAAGAAGAAAAGAAGTATTTGGCCTTTTTAATTGAATGCCTCCATAGTGACCACCAGACTCTTGATCACTGTTTGGGAGACACCTTTCCCCCATAAAATTAAAGAAAAAAAAGTAATTGACAAGAAAATCACCTAGAAGTGCAAGAACATAAACTTGTTAAAACAATCTTGACAAATAGAATTAAGCTGGAGAAGTTATCAGATTAGGATTTGGGTTATACTGTACAAGACTAATTATGGTGTTGACCTGAGCAGAGCAGATGAAGAAATCAGTGAAATGAGAAAGAGATCCGTACTTATCTGGCCATTGGATTCTTTTAAAAACTCAAAGGATTTAAATGAGAAATGCAAAGTTTTTTTTTAACTAACAATATAAGATAAAAATTAACCTTAAGGGCTGGAAAGATAGTACAATGAGAGAGTATTTGCTTGGTACAATCTTGGATCATTATTCAATCCTCAGCACTAATATGGTTCCTCAAGCCACACCTGGAGCACTGCTGCGTGTGACACCCCAAAAACTAACTGCAACACCTACAATTTTATATGGAAACTAAAATGATAATGCTTTTAGATAAGAAAACACAAAATATATTTATGAGTAAACAAAGTCTTCCTGGAAAGAATACAGTACACACACACACACACACATACACATACAAACACACACACATATATACACACAGTGTATATTATATATATATATACATTATATATACATTAAAATATATATTTACTTTAAATAGTAAGTTTAAAATTATCTGGAGACAAAATAAATGAAAAAGCTTGCCAGTTACTTCATATCTTTTATTCAGACAATAAAGAGATGGTATAACTCAACAACTAAAAAATAAAAATGCTAATTTTTTAGAGCAAAAGACACAGAATACTT
Organism: Sorex palustris; assembly: GCA_028565675.1. Classification (NCBI taxonomy): domain Eukaryota; kingdom Metazoa; phylum Chordata; class Mammalia; order Eulipotyphla; family Soricidae; genus Sorex; species Sorex palustris. The sequence goes on along the minus strand of JAOXYA010000019.1, from coordinate 21,175,225 downwards.
CAAAAAAGACCGAAAAAATGCCCTAGGAGCACCTGGAAAGTTCTATACCTCTTTAGTCATCAAGGAAATGTAATTAACACCACAATTGGAAGGCACCATGCGCCCCCCCCCCCGCCCCGCAAAAAAAAAGACTAAAATTGTGGTCATTGTTAAAGGCAAATAATTACTGTCATAATGTAGAACATACATCTTTTATAATACTGTGGGAATGTAAAATGGCATAACCTTTTTGGAAATGTTTAGTTGTTTTTTATGAGTTAATTATAGGCCTATCTTTGACCCCATAATTCTAATCTTAGGTATTTGCCCAATAGAAATAAATACACATGCCTTCAAACAGAGTTTTACAAAAGTGTCCATGACAACTTTGTTTATTTTAGCTAAAAGCTGGAAAGAATTCAAATGTCCATCAACAGGTATATAGGAAGAGAATCATAAAATAATAAAAATTACTTAGCAGTAAAATTAAGTGCATTATCAATACAGCATACACAAATGTCCCAGACATTACACTAAGGAGAAATGCCACCCACAAAACAGAACACACTGTGTTATTTTATTTATATAAAATTCTGAAAAGCAAAAACTATTTTAGGGTGAAAAATCAGATCAGAGGTAGTCTCCTGCTGGGACCTCCGGAAGGGAATATTTCACTGTGAGGAAATACAAAAAAAAAAACAGTCTCTGGGAGATGGGAATATCTTTGGAGCAGACTGGTTTAAGAGGGTGAATTCATTTGTCAAACTTATTGAATTGTGCACTTAAGGTCTGTTCAGTTCTAAGTATGCAAATGACATGTAAAATATTGTAAATAAATTTTGAACTTTTAGTTAGTAGGTTTGGTTTCCACAGTGGTATGATTTAGCAATGCTGAAATTACTTTCTGTGTACTGTCGACTAGAGCAAACAAGTAAATAGATTGTGGGTAATGCGATACAGATTTCTCCTTGTTGTGGAAGAAGTCACACACAGAGGAGGAAAGGAGATGTCAGCCCAAGAGCTGGGTCTGGCTGGAATCAGAAGACAAACGTGGCATTTTCTTAAAATAAATATAAAAAGGGACAAAATATTTTAGAAGATAAAAAATACATTTAAAAAGGTAAAAATAGACCTCAAATAGAGTTCCATTTCTATGGCATGTTTTATATATTCTCATTTTAAAAAACACCTCTAAACATTTAAATCAAAACCAGGCTATGCCAGATAGAGGGAGAGAGTGACTAGAGGGTCGTCATACTGAGCAGCTCATAGGGTGACAGAGAGAGCAAAGACAAAGGAAAGATTATTCCCCTCCACTAGAATAGGAACTACCAGCAAAGAGTTATCAGAATTTCCAGGGGAAGAAAATAGAAAAGCATTTAAATAGCAGGTGAAAAATATTCTAAACAAGCAGAAGATAGGGTTCCTCAATTTGATGGAGAATACTGAATCTTTAGCAAGATGGACCATAAATCTGTAACTAGGCAGAGTTGCAAGCAAATAAAATGTGGATTTTGTGTGAGGACAGCCATTGAATTAGATTTGACAAGGAAGAGGAGAAGGAGGAGGAAGAGGAGGAAGAGAAGGGAAAGGGAACTTTAAAGTTTGAAGAAAGGAAACCATTTAAGCTGAAATTCTATATTCAAAAAACATTATGATTCAACATCAATAGATTAATAATAATAATTTGATTAGTCTGGAAGAGTTTTCTATTTATATATTACTCCTGAAAGAACTGAGAAAAAATTAATTACATATAATTATACTAAAAATAAAATCTCTGTGATTTCAATTTCACTATAAGCAAAGCTAAAAGATGAACTGTAGGCTGGGGTAAGATTTTTGCAACATTATATGGCAAAAATGTAAAAAGAGATAGATATGGACTTCTACAAAAACAATGTGTTTATAAACTACGCCATTAAACAACAATAGAAAATTGGGGAGGAATTTACAGATAATTTATAGACTTGATTGAATTCAGCTGAGGAGTTTGCCTTGCATGCAGCCAATTGGATTCCAACCCCAGCACAGTGTATGGTTCCCCCAAGCCCACCAGGAGTAATCTTTGAGCACAGACCCATGAGTAAGCCCTGAGCCCTGCCAGGTGTAGCCCAAAGACAGAAACAAAAAAGAATTTATTGAATCCACATTGAATGACTAGTTACATGAGAAAATATAACTCTCATTGAACAGTGATCAGAGATTTGCAAATAAAACTGACACCATTAAATCAATGCAGTGATAGTACAGGGGTAGGGCATTTGCCTTACACAGCTAACCTGGGTTTGATTCCTCCGTCCCTCTCAGAGAGTCCAGCAAGCTACTGAGAGTATCCCGCCCGCACGGCAGACCTGGCAAGCTCCCCGTGGCGTATTCAATGTGCCAAAAACAGTAAGAACAAGTCTCACAATGGAGACATTACTGGTGCCCGCTTGAGCAAATGGATGAACAACGGGAGGACAGTGCTACTCTGCTATTGTTAATATCAACTAGCAACATGAAATCATCAGAAATCAAAACCATTTCTGACAATATAAATTGTCAGTAAAGCTAGAGAGAAAATGAAAACCTAAGCTGATAGTAAAAGTGAAAATGATCACAATTATATTGAAGAAGCTATTTGGCCAAATCTAGTAACGAGGAGATTGCTGTACTAAATAATCCACCATCCTGTTTCTACATGAATTTGATGTTTCAAATAAATATTGGCAGAAAAGTATGAGGATATGTGTAAGGATGTTCAGAGTAATGCTGCAATAGAGAAAAATAATACTTGTCTAACCATTAAATAAGAATACTATGCTGAAACAGAAATTAAGATCAAGAAAATATCAAGTAGCAACATAGCCAATTCTCAAAACGTAATTGAAATGATAAAGAGATAGTATTGGAAATGGAGATGGAGATTCTAGATATACAGACTAAATAACACACGGCATAATAATGTACAGTTCAGGCTACTATCATTGAGTAAAATCAGAAAAATAAAAAAAAGAATAATGCAATTCTGAAAAGTATTTTCTCAGGAGGTGAAGAAATTAAAGAGATTTGATTGGGTTGGGAGGGATACTGAGGATGAGGGAGGACTCATTAGCAAACTAAGTTATGTTTTATATCTTTCAAGAAAAAATGAAATAAAAACAACATTCATATGTGCCAAGTCTGTATTATGTAAATATCTATTATATTTCCCAAACGTTTTGCATTTTGGGTATATTTTGTGAATACAAAATTTTTAGAAAGCATTTCAAAAGAATTATTATGCCAGTTAAGTCACAATTCTAAAATTATTCTACACATTGTTAGAGAGAAACACTTGAGCAATAATAGCTTGAACTAGGGATAAGGAGAATGCAGATAAATTTCAAAATCATGGAGTTTTCTAGAGAAGGTTAGAAATGGAACTGGGTCAGTGAGGGTTAGGGGGGATGGGGTGGGGTTAAGGGGGCATACTTTGATTCTTTTCCAAATGCTTAAATTTATCGAACAAAATGATTAGGTAAATAGTTGCAAAATGTTTTTATCAGTGAATTTCCGGTAACGGACAAAATTAGCCTATACATGTGTTTGACTTATTTATAATTAAAATTATTGGAGAGAAATCAGAGAAAAATTTCCCATGAGTTTTTCATAATTTTAGCACAAATTTTTCTTACATTTATCCCTAATTTCAGATAGCTTGTTTTCTTAGTCTTTTTCACATGCTTTCTTTTTTTATTATTCTATGTATATTAGAAAGAGAATAGAAGGCATTTGACACATCCCCAAAGCCATAACAAAAAGAACTCAATTACCACCTGGTAGCACTAACAAGGAATTCTGAATATGTTTTTGCAGACCATGTGGTAAGTAGCATTGTGTTGATTTCTGGGGGATAGACAAAGAGATAAGGGGGAGTTTGGGCTTGATTTTCTTAAATTTAAAAGGAATAACAGTACTGCTAGTGATAATGGCAATATGGTGATGGTGGTGCTGCTGGTGGTGGTGGTTGTGATGGGGACGATGGTGATACTGATGGTAATATTGATGGTGACGACAGTTCTAGTGATAGTGATATTAATGGTGGTGACCATGATCATGATGGTGTTGTGTTGCTGGTAATGGTAAGAAGAGGATTGGTTTTATTTTGATTTGGGTACCACAGCCAAAGGTTTTCAGGGTTTATTCCTGGCTCTGTGCTCAGGGATAACTCCTGGAAAGTTTGGGGGAATATATTTGATACTTGGGATCGAATCTGAATTGATTGCATGCAAGGCAAGCACCGTAACTCCCATCCTAGCTCTCCAACCTGTTTTTAGACTAACTTAAGAATTGAACATATGGTCTAGAGCAAGGTGTCATTCACAAAGAAAAATATCACACTTATTTCTTTGGTGCTCCACAGTCAAACCTTTTGTGAATGCAAATGTGTGGCCATTCCCAACACTTTCCCTCAAGTATGGTACATTTTCGCCACATATTCATGGCACCCAGCTGTGGCTATGTGTCTCCTGACTAAGATAGCGGAGCCCAGAACTCCACAGCGTGGTAACTAGGACTCGAATCTCCTTTCTCATTCTTTGCAGTCTTGGCCAAGTTTTGCCTTCGGTCTCAATTTTCCCTTTGGGAGTGAAGACAGCCGTTCCTATCCGATCACCTGAAATCCATAGATTCTTAAACAAAAACCCCACATATGTTCTTAGGAAGCTCCTAAAAACATGTGTCCACACTTCATTGGAATTGGGGTGTCTTGTGAATCCCTAGCAAAGCATGGGGAGAAAGCGTTGAATAGAGGTTTTCACAGGTTTTTAGCAATTCAGAATTGTTTAGCCCTTGCAGCAAGCTCATGGTTCAGTTCCTTAGACCTGGAGCTCCAAAGCCTCCAGCAATTCTTAATAGAATCACCATCTTATTTAGGAGGGATCTGATTCTTTTTATTGAAAATGCTGTTGGCAGCTGACACGTTAAGAAAATTATCACCAAAAATTTATCTGGTATTTTTGTAGGTGGAAAAAAAAATACACCCTTGCTCTTTCTAATAGTTACCATATAAAGGAATTTTTTTAAATCTAAAATGAAACACTGAGAAATTCTGTCTTGTCCTTAAAATCTTTACTCTAGGGCTAAGCTTCTTAATGTTCGCCTTGTCTTCAAGATAATCTGACAAACGTACCTGAATTTGTAAAAGAATATTGTTCAAATGCGGTTGTCTCCAAATTCAAGATTTGGGTGTCACTGAAATGGGTCCTGAACTCAGCAATCCTTCCACTCCCATGAGTCCTGGATATTTTGCCTAGGATTTTATCTCAAGGCTCCAACTGTCACAGCTCTGCCTGACACCTGCCCCCCGACACTGAAGTTCCACCTGGACTTTGCTTGAACAGTAGAATTTCAATACTTCCTCTCAGTGGGGTAGGAAATGCAGAGATGGGAGAGTCTGAGGTGAGACCAGACATATCTGACCCATGACATATGTGCCCCCTGGAGAGTCCCACCAACGAGGACCTGGCCCCTTTGACTGCTTCAGACTCTGTGGCTCATCAGCACTTTTGAGAATTGGGCACCAGTATTGCAAAGAGAAGTTTGATCCTAAACTAGTCTCTGGTTGCAGAAATGAAATGGGGTTCGGGCAGGCTCTGACACTGGGCATAAAAAAAACTGTCATAGTGGGGAGGGGCCAGCAAGGATACAAATTGCTGGTCAGTGTTGAATCACAATCTCAAAATGTTCATAGTCTGAAACACCAACCGGTGGCATCTCTGAACACATACTTATTTGGGAAGAGTCACTGCCCATGAAATTGGGTAGGAAGAAGTGGTATCCCAAAGAGCAAAAAAAGCCAACAACCATTTATTAGAAACCAGTTTATCTGATCCCAAGAAGTCTGGCTTCCCTCTAACACAGTGCCTAAAAGGAGATGAGATCGATACCCTTGGGGTGTGCAGCAGTCACGTGACCAGGTTTCACCTCCTTGGGACATCACTGGGATAATGATTGATGAGCAATATGATTGATTCAAACTTTGAGTGCTCCATTTGACAGATGGTCCTAGGAAGCAACACACACACACACACACACACACACACATATCCTCCTTTTCTTGTCATTCCTCTACTGCTCACTGTGTCTGTTCCAGAATACAGCTGGGCACCTCTATGAGCTCTACCAGCCTTCACTCCATGTATCCCTTTTCCCACCCAAGTGAATCCCCTTCAGTGCTCATGTCTCATATTTTAAGACAACCAAGGTGCAAAACCTGAAATCCAACGGGACAGCTAAGGCCATTGCATCTCTCTCTTCTGCTTCCTGAAACACCGCCCTGCACTAAAACTTCCTCTGCATCTGGCCATCTCTCTGTCAAGCTGCCTGTGTGCATTTCCACCCCCTTGCCCTCAAGACCAACCTTCTCTGATCCTTAAACACCCACCTCCAAGCCTGCCCTGAGAATCCCCAGCGAGTTTGGCTAGTCTCTCCAGTGCCCATAGGGGACTGTGCTTCTCTCTGGTGAGAGCCAGCCCTGATGGTTTCCGCAAGGAAGCTGGAACTGTGGGCCAGTTCCTCCATGAACTTTAGATATGGCAGCAGAGGGTGTGTTATTTCCCGTTTGAAAGCAGACTTGAGTGGGATCTGCTGGCCGGGACATGCAGTGAGGACACAAATGGACCAGCCAACGACCCTGAGCAGATGCCTTAGAGCTGGGGCTCCCACCCGCACCTATCTGCTACCAAAACCCGGGGTCTTCCTGCCATTTGTCAGGCTCCCAAAAAAACATCACCAAGGGGCTGGAGCACAGTGGGTAAGGCATTTGCCTTGCACTCAGCTGACCTGGGTTCGATTCCCAGCATCCCATATAGTCCCCCGAGCATCACCAGGAGTAATTCCTGAGTGCAGAGCCAGGAGTAACCCCTGAGCATCGCTGGGTGTGACCCCCACCCCCTCCCCACCCCCAAAAAAAACCATCACCAAGAGGATGGCCTCTGGCTCAGGCAGTGTTTAATAAGGAAGAGGTCCTTATTAAAAGAAGTAATTTTGATCCCCCCTGACTTGGAGGCAGAGTAAATTTTCCCACCCTAAAATCTCAGTCCCATTCATGACCCCAAATCCTGAGGCCTTCCATGCAGGGTGGCTCCACCAGCAAGGAGCTCCAAGGAGCTCTTAGCAGCCAACACTACATGCCACACACAGAGGACGTCAGAGAGCAGATTCCTGACCTGGGAGGTAAGAGTGGCCGCTGCTCTCTTAAGGCCTAATTTCAGGCTCACTCTCTAGTGGTAGGAGTGGGGGGTCAAGTGGACTAAAGACAGCCCTGCCCAGAGGAGTGGGAAAGATCGAGTGTGAGAAGCCCAGACCTTGGCAGAGCAGGAGAACTGGTCCTAGTGAGTTAGGGCAGGCACTTCTCAGGGGGAAAGGAGTCCCATCCTGTCCTCCTCCATCCCAACCCTTCCCGCTGGCCACTTAAAAAGAACTAGAGGCGCTGCCCCCTGCACCCAGGGCACTGGCACATGCCTGCTCAGGTTCAACTTGGGGCCTTGCACCCCCAAGAGGGTCTAAGAGAGGCTCCTGCAGCGGGGGAAACCGCCCAACAGACTTGGTCTCTCTGGCATGTAAGGGAACTGGAAAACCTTGGCTTTTCTTCTAGGGACAACCCCATTCCCAAAAACGGTCACGCAAACCTTGCCTGGACAAAACGGGTTTCTCTGGGCGGACATCAGAAACGTCCCGGGACGCCCCTTGCCCAAGCTTCCTTCTCCCCGGGGCCGAGGCCAGCCCGTGGGTCCCCGCGCTCTGACAGCGGCCGAGCCGGCTGCCCCGCCTCCACTCTCCACGCACCGACGCCACCGCTGGATCCACAGTCCCCGGGGGCCGTGCCGAGCCCTCCGAACGCGCTGGGCGCGGCCACCCACGATGCCGTGAGCGCAACCTCAGCCCACCACCGACCTCAGAGTCGCGGGACGCTCGGGTCCAACTGCACCCAGCCACTTGGGTGCCCCCCTCCCGACGCCGGTTCCGAGCCCAGCCCAGGGTCTCCTCTCCCGGCCCGGTCCGGGGACTCTCCGAGCGCCCCGACGACAACCGCACCGACTGTGCGCGAACACACTGGCCGCCGCCCCGCGCGCTGCCCCGGAAGCCCCCCGCCCCGCCCGGGGCGGTCTCTGTGCGTCCTGCCCGCGGCCCGGGTCCGCGCCAGCCCCTTCCCGGGGCCCGCGACCCCCGCCGGGGCCCCGGGCCCGGTGCCGCGCTGTCCCCTCCGGGGTAGAGGGGTCGATCCCGCACCCCGGCTGGGACGCTCAGCACCGGGGGCGCGGCCCTCCCGGAGCTGGAAGGTTCTGGGAGGGATTGGGTCCCACCCGTCCCAGCCAGGCCAAGGGGGTCCCGGGGGCCTCCACCCGGGGAGCACCAGGTGCCTTCCACGCTGGGACCTGGGTCGGGTCTGAACCGCGGAACCCCCGGGGCCCCCCACTCCTGGACTGGTTTCTCCTCCTCTCCCGCACCCCTCCCCGCGCGCCCTCCCCGCCTCTCCTCTTCGGAGGCCTCTGTGGCGGCCTGTGACCTCGGAATTCCCAGGGAAGCAGGAAAAAAGGAGGAAAAGTTCTACACAGATGGTGGTGGGTGGGTGGGAGGCCGGAGAACGATTCCTGGAGGGTCCTCAGGAGCCAGAAGGCTGCCCGCTGGTGCTCTCTCCCTCCCTCCCTCCTTCCCTCCCTCCCTCCCTCTTCTCCCTTTCTCTCCTTCCCTCCCTCCCTCTCCCCTCTCCCTCCTTCCCTCTCTCCCGCAAAGCCTGGGTGACACCTACTCAAGCCCTTTCCACTGGCCCTTTCCACTCGCATTCAGCCCACTTCCAGGGACCTGCCCGGGGGAACAGTTTCCACCAGCGCCCTCCTCCCCGGGGCTTGTGAGGGTGAGATGGAGGGTCCAGGGAGGTGAGGGTGGGCCGTGTGCACTCAGCGCCCAAGAGGGCAGGAGGCCAGGGCTCTAGATGGGCAGCGGGGAGGAGGGACTGGGTGGTCTTGGCCAGAATGGGCCCTGGAGCTGTGTGTCTGAGGCCACAGGGTGAGTGCAGGGGAGCAGAGCTCTTCGGGACAGGCTGGCAGGAAGAAGCTGGTCCTCCCCTGCCTCTTCCTGCCACCTCCGCCATCGGCATCCGCTCTGCCCTGCTTGAGGACCTGGGAGGACCTGGGAAGTGGAGGCTGAGATTGGCCTTGTGGGCTCAAGGGGCGTCCGCTGGGAGGGACCCCTGTGGCAGATGGCCGTGGTGGGGTGCCCTGGAGCTCACCTTGCAGAAGAACTCCTCACCTGTGCAGGTGCTCTGAGCTGGGGCTCCCCCTGGGAAGGCCGGCCCAGGCTGGCGTGGGCCCCTATGAGGAGAGTTTCTGTAGCAGGGGCCGTGCTGGGGTCTCTATGGTTACGTGGCTCTGAAAGGCCATGGCCTCAGCTGTGCTCCCCAGAGTGGGCTGAGGGGGGGCGCGCTTGGCTCCTGGGCAGCCCGGGCCGGGGGTGTGGAATGTGAGGTTGGCACGGTGCTGGCTGGGTGTGCATTCCTGTCCCCACTCCCGGGCCACGTGAGGGACGCGCCCTATTCATGGGGCAGCGGGCGGCGGGTTCGAACCGGCCTGGCCTCTGCCGACCCTTGGGCTCCTGGGGGCTTTTTCTTCCCGGGCAAACTCGCGTGGGCTCCGCTTTAATTTTCCACCCAACTAACCAGCCGTCTCCTGCTGCCGCTCACTCCCGCCATCCAGTTTTAATTAACCCCATCCTAATAATAGTCTCGGTGTACTTTTCACACTAACCTTAATTGAATTCTAATTCGCATACCAGCCCTACTGCAGCACAGACTCGAACGCTAACTCC
>JAOXYA010000019.1:21152135-21165315 GCA_028565675.1 Sorex palustris | reverse complement strand
CTGATTAAGGGGAAAGCTGATTAACTGGGTGGGAAGGAGAGCATAGGGAAGACTGTTTACAGATAAACACAATGGAAGTGGAAGTGCTTCGGGAGCACTGTGCTGGGTGTAACCAGATTGATGGGTGTAACCAGATAAACCTAAGCTCCTTGTACTCCAACACTTGTCCACTCCATGCCCATTCACTCAGCTTCAGAGACACACACTCAGCCAAGCCTGATAAATACTCTGTATGGACAGCACCACGTACCCATCATGGGTCCTGAGAACAGAGAGCCAGACCCGCCTGTCACTTCTGCTCAGAGCACCTGTGGCCAGGCTGGTAGAGGGAATTCGACAGAAAAGGTGGTGTTCATTGTGATGAAAGGTCTTAGTAAAATGAGGTGGGGAGCTGGAGAGAGGGGACATCAAGGGGAGAGGGGTAGCATCTTGTTTGGGAAGGCACGAACAGGGAGAAAATGGAGCAAGTGGAGAAAACAGGTAGTCCTAGCTGAGAGTGCGGCATTTTATGGGACCCTCATAGATAAGCTGAGCATTTGAGTATATTTTCTTTTATTTACTTATTTTTTTTAGCTTCGGGGCCACAAAATCATGGGGCTTATTCCTAGCTCTGTGCTCAGGGATCACTCCTGGCAGTATGGGAGAGATCCTATGCAATGGCAAGGATCAAACCTAGCAACAACCTTAAACGCTGCATTATCTCTCTGTCCCAACCCGAGCATTTTAAAGAAACATAACTAAGGACAGTGCCATGGAAGATAAAGGGTGGGCAAGGGTATTGCAAGGGTATTGTGTTCACTCGGGTTCTGACAATGAAGAGTTTGAATCTTCTTTGAAGGGGAATGAACGGCCATGGGTGGATGGAATTTATGTCAATTACACAAGACCTTCCCTACAACTTCCTGGCAAATTGTGTGAAGCTCGCCTCAAGCACATTGTAAAGCACCATCTGATAACCAAATCCAGTCCATATTTTCATCAAAGAAGCTCCATCCAGATGGCCCCGACTGAGTTCCAGAGCACAGCCTTACCCAAAAAGATATGGAAATCGTGGCCTTTGAGGAAAGTGACTCAATCAACCCAGAATGTCAGCCCCAGAGAGAAAAGACACTAGAGGAACACAAAGTGAAGTGTACATTCCAGAAGACTGCTCCTGGGAACCAAAGAACACAGCAAGGCTTTAGAAACCCATAAACTTCAACAGGGATGTTCTAAAGAACGACATTATATCCATGCGATAAACAGCCACTATCATCAGGTACAGAGAGGAATGAGTGCCTGATATCAGGGCCCTGGAGAGTCCCCAAATGTGGGCTGTGCAGGCACTGGGCTGTAGTTGCTTCCAGCACCAGGATCCCATGATTCCATGCTGTTCTCTCATTGAATATGGGGAATTGGTGCCAGGGCCTTACTTGTAGGGCAACTTTACATTATAATCACAAATTCCCTTTACAGATAAATATCACATGAATCTTCCGAAATTGAGTCTGCCTGGTTTTAAATAGCATTCATCTTTCTCAGAGTTAAACTTCCACCGAATATAGAAAAAGATGAAGGGAGGAAGAGGAAGACCTTAGCCAAAGAGGACAGATGTAGAAATCTGCTCTGGGGTCGATTGATCATCCAAAACCAAAGCTTCACTTAAACAGTTTCAGAGTCATGAGGATTACTGGTTTGGGTCAGAGCCAATCCACACATCATGTTCCCTAGTCTATGCCCGTTTCCCACCAACACACACACACACACACCAACACACTCACACACACACACTACATACATACATACATACACACACACACACACACACACCACACAAAGTGACAGGAAGGGTGGGCAGGGAGAACTCTTCGAAAGCTTCACAGTAGGTTTCTTCTTCAGTAATAGCTCCATCAGCTGTTCTTTGTACTCTACAAGCCCAGGACTGAAGACCCAAAGTTTTGCATATCATTTTTTCTCTTTTAAGAAGAAATGAGGAAGCAGTTCTGGATCTATTTCCCAGCTCTGCTGAAGAGCAGCTAGTCAAGATAACACGCTCTCCATTTCTTTTATTTTATGCATACAAATATGAATTCTCTTATTTATTTTTTTCATGTTTTTAAAACCAAAGTACTCTGATCTACAAAATTATTCGTAGTTGAGTCTTAGACATACAATACTGCAGCACCAAATCCCACCACCAGTGTTCCCAGGTTTCCTCCTGTATTCACTCCACCCCCTGTCTCCAGTCTTTCTTTCCTTCTTCTCCCTATACTCTAGGGCCAAGGTTGATCAGGGAATCCCCCCTTTAAAATACTGCCTTCCCTCATCTAGTTACTCTGAATACCATATATAAGTTACATCATAAAGCTCTCTGTTTCTATGAGCTCTGGTTTGTCTAAGAAAATAACCAACTTGTGATTTACAACTTTTTGTAGGTTTCTGGTGCATGGACTTTTATATCACCATCTGTATCTACTACACTGTATTCACCATCAAAAGTTTAGTTTCCACCCCTCACCCCTTTATTTTCAGTCCCATCATCATTTTCTTTTCTAAAGGACAAAGAGAGAGAGAGAGAGAGAGAGAGAGAGAGAGAGAGAATGAGAAAGAGGTAGCAGGGATGCAGCAAGAACAATGGAAATATGAAGTGGATGAGTTTATCTGGACTTGCTTGGGGAGCACAGTATCCTGAGATTTTGCCAATAAGATTCATCAGTTCTTGCTAGTCAGTATCTCTCAGGGCAGCTTCACAAGACTGATGGAGGAATACGCAAAATGCCTGAGCCCATAATACAGACAGAATCATTGAGACTTTAAAAACTTTGCACCAAGTTCCACAGCTATAGTAGGTTTGGATGAGATTCCAAGCTTGTCCTAGCTGAGCCTCCAAGGTGCCCTGAAGTAGTATTAATCCCATGCAGGGGGAGTGAGCAACACCAATAGGTAATCCTTCCCATCTTTTTCCTTCTTTCTCTTTTCTTGGACCCACCATGCTGCCAATTCTGGCTCCTGAAAGCCAGAATACAGGACCCGTTTTCCAGGGTGTTGCCTCTTCCCCTGCCTCTGGCCACTCTGCCTGCTCCACTTATTCTGTCAAACACTCCTTTCACTCTATCTCTGGATCCAACACTCTCTCCACTCACCCCAGTCCTTGTCTTCTCCCTCATGCTGTACTGCTTCTCCTGCCTATCGGGTGCTCTACCTAGAAGATTCTCTGAGGTTTCCTTTCTCCCATGGTCCCTGCTTCCTCTCTTTTCCACTTGTCCGGTGCCTGGCTACACGCCAACTCCTCTCATGAGCACCCTGCTGGAGCAACATCCCTGTAGTTTGGGTTCTAGATGAGCAAAAGCTTTCCCCGGGGCCCTGCAGCAAGAAAGTGGTGCTGGTGGCATGCAGATCCAGATCATGCTGACTTGAGGACCCAGCTCCCTTTCTCCCTGTACTTCACAGTCTCCTGGAAAGGGCCAGGGAGATGGGACCCTAGCTTCCACAGATGTGAGGATGGGGGTGTCCCCCTGTCAGGGCAGGAAGTAGTCTAAGGAGTCCTTAAAATATTCCTCTGGCCATGGTTCTGTCCCCTTAGCCATGTCCACTTCTGCCACTGAGATGGCTTCTGGGTCCAGGAAACCAACACACACACAAGTTGTGCCCCCTCCTCTCCCTCTTTGTCTCTTTTTTTGTCTCTGTTTCCATGTCTCTGTCTCTCCCTCCCTAATTCCATTTTCATGTCTCTGTCTCCATCTCTCTCCTGACCAGGAAGGGCCTGATACCCATGCAGGCAGCAAGTCTGGCTCGAGAAGTAAAATAAGATGGAATAATGGGGCATGTGCATTTTATCAGAACCAAACAAATCGCGGCCATAAACATTCCGTCGCCAGTGAAATTGCAGGCTTCTTTGAAGATCAGTGTCTGTTTTTTAATGTATCTATATTAAAAAAAAAACTGGACTAAATTTCCATTCAACCAGTATGGAGAGGGGGCAGAAAGGGAGGGAGGCCAGGCCTGAACCCGGAAAAATTAAATGAGGGAGAGAGAAAGGAACCCTTCTGTCGTAGATTAGCACTTGATTAGAAGCAAGTTTCTTTCTCTCGAGCCCCCTCCCCCCTCCACAAGCCACTAACCGCAGTTATTCCATGGGGTCCCTCTCTCTCACTTGTTTGATACACTCACTCTCAACTGTTGTGGTTCTGACAGTTTGTGTTCGGGTCCTTGGAGAGGGAGAGAAAAAAAAAAAGACAGTCCCCTAATTGCCTACCATCGGCTGTTGACATCTGGAAAGCACGGTTGCTTTGAACCCCATCTGTGGGAGTGACCCTGTCCAGCCCTCCCCAAGCTCATGAGCCCAGGGCTGGGGAAAGCTGAACAGCAGCTTTCTTGAGAGAAGTTGGGAATCCCTGATCTCAGCTCCTTTCTGACAACTCCAGAATCTCACCTGCATCCTTGCAGTGTCCTATTGCCTTTTTCGCACCCCCTGGATGCTTTGGGCCCAAGCCATGACTTCACACTCCCCCCGGATACACCAACACATAAGGAGCATGGTGATAGGCACTGGAACAGATAAGAATCGACCTTTTGAAGCAGCCTCACAAGAGGGAGTATCCGGGCAAAGTTGGCAAGAACAGGGTGTCAGCCAGCACCAGGTGTTCGGCCTTAAGCCTCACTGGACCTCCTAGTTGCATGAGCCTTGGACACAGAAACTGTCACGTATGTTTAGCAAGTCATCCTAACTGCAGCATCTAGCCTTGATTGGGATAGGACCAGGGCAAAGCAGAGTTGGAGAGGTGATAGGCCAATAATGCTGAACTTTATGTGACTGGATTTTCTTGTAAGCTGAGACCCTCTAGGGGTTGGAGCACTAGCACAGCGGGTGGGGCACTTGCCTTGCATGTGGCCGACCCGGGTTTGATTCCCAGCATCCCATAGGGTCCCCTGAGCACATCCAGGGGTAATTCCTGAGTGCAGAGCCAGGAGTAACCCCTGTGCATCGCCAGGTGTGACCTAAAATGCAAAAAAAAAAAAAAGCTGAGACCCTCTATAAAATATGCGTATATTTGGTAAAAAGTGAACAGCAATCAGCTGCTCCTGGAGGGTGTTTCTCCATGCACCAGTCATCCTTCACCCCATATCTGCCTAGACCCGGTGCGCAATGTATCCGAGCACCGTTGAGGGAAAACTGTTCCCCAACAAACACATCCCAAAATTCCATATATCCCACTTTGACTACATCATTCTTGCTGTGGAATTACATGTCAACAGTGAAAGAGCCTTTCTCTTCTTTTCTTCCTTTGAGGATTAACACCCACCCCCCACCCCAACAAAACCCACTCTGCCAAACTCCCAGAAATGAAACAAAAAAACATCCCGAGGACAGGCTTCTCATTTGAAATCATGTCTTCTGAGTCAAGAGTGTTGACTGGAATGGGGGATCCCTTTCATCTCCCTCTTGCCAGGGGATACACCTGCTCTCTGGCCCTGAACCTCCCTGTCTTGTCTTTCTAGACATCAGGCAGGAATTATGTGGGGTTCCCTGGAACTCAAAATGTCTTAAGGCAATGCAACACATTCTGAAGACGGGAAAGTCCTGTGCCCAGAATTTGCCCATGACACACACAGACTGAAACATGACAGCACTCAGTCTTTCCCTGTTGCTTCCTTTGACTCCAGCACAAATCACTTTTCCCAGCTGACGTTTCCAGTGGCCCCTGACCCCTCATCACAAGGCTCCTATCCTACCTAGGCAGCCCCATTTTTAAGCAAGCATGTTTTTTTTCTCCTAACAACTCTCCCTTGCCAATAGGCTTTCAAGAAGAATTAGGCTCATTTTTGTACCTGTGAAGGAGGTGCACTTAAACTAGAAAATCTTTTAAAAAAAAAAGGTGCTTTCTTTCAAAATCTTCCTATGATGTCCCCCAACAACTGGGTGTTCTGAGAAGTGCCCACGTCTGCCTTTATGGTCACTGTCAATGCAAGTTTCCAATAGGCGCTAAGGACCAGAGCGTTCCCCATGTGGTTCTGGCAACTCCCTCTTAGGGAATGTCTCCTTCCTCTCCTCTTCCTCTCCCATGAAACTCACAAGCAATTTCCTTATCCATTTTTGTTTGGGGGCCACACCCAACTGTGCTTATTCTTGCCTCTGCACTCAGGGATCACTTCTAAAAGGGCTCAGATGCCAGAGATGGAACCCTTGTCACCTGCACGCTGGGCAAGTGCCCTACCTCTTGTCCTATCTCTCCAGCCCCTCAATCTCCTTTAATTTCGTACTTATTTTTAACTTTTTTATTGGTGGGGTTTTGTGATGAATGATGGTTTGCTAAGCACACAGTACTGACACCACAACCCACACCAGTGTACCCATCTCCCTTGCCCAGGGAACCTAAACACGACTCCCTTTCAGCCTCCCAACTCCAACTCAGTGGTGTGGCCTGTTCTTCCTTTGTGTTGCCATTGCCCCTTTGTGGATACCTGGCTGTATATCTTTAAGCTGGAGTTCCTAGAGAGCTTCATGTACATTCCAACCCAAGCCCTGTTGCTAAGCTTCTGCTCTCACCATCATCCCTCTAAGCATTGACCTCAGTGGCCCTTAGCTCCATCCCACGTGTCTTGCACCAGTAGGGTCATTTCCCCTCTGCTCGTCTCGCTGTGCGTTGTTTCTCCTCCCAGAGCTACAAAACCAACACCTGGCAGGGCCTCAACTCAACCGGGGTCTCACCTCCTGATCCAGCATCCTTCCCCAGCTCCCACCCACCACTTTGGGATCCTCAGATTCTCTGACATGGGTTTGTCTCCAGTCCTCACTCAAGCTGCCATTGCATCTGGATAAAGCAGGACGCGCACCGGGTATCTCCCACCCACTCGGCTCTCCTGTCAATCAGGCTTCCCGGGAGCCACGTGATGCGGCACAGACATATGTTCCGGGCTGCTCCCAACTGCTTCTTCCTTGCGCTCACAGGGCGTCCCTCCCTCTAAAAACAAAGACCAGAACCTTCCGCCGGATCTTCCAAGTCTCAGCAATCTCCCCACTTCTGCACCTGCCCTGCCCCCACTCTGGCCCCTGTGCCCTAAGGGACAATTCTCAGAGGGTCCCCCAGGTCTCCAGCACAACCACCCTCCAAAGCCCGTTAAGAGCACCTCCTGCTTCTGCTCAGCGTAACCCTCAGGATAAGGATATATAAGAAAAGCCTCATTTTTCAGACAATACTTGACTTCTGTGTTTTGGAGGCCAGGTATTGCCCTGCCATCTCCACGGGCCTACAGTGGAAGATTGCCACCCCCACCTCCTGTGGAACCTCCAATGGGTTAAAGAGCTTCCCCCAAAGATAGGATCAAGCTCAAGCCCTCCCCATCTCTGGCATCCTGTGAACTGTGACCTTATCTGGAAATAGATAGTCTTTTAACATAAGTAAATACAGCCTAACGTGGGTTTAGGAGGTTTAGGAGGGTCAACCTCCAGTGACTGGTACTGTGATAGAGAAACAGGGAGGGGTGGAGGCAGGCCTGCAAGGGAAAGGCTGTGGGGAGATGGAGATAGCTGGACAGGACCACTCACTCTCCTTGGACACCTCTGATATGTGCATTCTGACTTCCGGAAGTGTGGTGAGTAAAGATTGGGCCACATGGTCACTATGAGATGATTCCTGAGGATAGGAGATTACTGGTCTTCCCAGAACTCAATTTCCCAATGCCATGGCCTCCTCCTAGACATGTCCTGAACCCTGACTGCTCTGAGGAATGAACTCCTCGAAGGATGCTCATCCCCAGTGGTCAGTTCCCAGGTGTCACTTGTACATGCTTAGTTGATTCTGCTGAGTCAGCATGGAAGGGTGGAAAGGAGCACTCACTCTAGGCTGCACTTGAGAGCTCTCTTGGGAAGTCAACCAAACTGGGGGTTTTGAACTTCACTTTTCCCGGAACCATCTAACTATCCTGCAACTTCCTGTGCAAGATCCATTTCTCAAGGGATGCTCAAAAAATGCATAAAGGTAGAAGATCTAGCCCTATATGCTCTCCTCTGTTGGACTAGAGAATTCCCAGAGGCTACTATTAGGAAGTTTTCAGCAATAGACACAATCCTGACCTCTAGTGAGCCTGTGCCAAGTGTTTGGCCAACATTCTGTGTTTGGAGGTGGTCTTGGGCCTCTTGGAGACCCCACTGAGACCCTCCACTGTTCCTTGGCTGGCTTTACTTGGCAAATGTTTTTACCTGCCTCCCAGTGAGACAGCCAATCAGGGCCTTCATGAGCAGGATGGGGATCCACGTGTCAAGTCCAGGAAGAGTCTCTTTCATGGTGACATGTTTATCTGGGTCAGGTTCCACTTTTCTACTCAAGCTTAAAATGGTAGTTTGGTACACTGAGAACATATGTGTGTTCAACAAATATCATTTAAAACGATAAAAAAAATAGAAAAAGTGAAACAGAATCTGTCTTCTTTTGTCACATTGTAAAGGAAACATTTATTTGGGGATGACTTCATGATCTTTCTCTTTAACTTTTTAGTTTTTATTGTTACAATCATGTAGCATATGTACAGTTTTATCCTATTTCATCCATTAATTTAGGCTATCACAATATTCCATCCTTTACCTTATTCTTTACTAGTAGAGTCCCTTTAGGCTTCCTAAAATCTCATTGGGGAGCTATACTCCAATTTGCCTAAGCAGTATCTTCTTGTAACATGTATGTTATTCCAAATTTTATATTAAGATAGTAATATATTTATAAGTAACACACTTTTACTAAATTACTGAGTTTGCTGCTTTCAAAAATTCTAGCTCCCTGTCTTTCCAAGAAAGTATAAGCAACTTTGCACAAGAGATTTATTTGTTTGTTTTTATTCACAGCATTGATGGTCTCTGTAGCTCAATGCAATTTCTCCCTTCTGTGATCGCAATATCATTTGTATCCTCTCTTATTTGAGAAAAATATGAACGTAGATATCCCTGCTTCTTATAATTAGCTGCAATTATTAAAGGGCAAACAATCTGCTTTGCACATCCTCCTGTGATCATCACAAACCTCTCTTACTTGTATTAAGAGTCAGCACTAGACTTTTTACCTACACAATTGCCCATTTGTTTAGGAGTCACTTGGTGGTGGTCAGGGCTTACTCCTGGCTCTGTACTCAGGGATCACTCCTGGTGGTGCTCAGGGAACCATATGTGGTGCTGGAATTGAACCCAATTGGCCATTCACCAATAGGGTGAAAGGCAAACACCCAACCTGCTGTACTATTACTCCAATCCCCAGAGGGCTTAGTGTGCTACATTCAAGAAATTTCAAAATATAAATAAAGTAACAATGATTTAAAAAAACACTACTCTACCCAAACTTCTGTGATTCACTTAAACACTCTTAGGCTTCAGTTTGTCTTTCCAGAAAAGTGGAAATTAGGGAGGTGGACATTGGACCTGATGGCTTTTAGGAGAAAGATGTTAATTATTGTTTTTCTTTAAGAATTAACCACAGTTTACTGAGCACCTGATGTGGAGATAATTCCAGCACTGACTGGTAGCTGGTTTTCTGATAATAATCAAGATATGAACTTCAAATCTTGCATGATGAGAGATTTACTGTGGAATTCTAAGATTAAGTGAGGAATACTGTCACTTTAGTAGTAGTGTGCATGACAAGAAAACCTAACCGGTTGATCCAGTCTCCATGTAAGACCATGGGCTTATTGAAGATTTTCTGCATTGTCCCCTATCCCCACCAAACACAGGCTGTGAGCCTGCTCCATGTCTGGTAGTATCATGGCTGTCCCACTAGCATTGTGACTCATACTTCTGATCCCTGTTCAATTCTGACTGCAGAGAGATGTGGTTGGGGCTCCTTATATACTGGCATTCTGTAGCATTCAAGCATATTTACAGAAGGAATATGAAGAAGAAAAGCAAGAACTCCTTGCCTTTCCCTAGGGAAACACAAGCAATTCATAATCCAAGAGAGAAGGAGGGAAAGTGTCAGAGGAGAAGAAAGAAAAATAGTGTGTGTGTTTGTGTTTGTGTGTGTGTGTGTGTGTGTGTCTGGAGAGGGGGATGGAAATGAGTGGTAAGGGGGAGTATCAAAGCAGAGATAGGCACTCCCTCCCCTTTTGTAGATATTTGTATATAATTTAGGATTGGAAATTAGGAATGGAGCGAATGCAGAGTGTTTGGGACCCTGAAATATTTGAAATTACATGTGCAGTTTCTTACAAATCTTATGACTGATGCATGTGTTTCTCCCCCACAACCGCTGTGGCTTCCCTGAGCTATTGCAGCATATACCAGTCTATCTACACCCTCTGCATCTTGATGTGATCACTCTGATTCTTTTTGTTGTCTGAAATTTGGTTTCCACATTCTTATGTCTTTAATCGATCTCCCAATGTGACGGAGGAAGTAGGATGCAACTTCCTCGGCGGGTATTGACTTTCAATCATGATACGTTGAGTATGAAAATTCAATCAAACACAAACCTACCTCTCTCCATTTGTATATTTCACAGCTCCAATGATAAGAGAAGATTTGAAGCTATTGCAAAGGGGAAAATATATAATACATCACCTAACTACAAATAGAATCTAAACAGCACCAGTCTTTTGATGTTCACAGATAGATGCTAGATGACAGTGAAACCACATCTTCTAAGGTTTGGGGGTAAATTTATTTAAACCCATAATTTCATGCACATTCTAACTGTCAGGCAAGTGTGAAGGTATAATAAAATTTTGAGCTTTGTTTAATTTTTGTTCATATTTTCAAGGATTCACCAGTCTCCATCTGAAAAAGTTTTTTAGGGTTTGTTTTTAGGGCACTGGAGGGCCATTCTTTGAGATGAACAGGGATTATTTCTGACTCTAAGCTCAGGTATCATTCCTGATGGGGCTCATGGGACCATATGGGGTGCCAGGGATTGAACCTAGTTGGTTGCATGCAAGACAAACACCTTATCCAGTAGTTTTATCTCTCCAACCCCTGAGAAAAAAAATCTTTCAAAAATATTAGTCCACTAAACAGGGTATAAACAAAGAGGACAACATAGGAAGACTCAAAAGACATAATCTAAAAACCTGTTGCAGGGAAAGTTAAGCAGATTTAAAGCTTTATGTAGCATATCAGACATCAGACGCAGTATAGGAAAGACTTAAATGATGTCTTTGCGAGGGGTAGGGGGCAGTTCCTGGGCCACATTCAGTGGTGCTCAGGACTTAACTTATGGCTCTGTGCTAATGGATTACTTCAGGTGGGACTCTGGGCACTGTACATGGTGTTAAATATTGAACACAAGAGCAAGGCAAAAATCTTACCCTCTATAATATCTCTCCAGCCCCAGAATGCTGAATTGATGAAGTCATATACTACTGAAAACTAATTTTTTGACATTGCTCTTAAAAATGTACTCAAGTGTTAAGTAGATAGTTCTGGTTAAGCACTTTTATTGCAGTGGTTGGTCCTGATTAGATTCTCAGCAACGCATTTGGTCTACCTAGAGTCACCAGGAACAGCAGTAAGCCTTGAGCACCATTGGGTCCATTGGTCTTTGGGGACAATACCCAGAAGTTCTCAAGGGCCACTCCTGCTGGGTGCTTGGGAATCACTCCCAGATCCATCACTGGGTCTATGTGGTGTTGGGAATGAAACCCTGGGACCCTGCATACAAACCTTTGGACTACCTCCCTGGCACAGTGGTAGGATGTTTGCCTTGAGCATGGCCAGCCTGGCCGAGCCAGGTTTCATTCCTCTGCCCCTCTCAGAGAGCCCAGCAAACTACCGAGAGCATCTTGCTCGCACGGCAAAGGCTGGCAATCTACCCGTGATGCATTCAATATGCCAAACACAGTAACAACAAGTCTCAAAATGGAGATGTTACTGGGCCCACTCGAGCAAATCAATGAACAACTGGAGGACAGTGCTACAGTGCTACCTCCCTGGCCTGAAGATTTTTTTTTTAAATTAAGTTTGTAGTCTTCAGTCATGGGTGAAAAACCTTTTTAAAAAAGTTTTATTTTTCAAAATGTGTATCTTGTTAATGGGCTCCAAAATAAAACAGAACTAATTTATTTCAAGAGAAATTAGGGATCAGGATAGAGCAGAAGGTCAGTGTGATTCCCCGGACAAGAGTGAAGATACGGAGCTGGAGAGATAGCACAGCGGGTAGAGCGTTTGCCTTGCATGCGGCAGACCAGAGTTCGATTCCCAGCATCCCATATGGTTCCCTGAGCATTGCCAGGAGTCATTTCTGAGTGCAGAGCCAGGAGTAACCCCTGTACATCACCAGGTGTGACCCAAAAAGCAAAAGAAAAAAAAGAGTGAAGCTACAACTATAGGACAAGGGAGGGTTGGCCAGAGATCACAGTATAACCCTGCAACCCAACGGCAGAGTAAGAAATTGAGAATTAGAACACCGTCACATGGCACAGGTAAGCAGGAAATGAGCTCACGAATGACATAAAATAGCAGCAAAGTTAACTAAATTAGTCAAAATTTGGAAGCGATTGATGTAGTTGAATAAAACTGCTTTATCATAGTAAGAAATCAGCCAGTAATGATAGTGGATGTTGGGAAAATGATAAATAAGTCTTAGACCACATTGTATCAAAGATTTAATAACAGAAAAAAAGTAAAAGCGATTTCCTTGCGGGATTGAACCGAGAGTGCAGATGGGGCCCGAGGACTGTTGCTTTTTATCATAAATTCATGCATTCTTTGACTTTTTAAGCAGATGTAAAGAATAATTTGGTTTAAAGGATTTTAAGGGGGAAACTATTATAAATATCTGAGCTTATTAGAGAGCCGCCAAGGCTGTTTCCTTGTTGCTTTAAACACTGATCCATCTTGCTGTCGTTGGGATTCTCTTCTCGGTGATCAAGCAGAGTTCCTTTTTTTTTTTTATAGAACCACAGCTGCCTCTCTCACTCCTTCTGCTTCAGGACTGAGAATGGAATTCTACACATCTCTTCCAAAAAGGATTTGAAATGGTTGAATTAAAGATGAGGAAAAAGAACCTCACCCTTGTCTCTAGAAACACTCCCATCCTGCTATCAATGCAGATCATACCTTTACTTCTTTTTTTAAAAGTCAGCAAATTGAAAGCTATGTTTCTTGAACTTGCTTTGTTTTTAGTTACTTGGAGATTCATAAGAGTTAACCAATGCCTATATAACAAACTGATAATAGTAAAAATGCTGACCCTATGGCTGGCGTGATGGTTTTGATTCACTC
>JAOXYA010000019.1:21122086-21133386 GCA_028565675.1 Sorex palustris | reverse complement strand
CAACCCCTCATGCTTTGGGATTTAACTGTACTGTAAGAGTGGGCTGGGGGATCAGAAGGAAGAGAAAGAGGGATCAGGATCCAGACTCCAGAGAAGGAGGATGAAGGGGGGTGGAGAAGGAGAATGAAGTTGCATGGGGGAGGAAGAAGCAGAGGCAGAGGAAGAGAAGAGAGACTGGTGGGGATGGAGAGAGGATTGGAATAAAATGCGACTAAAGCCAACCAGTTTGGCCCTCGTTCCTTCCTTTGCCTAACCATCGCCATCTACCTCCCCTGGGTGGGGGAAGCGGGGTGAGATTACCGAATGGGGTGGCGGGAGAGATAGAGCCACCGCCGCTGTGCGCAGTGCCCCTTTATGAGCTTACACAGGAAGGGGTGGGGGTGACAGAAGGGACACTGGGAACATTGGTGGTGGAGAATGGGCACTGGTGGAGGGATGGGTGCTCGAACATTGTTTGATTAAAACGTGATCATGAAAATTTGTAAGTATGTAACTGTATCTCATGATGAGTCTTTAAAATAAAAAGGTATAAATAATAATAATAAAGAAAACATGAAATAAAAAAATCAGCAACACCTCCTTCCCAATCCACTCCTCTGCAGCATCTCAGGTTTGTCCCTGGAGGTCCCCAGAGCCACGGAGCCAGCCTGGGTGTCCCCGCCTGCCAGTATCCATGAAACATCCTCTGGCACTCGCACTGAACCACCAATAATCACCAGTGAGCTCCCTTGGATGTCTTGGGGTCCTTGGGCACCTCTTAGAGAACTCCATTTGCCCCCAGTTCACCACCCCCTGAGAGTGATGTGCTGTGAGAACTGAAGAGACAGGAGGAAAGCTCTTAGTCATGGGTCATTTTTCCGACTGCAGGAGCACTCACAATCCACATACTCCTTCCAGTCATCTAACTGGAGTCCACTGTCCCCACAAAATGACAGACAGGAGAGACAGTGCTGAAGAAACTCTGGGGTCAAATTAACCATGGGAAGGATGTGTGGCAGAAGAAGATCCAGGTTCCTGAAGGAGGTTCACTGTCATTTCTTGGCTCAGTACAGCCCAGAACACCCAGCCATGCCCTCTGCTGCTTCTACATAGAGGCCACCTTTACTTCCGGTGAAGAGATCTCTTGCTTTAGGGTGATGCTCATCACAGGGGTCTTTGCAGAGTTGGCCTCACTCCTTCACAGGGAGGTCTCCCTGAGCGTTGAGGGGAGGGCTTTCCCCTGGAACCTCCATGCAACCCATTTCACTACTCTCCCTGTTCTTATCCTCTTCACGGGGTGCAATTATCAGCACTTTGCACATGAGGAAACGGAGTGTCCTAGAGGTGAGATTCATCTCTTAGGAACCCGAAGCCTGGCCAAGGCAGAACCAGGCTGAAAGGTCATGCAAATCTGTGCCAAGGATGGGCTTGGTGGTCCCTGGGCTAGCCTGCCTCTCTCAGCATCTTTCCCAAAGGGAGTTTTCCCTCTGCACACTGGGACCATTTTCCCCTCTGTTATTTGGCAGGTGCCTAGTGTTTGGCTTACAACTGTGTGCTTCTTCCCAAAGCGACCCAGCTCGGGAGAGTGGAGGGAGTTGCAGGATGGCGGGATAAATCTGTAAGGATGGGAAGCTCCTGGTGCATGATAATTGGAGATAATGCGCTCGGATGGGGCAAAGTCAGACTTTGAGCCAAGAACTTCCAACTGGAAAAAAAAGAAGAAGAAGAAAACTACAGAAATCTCAGCGTAAAACAGTCACCGCAAAGCAAGGCTGGAGAACAGAAGGATGAAATAATCCAAATCACAGGCTCTGAGAAGGTCCGCGTGAGAGAGGCTCGCAGAAACTTGCCTTCTGGAGCAACTGACACATGTGATACTGCCCGCTCTGGTCTGTGGGTGTCCTTGTCTGGCTGCCAGACCGCTGGCTCGCCCAGGACAGAGCCTGGCACATCGTGTCCCCTGACACAGGCTGAGGCGGTGAGTGAAATGGTTTCCTGCCGAGATCTTTGCTTTGCCTGGAGTAGTCCAAACCCCCCCATCACTACTCCCTGATCCCAGAGCCATAATGTAGGCTGCAGGTACCACCCATTCCCCCCTCCACAAGTACATTGCTCAACGTTCCCCTTCAGTCTTCTTCATCATCCCCTACTTACCCTGTTAAGAGCCCACTCACCTAAAACACATCCCAGGTAATGATGTTTATTGCCCAACAATGAAAATATTGTTATTTATGGTTCCAATCAGGGTGTCATCAGAACGCATGCATTCGGCCTGGGCCTGGGCGACTGATTGTTTATGTAAATGAAAGCGCTCGCTCATAATCACATCCATTTGGGGAAGAAACAATCAGCTGGGCGGGATGCTTCCCCCTGTAATATCTTTTTAATATTCAATTCGCTAGAAGCCAATCTGCATCATGGGAAGGGGGGTGGTCTGGCAAATTGAAAGCTAAATATAGGTTCAGAGCAAAACCAAAGTGGGTGTGCCCTGTATCTACTGGGGCGACACAGAAGGAAGGTGGGTCACTATTTGTTTTGGCTAGGAAACTCCGACATCATCTGCATTTGGCAAGAGATGGGTCCTGTTTCCCCCTGCAGTCCATGTGGAAGAAAGCAGGACACACCTGCTATTATGGTACTGTGTGTCACTGGTATCTTCACTGGTCCGAGGTGCCATCTTCATACTGACACAGCTCAGGGAAGATGCCCCTGGGTGGGCTCTGGGGCAGTACCACCATTTCATTGGCAAAAAGCCAGTATATAGCCGGAAGGGGTCATTGCTTCCGCCTTGGTGCATCTCCGCTGAGACTCTGAGCTGACTGCAGGCAGGAAAGGGATCCTCTGGGAGCACTGGGTCTGTGAAACAGAGCTTCTTAGCCTGTTTCCTGGCCAGAGCTCTTGACATTTCAGGAAATGGACCCCCCTGAGCCCTGTCTGAGACACTGTGGCTTTCTGCTGTGCTTGATTTTTGATTTTGATTTTTTTTTTAACGTTTGGGTGTTGTGCCTTCAGAAGCTTTGACAACTGCTGATGTTTTTGTGACACCCCCACATTAAGTTCTAAGACCCCCATTTAAGGTCGCTACTGCCCATGTAAGAAACTCACATTAGGCCAGGAAGGCAGAATGTTAAGGCACTTGCCTTGCATGCGGCCAGCCCTGGATTCATCCCCAACACCACATAGGGTCCCCTGAGAACTACCAGGAGTGACCCCTGAGCACAGGGCCAAGAGTAAGCCCTGAGCACTGCTGACTAATCCTGACCACGCTCCCTCCCTCCCCCACACCGTCCCCCCCCCCAAAAAAAAAGACAAGAAACTCAGCTGTAAAGCACCTGAAGGCAGATAAGTCTGGCCTGTGACTAAGCGCTTCCTTCTTAAGCTCCTAGAATGCCAAGGGAGCCAGGCCCAGTTGTAGGCCAGTGAGAGTGTCTGTAGTTTCAATAAAACTTTCTTTAGAAAACAGGTAGCCAGACAGCTGGGCCTGGCTCACTACTGATGGACAGCAGCATTTGCGAGAGGCGAGATCACACTCTCAGCTGTGCTAGATGATCTTTGGATATGGGCAGATCTCTAGACCAAGCTAGAGATGGGAAGTGGGAAACACCAGACTCCGCCTTTCCTGCAGGTAAGCCTCTGAAAAGCAGGCATTCCATTGCAGAGGAATGGTAGAAACAAATCTCTCTCTCTCTCTCTCTCTCTCTCTCTCTCTCTCTCTCACACACACACACACACACACACACACACACACACACACACACACAATTCTCTTGACATTCCTCTGCTCCAGGGACATGAGAGACCAGAACAGAAGAGAGTCAGTCTGAAGACCAGCAGGTTGCAGGGAAGGAGCTTTGTCCTATGCTTTTACTCTATGGCACTGCAGGGAGGGGTAATAGACATGGAGTTGGGGCAACTGCTATACTCAGTCGGACACTCTGGCTGACTGTCTGGACTCTCCATCTCCCTAGGCTGGTGCTCTCAAGGATAATCCTCCAGTGGCAGGATCCTGCTCAGGGAAGAATCCAGGACTAGGAGTCTCTGGCCTTATTGTGCCATGAATTTACTTGGTAGTTTGGAGTTTGAGTGTCGGTTGTTCCCCTGCCCAGCAAAACCACTTCTGTCTTAGAAAAAGGACGAAATTTTGCTTTCTATATTCCTGAGGATTTTGTTGCACTGCTGTTACTGTTCCATTCTGGGATTTTTCTTGCAGGGGCAGGGTTTGTCCTGCTTGAAGATTAGAGAGAGCATGGAGGCAAGTCCACTGGGAGATGAAGTGCTCTCTTGGGCTTGCACTAGACTCAGTTCCATGCAAATGGCCCAGGCTAGGGTGAGGCTGGATTCAGCACCCCAGCGGGAAGTCCATAGAGGAAGGTAATGCCTTGTCACACAGTCCCAGGGCTTACTTCTGGAGATGCACATCCTGATCTGGACCCCAGTCCATCACTATGACTTACGGGAACTTGCACGTGTGCTCTCTGATTCCTCCCCTGCCTCAGTTTCCCCGAGTCTCACTGGAGAACGGGAGTCTTGGCAGCTCTTTTTAACCAGTTCCAAATCCCAAGAATAGTATCAGAAATACTTTTATGTCTACCTGTGGTTCCCTAGCACCATTAAAATCATATAGTCGTGTCAGGCTTCCATCCTGACCAACAAAGCCACAAAGGCTTCAAGACACGAGCTTTATAAAACTGCCCACAGTGTAGAGAAATAAGACTCTGTTACCACCCCCCCCCTTTTTTTTTCTGGCAGGCATGCAGGATGATTCGTTAAATCCAGGCACAATTCGGTGTTGGGGGCTCATTGTTTTTCTCCAAAAAAGGAGGAACATGCTCATAGTGGGGCCCAGTGTCCACAGAAACAAGGACACAGCCTCTATTTCTGCATGAAAGCGCAGCAGGCATCGTAGGACCTGCCGCCCCATGGGGCGGGGGTGTGGAGGAGCCGGGCTTCGCCTGTGGAAGTTTGCAAGGATTTCTTTTTTTTCAAATGTGACTTCGCTTTCTTGAAAATGCATCCAATTGAATTTCCTTTTCAAACGAGAACGGAATGATTCCTTCATTTCAGTTAGAGCCTGGCTCCATAAATACCATCTCGGCACAGTATATTACGCACATCATTTATTCAGCAGATATCATAATATATTCAGGGCCGCTCTTAGGGAGAGAAATTTCAATATTAGATAAAAATAGTGAGATGGCGAAGGTAACTGTGTTTGTCTGGTACACAGAGTAAATAGGATTGTTAGCGATTGCAAAAGGCTTTGGGAAAAGATAGGGAAACAAAGATAGCTCGAGCCAGATTCTGAGCTCTGCAGTCGCTCAGGTTCAAGGGAACTTGATTACCTTCTGCCACCATGCACTTCTAAGCAGGCCCAGAGACGAGCTCTTCCTGTCTTATATTTTCTCCTAAGAATAGCTGAATGTTATCCTAATTAGAAATCTGCTCAGATTTGGAAACAGGCCGGGGTTGTCATCTCTCCCCATCCCTCCATCCTCCCCACCTCTCTTCTCCTCCCTTCCTCTCCCTCCCCCTGCCATTCTCCTTCTCCCTCTATCTCTCTCTCTCTCTCCCTCTCTCTCTCTCTCTCTCGCACCCCCTCTCATGCATACACTCACGCATGCACACACTCACACTCATAATCAAATTCACTCTCCCACGGAGCCAGAGGTCCCAAACTCTCTCGACTGGAATCTGGGTTCAGACTGTCAGCCCTCTCGAACCTCCTGTTCCCGGTTTACATCAATGAGCATTGCACTTAAGACATCCACCGAGGTTTCTTGCTTCTATCCATGCAGGTACATGCTGATCTGTTTAAACTCTGGGTGCTAGTGAGCCTCAGATGGGTGCTCTGCGTGAGCTCTCTTCTTCCTCCCGGCAGACCCAGCTCAGAAAATGTCCATATCTCTGTAGGAAACTGAGATATTCAAGAATTCATGCCACTAGTCCAAGTCACAGCCACAAAGGACACCAGAGCCATGTGGCTCCGGGAAACAGCACCAACCCCTGTGCTGGGTCCCCGGAACCTGTGCTTTGTAGTAAGCAAAACTCTGTAGACGCTGAAGGCCAAGGATGTTAGCTAAAGAATCTCCCTGTACTCACTGCCGTTGGGAGAACCCTGGGTAATGACAGCTTCGCTATTCTGTGTGGCACTTGGAACTGAGACCTTCAAAGTGTCCCACTGGGCTATTGGGAGCCTGAGAGTTCAGCTGGAAGGCATGTTCCTGGGAACAAAGCTGAGATTGTGTTTTTCCATCAAGCCTATAGCAGGATAGTGCTAGCAGGGGCCCCGAAAGGTCTGGCTGCGTCTGGGCACAGGATCTCAGCTTTGGTGATGTGGGCAAGGTGGCAGGCAGAACCTGCCAGGATTACATTTGGCACATTCTACAAAGCCATAGGTTGTGACATCTGATGCTTTTTTTATGATTATCTTCTGGATATAGACACCTACTTGGGAACAGAGACTAAATAATTTCAACCCACCTCCTGGTCTTCTTTTCTTCAGAGACTGGGAGAGGTATTCCACCATGCATGTGCCTGTCTGTTCTCTCCTTTCTGCTCAGGTACAGGAGCCCCCCAGGGGAGTCCACTGTGCAGGGGGAGTCTGTGAAGGTGTGGGGAACCGGCAATGTTCAGTGGGGCTGGATCTGCTCCCCCCCGCCCCCGGCCATTGTCTTTGCCTCATTAAGAGCTCTCTGTGTCTGCACCCACCAGTAAGAGTTTTGTGTTGTTTTCTCAAGCATGCTGACAGTTTCAAAACCGAGAAGTGTGACTCAATCCTAGTGGGGGCTCCGTTTGATTCTCCTGAATGAAGAGAGTGAAATTACATATGTAGGAAGGATCCTGACTCTCTAGCTACTCTGCTCCCCCGCCTGCAGAGACAGGCTCCAAACAAAGTGGAGCAGGGGTGCTTTTCTGCTCCCCACTTCCTGGGGGAGAGAGAGAGAGAGAGAGAGAGAGAGAGAGAGAGAGAGAGAGAGAGAGACAGAGAGACAGAGAGACAGACAGGAGAGAGAAAGAGATAAGAGAGAGGAGAGAGAGGAGAGAAAGAAGAGAGAGAGAAAGAGAGAGAGGAGAGAGAAAGAGAGAGAAAGAGAAAGAGAGAGAGGAGAGAGACCCCCATCACAGTGCACCTTCTAGCCATCCCCACTGATGCCCTGCACTCCTTTTAAAACAACATCTAATCTCCAGGGACAGAAAAGGAAACCGAAGTCAGGACCATTACTTAGTGCAAAGAACTCTGGGAAGGCTCCCATATGGGATCAGACACCAGCACATCTGACTCCAGAAGTTCTCTTCCTCCTTGGGTCTCCGTGGGAGTCCCCCTCCATGATTGAGGGCCTGTGGGAAGCTCCAGGCTTGCACTTAGCTTGCACTTCTAAGAATGGAGCAGTAAAAGGTGGTTCAAAGATGAGAAGATGAGAATCCTAGTGACTTAGAAAGTGCAGGAGCCTGGCAGGTGCCCAGAAAGGATGTATCTCAGCATAGATCTAACAGAGGAGGAAGGAGAGGACCATGGGAAATGAACAGGGAGGGCCCATGGAAGAGGTGGAAGTCAGTGGTTTGTTCAGCTTGTGAACTCACTTTCATCTTGAATCTCATGCCTGCCCCTCAGGTAGCTGAGTGCTTGGAAAGGTTACCCTTTACTGGATCCTTCTTTGAACTTTCCCTCTTTCTCATCTTCCAATCCCACCCCTCCAGCCCTCATCACCTTCCACGAAATAGTACGTAGGAGAGAGAAGCTCTTTTGCATGTTCCTCCTTTACTTCTGGATGAGTCTGGAAGAAGGTGCTCAAGATCACCAAGAATCCAATTTTCCTGTGAAGAGAAAAATTGGATTGAAAATGGTTTTCAGTCAGACACAACCTCTTGTCTGTGTCTCTTCTTTCCTTTCCTGGAGAAGGTGTGAGACCGGATGTGGAAGGGAATGCCCCAGGCACCCAAGACTGGCCAAGTGCCCAGTGAAGATAACCCTGACCTGGAGGGTTCCTGAGCTTCCCCAAGGATAGTTGGGCCAAGGATTTTGGTGGGTGCTCAGAGATTCTAGGGCCTGTGGTTCACTATGACTTGAACCCAGACTGGCCTCATGAAATGAGTGATTCAGGCAAGATCAGGTGCTACTGCTGCTCACTGGAGCTCTTTGTACTTTGTTACCAAGGAACAAAGCTGATAGCACAGAGGGTAGGGCGTTTGCCTTGCACATGGCCTACCCAGGTTCTATTCCCAGCATCCCATATGGTCCCCCGAGCACTGCCAGGAGTAATTCCTGAGCACATGAGCCAGAAGTAACCCCTGTACATCACTGGGTGTTACCCAAAAAGAAAAAAAAAGAAGACAGGGTTTGCAAAGGAGGAGAGTAGAGGGCGGGAAGATAAGAAAGACAAAGGGTGGGGCATGGGCACAGGGAAAGAGACAATCAGGCAGAGAGAGAAATGGGGTCAGGGTGGAGACAGGGAAAAAGAAGGCGAACAACTAAGACTGGAGGGGGCCCGGGAGAGAGAAGGTTATTCCTGCCATGCCCAACAGCATCCCTTGTGCCTTGCCATTTGGAATCCTGAGTTTGAATGTTGACAAAGCTAAATTGGAACCTAAGAGACATTTTCAAGGCCCGTGTCTTTCTACCGAAAGGAACTGCCATGCTCATCCTTTGGGACAGAACATGAAGTCTTAGACCAGAGAATATTCCAGAAGCAGAACAGGGACTTTGCACCAGTACTCATGGCCTTCTCCAGTTGCCTGTTCCCTCCCAATGTCCCAGACACACAATGGCTCACCAAAGCCTGGGGCATCCTGATGGAAAATGGTAGCTCAGCAGAGTTGGATACCCCAATGGGCTTGGTTCCCCCAAATAATCCAGGATCTAAATATTCATTTTTTTCATTAAATTTCTGGTCAGCCAAATAAACATCTGCTAGGAAACCACAGATAAGAAACCTGACCATGAATGTTCGTTCATTTCTTCATTCATCCTTTGCCTACAAGATTCAAGGACCAAAAGGGTACAAGTTTGGAGGATGACTCCATAGCCGCTAAGGACAGAGCTCAGCCCCTCGGGGTCCCACCCAGCACTGCAAGGCTCAGCACAGTGCTAGAATATCATGACAAAAGTTTGTAAAGGGCGTGATGTGTGTGGAAACACACCTGCCACCTGCAGAGCCTGGCTAGTAAAGCAGGCGCCGTCTTAGGTAGATTGACCTTGCGGGGGCAGGCCAGACTGTCCCCACTTCCCCTTCATGACTTAGGATCTAGAATTCAAGAGAGCCTTTCGGAGGCGCTCCTAGGAAGTGCTTAGGAGGCAGCCAGGCTAAGTGGTTCAATGCAAGTCACTAGAGGATTCGGTGCTGCTCAGGTTCTGCACTGCTGGAGGTCTCCAGGGATGCACCCTAAGATACTCAGGATGCCAGGAGGTACCAGGAGGTGCCAGGAATCAAATCCAAGTCAGACAGACATGTGCCAAGTCTATACTCTAATGCTCTGCAATCTCCTGGCCCCATGGAGGAGCACCTGGCCCCCACATTGAGCCCCCACATCAAGGTGAAAGAGGACCAGCCAGGACCACAGGTGTCTAAACACACGGCCACACATACCCACAGACAGTTCCAGTCTCGAGAGAGAAGCATGGCTCTGGCCCGTGCTCTCTGCTAAGATGCGTCTCCCACCCCTTCCCTTCCCGATGAGTAAGAACAACAATGAAGTAACTGGAAGGGGAAACTGTGCTACAGAGCAAAAAATGCATCTCTCCATACTCTGTGGCTTGATGCTAGCAAGACCACCCGCCCCCTCCCACCCCCAGCAGCCTGTCCCGGGACCTGAGTGTGCATGCCATGGGTGTCCGTCTCAGGGAAGTGCCACACAGCGGGTTGAAACCAACAGCAATGAGGATTGAACACTCAGGATAGGACAAAGTGAACAAGAGGGGTTTCTGGATGCAGAGGTGGGCAGCCTATCCCAGCCATCCCCCCCGCCCCCATGACCACCACCATGGCCGTCACTGTACAAACTCTCTTTGCAGATGTGTCCAGCGACACCCACTGACCCATCAGAAAATACAGGTGCACGGCAGACTCAGCCTCCAGGCTGGTGACCACCACACAGCACACGACCCCTCCATCTTGCTTCACAAATAAAATCCTTTCATCCATCCCTATGTGGGCAGACGTGCCCATACAACCTCCACGGCAGAGGGTCTCACCCATCCCCTTCTCTGACTGGGTCGGGTGCCCTGGTGCAGGCAGAGCAGAATGCCAAAGGAAAAGGCAAAACGCGCCGGTTCTTTTATGTGAAGATTCCATTTAAAAATACCCACGGAACCGTCTGCACTTTTCGGGGCCTGACGTCTTGAAACGCATTTAGATTGATGCAGGCAGAGGCTGGAGTTCTGGTGCTGAGTAAACAGTCAAGTGTTCTTAATAGGAATTGCAGTTTCTCGACATCTGTTAGGGAAAAGGGAATGGGGGAACAACAATTTAGAGTGAGATTGGTTTTGTTAAATGCATTTAAATTCCAAGATTAGTGGTGTTCTTTCTTTTTCAATTAGCATTTACTTGTAGAAAGGTTACAGATGAAAGGCCCGGGTAGGCTCTCTCTCGCGCGCGGAGAGGACACTCCAGCATCGGGAAGCTAAAATGGGAAGAGAACATCAGACTGCAAAGAACTTAAACGTCTCTGCCAAATGGAGACGGGAAAGCTGCAAGGGGGAAGCCTTCAAAAACCCCCCGAATGAAATCCAAATAAAATGAAGTGGCACTGAGCTGGGCGTCTCCCGTCCTCTGGGAAGAGAAGTGATACATTGAGAAAACAGAGAGATTTGTATTTGCTAAGCCAGTTACTAAGTGCAATTTGCGTGACGTCTTTGCGAGTGTGCAAAGAGCTGTAACTAGCTCTTCTCTCTTTTTTTGCCCCAGATAGAAACATAAACAGAGACAGGGAAATGCAGGGAATGATTTCACCTGCCTTGCTGCCATTAAGTTAGCCTCATCTACTCCCAAGCTGTTTGGGGTGACATTTGTAAAATAAATGCATTTTGTGGGTGAGCACTAAAGCACAAAGACAGGCAAGCAGCCTTCCTGGGTGCATGCAATTTGCGCTTCTCACCAACCTATGCCCTGCCCTGGGGGTATGAGTCAAGTGACAGAGCCCTGATTTATATTTCTACAGGCGTTTTAGGGCTACCCTTGAGCCCTTCCAAACGGAGATGTATATTATTGGGGGCAAAGTATTTTGCTTGCTTTTTCTCTCTGCTTCCCTCTCATTTCTTCTTCTTCTTCTTCTTCTTCTTCTTCTTCTTCTTCTTCTTCTTCTTCTTCTTCTTCTTCTTCTTCTTC
>JAOXYA010000019.1:21106271-21121986 GCA_028565675.1 Sorex palustris | reverse complement strand
TTCTTCTTCTTCTTCTTCTTCTTCTTCTTCTTCTTCTTCTTCTTCTTCCTCCTCCTCCTCCTCCTCCTCTTCTTCTTCTTCTTCCTCCTCCTCCTCTTCCTCCTCCTCCTCTTCCTCCTCTTCCTCCTCTTCTTTTTCTTCTTCTTCTTCTTCTTCTTCTTCTTCTTCTTCTCTCTCTCTCTCTCTCTCTCTCTCTCTTTCTCTCTCTCTCTCTCTCCTCCCTTTCCCAACAAATACCAAAAGAAAAAATTCTTATTCTGGAGTTCCTTTCTTGAATTAGGGACACTTCAAGATGGCATTGGTATTTCTATATGGCTTCTGTGTTTGAATCTCTCAGGGAATCTATTTTGTGCGTTTAGCCTTTACAACACGGGTAGATTGTGGTGATGATTTTAAAATAGGACGATCTAGTCTGTACTGCGTGTAAAGCCACCCATACCATTTGTACTTTTAAAAAAATCAATAAGAAATGAATGTCTAAGAAGGCTTGTCTCTGCCAGAGCTCAGCGGCTACCTTAAAAGATACCAAGATGAGATCTGCATTCTGACGCTTAAGGTAGCCATTGTTCTAGAACATTCTGCCCCCAAAACTTTAAACAGCAGGATGCCTTCTCTGCCTGCAAGGTTCCTCTGGCTTTTCAGCTTGCTTCCTGGGAGAAATCTCAGACGCTGATTCTTTTCAATTATCTGTCAATTCTAAAAATGCAAATAGAAACATTCATGTCATCACTTTGGTACTCACCAACTGATTTCTTCCAAGCACCCAGACCATAACTGAATGCTCCTCAATATGTTCTCCTCCTCTCTTTAAGTGCAGTTAATATTACCGAGCAGATTTTGGTCAGCTTCCAGGAACCCAGTGTGGAGAGAGGCAGAATTTTATTTTAGAAGCACAAGTTGGTTTGAAAAAAAAATGTGAACTTAGCCCAACTATTTCTTTGTTTCATCTTTCTTGCTAGACATATTTTATTTTTCTAAAAAAAAAGTTTCTTCATCTGTACACACAGGCACGCACACACAATTCTGACTACATTGTCATGGTGGTTTGGTATGCTTTAAAAAAAATAAAACTAGAATATAAAAAGAAGGAATCAAAGAAAAAAGAAAGTGATGCAGAGGCACAAGCTCCAAACTGCATACATGTAACAGGGATGTGTATAGGTGGCCAACCAGATGTCACGCAGAAGTGCCCAAGAATGGACAAGACAGTTGTCCAGCATAAATCTACAGGGTTCTAGTGCCCAAGGGATCTAGTTTCCCTTTGTGTCTTTCTCTTCTTTATATGGTATTGCTAAGAGAAGATGGCTGTTAGCTGAACTTACTGTGTTAATCATTTCATAGGATCTGGAATCAAACCTTCAAGCTGTACACCCTCATCTTAAAGAGTGAAGTGTGTCAAACACGTCTCAATAAAGTTAGAAAAGAGGAAGTGTCTGGAGAACTAAAAAAAAGGGAGGAAAAACTAAAGCCCTGCAGTGCAGAGACAGGATACCCACCCTAAACACTTTGCCATTATTCTGCACGAGCCTTTGATGCTGCAAAGGAGTTGTCTGCGGGAGCTGCATGTCCCGTCCTCCATCAGTGAACATTTCTGATTCATTAAAATGCCTTATTTACATAACCTAACTGTTGGCACATGACGTGCCCTCCCCATTTACCTGTTTCGGGTGCACTTGCTGCCTATCTTTTTAAAAAAAAATTCCTGATTACAGTAATGCTTAAATAAACCAATTCGTGGAAGAGAGCCGCCTCTGTTGGATTGCTTTCTTAGAACGGATTCTTGGAAATAGTATTACTAGGTCAGAGGGTCCCAACATATTTAATGCTCCTGACACATATTGGCAGATTGCCTTTTGTAAAATTAAGACCCATTTCCCCTTCGGCTACAGTTGTCAAGGTGGCTGTTTTGTAAGCCTCTCCCTGATATAATCTTTTCTGATTTTTATCTCTGTAAATCAGGACTATTGAAAAGAAAACTTTTCACCTGGACGGATTTTCTTTTTTTTTCTTTTATTTATTTAATTTGTTGATATTTGGGTCATACCCAGTGGTGCTCAGGGCTTACCCCTCGCTCTAGTGATCACTCCTGGCAGTGCTTGGGAGACCATATGGGATGTTGGGGATTGAATCCAGGCTGGCCACATGCAAGGCAAGTACTTTACCTGCTCTGCTATTTCTCTAATTTTTCTGAAACATACATCAAAGAAAAGATTTTTTTTAAATCAAGGATTTCAAGGTTGTTTATTTTCCTGACTAACATATGCCCTCAAACCTGGTTGCTTCCTCATGTGGCAAGGATCTTGTTAGAAGCCTCCAGCTAAAGAAGTCTTTCTAGGGCAGAATTCTCACAGATTCTGGGTGATCCGAGCATACTGCACACAGCTGAGGGCAGCCAGCACCAGACTCTACAGGAGATTGGATGAGGCAGTCCCCCTGAGAGGTGTTTCTGGGATCCCACATTCCCAGGCTGGGCACCTTGCCAGAAGCAGCATTGCAGGAGCCCTGGGTGTTTGAACAGACACTCAGAAACTTCAGTAGGAGACCTGAAGAGCCATGTGAGAAACAGGTTTGAAATCTGTGAGACACGGTGCTCAGAGAAAACACCCTTGAACAACCTCGAGAGGTAGTTTCAGGAACCGGTTCCCGGAGTCACCCCAAAGAAAGCTGCACAAGGGACCCTGCCCCTATCCAAGTCTTGGAAACACAACTTTGCACACTGCCATGGAAGGTTCTAGAAGGAGGGTATCATTAACACCAATCATGGCTGTTCTGGCTGAAACGTGGATTGTTTCCCCCAGACAATGCATTGTCTGAGTGAACAAGGAGAAATTGGATGCACCCATGTTTTCCTCTGAGACTCTGTCTAAAGCACATCTGAGGGATCTCCAAATAGCTTCAGTCACCAAAGGTGGATTCTGGAGGAGAAGGAAGGGGTTAATCACTCTGAAGAAATTCTACATATGAAGAAGCACCTTCTGCATCTCCCTCCTCAGGACCCTGATTTCATTATGGCAGGGAAGAGCCATCGCTGATGATTCAAACCCAAGAAGGAGGGGAGCAGAAGACAAGAAAGAAACGGGAAAAATATTCAAGAGTCTGCAACCCCTAAGAAGCGTGCCTGCCTCCCCAAATCCTCAATTCCCTGAACTGTCAGAGTTTTTCACACTGAGCACCCCCTCCTGAGACGCTGGCATTCTTCATTGTAGGAATATTCCTTCCAGTGACGGGCTTCCTGCCTAATGAAGTGCTCCCTAAATTAAATCTACCCTTTGTGAAAGGTTACTCCCCAAACAAAATGAACAGGAAAATGCCTCTAGTCCATATAAATGTCACCCTGCCCTCCAGTAAATCGGTTTTAATCACTATTTTTAAGGGAGCAGCCTGGTCAAATGGGAGTGAAAGGCAATTCCCAGGTACATCACAACAACTGTTAGAGGTGTGTGGTGGGGGGTGGGATTGGGGGGTCACACACAAGTGTCTTTCTGAGGACTCGGCCCCAGGGGAGCTTCAAGCAAGCTTTGTTCTGCAAATTAGCGAGCTCTGTCCTTTTCCTAGCTCCAGTGCCACCTGCTAGGGGTGAAGAGAAGAAAACCAACAGCAATGGAGAGTTCAGGACGCCATCATCACTCTCTCCCTTGCATTCCCCCAAGAATTCCTGACAAGGAGAGTCTCTGAGGGACTCCCCACCCACCCCCCTTTTTTAATGGATAGGGGGAGGAGTCCCAGAATGATCTTCACAGTGCCCAGATCAGAAATATTTGATATTTGTACCCAATTTCATACCATTTCAAGGTTTGGCTCTTGCTAAGAGGCACCAGCCCTGTTTTCCCAAGTTTTCTAAGCTCATTTAAAAAAAAAAAACAGCGTGGGAAGATGAATTCATCAAATTCTTCTTCATACAAGAGATGGGCCAAGGTTGCCTCCCTAACACGGAAGAGCATGTGCTTCTATTGAGTTCTGGGGTCTCAAGGAGGCTAAAGGGGTCTTGGAGGTAGGCTGAATCCAGGGCAGAGGCTGTTTTTAGCTAAATGACACATTCAGGTCCATTAAACAGGACTAAAGAAACGGTCGAGGGGGTAAGGCAGTTGCCTTGCATGTGGTGGACCCAAATTTGATGACTACCAGGAGTGATTGCTGAGCACAGAGCCAGGAAAGCCCTGAGCCCAGGTCAGTAAGGCCTCCCCCCCCCCAAACAAAACCAATAATAGGGGCTGGAGTGATAGTACAGTAGGTAGGGCATTTGCCTTGCTCGTTGCTGACCTGGGTTTGATTCCCAACATCCTATTTGGTCCCCCAAGCACCATCAGGAGTAATTCCTGAGTGCAAGAGCCAGGATTAAACCCTGTGCATTGCCAGGTGTGACCCAAAAAGCCAAGAAATAAATAAAACAAAACAAAACAATAATAGCAACAACAACAACAACAATAATAGTAGTAATCATAATCATGACAAAGTTCTGTCAAAGAGAGTTCCTGTTGACCACTTTAGGGGTGTTTCCAGAAGACCTCCTTCAGGATGTCCATTCCCTGCACACGGGTGCCTTACACGGGGTTGCCCCAAAGGCACTCGTCTGCTTTACCAAACTAACACGCAAAGGCAGGCTTCAGTGCTTATGTTTTTGGAAATTAAGTTGCATGACTGTGCCTTGCTCTCTAAAAATGTGTAAATGTGTAAATTATGCTAAAACAGATTGCCAGTGCAAGTCGAAGAAATGAAAAATATGGTGTACTCTTCGCAGGAAGGGTGCAGGAGTGTGGTGTGTGGCTGATGTGGAAGGCAGACTCCAACGCTCCATTCTGGGAGGTTCTGGGAAGGATAAAGAGGAATTATCTGGAGATAGAAAGAAGCAAGATTTATTTATTTATTTTTTGGATGGTCCCCGCTGGAGTTGAGCGTGATCTCTTTGACTGGCACGGGAGAGGTGAAGTAAAGTCTGTGTATTTTTCTCAGTTCTGTTTCCAAGTCTTATTTCATTTCCCCAATTTGCCACACCCTCAGAGACATGCTCGAGCCCCGATACTAAAATCTTGCCTCCTTCTAACCTTAAGAATCAAAAGAGAGGAGATGCCCCGAGTCTGGATTCCATTGTTTGTGTGTGCACGTTTATTCTTTGTACAAATTCTGATGCTGCCTCTCCTTATGACTACAAGTAAACCAACCTCAATCTTTAAAAATTCAAGGCAGTGATAAGACAATGCTTTTTTTCACGAGAATAAAAATATCCAGACACCCCAGTAATATATAGATTGAGTACGGAGTACAATTCTTAATCATATAAGTAACCAGAGACTCAGATAAAATAAAGAGGTGATATGAAAGTGATATTTGGTCAACGATGTTGAGAGTCCTCCAGGCCAGGAATATTACCTGTGTCTGATAATCATGTTGCTGAAAGATACTGAATGTCAATCCTTTCTCACAGGAGAAAGCTAAAAATGCTGGTGACTTCCCAATAATAGGCAGTGAGTTCCCTAGAATGTACCCCAAACCTCTGCTAAGTCTTCGTCATGGGTTCTTCTCTGTACAGGTGATTTTTTTTTGGCTAATAAATATAATACTTCACAAAACTGCATCATAGCTGATTTCTTTAACTTCTAGAAATGCTTCAGAAACTAGATAGGGCTATGGTTTTAGTTCAACTAATGACGAACACTGCAATTGTTGCAAAGTGACAAGAAAGAAATGGAGAAGGGTCAATTATAAAGAAGTACCTGCGGCTGAGTCAAGAAATAACATCAACTCATCAGCACACGCAGACCAACTGAGCTCTATGGAGAGCAGAGAAAGGAATGCAGAAAAGAATCACATCGAACTGTGGGCGAAGGTTTCTGTCCATGGTTGAGATCCATCAGGCTTTTCATCTCACTTCCTCTTCTGCACCCATTCTCCCTTTACAATTCCTTGAATCTGACATGATGAGAAAGAGACAAGTTGCTGGAGGTGATGAGTCTGAGATGACAGTACATTGAAGACCCCACACACCCCACTCTCACCTTAAAAGCACTGTACACATGGCCAAGTATAATGAACGATGGATTTAGGAAATGGTCCCATCATTCATAGCACAGAATAGTCGGATTTTTACAAAGAGAAAGGACCACCATGTATGACCCCTGTGTAGTTTTCAGAAAATGAACCCCAACTTTTCATCTCCTTCTCAGAGGTCAAACTCTGGTTTCTCAATGTGCATGTCAGAAAGCAATGTTTCCTGGTCTATACACCAAAGTCTTGAGTTTTTGAAGGAATAACCTTCAAAAGGGTCACTGACCTCAGATCAGGCCAACTGGAAATCTTTGACCTCAGAGTTCACTTGACATGTGACCTGTAAACATTTATCTTAGTTAATAGATCTTTACTGCTCCAACATATTGGGACTTATTTCGGAACTTTTAGAGAAAGACCCAAGGTGGGCTGGAAAGATACTATAGCAGGTAAGACACTTACTTATCTTACACAGGGTCAACCTGGAGTTGACCTCCAGCATCACATATGATTCTCTGAGCCTTGCCAGGAGTAAGCCCTGTACACAGCTGGATGTGGCCCCCAAACAAAAACAAAATCCCAAATAATTTAATGCAAATTATCATTCCTTTTAACTTACTATAATTGGCACATAAAAATAATTTGTCTCTACATCTGGTGAACTGTAATTGAGTAGGTTTCTTGAGCTCAAACAGTACACTTTTTCTCTTCATTTCATTTTACAATATTTATATTCTAATCACCTAGCACATTGCCTGTTACTTAATAGGCATTCAACAAATATTAGGTAAGTAAATGGATGCAGCAAAAAAAAAATCAATCAAATAGAAAGACTGGTTTTTATTGAACTCAAGAGCTTTAGACCTCCAATCATTTGAAATAGTTCTCGGAGATGTTGCTGTTTCTATTTTTCTTTTAATGATTTTTCACAATCTACAGATTTCATATATAAGGTTTAGCTCAGTCAGCCTTTCAATTTAAATATCTAAATAAAATCACAAGGGGCTATGATTGAAATTAATATATTTATTGAGAAATATGCGTGGCAAATTCTTTTAGTGTTTTATTTTGATTGAAGGTAGGTAACTGTAAATAAGTATTGAAAATGTTTTTTAAGCTCTGGAACACATACTGTGTAGTAAATAGCATCTCAGGCATTTTGCATCTATCATTTCATCTCTCCCAGCTCTGCATATATGTCAACCATATTCTACCCCCTGGTGTCTCTCCAGAATAAAGGATCATGGCCAAGGTCATTCCTATCATAGTGGAACTGGAACTTGAATCCATGTGTGTCATTCTTTGCAACCACATATCAATATAAAACTGAAATATTCTTTTTAAAATAACTCAAGATTCTTGAGGATCAATCATGAGTGCAGTGTATTTACCCAGACGTTCCGTCAAAGAATGCCATTTATCAGGAAACTACTTCACAAGAACTTTAACAATTTAGTTTTTCAAGTGATTGATTTCAGAGTTGACTCTCATTAGATTCTTGCAGGCTATGTTTAGCAAAATGGATTATGTAATCCATTTTTCGAACTGAATTTTTATTATCAAATATATTTTCTAGTCAACTAGTCATGATTGAACTTTTTGATGGCTCCAACTTCAAAACCACATCTTACATAATTTTTAAATCTGGCACTAAAAATATGTTGAGAAACATAAATTAGCATTTCTAGAGGGGAGGAAGGAGGTGTATTATTCAAGTTCTCTCTGTAAGAGTAGTGAAGTGTAGAACTGATGTAGTATAAGCGCTATAACATCCGCGTATGTCTGTCAATGATCCAGTTCAATGCCTTTTGCCTCAGTTTCCTCACCTATAAACTGGGGGTAATACACATTTTCAAATTGCCTTTAGGACACAGAGGATATTGTGTAGAATGGATTTGTGAGTCCCTGAAATGTGAAAATCTAGAAAGGACTCACATTTTTTTTTATTGGATCTGCTTGTTATGCTACCTAGAACTGGCAAATTCTAACTGGGACAACAGTCACAAGCCTTACTAAGGAATCAATGCATGTTGTATGTGACTTTACCTGAGCCCCTGGAGAAGATGTTATTGCCCTTGACACATCATGTATCCTCAATCCCAATCAGGGAGTTCACTAGTTTTCACTCTCCACCTTGGTAGTTACTGAAAATTATTAGTTCCTAACTTCATCATGATGACTTGCTCGAGATGAAAATAATCAGGATTCTATTCTCATTCCGTCTTCTGTTGAAGACATGGTCTACGTGGAAGAGAGCCCCATGATGCCATGACAACAGGCAGGCATGTACCATCCTAACCTGGCCCATTTCCAGACAGGTAATTGCATTCTACTCACCAAAACCTCCTTGGAGTTCTCCCTGGGGACAGTGTCCCTAATTTCCTGCTCCAAACAAGCTGTGCAGTGGTTGGCAAACAGCAGCCCTGCCATCACTCAGAGATGAGTGCCTTTCTGCCTTTCCATGTGGGTTAGAAGGAAGCTAAGAGGCAGAACTCTTGGAGGCAAAACTCCGGAGAAAACCAGTGGA
The DNA here is from genome assembly GCA_028565675.1 of Sorex palustris. Taxonomy (NCBI): domain Eukaryota; kingdom Metazoa; phylum Chordata; class Mammalia; order Eulipotyphla; family Soricidae; genus Sorex; species Sorex palustris. Next base: position 21,113,477 of record JAOXYA010000019.1, on the reverse strand, counting down.
GTATGTAAGCATCCTCTGTTGCTAATAAAAACTACTTCTGGATAATACCTACCGGTAGAAGCTCTTGTTTGAGAGCAAGGGCAGGGAATGTGGTTTCATTTTTGTATCCCTTTAAAGCAAAATGAGAGCTCTTGGTCCATAAAACGATGTCCCTCCAGCTGCCACATGGCCAATCAGGGAACTAAGGGTCTATTTTATTTTCATAGTTCATAGTTAAAGATGATCTAGCCTACCTCCTAATTAATTACTTCATTTCTTGCAGGGTTCTCTAGCTAAAGCTAATGGTGACATCAAATGCAGGCATCTTCCTGTACTGAGCTATTGCAGATGCATTTCTGGATGAGAACGTGATTTTTGTTTATGCAGTGTTTAGTGAAAGCGACCATGTAGATGTTTGTGGCTCCGAGTGGGCCTCTAATAAAACCCCGTGTAGAGGATGAAACACAACACCCCTTTTGTAAGCCATCCAAGACTCCTGCCCCCAGTCCATACGTTTCATATGTATGTAATCAACTTTTATTGGTTCTTGAATTACCTTCTGTGAGCACAGAACTCCCCTCTGCCAATTTGAACACAATAACCAACCAAGCTTGGAAGTGTCATTAATAAAGAGCTGTGTGGTTTGAGTACAGTGAAGCCTTTATAAAAACTCTGGCTTGTTCCGATGCTCATTGTATGGGAGTGAAGCTTTAAAGAAAAGATCTGACCAAACAAAGAGAATACCAAATTTAGGTCATTGAGAGACAAACAGAAACAAACCTTTACTCATGACTCTTTGTCATTTTTGTAGAGCACTTTGAGAGAGCATTCTAGATTAATCATATAAGATCTTGATCTAGCCATAATGAAGTAACACCATGGTGGACCATCCCTAGCCATCAAGAAATTATGGAGCATTATATGAGACAAAAAGCATGTGGAGGCAAAGGAATGTTCTGGAAGCAGTTAATCTGACAGCATCAGGTGCAAAACCAGGAATTACCATTCACTATGGCACAATCAGGAATTCAGTCAGATGGCAGAGGGCACCCACCCCTCAAGTCCGGAATTAGATTGCAGCTATAAAAATGTTTTCTGACTCACCTCAGTAAGAAATTGACTTGTCTTGCCAGTCGCTAAATATTCCTGTTGACCAAAATATTCTCTCTCCATGGGCAGCTATACCTAGAGAGACAGTAAAGCCAAATGTTGCCTGATGCCTTTGACATGAGGTACCCAAGAATGGGTGAATGGGTCTGACACCTGACTAACCCTCACCAGTATCACCACCAGCATGAAGTCTGAATCAATGTGACAACAACAAAAGCAATACCACAGAAGACTCAACTAACAACAAACAGCCCAGTAAACCCTCAGTCAAGGATGAATGACCCCAAGGTGAAATACAGCAATTTTAACAAATTTTCTTTTACTGAAGTATTTTTGATAACTCCATTAGCCATTTACTTGTAACAAGCAATATAAAATAAATTTCTTTGTGTCTGCTCAGGGGACAGTCTTGGGGGGTGGTTGGAAAAGTGGGGACATGGTGTAGGGTCGGTCTCTCTGGTGTTGGGACACTGAACACACATACCTTCTACATTATGAACAACTTTGTAAACCACAGTGTTTAAGTAAAGTAAGACAAAATAAATAAATTCTGAGTCAATGACTGGTTCTCATGGATTCAACCATGCTGTATCCATGGAATTGGCTGGTATTCCCATTTATATGTCTAGACTGTCAGCTCATCACAAAGATTAATCTAATAATAATGACAAGAAATGTGGACTGGAGTGTGCCTCTAATCTGTAGACCAGTAAATCTGAGTAGGATCATACTAATAACTTGTCTAATATTATATAGCGAATAAATGAGGACCTGTAACCTCAATTTTAGTCTTTTGACTTAAAAATCTGGTGTTTCTCCAGTACGAATGCTTTTATCACTTTGCCCTCAGTTATTAGACAAATGTTTCCAATTTTAAGAATTTTTTCAATAAATGCATTTAGGACATAACCTTCAAATGCAAAAAAAACATTGTCTATTATCTAATAGACAATAATGCATTGTTAAACAGTTCATAATTTTTTTTTTTGAGGATGATACAGAAACTCTGTTTTGGAATCACTTTTGAATTCCTGGTTGTTCATTCCTTTAAAAAAGAGTGGAGCAAAATATAGAGAGAGCCCATGGAATGGGAAAGAATATTTACCCAAAACCCATCTAATAAGGGATTGAAATCCAGAATTTATAAGACACTAGTAGAATTGTACAGGGGGGAAAAAAACCTCCAAACCCATAAAAAATGGGGAAAAGAAATAAACAGAGCTTCCTCAAAAAATAAATACAAATGGCTAAAAGGTACATGAAAAAAGGTACATTGGTGGAAAATGTACAACACTAATCATCAGGGAGATGCAAGTCAAAACAACAATGATATATCATCTCACACCACAGAGACTGGCACATGTCAGAAAGAACAATAACCACTAGTTCTAGCGCAGATGTGGGGAGGAAGGGACTCTCATTGTTGGTGGGAATGCCTACTGGTCCAGCGTTTTTGGAAAACAATATAGGAATTCCTTCAAAAACTAAAAACTGAGCTTCCATATGACCCTGCAATACCACTTCTGGGAACATATCCTGAGGGTGCAAAAAAAGCACAGTAGAAATTATATCTGCACCTGTATGTTTATTGGAGCACTGTTCACAATAGCCAGAATCTAGAAACAACCCAAGTGCCCAAGAACACAAGACTGGTTAAAGAAATTGTGGTACATCTACACAATGGAATACTATGCAGCTGTTAGGGGAGATGAAGTAATGAAATTTGCTTATAAGTGGACAGACATGAAGAGTATCATGCTAAGTGAAATTATTCAGAAAGAGAGGAACAGACATAGAAGGACTGCACTCATTTGTGGAATATAAAATAACATAATATGAGAATGACACCCCCCCAGGGAAGTAGAGACAGGGCAGCCTGCCTCATGAGCTGGGGAAGAAGGCACCTGGAATATAGCAGGGATCACTTAGTCAGTGATGGTTGGAGGGATCATTCCAGATGGGAGATGTGTACTGAAAGTAGATAAAGGACCAACATGACATGATAGCCTCTCAGTATCTATACTGCAAATCATAATTCCCCGAAGTAGAAAGAGAGTATAGGGGAAATTGTCTGCCATGGAGTCAGGGGGAGGGGTGGGATGTATGTGTTTGTGGATGGGGGGTACTGGGGACATTGGTGGTAGAAAATGTGCACTGGTGGAGGGATGGGTGTTAAATCATTGTATGACTGAAACTCAAACATGAAAACTTTGTAACTGTATCTCACAGTGATTCAAATATTAAGAGAGAGAGAGAGAGAGAGAGAGAGAGAGAGAGAGAGGAGCACGCAATTCTTCCATAATCTAGGGCTTGAAGTATTTATACCAGTGTTCTTCATAAGGTGATATCACAACAGAACATGGGCACAAAGCCACCCACAAAGCCATCTCACACCATGACCTCTCTTCTTTGAAACCATCTCAATTCTTTTATTCCGTTGAGTCTTTTTCATAAGCTGCGGTATTGCAGTACCATGATATGACTTTCAGTCTTTAAAACAGTTTCTCTGGGGTCAAAGAGAACTACATCAGGTACAGCACTTGCGTTACATGGCAGCTGACCCAATTTTGATCCCTTACACCCTATATGATTGGTTTGTTGAGTTAGTCCAGGTATGATACCTGAGCACAGAGCCAGGAGTAAAGTAATCCCTGAGAGCAGAGCCAAGAGTAAGCCCCGAGCACTGTCAGTGTGGCCCCCCCCAAAAAAAAACCTGGAGCTTCCATTAGTGTCCATGACTGGAGTCCAGAATTTTCTAAGGTCCAGGGCCAGGTTTTATGAGAAGAAAGATTATCAAGTCTTTGCGGAAAACCTCACTGACCAAAAGGATCCAATGAGATCCAGACTATTTTTTTTCAACTCAATCCCTTAGCTCCAATATTGGGAAACAAAATTCAGAGAAAAGAAAATTATCCCAAATCATGAGGCAGTTGGATTGTCCTTTCCTGGGAGGTCCCTTCCTGAGACCCCTGACTCAGCGGTCTCTTTGTAGTGACCTTGTGCCTCCAACGAACTCTGGTTGGATTCCCTTCTCATTCCCTCCTCATGGGAAGTCCTTTTTCCCCAACGGTGAACTAGTTCCACTGCCCTCCAAATAGCTTCTCACACTCACCTCCTCAAAGATGCCTTCCTTGATTGTAATTCTGCAAGACAACCCCTTTCTTCTGCCTTCCTCCTTTTTCTGCTTTGAATCTCTCCACAAAACTTTTCACCACCCAAAAATGCATTGCCGAATGGTTTACTCCATCTGACCTCTGTCTACAAGTCCACTCCATGGTAGGCAAGGCGTTTTCACCAAGGAGAGGCTTCGTCTGGCATTCACCAGTGAAGGTTGGGTGTCTGGGTGGTGGAAGAGAGGGTTTCCTGTTGTGGCACTGGAGGAATCGCAAGAATGCCGTCGACTCATGAAAGATACTGAGAAATATGAAGTCTCCTCCTCTGGCTTCCCCCACCAGATTCAAAGCAGGGATTTAAAACGCAATTACCCGCAGGCAGGAACGGGAATGTTGGCTTTGGGGCCATGAGTCCTGCTGTGTGTGTGTGTGTGGCGCCTCTACAAGTCAGCCGCCTTGCCCAAACCAGTGGCTCCGTGGCACTGAGATTGTGGTTCTGCAGAGAGCATGATGCTCCCCCAGCTATGCCACCTCCGTGCCCCAAGAATCTTCTCTGCTGAGTCCTAATGAGCAGAGGCGACACTCTCCTGGTGATAGTGAGGGTGGGGAAGTTTGACAGAGGCCCAGCGAGCATGGACGGAAATGATGACCAAGGGGTGGCGGGACCAGTGGTCTGGCTAGTTTTCTGGAAAGAAAAATGCAAGAGAAGCGGGAATGACTCATCCACTGGATCATGCAAGCTGAGTCCCTTCTTTAGTTTGGGTTACACTCAAAGGTATGTACTGACTTGTAAACTGCAACCTATGTTGAGGAGTCGGTAACTGAACCGATGAATGTTGGCCCCCGTTGGACCTGCAGATTCACGGACTGGGCCTACCTTTCTTCTGCAAGAGGGTCTTAACCACTTGGGCCCCTGTAGGTGAGAAATGTGGGGAACAGTGAGGCAGTTCTCTAAATACTTCCCAGAACAAAAAGTCCCAGCACAAAACCGTCTCACTTTGCCACCCCCAAATCATCCTCAACAGCTTCTTGCTTTGTTTACTTTCAGTGTTCAGGACACTGTGTTTTTCCTGATTTTGCATTCGGGGAGCTCACAGGAATTTTAAATCTAATTTGATTTCTCTGATGCTGGCTTTCCCTCGACTTCCTATTTCAAGAGTGAGACGAAAGGAAGATCTATTTCTCTTTGGTTTCAGGTTCTAACGGCAGGACTCTTTTTTTGCATTCTGATTGCAAGCACAGCCTAACAAAGCCATATTTAAACGCGGGGAAATGTCACTTACATGTTACAAAGCTCAGAAGCAAGTCTGTCTCCACTGAATCTTTGAAGATGCTGCCTAATAAAACTGCGAGATCTTTCTGTCTCTTTGCAACAAAACCTCTGGTAGATTTGCCCTGTGCATATTTTTGAGAAAAGTGATAAAAAAAAGGTGGGTGGGGTGGGGGGATGCAGAGTGGGGTGCACTGCAACAATCATTTTTCATTACACTCAGACACCCTCAAGCTTTAGTGCAATGGAGTTCCTCAGAAAAGCCTGGGTATTAATTATGAAGGTACACTTCCATTTATCAGCAAACGCTATCAAATGGGCCAAATGTCTCAGCCTCTCATAATTTATCTCTTCCTGGTAGGGCGGCAGATAGGATTTACAAATTGCCTCCACTGCAAAAGGAAGGGACACACACACACACACACACACACACACACACGCACGCACACACGCACACGTACGCACACATGCACTCATGCATATGCAGATACACACACACACACACACGCACACCACAATTAAAAAGCAGATAAGCATCAGGAGATGTGCCAGTTTCATCAGAAAGCCAAAAGTGGAGGTCTTAATCTCTAGGATTGGTTTGCTAGGAGTCCTCACTGATACTTGCCTTGATGTGACTACTTAACTCCTATTAAAATTAATAGGGGTCAGGCTTGATCATCAAGGGAGAGAGGACCTCCTGTCATGTACAGCTTTGAGTAATAAGGATTTGGTGATTACTATATTATTTGCCCGTTCATTTTCAGATTATCTTCCGAGTGTAAGCTCTTTGTGATCTTGGGCCCAATTATAAAGAATAACATGTCGTGAAGGCTCTATTTTTATTAAAGCTGCTTTCTCCTCTTGAAAGGAGCATCATTTGAGAGAACATATTGGCAGGATCTCTGGGCAGAGAGTGCAGTACGTTTTTCTCCCATAAATAAATGCGGTTGCTCTTTCTAAACTAGATGTGCCTTGATGGGCCCTCCAGCCCCAAGATTGGGAGAGCATCAAACCTAGAGAAATACATTCAAATTCACCTTTGGGTGACGTGAGGAGAGAATAATTTTGCTTTCAAAAGGCTTCAGATGACAGTTATGTAAAAAAATCCTCAGTCGTGGTAACTCCTGAAATTTGGGGTCTCATTCGACTCTTCTGTTACATGCTCATAAACCCCCACTCCCAGCCTCCAGGAAAGAATAGTACCTTCACAAAAGTGTCCAGAACAAGGCCCATCAGCAACATGACAAATATAACCAGACCTGCCATAGTCTGATCTGGGTCCAGAGGCACAAGAGTCAAAAGCCATTTGCAAATGTCCTTGAGTATTGCCTACTTTGAATTTCATTCGTCAAAGAAATCAGAGCCACAAGCTAAAAACCGGATAAAGTCTGTGGCCTCCCTTTGCAGGGGAAGGGGGCTTTTTTTTTTAAAACAGAGGGACAACTTCGACATTCTTTTGAGGTAAAGTTGCCATTATGAAAATGATGCTGTTCCTCCCTCATTTTTCTCCTTCAGCCACAGACTACCAAAACAAAACAATCTCCATGGCTTAGAGGCCAGCCACACATGCTAGGGGAAAAGGGAACTCAGATAGAGAAGGAAGCACCAAATAAAGGGTATTGGGAGGTTCCTCCCAGGATGGAAGAAACATGCTGATAGTAGACTATAGACCAAACATGATTGCCACTCAGTGCCTCTTTTGCAAACCACAACACCCAAAAGGAGAGAGAGAAC